>OX596269.1:5960279-6612079 GCA_951394255.1 Polyploca ridens | reverse complement strand
GGTTCCCAAAGATGATTGGACCTAACAAAAAGTTCAAGGCCCAACCAATATTCGCTTACTCTCATACTTTTGGAAACTACTGCTATAGGGGATGTTTTCATATGCAAGGATTAATTATATTGTTGACTTGCAATATATGATTTGAATATATGATTTCTCAACATTTTCAAAATAAAATAAATTAATTTTTTTTGCCTTGACATTCATAAATGTCAAAAGATATTTTTAAGCAATTATAAAACGTCTCAAAATACATGAAAACAACAATGTTCTAGATTTTTGAGGTTAAAAAGTTGTCGATTTGACATGGAGTCAACATCCCATTCATTAATCCTGTCTGGTCTTCTGCTTCCGCGACTTAAGTTCACTTACATGATCTAATTCTTTATATCAAAGCTAAATCCCTCCCCATAACATACCATCAGATCACCATCAAACTGTAATGCAGTTTGGCGAATTATAGATTAAGATTTTTTTTCTAATAAAAAAGTGAAAAAAAGCAGTAGAAGTAGGTCGACAGGTACAATGATGTCTATACTAATGAATTACCTTTTGTTTGTTTTAGTACCAACAAGCCAACCAGCAAGCTGGCAACACAGCAGATGCGCAAGCATGGGCGCAATATTATCAGGTTGGTTATACATTATGCTGTTTACCAAAACAACTGAAACCAACGCTGTATGGTCATACGGCAGTGCTAAGTAAAGGTCTTTTCCAATACTCACTATTCTAGTCCTTAAAGTTCGTGGACCACCCAAAAGGAAAAAGTTACCCTTATAAGATCACTCGTGTGTCTGTCTGTCCGTCTGTCTGTCACAGCCGAACGATTAAGTTGAAATTTTGTACACATGAATTTTTGTGACCCAAACACGGACGTTTATCCGATCGTAAATAAGTTCGTTGTCGTGATTTTGAATTTTGAAAGGGTTAATTGTGACGGAACCACTCTCCACGCGAGTTCAACTCGCACTTGTCCGATTTTTTAGAGATAGTCAGGACATGGATTATCTAGATATCTTCATATATAAAATTCTACTGTACGTGAGTATGTCACTGAACTTCTCCTAAACGGCTGGACCGATTTGAATGTTTTTTTTTGTATGCGTTTGGGTGGCGCCCTGGATGCTTTAGATTCACAAATCAGCCCGGCAGATGGCGCTGCAGTCGATAGTAGAATTAACTCCCTGGATGGTTTAGATAGGGTAGGGTAGTACCACGCGAACGAAGTTGCGCCAGACAGCTAGTAAATCTTATAATTTTTTTTTAGCAAAACTACGCCGGCGCTAACGCGGCCAACGCCGGCAACGCGGTCACAGGCGGCGACAAGAAGTGATCCACACAGACTGGCCGCTCGGAACACCGTTCATAATTCTGTCAAGCGGTTATTACACATTAGGTTGCATGGGTTATAATACAGGTCCAAGTTAGCTAATGGCACTTGTGTGTTCTAAAAGTGTCTTCATTCATAACAATTTTTTGTCATCAAACGATGCGTCCGTTTTTAATTGCACTTTTTTAATCGTTAGTGTTTTCATTATGTACGGTGTAGATGAACGGCCTTACTCATAAACGCAATTTAACTAAATCTACTGAATAAATGGTCAAATAACGTCACCTTGGTGTCATTGTCAAACAATTTGACGTTATTTAGGTGACCACTTAATCAGCTTATTAGTTAAATAACGTTTTATGAGTAAGGGGGGAAATGTGTAAAACTATCTAAGCCTGTGCAATCATAGTAAGTCATGAATTGTAAAAAAAAACACGTTTTACATAGGGAATTATTTTAGTTTAGACTTGGTCATTCTCTAATGAGAGATGTATTTTTGTATTGAAACGATTAAATTTAACGACGTGGCAGTTTTCTTTATTATTGTAAGGAACACTACCTATATCGATTCATAGTTCTGTAATTTAACGCTATATACCAAGTAGAAAGCGTTGGACATATATCAAAGATGAAATAGATTTTTATTTTCCCAAACTGAGTCAGGTCATAAAATCATTTCAAAACTTATTATAATTTCCAATAAGTTAGTTTTAAGATACTGATTAGTTGAACTTAATGTTTATAAATCGAGGAGTTTAAGTAAGTGTTTTTTTCTAATGACCTAAGTTCATAAGTATAGAGTGAATGTGCGAGTGAGAGGACTACAAACGGTATTTTACGGTATTGGTGTACAAAAATGGAGTTCGAAAGAATTTTATCCTGATAATGATTTAAATTGTAATAAAATGTATTCAATAAGGCATTAAGTATTTTATTTGATTTCCTTTGCAAACTCTAAATTTATTCCACTTAACCACTGATGCCCACGCCTTCCTTCTCGCAAGTCTCACCATCGACGGGGAGTCCATCCTCACACATTGGAACTGAATTGGTTACGTACTGTGCGGTCTCTCAGGAGTTCCCCGCATGGGGTTCTTCAAAAAGGGTGTAAAGAGATTTCTGCAGGGTCGGCAACGCGCGGGTGATACCCCTGGTGTGGCAAGCGTCCATTGGCTACGGTAACCGCTTACCATCAGGCGGCCGATGATATAAAAAGGTATTTTAGCTGTTTTCAAATCGGATATAGCTTCCTCAAATTAAGATAAACAATTTTAATTACAATTTACAATGAGTAATTACAATTTTTTATAAGCCATTCACTATCACTGAAGGGCAAATCTATACTTATAAATTATAACGAGGAAAGATTTAATTGTTTGCATTAAATAGGCTCTGAAACTACTGAACCGATTTGAAAAAGTCTTTCACTTTTGGGAGGCTACACTATCCCCGGGTGACATAATGCTATATTATATTATACTAAAACTCCTATACAGTAATCAAAGGTGTAAAAAAAAAATTGTAGGTTTGAGAATAGGACCACAGGGTAAGGTAGCACCACGCGAACGAAGTCGCGCCGGGCAGCTAGTACTTAATAGAAACTAGTTAAGGTGCTGGGCCTGATAGTATATCACATAGACATGTGTGGTAAAGAAATTCTAACTGATTACAAAAACTACTTATGCCAAAAGCCATTTTTCATTCATTCATTTGCCAGAAGAATCCGTGTCGATTCAATCTACACATCCTTTTTAAGGCATTTGATAAGGTTAACCACTCTGCATTATGTTATATACTATCATGTTATGGAATTCATGGTAATCTACTTAGATAGATGGTATTACCATGATTTCCTGTAACCTTAACAGACGAAATAAGTTAGTGGCTATAAAGGGATACTTAACCTCGCTAGTTCTCATCACAGGTGTTCCACAGGGATCGCATTTCGATCCTTTATTGTTAACAATATTTATTGATGACTTAGTACGATGAATTCATTGTCCATGCATACTATGCTGGATTTAAACATAACACTGTAAAATGCTCAAATGATCCTCGGTTACTACAGCTCGACTTGAATAAAATGCAGCACCACCTATTTAAGATCCATCGCCAATGATTGGATCACAAACCTTTTACCGATAACCGTATGTATCCGTCAAACTGTTTTGGAGATAAACAGGAACATTCGTTTTTCACACACCCTAAATGCATATTACCTTATCCGTTCCGTCGTGGGTGAAAATCATTACAAAAAGTTGAGATAAGAGCCGGATCGCTAGCTCATAGGAGTCAGGGTTCTGATATATTATTAATAAGAATCCACAGATTTTGAAGTGTTCATTTCTAAAAGGGGTGAGAGAAATTAAACGAGATAAAGCAACTTTTTACACAGTTTATTCGTTCAAAAATTATAACTATTGCCAAACCATTTTTTTTCTTCATATTGACAATATAGTGTAAAAACCGTTAAATAACACCACTCAATGAGCGAAAAACGTTCACAATATTCACAATGGACTTGATTTCCAACTCATCTAATAGAATATACATTAATTTAGTCGTATGTAACAGTGTTTATATTATTTATCACCTATACGTTAGTTCGATACACCCTCCTCTAGTTACCACATCATAATAAAAATAGAGATTTATCCCACACTTGACTATAAAAACCTTCAACTCGTATTTAGATAATAACATTTTAAACAATCTATTCCATTGCATATTAAGTAATGTAAAATACACAAAATAAAAACATATATGCCTTAAAAATAAAGTATGTACCTACCGTTACACAAAAAAAGTTAAAATAAATGCGAACACTATTTATAAAACTAATTTAAAACTCGACTTTGGTAGTAATCTAACAAATGCACGTGTCTAAAGGACCACGCACTACAATTTTAAAACAAATGACTTAATTAAATGGCTTAAGAACTCGAATGAAATGATAGGAATGATCAGAAGAGTGACACAAAGCTGACTTTGCGATAAAATTATAATAATTTATTGTCATGTTAGAGCGAGAGAGTAAGTGTTGTGACTTTAATAGAAAAGCAGTAGGGATGAAATTGCTGGAGGTTTATTTATTTAAATTCAGCAATTTTATGGCACCTGAATAAATGGGGCAGTTTAAATACGTTCCGTTAAGCCCTAGATAGAAGCCAATAGGATCAACAACAGAACGTCGTTTAATTTCATAGTAAATAAAAAAAAGTACTTCACATAGCGACCATTGCCCTATGAACTGAACAAATTACTAAAACGTCAATTTATAAATTTCATAAAGAATAAATAAAAATTACGGTGGATTTATCTTTGGTTTTGAAATTGGCCTAAAGTTTAAATGTGTGTTTTTTTCGAGCTTTACGGTTAAACTGGCGTGCTTGTGTGGAATGATTTTAATTAGGTAAGTCAATTTCGAGAGATTAAGAGTGAGTTCTAGTCGAGCGGAGAGAAAAAGAGTGTCGAGACGACCATTTGAAACTATTAGGTAAAATATCTCTGAAGGCTTTGTGTTATAAGTAAAATCTTGTCACACAGAACAGTCTCCATATCCAAATAAAATATGTTTTGATTATTTTATCTGTGCTGTTTAAATGCGACCATCACGCAAAACTTGTGACACTTATCACGGGAAATTTTGTTCCATCTGGGATACTGTAGAAACGGGCGATGTCATATGAACGGTCGTTTCGATAACTCTTAAAATTATCCTAACAAAATCTAAAACAATAATTTTGTTTACAATACATAATGCTATCTTAAAAACAGTAATATTTTTGTATTTTAACTCATTCGCATATTTATACTTTCAAATCTACAATACATTTGTGTAATGTTGTGCGAGATGAATAATTTATTTTAACTAAAAAATAAACAGAGAGACTATTTATTGTTATCTTTCACTGAAAGGATAAGATCGTATTTGTAATACTAATAAATTTGTTTAACCCGGTTATATGTGTAACTAGTAATTATATTTAAATAACATATACATATTTAAAAAAAATACAAGAGACAGAGATCTAGCTAAATTGTTTACCTTTTTGGATATATCTAAAGAAACAGACTAATACAAAATACACTGGGTAGTAAAATCACTATCAATTCACCGGCACAACACTACGATGTCATAATCATACCCTTAAACATGTAAAAATGTCATAACTTGAAACACTGAGGTGAAGAGTGGCACATTATTGTGGGTACTTCAGTAACTTACTTCATAATATTGATGCATTTCAAATAGAGAACATAACACGCTACTAGATGGCGCTAGTATTAACATTGATTTTTATCACAACAAAGTGTTAAAAAGCGCATGTAAAAAGTAATACAAATCAAGATTTATCTATCAGTAATCTATCAATGGTCACCGAAAAAGAATGAAATAGGAAACGCGTCTTAACAAGAATTGAAACCAGTGCATACTATCCCTTTCTAACTGGGTTAATCAATGGAGACAGCTGCACGTTAGTACATTGCATCTCTCTCGCACTTATGCAATCATCTCACGGTCAATATGATTAAGGACACACGGCTCGATTTCCCTTCGATGGTCTGAATAAATTTTCTTTGTAAAACTACAAAGAAAATTTATTCAGACCATTATATGACCCTAAGGAATTGCGAAGGAAAACTCCTTCGCAATTCCTTAGGGTCATATAATGTTCATACTAGACCATAGATGTAGCGTGATTTACAATTATTTAAATGTTTTTATTTGAAATGCATACTTGTTGGCGCATTGTCAAGATTAGTACGGTAAGAAGAAAATAAAAAAGCATGATTTTTCTGTGCACTTCTATTAACACAAAGATATCTCAACGAATTCAAAATTTCTAACTAAATAAGTTATTATACTTAAATCTAGAGTTTTAACGATAATTCCGACATTACACCAATGGCACTTAGTTTAAGAAATGTAGTCAATTTTGAAACAGAGGTCTTATGCGTATGCAGCGTAGGAAGGTGGATATTACCTTTTGTATGACGTAAACGTTGAAAATTTGAGATAAAATGGAAAAATTATCGCACATACTCGAGCATTTTTAAGTCTTTTTTCGACCAATATGTCAACGATGATTATTGTTATGTGGAAAAATGCTGAAATATTTTACCGAGCATTATGTTGTTTAATATAGTGTCTTATCAAGAAGAGGCCTTTATATTTTGAGTCCTTTTCGTTGACTTTAAGGTAGAGTAAAAAAAATGGCCTGTTCTTCTCTCTCTTATCACACTCTGCTCACGGTTTATATGTGTGCGTGTAGCTTTCATAGTCATGGTATGGTAGACACGTTTATAGGTACTCACTAATATTTTTTTATTAAGTAATAGGGGTACGTTTAAGTCAATTATCCAGTATAAAATTTAAACTGACTAAACGTCAAACACCCCGTGCGAAAAATTCAACTGACTAAAATGTAATCTGCCCCGTTCACGGGCGTCGGCTGGTATAAGTTTTCGCCGGCTAGGATGAATTTTAGCGACCGTTTGAGGTCGCAAAATTTTATCCTGCTGTCAGATTGACAGCTGTTAGTTGTTTTGCATCGGCAAATTGATTTCTCATGTTCTGGTCCATTTTTACTGTGCAATAATTTCGAGATCACAAGCGAATCAACAACAGGTCGAATTGATAGTTATTTACAAGCTATCAATTAAATTTGACAGCAAACATAGATTTAGAACGATGACTCCGTTCAGCGAACCCTCTCTAGTATAATTTTTATCCGGCGTTTGTCGGCTTACTTAAACGTACCCCAGACATTGTCGTATCAGTTGTGCCAGCCAGTGTTCGCAACCGTACGATAATTATCGTACATGTACGATAATTTCATAACTACGTACGATGTACGATGGAACACGACTATCGTACGCAGATTGTACGATAATTTCCATTCTGATGAAAAATTTTATGATTACACAGATAGCCAATAGCCCAATAACAATTACAGTTGCTTTTTAGTGTCAGCACCATCTATTGGCTCATTTCTTTCTTAGGAACATATTAGGAACACATGCTGTTGCTTCATGGCGCAATCTTGCTACTGTCTTCCAATCAGCGATCGATATCGATATCGTCGTTCGATGTGGTGGAGTGTTGGCAGTTATGGTCTTTTCGAATTTGTAAAAATAAAAATATGCTTGTTTTCATGTGTCTCTATCCTTTAACATTATTTTCTTCTTTATAAATTCGAGATGTTGGCGCGAACTATTATTTTTTTCCACTTAAAAAACGTTAAAGTTACAAGATTTAAACTATAAAGTATTTGCAACATATTATTGCCACGTTTCATATGATTTTTTTAAAAGTATTTTAGCCATTTTCATGACGGATACGATAATTTTGATCCATATACGAGCTTGTACGATAATTTTACGGCTCTGGTACGATAGCTGCCTGGCTTCAGGTTGTGAACACCACAGTTTTTATTCACCCATAGGAAATAATGTGCTTCACTTTGCAAGACTATGTTCCGTCCTGATATTTTCATACGTCTATGGTACACTGAACAATAATTTTGTTTTAACTTTAAGTGATAATCTCAACTTACGAACGATATCCAATACAACATTTATAAAGAAGAATAGAACACATAACTCGTGCATTTTGATGATGTTACACATAACTTCATGAGACCTTGAAATATTTTATTAAATGGAAATAAAAAACCAAATTTAAATGATTCAGGGTTTCTACAAGATATTTAAGATAAAAATAACTCTAAGGAACTTAACATTCTCAGAAGTTCAGATGTAAAGAAGATGAAATCAAAAAGTTATAGAAAAAAATAGGTTAGAACGTTAAAGTGTGCCTTATATCTGTACAATAAAGCTCAAAATGTTTATTTCTTCAACTAAGAACTTTTTCTGAAATATCTTAGTTTGAACTTTTGAAGTCACTTCGCAAACAACTCAAAATGCACAGACACGTATTAGACGTTACCTAATAAGAAAACCACAACGGACGGACTACATATTCTATACATAACAGTATAACACACAAGTACATACAAACTTTCTCAATTTTGTGTCGGAACTTATGGCAAAAGAAGATAAAAACTAAAAGGTGAGATATCGCTATAAATAATGATTATATATGCGTATTAGCTGCGTTTAGTAAAAGTACATGAGAATTATAAAGACGGAGGTAGACGAGTTACTCTCCTCACAGTATTTCACATAGTTTAGTTTTGTTGAAGAAAAACTGATGAAATACACATACAAGATTGAAGACGTCTCAATCTGTCATAAAATGTTTTTAAACATCTAAAAAGGCAAAGTTCACTTCATATATGCCTTACAATAGTACCCAACTGATATGGCTTACCGATGTACCTGCGCAGAAGATACTTTTTGTACATTTTCAAAGCGCGGGAAACCGCTATTGGTCGGCAGCTGCCGCCATGTTAGCGCGCGCCGTGCTGTGGGGCGTGACTTGCGAGTGAAACGGAACTAACAGCTGCATTGTATTATGTACCTTATAGTAGTGATCTAAGGTTGATTGTAAGTTTTAAGCATTCTTTCGTTAATCTTCGGGGCCATACTTTCTTTTCTATGCGAACGAAGATTCACTACGCGCCATATCAGTTGGGTACTACTGTACAAATGTTGAATAATAAATATTTCCATTATATCTAGCGTTTAATGAATTGTTATAAAAAGCTGCAATAACTAGCGCCACGTCATCAAGTGTCGCTTTTTGGTACTAAAACATTTATTTCCCGTTTTAATTGAATATACTGGGTGGAGATTTCGAGATGGCATATTTTCGAAACCTATGTTGAGTTAGTCATGCTGAACAACTTTTACTATGGGACCAACACTGAATTCTCAAAAAAAAATTTACTTTTCATACATTATGATCGAGCAAGATTGACATTTACTATGGAAAGTTTTTTTTTTTTTTTGATATTTCACCATTGGTCCCATAGTAAAAGTTGTTCAGCATGACTAACCCAACATAGGTTTCGAAAATATGCCATCTCGAAATCTCCACCCAGTATATTCAATTAAAACGGGAAAAATATGCCATCTCGAAGTCTCCATCTGTTATAACTACATAGTCATTCATATTTGTGGCAAATATTACACGTAGAAAACACCTCTTTATCTAAATAATTAATATCTTTAAAGATCGTTTCAAATAAAAAAAAAGCCAGTATAGATAAATTAACCGAAAATTCGAGCGGTGATTTTTGTATGCTTTGAAATGTCGAGAAAAAATTATTAAACATCGGCCTTAATTAACACTGTATTACAAACGAACTTTTACTATCGCTGTCTTTATCTTCCAATTATTGTTAGAAAGAGAGGGTACTGATATTATTTTAATAAGACAAAGAGGTATATAATTATTAGAATGGGCCGGGATCACGCTGACAATGCCAGCAGTAGATTACTTTTTACATTTCGTTTTGGTATTTCTTTAAATAAAATGTATACTGAATTAGATGGAAACAGATTTGAATTGCCATATTGCTTGAGACAGAGCTATACATAAGGGATATCTTTTTCTCTGTTATTCGTCAAGATGGCGGCAACGTGACCCCGCCTATATACTCGTATCTTATCAATTAGTTGTACAACAATCGACAATGCGCCAGACCACGTACTATCTAACATTACATCTAGTTTTTAGTTCGCACATTTCTGTCCCCTTTCCTGCGCTTACGCAGTGCCTCGTCTGTTAAAAAGAGAAACATAATAGGTATGTTAGACTGTTTTTTTTTACAAAATCTATACAACTTTAGTAATACGTAGGTTTTAAAATGTGAAAAATACACATTAAAATAAATAATAAAACTGTCTTCTAACTGGGATTACACTTAAAAGATCTTTCAAAACAAATCAAAGGGGTTCGAATATTTTTGTTCGGAGCTTGACACTCATCCAGGCACCATTTTGTTCAATAGTTTTTTCAAATCATCTCGCAATATTAAACCTATACATTGATTGGGGACACTCATACATACAAAAAGTACTAGTGTCTATGTCCTAAAACGCTACGTTACAGAGTTAATTGCAAAAAATACAACTTGAATAACCATTATTGTACACATTCTATGGTGCTTGAATAGCTAGATTTATTTATTATATACTATAGTACTATACCTACATACTGAAAGTATTGACTTAACTGATATATCAGCATAAAAAAATGTACGGGAGATATCCAGTAATTTTTAAGGCGATGATAGCTCACTGGTAGAGACGTCGGATACCGAGACGAAGGTCCCGGGTTCGAATCCTACAATGAGCTTCAGCTTTCGGTGAAGGAAAACATCGTGAGGAAACCATAGCACGGTGGTAGGGTACTTTGTAGTACCCATCTGGCTGGCTTCCATCCTCAAGTTGAAAATCTGTCGCCAAGCATCTACCGGTGTGTTCCAACAGCTGCACTTGAGAGCCCGTTCCTTCTAGGCTTTGTGTGCTTACCACCATCGGCCACATCATCACTTACCATGGTGAGATTGTGGACAAACACAGGCTTATACACAGTAAAAAAAAAAAAAATCTTTAAAAAAGTTCAGAAGTGCCATTTAAACTAATATACAGGTGCAAATTTTAGACGGGTCAGTAAGGGAAGCTACCTTACGACAATGTACTTATGCAGAAAGTTTTTTAATTTCTGTCATTTCTAGTAACCTAACTTGGACTCATTGAGCTTTTTGATCCTTGTCGGAGACAGGATAGAATAAGCAAATAAAATATTTTTCAAAAATTATCGTTATCTCGCTGACTGTATCTTTTTTTTTTAATCTGTAAATGTCTATTGTAATAAATTAAAAATTAAAGGATAATCACTTAAGACCATATTTGCGTGACTTCAACCTTTAAAATAGTATATAATTAATCAATCTAGCTATTCTAGCACCATATATTGCGTCCAAACATTTAATGTATTTTTTTCATGGATATTGAAGTTACCAAACATATGAAATAAAGAATGTTATAGGACATAGATACCCCTCATAATTTTATTTTGGTATTAGTGTCCCCAATCGATGTACATATATATAGGTATTACGGTGAGCCGCCATTTCCAAAAAAAGAAACAAGATGGCCGAAAAGTATGCCATAATCTTCAAACACCTTAGTGGAAAAAAGTTAAATTTGACGGAGAACTATTATTATTCAATATAATAATAGTTCTCCGTCAAATTTCACTTTTGGCTCTGGTGGTATAAAAAACACTTACGCTGCTATTGCGGCGTTTGCGGCGAAGAGGAGCGAGAATGCGCTGCGAGCGACTGCTGTAGCGCTGCTGGGGTCAACCACTCCCTGATTGATCAACATACTATATTTTATAGTGGAATATACACATTACTGTAATAAATTATAACAAATGTTACAATATCGGAACATAGCTGGCAAGGGCGGATCCAGCCTTCAGGTCAGGGGGGTCACACACTTATATCCAGCTTGGATGGGTTTTATAATACACAATACTATAGCTGTTACCAGCAGATTCAATGAAACGGCCGAGCCCCAGGGGCGTGTTGTCCCCCATGTGCCTAGATCCGCCCTTGATAGCTGGTACAGTCAGCTACAAAAGTAGACGATCACTTTATTACGGTTTCATAATAATCTATTAACATTTTCTTGGCAGTTTGCAAGAGCGTCGCCAGCCGATGACACAGGGGAGGGCAAGTTGATATTAGTGAATGTAAAAAGTGTGAATTGTAGGTACTAAAAGAGTTAATTTACCTAAAACACCCTAACTTTAGTATATATTTTTTATACAAACAAAAAAACAAAAAAGCATACGGCCCGCCTGATGGTAAGCGGTTACCGTAGCCTATGGACGCTTGCAACACCAGGGGTATCACTACGCGTTGCCGACCCTGAAAAAAACTCTTTACACCCTTCTTGAAGAACCCCATGCTGTGCTCCTATGGGAAAACCACGATATATTATATTATAGAAATATTATAGAATCATAATAAAACTTTTGTGTGTGTGTTCTAAAGAATTGTTCGACTTGTTGCCCACTGCTACCTTCTACCATCGCAACTCTCGCCATCGACGGGGCGTCCATCCTCACACATTGAAACCAGAATTGTTTCGAACTGTGTGGGCTCAAAGGAGCTTTCTTCCGCTGACGCTCAGATTGTGGAATGAGCTCTCCGCTGTGGTTTTCCCAATGGAGTACAGCATGGAGTTCTTCAAAAAGGGCGTGAAGAGATTTCTTCAGGGTCGGCAACGCGCGCGTGATACTCCTGTTGTTGCAAGCGTCCATAGGCAACGGTAATTGCTTACCATCAGGCGGGCCGTATGCTTGTTTGCCACATTAGTGGTATAAAAAAAAAAACTTTTCCACACACGCGGGAAACCATCATGTTTCGATAGTGACGGGTCGAGCTAGTGTTGCGACAAACTCGACTTAACAGTCCGTACAGTCAAGATCACATGCATATTTAATCTCTTACCCCCTTATTAATAAATAAGGTTTAAGACAGTCTTGTAACACCCAGGTATTAAGATAGCCCCAGCCCCTTTTGTTTGTATGACATAAGAAAGTGACGGATATATTTCAAACCAAAAAAATAAATTATAGGTTTTACTATACTTGGCTTACACCCTATTTATTATGGTTTATAAAAGATAGCTTGAACTATGCGACAGTTGTTTGAGTCATATGAAAATTAACCTTATAGCTTTACAAAAAGGTTCATCTGTTTAATCTGTGCTTGATTTGATGATGACACAGATAAACTTTATGCTAAAGCCATAAGGTTAATTTTCATATGACTCATACAAATGTCGCAGAGATCAAGCTATCTTTTATAAACCATAATAAGGGGGTAAGGGTACAGCTGCCCCTCTTGTCTGATGGAGTTTTCAAGCTGCCTAATAGGCCTCCAACTAGCTTAACGACTATCACAATCAAGTGATAACCGGGACCAACGGCTTTACGTGCCTTCCGAAGCACGGAAAACGCTCGAGTTGAAATACCAGTAGGCGGTCACCCATCAAAGTATCGACCACGACGGAGGTATCTAAGACCGGCTAATCATGCTGCACCACGAGCGCTTCATGCTATGGCTAAACTGATATGGCTAGAACATCGAGGAAATATCCCTATAGAGTAGTAATACTGAACAATATAATTCCACAACTAGTCAGTGATTTGTCACTGAATTTAAGGTGCTACTGGAGTAAGGACCACTCGCTGCGTCGTGTGTTTTTGACTTGGCCAATCAGAGTGCATGCGTCCTTGTCTTAACCAATCAGCGCGCATTGTCGGCGGTGGGAAATTGGCGGAATTTATTTCAACCAAAATGAACGTCATTGCGCTTCTATAGGTTAATTGTTCCATGGGCTAGAATGGTAATGTAATCCAGGCACGTACTTGGGTAAACACCGCTGCAGAAAGGGCACACAGGAGCTGACATACGCGAGCCGGTTCACCCACGACGGGATGTCGTGGTCGCACAACGCCTGAAAAACAACAATTTATACTATGGTAGCAAATAAAACCCGCCTGATGGTAAGCGGTTAAGGTAGCCTATTGATAATCAAGAAATTCCTGTCCAAAATTTTTCAATGACACCGATTCCGAACCGGTGGTAACTTCAGTAAATTTTACCTTCATTAGTGCCCTACTAGGGCCTAAATTAAATAAATGACTTTGATTTTGAATGTTAATTCCAATTCAAACTTATAATTGGACTTCTATCTATACGTTCACTTGGAAAACTAGCCAGCTCCATCAGAATTTGAATTATAAACAATGTAATATCCCACATTAGTAGCACTTGATTTTGATACTATGTGTATTATCACTTCTGTCCACTAAAACTCCATTCCAAATACAATACAGTGTGATCTTGAAGTTTTTAATTTAAGGGTTGTCACACAGTGCGTTTGGTATACAGCTGCAATATGCGGAAAACTCAAGAAGAAAAACGAATAATCTTAATGACAGTGGACAATTAATGAACATTATACAATGTAAAAAAAATATATAGAGCGCAGCGTGGGACATGTTTACAAACAATTGATCATTGTTTTATGTCATGCAATTAGTATTTAAAGATGTAATACTGACAAACGTATCTAGTTGAAATAAAGTTCAATTTCTAATAACTTGTCACAATTTACTTTGTTTTGATATACAGTAGAACTCCAATTATCCGAATTAATGGGGACCGGGACCCATTCGGATAATCAAATATTCGGATTACACTATTTTTTTATTGAATTAAATGAAAGAAACATGAAATTTTCACATGTTTTAAATATAAATAAAATGTACTTATGTACAAGTTTAGAAATAAAAATCATTGTTTTTTAAACATCTCCGTCAATGTAAGCTGTTTTGCGGTCTTCAACCGTTTTCGGGCAGCCAGGTCACGCATTTTTGTGATTCGGATAATCGGCGATTCGGATAGTCGGAGTTCGGATAATTGGAGTTCTACTGTACTTTAAAAATGGATACGCCGCGATTAAAACTTCTGCCCTACCTTTAGATTAAAGGAACAAACACATTATTTTTGGTTACACACACACCGGCTCGGAGAGGAGGAGGATGTAAAAATAAACCTTGTTTCAAAGATGCTAAACTCAATTTTTAAACGCGATCAAAATCTGCTCTTCGCTCCGAGCCGGTCTGTGTGAAAGGACCCTAAGGCCCCTGCATGACCCACACAAAGCCTAGAAGGGATTTTTAGACAAAAGTTCCAGAATTTTAATCCACATTTTTTTTCATTCTAAAGGGGCCCCAAACTGTATCTGAGGGCCCCTGCATGACCTAAGACGGCCCTGTTGGTAAGCAAAAAAGGCCCTCATGTGGCAAAGATTCACCGATAGATTTATTAATAGAAGTTAATCTATATATCTAAAATTCAAAGTCGTGACTGACTGACTGATATCAACGCACAGCCTAAACTGCTGGTCCTAGGGATATGACATGATATTCTTTGTGACGAGTAGGTATCCACTAAGAGTTTTTCGAAATTCCACCCCTAAGGGGGTAAAATAGGGTATGAAAGTTTGTATGAAAGTCCGTCAGTTTCGAAGTTAGGATCTTCAAATTTTGTATTTAGGCTAAAGATTGAAAATTAATTTATACGTGTCTCAGCGTTTTTAATAATTACACCCTCGAAGCGGGATGAAGTTGTTTTGTTTTGTTTTATTGTTGTAGAAAAATATGTCATTTGTTTCCTGTAGGCCACGCAGGCGAAGCCGCGAGCAAAAGCTAGTTTAATATACAACATAACTTACCAAACAAAATGCCGATGTGAAGTGATTACAATTGTTATTCATAAGGTGGTATCTGAAATTAGAAACATTTGCGACATTAATAAAAACAAGTTCGCAAATTAATTTAAATCATGTAAATATTCGTATCGAAATCGAAACGAGGTCAAACTGCTATCTACGTGTTGTGAGAAATATAAAGTATGCAAAACTGACTAACAAAAAAATCAACGCACAGCTAAAACGGCATGGTCTAGAAGTTTTACACACAAGTCCTTATACAGGATGGATCTTAGAATATAGGTCAATGGCCCTGATTCTATTGTTCACAACTAAACTAATTTTAATGTCACTATGTCTCTTTCTAACAAAGAACATAAGAAAAGGATGTAAGAAATTTAGTCCTGTCAAATTAGTCCAATGCTTGTTTTCAATATAAATTTAGTCGCCATCTATTGAGGTTACGCCTAAATACACGCAAAATAAGACGGCAAAAATTAATTTGACAACTTAAAACATGTTCTATCTTTTTTCAATCATGTTCGTAAGAAAGAGATGAGATGTGACTAAAATTAGTTTAGTGCGATTTACAACAGAATCGGCACCAATGTCTCCTGTTTTTTTGCTTTTTCGAATAGGTCACATAGTAAAAGTTGATCGTATTTATGAGTACTTTACGTGGTTTCATTTATTGTCTCATTGTCGTATCCAAACTGTATAAACATCAAATAAAGAATTTCACAATTCAACCCCTAACGGATTGTAATAGAGGATCGCTCGAGTTTATTAATACAGGGTGTATTTCGCATGGTAGCGCAAACTTCGCGAAAAGGCTACACCTAATGCCACTAATCAAATTGTGAAAGTCATTCACCGCGCTAATGATCGGTTATAGAAATTGACATTTTCGAGCGCGCAATGTATTGTGAACACCGCGATTTAAACGCGCGATAACGTTGTGCCTACGTAGTATGTCGCTGACTGCAGGCGAATATCGCCATAAGACACCGTTTCTAGTTTTATTTACATTGCTACTTTTAGTGAAAGTAATGAATTAATAACTTATTTATTTTAAATCTCTTTGGGTTAGGTAAGAATAACGATTATGAACAGTCTAAAGTAAAAAAAACTCAATTTAAAAAAAAAAAAAATTGGGAAAAACCGACGAAAAATTCCAACATGGGGGGTCCAGAATCATGTCCTGGACCCATGGTATCCGTTTGTGCGGCGATATCCCTTACACGCTGTATATTGCTGGTAATTTATAATGTAACATTAGATGATATTAAAAAGCATATAAATATTATTTTTATACTAATACTAGTTGTGCGCCGCGATTTCACCCGCGTTCCCGGGATAAAAAGTAGCCTATGTCCTTCTTCATACCATAGGCTATCTGCATGCCAAATCCGTTGAGTAGTTGAGGCGTGAAGGCGTAACAAACAAACAAACTCATTTTCGCATTTATAATATTAGTTAGGATTACCTGTCACCGCGGAATTGCTTGCCTAATTCTGCGACCAACCGCCGCACCTCCTCTTCGCTGAAGTCTGTATATCCTATGTGTACACTTTGTCTGTAAAATTAAACGTAACAATCATTATTGTTATTAAGGGTCGACACAATAAGTAGGAAGCGGTTAGGACGTAAAAACAAAAAAAATATGGAAATAAAGTACTGGTGCATTTTACAAATATTTTTGAAAAAGGATTATATTTAAAGCTGACAAATTAGTGTATCCTATTGTTATTTACGGTAGAAAGACGTGACCAATATTTATGATAACTAAATTTAAACATGAATTTTTGTAAACCATTGTCCAATGATATTATACTAGAGATATGCTACCCTCATACTAAGCGGCGTTCAGTTATTGTTGAATTAGGTGAATGCGATAGATAATACGGAACGTATGGTACAGAAAGAGATAGCTATATGTAGCCGGTAAGCAAAATTACGACAATTGTCTGAATTTGTCTGCAACAATTTTCGTGCGTTAATGCGATATCTACCTCTTTTTATTATAATATCATTGACCATTGTCTAGTTTCTTTAATAGTTCTATTTAGTCCGTAAAGTTATGAAAAAATATTAGACACCCTATACAATTAAATAAAAAAAAATCGAAGATATTGTGTGTTGAAGTTTCGCGTGACGTCACGGTGTGGCACTCTTTTTACCACAAAGTGACGTCACGAGCCCCACTCCCGAACTTAGACGCGCTTTTACTCAGGAAACATTCTAAGTTGAAAGGACAAAAGGTGTCCGAACATTTTTGTATGGGAGCTGGCATAGGCACCAATCGCCATTTTGTGTTTTTTCCAATGTCGCGGCGCACGGTGTAACTAGTATATATGGGAAGAAGACACTTACACAAACAAAAAGTGTTGAGCAATATGGTGGCGTACCTGAAGCGGAACTGTTCGCCGAGCTCGCGCTCGTCGCGCGGCGAGATCTCGAAGACGCCGGTGAAGGCGTAGGGGTGGCCGCCGTACGCCCACTCCGACCCGTGCACCTGCACCCCGCTGTGGAACACGCCCACCCCCGCGCCCGCCGTGTACCTGCCGTACCATACCATCACAACACATCACATCACATCACATCACATACATATACCATACCATCACATGCCATCACATCACATCATATACCATCGCATCACATGCCATCACATCACATCATATACCATCGCATCATATGCCATCACATCACATTATATACCATCGCATCACATACATAACACATAATTATACAAATAAATGTCCACTTATAACTAAAGATCTACTGGACGGATTTCTATGCAATTTTGTGTAGGTTGGGTAGGTAGATTATGAAACTGGTCAACATTTAGGTTCTCAACATAGAGCTACGAGCACGTGCCGTGAGCAGTGCAACGCTGTCTTGAAACGAACTGCGTATTAATAGTATGAACGACTAAATACATATAATGAATGCCAATTTCTCGTTTTTTATCGATACTTTTACCGAGAACAAATGACAAGGGAACTCATATCGTAATTTTTTCTAACAGTAAATCACTAGTGTTCGATATATCTATGAATGAATGCATCTATATGCAAACTGCTCACGCTTCGCATAAGGTATAATATTGTGAACGTTATCACTCTATTAATATCCCTACTCTATGGTTTTCTCAGTTCAAGTTGTATTTGGAACCGGTGTAGTCATTTTGTTAACGTTCATAAGTGCCTTATCAGGTCCTAAATTGATTAAATACTTTTTGAATTTCAATATCTGTTAATGTCGGCAAGGTAGACTCACCAGTTGGTCCAGTACATGTCGTATACATTGAGCACGACGGCCGCCTGGCCGGGCCGCGGCGCGCTCGACTCGGCGCGTCGCGACAACAGCGACATGCACGATGGGAACATCGCGCAGATGCCGCAAGACTGTATACCACCACAACATGTTCATACACAGTTGGCAAAATAACTATACATTTATGTAAATCTAATATTTACAACATATATACAAACTATATAAAGGAAAATCTACCGCAGTTACAGGGAGTACAGCATGGGGTTCTTCAAGAACATCTTTCAAAGAGTTATTTTTTATACCACTAAGGTGGCAAACAAGCATATGGCCCGCCTGATGGTAAGCGGTTACCGTAGCCTATGGACGCTTGCAACACCAGGGGTATCACTAGCGCGTTGCCGACCCTGCAGAAATCTCTTCACACCCTTCTTGAAGAACCCCATACTGTACTCCATTGGGAAAACCACGGCGGTGAGCTCATTCCACAGTCTGAGCGTCCGCGGAAGAAAACTCCTTTGAGCCCGCACAGTTCAAAACAGATTTTTGCAGTGTCAACAACACGTGTGTAACAGCTTACCATCAGGCGGGCTTGTCCTGGAGACTGCCGCTGCTGCCGATCAAGCAAGGTTCCAAACTGGCAGCGTTTACTCTTTGTAAGGCCATACATTTATATGATAAATTGATGTCTTTAAATTATAAATTTTAAGTTTTATGCTGAAATCTTTAGGCCCATTGGAACTATTAAGTAATCTACACTGTGCTTCTAGGTTCGGGAATTATTTTCTTATAAGAGTTAATATCTGACCAAGGGGCGAAGTTCTTAATTTAACTAATAGGCCTGATAAATCTCACCATGAATGGTGATGATGTGGCCGAAGGTGGTATGTACACAAAGCTTAGAACACGGCGGAACACTCCGTTAGGTTTTCAACGACAGAAAGTTACTAAAATTCTGTTGCATCAGAAAAAAATAATCAAGAAGTGAAGAGAAGAAGTGATTAATACCTATTTGAAAACCTATACATATTTATGTGCAGAAAATAACAATCGCAGGAATAAGATAGATTTGCAAAAAGATTTAAAATTCCGTTCTACTGTGTTTAAGGGATAGATCCCTGTTGAACACAGTAGAACGGAATCGGAAAAGTAGAAGAGGGCAGTTTTGATCGGAAATAATTACTGTTTTCCCATTTCAACCAAAACTGCCCTCGGCTTTCCCAAGAGCACCTACCATGTAACTTTAACCAAAATATAACCCCTTAAGTTGCATATAATTCTACTGAACCGTAAGAATGTGTCCAGTTGCCCTTTAATTAACCTCAGTTGATGATAAATCAACATGTGGGTCGCATTAAGTGACTGCAGACGACTGTCTACCATTCGGTTCAACGAATCGACTTGCCATAAAGACTTGATTATTTAACTTATAATATAAGTTACTATCTAATTTATTCCTTTCAAGAGTTACTTTCGCATTTGTAATATTAATTTGATTTCAAGGCCGCCGAAATTACGATGACGCGGACGGTCTAAGATCAGCGATAATAGTTTCAATGGATGTCTTGGTCCTCAAATAGACAAGAGGGAAGTCAATCAAGCATCCATAGGCTACGGTAACCGCTTACCATCAGGCGGGCCGTATGCTTGTTTGCTACCTAAGTAGTATAAAAAAAAAAAAAAAAACAAAGTCAAGAACGAGTTTGATTCTCTTTTAGTCGATTCTGTTTACTTTTGCGAAAGGAATGTAATTTGAATGAGGAAATACTTATCGCGATGACCTACAGTTTTAAAAACCTGAAGCACTTGGAAATGTCGTTAAAAATATTATTATAATAGATTTTATCAGTACTTTAATTTTTGTTCACATTTACATATTCAAGGCGTTTAGTAAATAAATAACGATAACAAGAAAGCAAGTCGTCAACACGGAGTTCATTAAATATTCGTGAAAATCTACACAGTAGGTTATAGGTACATAGGACGTTTCTAAGTTATAATAATCCACCTTGGCTGTGACAAGGTTATAGGCTCTTGCACGAATAATAATTTTGTACCTATTATTATTATTTATACACACTAAAAGATATATTAGTTTACGGGCCACACATCTTTTGTAATCAAATTATCATGTCGAAATAGAATAGTCTCTGGTGATTTCTGTGTTTGTGATAAACAGACGGAAAAACGCGCTAACTTACAAAAGGCTTCTTGCAAATTTTGGGGATCCCTAAAATACCAAGACTAGTACAAAACTATGATAGATAATAAAACACGTAGCTAGACTAGACCATATTAGCACAAGGTTCTTAAAATGGAGGACCTTGTACAACAAATGGATGCAAAAGAATAAATTAACGCAAGGACTGATGTTTGAGATACCTACATAATTTCAGTTTTAACCGCGATTTAGTTGTAACATTGTGGTTTATTTAAATACGGTTTCCAGCCTAAAATAATAAAATGTAATGTGATGTTTTCTTATGATACCTCTATGCTCAAAATACCTGTCAAACTGTTGATAATTCGAACCAATTTGAACCTTATGGACACGATTTGACAGGTATTTTGACCATAGAGGTATCATTAAATTAATCAAACTCCTCATTAAATTAAAAGCCATTGGTAAGATATAAAGAGAATTAGCTCCGAATTCAACTGAAAAACCGCGACTCCCGAGACTATGTGGCCTCTACTATATCACTACATTTTAGTCAATAGTCATCGATCAGAAAGTAGAAGAATTCGTTACCTTTTTCTTTGGCACAGTTATATTAACTTTTTTCTTCATAACAATATTTTTTTTTCATATACTCAGAATACACACACTAGCACAATAATTTCATTAATGTCCAATATTACACATTTTGTTTTTCAGAAAAAAATTATAAAAAAAAAACGTTTTCAACGAAAATGACTACCAAAGCGAAGCCTGCGCAAATCGCTAGTCGATTAAGCAAGAGACACCACTATGCCGCGTCAAAGCATCCTCAACACTAACTAACATGTATGTAATCATCTATTGGCTAGAAATACCCACCACTAAACAAAGACCTCTAAGGTCCAAGTTAAACTAAGCAGCGGCCTTCACATACAAAGATACAAATAAACTGGCGCGTACATTATCTAACATAAGTTTTTTGATCCATCATAATCTACAAAGTCTTTTATCAGCGCTGTTAATGACCAACCAATTTTTCGTTGTTTGCTTTTCACGATGCATACTAGATTATAGTGCTTGAAATTCGAAGGATGCCACATTGTCTTTAATTTATGTCCTTAAATACGATACGATACTCAAGTTCATTTTTTTCCTGTTTTGCCGTAGCCCGGATACTTCGTATCTATATATTTCCGACTAGGGTCACGACCTGCGGGAACTTTGGACTCATAGACAATAATAGCTCTGATGTTTTTAAAATGATTTAACATGAATCATGACTTCGAAGGACTTGAATTGATTTAGTATAAAAATATAATACTGAAATAACTACATACTTTTGGAAAAGTAGTAATTAAGTTTAACACATTTTTTTTGTAGATATATGCTTCTAGTATAATAATATGTCAGAAAACCTTTTCTATTATTATGTGGCAGTTTTAGCCGAGTTCCCAAGGGATCTTATTTTCTGATCTGTATTCTAGGGTATGGTGCCTACGTGCCAGCTTTAATCCTAAACCACCATCACCAAGAGAAAGCATCAATCACACGAACTTTAGCATTTTTCATTTTTAGGGTTCAGAGCTTTTAGTATTTGGTTAACCCTAATTTCGAGTGCAGAAAAGTTCTATAGAACCGACGTCATTTGAAATAACCTCTAATCTATGGACAAAAAGATAGTAGTATGATTTCACGATATAAATAATTAAACTAAAGATAATCACATAACTTTCGTATAAACAAATACATTTTTTTACCTAAAGCATTATCTGTCTCATTTGTAAATAATTGATTACTATACGTTTTTAATAAGCGATAAATCTGTTTCCGCCAGTAATTACTCGGTACTATCAATTGTTTTTATTATAATTAAAACGTAATGTAACATGGTTGCGAACTAAAGCAGATTATTAACAACAAAGAGGTCCGAGATACATATTTCGCAAATCAATATTTATTGGAAAGCATTTATTTACATAGGCACAAGT
Organism: Polyploca ridens; assembly: GCA_951394255.1. NCBI lineage: Eukaryota > Metazoa > Arthropoda > Insecta > Lepidoptera > Drepanidae > Polyploca > Polyploca ridens. The sequence continues at coordinate 6,589,113 of OX596269.1, read as the reverse complement.
CTTGTACGCGTAGGGGTGCAATAATTATTTTATAATCCATTAAAAAGGGCATTTAGAGCATTTTTGACTGATTTGCTTTGAGCATGTTTTTGTTTGACATAGGATTAGTGTCCGACCGACTGACGAAATTCAGTTCAAGATCAAGTGAATAAAATAATAATTTTTTAAAAGTTTATAAAGTTTTATTTTTATCAACCCATTGTGAAAAAAAGATCGATAAAAATTAACTTGGAACTTGTCAACAATAATAATAATCTTTCGCGCATTTGTAACAGTTTGTTCAAGCGCTTGCTAGAAACTTTTTCCTCCTCATTTTTTCGGCCAGGTCTGGCCGAAGCCGAAGCTTCGGTCGGACCACAACAAAGAATAATATAACAAAACATTGTGTAAGTAAAATATGTTGACCCTCTTATTTCATCAAGAACTCAGCAGCGTGATAACATTGAAAATTCTAAATAAAAAGACAACACTGATACTAATTAAGTGCACAAAGTAAAAAGGGCACATACATAAAATTGTGCTAACTACAGTAACACTATTCTTACTAAATTAGGATTATCGTAGGGCTCCTCCAGGGAGACTATCAAGGGGTCGCGGTCGCCCGCAGCCGCCGCCCCTGCCCCTCTCTGCGGGCCCTCCGCCCTCCGTTCGGAACGCTCACGGCACGCGTCACATCTCTTCATGACTACACATACTTCTCAACTGTGGACTACCAATAATGTCCTTCAGTATTTCATATGAGTATGGTATGGTAGTTACAATTATGTCATTAATTATTCAGTTGTTGGTTTGGTTGCCATGTTGTAAAGTATACCATCTTTCATAATAGATATTATTTCAATGGTTTGTGGAATAATAATAAATATCCTGTGACATTTCTTACCACACAGCCTTGTACCAGATACTAATTATATATAATACATACAGTGGCATATCCATCGAATTGAACCCACGACCTGTGGCATGGTAGTTATGGTAACCCCACACCAACAGGTAGTAAGTTAAAAATTAAAGCCAACATACAAATTGAGTGGTATTTTCAATCAGACAGGAATATTTCAAGTTACGTATTTATAATCAGTACAACAAAATGTCATGTAATGTAGGTAAGTGCAGGGAAACTATCAAGTAATTTTATATGAAACAATGGGTGTATAATCTTAGCTTCTTGCTGTATTTTTTATAGTCATAGATGTATTTTTTATAGTCATAGATGTATTTTTTAAGGCTATCTGATCCCAAACTACGCAGTTTGTACTATGGAAACCAGATAACTGATAATACTACATAATACTATTTTTTTTTTTAGTTTCTTTCCTTATAAAATGTAGGTGAGCATTAAAAAAGGATTTTTAAAATTACATTGATTAAGAGGTTTAAATAGACCAAATGAAAGTTAAAATTTTGAAATTGATGTTTACACTTCCATTTATAAATAAAAATATTTTGTATTTGGAAATTCATTCCATAAGTAAGGGATGAAAGTTTGTATGGGAAGTGTGTTATATTTAAGCTACAAACATAGAAGTTGGTATTTAGGGTACTTAGAAAGAAGTACTTTATTAAAATAGCTGAATTAAAGGTTAATTTATCAAAAGGAATATGTCAAGGAGCAACCTAAACATACAAGTATGAAACACACAAAGAAACAAATGGGAAAGATTCATAGATATTTATGTTATAACACATAAAGCAATAAAGCATAGTAGCCTAAGGGGTAGAATAAGGTAACAAGGTTGATTGAATTGGTATTTCTTCAGTTTGACACAATCAAACATACAAACAATTCAGCACTCTAATATTTTTTTGTTAGGTAAATAGAATTAACAAGAATAATTTTAAAAGATGGTATTCTTTATCTGTGGCAGTGAATAATCATATCTATGTGATATGATTATTCACTGCCATACACATTGCCATTCACTGATATACCTATGAGTCATACATAACAAACCAATATCTTTGGAATTTTGAACTTTTAACCATTACATGAACTATTTAACACCATGTGTTCTATTTTCAACATAATTATAATACTAGTATCTATAATTATACCTCACTATCACTGTCAATTAAAGAAGTCTGCTCCATCACTCCAAACTTTAAGGATTAATATTATAATTCAAATGACTACACTACTGTTTCAATATTCAAAAACAAACTACACCATCTGTAGTGACGGGATAATATTATAAACTGAGTTATATAGGTTGAAACAAAGATTAACTATCAACAAGGCACAAAAATATCATTGTATGCAAATTATATTGTTGACCATTAGCGAAAATAATGACGATAAGGATTCAGTAACGAACGCACGCATACTGCGAGAGCATGTGACCTAGTGGCTAGTGCTACAAATAAATAAGGATACAAAAATAATTATTACTCCACTTACTACTGTTAGTAGGCTTCTGTAATATGCACACGTATTCCATAGAATTTAGCGGCCAATTCAAATAATTAGCTCCATCGTTTTAATGACATTGAGGGAGCCTTTTAGTCTTTATCCAAATTTCTTTGAAAAGATAAAGGAAACCCTAAGAAATTACAAAAAAAAATTACAATAACCCCAATGTGCTTTGTGCTTTGCTTACTTTTGACAAATTTGACATTTACGGATTACGGACGGACGGCCATAGACAAAGATGGTGATTTTCCATAAATAATATTGTTGTTGTGCATTTGTTGTGTAACCTATTTTGGTACCGATTACAAGATACCGGTATTGAGCTGTTTTCCAATCAGTTACAACACATTAAAAAGGTTTTTTGCAATGGCAACAATGTTTAAGAAAAAAACATTCTACACGTCATCTCGTTGAGCTGTCAAGTTTGCGAATAATTTCAGGAATATTTATGAAAATTGGGAAATTTTGCTGTAATTCAAAATGGTAATACAATTTTCCATTATACGTGTATATCATCATTACACAAGTTATAGGAAATACCTCACATAAATCAAGGATAGCATAAATAAACGTGGCTTACGTCCGGCTTATGTTTACAGTTTACATTCTTGTTTTTATTTTATTTTCAGGTGCTCATAGCGGCTACAGTATGCACGAAATCCGGAAAAGGTACATAACTATAACATTTAACTATCTTAACTCAATGCAAGAAGTCATTTTCATAATAATTTAGATATTAATTGCCCTGTAAATTTTCAGCTCTGGTGTCGCGACAGTTTGTCGAAATGACGAAAGCTCGTATAGAGGGATTATTGGCTGCCTTCCCCAAGCTGATGACGGGAGGACGACAACATACCTTTGTGGAGACTGAGTCTGTCAGGTAAAGTACCTATTAATTATCATTAAAAAACATCTGTTGAATTTACGACTGTTCTTATCATACATGTGCAATCTTCAGGGCTTAAACCATGATTTTCAAACAGGTATGTGTATCAGCCATTGGACAAGTTGTACATGCTTCTCATCACTACCAAGGCCAGTAACATCCTCGAAGACCTGGAAACTCTACGCCTCTTCAGTCGAGTGGTAAGTATAAATTGAATAAGGCCATTTTCTTGAAACTAGTTTTATTTACGTCTGTATAAAGTGTGAAATTATCTACTGTAAGATTGATGATAGGATAGTGTGGTTTGAATAAAGAGTCAGAAAATATATGAAGGGACTAATGACAAGATGATGATGGGACAGGAGTTTAGAATTGATATTTTTTTTATTGCCCATAAGATTTACAACTTTAAAGTAATAATAACAGTAACAGATAACAATATGCCATTTACAAATCTTCACATATACAGGGTGTTGTTTTGGTCAGCGACAAGTGACCCAGGAACGGTAGTACAAAATATATATTCCCCAAAAATGGACTTAATTCCATTAAATACTGTAAATATTTTGAGAAATACCTTATTCAATTTGAAATAAAATTACTGCAAAGTATGGTTACTAGGCACGTGCACAGAATAAAGCTAGGCGAAAGCCGCCATCGCCCCACCTCTTTACTCCCTCGTACTCCCGTTGAGTATTATGTCTACACTTTAGCTTATTACATGATTTTCAAAAAAATTTTTTTTTTATTTCTTTATTAAAAAAAAATAAAGTATTTTTTTAATATTTTTTTTAGCACCAGTATCATTTGTATTATCGGCCCTGAGTCGCTCGTCGCTGACCAAAACAACAACCTGTAGTTTATAAATAAAGTTAAACATATTCCAATAAGAACAATCATAATTGCTCTCATTAAAAGACCTAAAACTGGACAAGTACAAGTCAAACTCACACACAAAGGGTTCTGTAGAGATAATCGTATTCATTTAAAGAGATTCTTATAATTTTTACTATAGCGGCAATAGACATACACATTCTGAGAAAATTTAAAATGTCTACCTATTACGGTTCATGAGATACAGCCCACTGATGCTTAGTAATAGGGTCCCATTGACGCTGTTTATGTAGGGAACCCTAAAAATACTAATGCTATTTAAATTAACTATCAGGTCCCAGAATACTGCAGCCAGCTGACTGAAGCGGAGGTGCTGAATCAAGCCTTCAACTTGCTATTTGCTTTTGATGAAATTGTTGCTCTTGGGTACAGGGAGAGTGTAAATTTGGCACAGGTTTGCATGTTTTTCTTTCATTATTATTTTATGGACGATTGGTTAAAATTCCACTTATCATGCCACAGGTTGTGGGTTCGATTTCCACCCAGGACATGCATTTCTGTGCCTAAACATGTCTGCATGTTCTGAGTCTGGGTGTAATTATGTATATGAAGTATGTAATTACTAACAAAAACTAGTAAATGTATTATATCAGTTATCTGGTTTCCATAGTACAAGCTCGCTGCTTAGTTTGGGATCAAATAACCGTGTGTAAAGCATTCTTCACATAAATAAGTATCCTGGGGCATTCCCCACAGACCACATGTTCCATTAGTATTGATAATTTGACAAGCGTCCATAGGCTACGGTAACTGCTTACCATCAGGCGGGCCGTATGCTTGTTTGCCACCATAGTGGTATAAAAAAAAAAAAAAAATTGCTGATATTTATTCATTACAAACCTACAAATATCTATAATGTATCTATACCAAAGCCAAGAAGATGAGATAAAGAATGTAAACAAACTTCCAATTTTTATTTAAAGAATTAACTCCGTAATGTAACTCAGTACGAGGTCGGTTCTTTACATAGTTTATGTCCAATCTTTGGTATATACATACTTAACACCTTTTTAATGTGTATAAATTGTTCAGGTACGCTCATTTGTTGAGATGGATTCCCATGAAGAGAAGATCTACCAAGCCGTGAGACAGGTCAGTGTACATGCTACATATATTTTAAGAGGACATATCAGCAGGGCATTTATTATTATTGTTGCAAATCGATATGATTCTGTTGTAAATCGCACTAAAAAAATATTAGTCACATCACATCTTATTCTTGCGAACATTATTGAAAAAGGAACATATTTAAAGCTTTCAAATTAGTGTTTGCCATCTTAATTTACGGGTATTTAGACGTAACCGCGATAGATGGCGACTAAATTTATATTGAAAACATGCATTGGACTAATTTGACAGGACTAAATTTCTTACATTCTTTTCTTATGTTCTTTGTTAGAAAGAGACATAGTGAGACTAAAATTAGTTTAGTTGTAAACAACAGAATCAGGGTTAGTGTTAACAAAATGTATTTGATTGAGATAGACTCAAGAGCGTGAAGCGGCGAACCGCATGAGGGAGCGCGCTAAGGAGTTGCAGCGGGAACGACTTGAAGCCGCCAAGAGGGGCCAGCCACCACGCTCACAGATGTCGTTCGGTACCTACATACTTCTATCTATTCCTGTATTTAACTCTTCATGTTGTATTTCAGGATATGATCTGTTTTTGGCCAAGTTTTATTAAGATTCGTTAAGAGTAGCAAACATACGCATGCATTTTCTATTATAATTTTATTAGGAAGGATAATGGTACTTGAGATTTTTGAGTTGAAATTTAAAAAAAAACCTTCAAAACTTTTTCAATTTAAACAACCTTTAAACTATTGATTTTCAGTTTAACCCAGTACATAGGTCAACATGAGAGCGATGGGGGTTCCAATTTATACTGTCCTTTTTATACCCTTGCTGTGTATGTTTTGTAACAGGTAGTACAGGCTTTGGCAGTTCATCAGTATCGTCGGCAGCTTCCATGGAGCCAATCATTGAGAAACTGCCCGCAACGCCCGCGCGTGACATGTACGTATATTAAAAATTAATGCATTTAACAAACTGGTTTTATTGAATGTGGAATATCAATCATTTTTTAATATTTGTGTGTGCAGTCGTCCTACGGGCAGGTCAGCAATGAAGCTGGGCAGTAGAGGGTCCGACGCCGAGTCGTTTGTGTCTCGTCTGCGCAGCGAGGGCGAGGCCGTGCACCCGGCGCGACCACAACAACAAACCGCACCCACCACCGCCGACAACAACTACCCGGAGAAACAACAACATAACGAGTCAGTATACACACACTTACATACACAGTCGCAGCGAGGGCGAGGCCGTGCACCCGGCGCGACCACAACAACAAACCGCACCCACCACCGCCGACAACAACTACCCGGAGAAACAACAACATAACGAGTCAGTATACACACACTTACATACACAGTCGCAGCGAGGGCGAGGCCGTGCACCCGGCGCGACCACAACAACAAACCGCACCCACCACCGCCGACAACAACTACCCGGAGAAACAACAACATAACGAGTCAGTATACACACACTTACATACACAGTCGCAGCGAGGGCGAGGCCGTGCACCCGGCGCGACCACAACAACAAACCGCACCCACCACCGCCGACAACAACTACCCGGAGAAACAACAACATAACGAGTCAGTATACACACACTTACATACACAGTCGCAGCGAGGGCGAGGCCGTGCACCCGGCGCGACCACAACAACAAACCGCACCCACCACCGCCGACAACAACTACCCGGAGAAACAACAACATAACGAGTCAGTATACACACACTTACATACACAGTCGCAGCGAGGGCGAGGCCGTGCACCCGGCGCGGCCACAACAACAAACCGCACCCACCACCGCCGACAACAACTACCCGGAGAAACAACAACATAACGAGTCAGTATACACACACTTACATACACAGTCGCAGCGAGGGCGAGGCCGTGCACCCGGCGCGACCACAACAACAAACCGCACCCACCACCGCCGACAACAACTACACGGAGAAACAACAACATAACGAGTCAGTATACACACACTTACATACACAGTCGCAGCGAGGGCGAGGCCGTGCACCCGGCGCGACCACAACAACAAACCGCACCCACCACCGCCGACAACAACTACCCGGAGAAACAACAACATAACGAGTCAGTATACACACACTTACATACACAGTCGCAGCGAGGGCGAGGCCGTGCACCCGGCGCGGCCACAACAACAAACCGCACCCACCACCGCCGACAACAACTACCCGGAGAAACAACAACATAACGAGTCAGTATACACACACTTACATACACAGTCGCAGCGAGGGCGAGGCCGTGCACCCGGCGCGACCACAACAACAAACCGCACCCACCACCGCCGACAACAACTACCCGGAGAAACAACAACATAACGAGTCAGTATACACACACTTACATACACAGTCGCAGCGAGGGCGAGGCCGTGCACCCGGCCTACACACAAACTACACTACAGAACTACACAACACACAATGAAATTTAAATAATATTTTATTCCTTTAGCAACATACTTCGAAAGAATTTCATGAAATTTCTCCATTTAGAGATTAAAATTGGAGATGCAAGTGTGATTACACAATAAATCAAACAAGTATTAAGCGTTTCTCAACCATTCATATCTATTAATTAAAGAGGGTGGCAAAGTTCATGTTAAATTTACTTCAAACTTGATGTTTATGCACTTTATTTAGTGTTTGACTAAATTGTTTTTTCTATTTGGCGTTTTTCAAAATATCTATGTTTAATTGCAGTGTGCACTTACGGTTCGAGGAGAGACTTAGCTTGGTCGCCGGTCGTGATGGAGACATACAGAGCTATGAGCTATCTGGTAAGCACTTACTACACAAAATTTACAAAGATAAAGCGCGTCAATCGGGAGTAGGAGCGCATGACGTCACTTGTTTGTGAGAGTGTACCATCGCGTGACGTCACGCGGAAACACAGTTGGTTGGCGTATATTTTAGTTTTTAAGGCGATGATAGCTCAGTGGTAGTGAAATCGGATTCTGAGACAGGTTCGATAGGTGGAATCTTAACCAACTGGCTTGTCAAATCACTAATATACAGGTGTTGTTTTGGTCGGCGACAAGCGACCCAGGAGCGGTAGTACAAAATATATATTCCCCAAAAATGGACTTAATTCCATTAAATACTGTAAATATGTTGAGAAATCAAAACAATCGAAATCTACATGGAGGTGTCCAGATTGCAGAGCGGATGATAGAAAAGGAGATAACTCCAATACACCGATTAGAGCTGCACATGTACAATCACCCGGTTCATCACCTACCACAGCGGCACAGATTGACATAGGCCCTTCTGCTTCTGATATAGCTGATCCTCAAATACACAATTATCAGCGAAACTTTGACGAGCTCAAGGCCTATTTCGATGACAAATTAAACGAGGCGTCAAACAAAATTCTCAACAATATAAAAAGAGATTTTGCAGCTGAGAATAAGGAAACAAAGTCTAAACTTGACAATCTCACAGAGAGCGTTCAGTTCATCTCAAATCAATATGATTCTATGCACAAGCTCCTAACTGAGAAGACGTCATTAATCGAAGCACTTAAATCCGAAAACGAAAAACTACGTATGAACTTCCAAGACGTGAACACCAGACTTAATCAAATGGAGCAGCAATCCAGAGATTGCAATGTTGAAATTCAATGCCTACCTGAAAACAAGCATGAAAATATTTTAACAACAGTAAAGACTCTTGCGACAGTTGTCAAATGTCAGATCGCGGAGTCTGAGATATTGAATTTCCATCGAGTTTCTAAGGTTAATGCCGACTCAAACCGACCACGTTCCATCGTAGTAAAACTAGCAAGTCCCCGCATCCGTGATAACCTACTCGCTGCAACGAAAACGTTCAATAAAAGTAATGTTAAAGACAAACTCAACACTTCGCATCTGGGAATAGGGGGTGAGAAGCATCCCATCTACGTCTTGGAACATCTTTCACCTGCAAACAAAAAACTACACGCTGCCACTAGACTAGCAGCCCGCACTAAGCAATATGAATTCGTGTGGGTTCGTAATGGGCGTGTCTTCATACGTAAAGACGCTAAATCAAGTGCATTTTTAGTTAAGGATGAACTCTTCTTGAATAGTCTACCATAATTTTGTTTTTATTTTTTCTGTTTTTTATAAAGCATGTACTTGGCTTATACCATTTAAAATTCAATTTCAAAATTTATTACCAAAATGTTAGAGGTCTGAGAACCAAGACAGAGGAATTATATCTGAATGCAATTAATGGTGAATATGACATTATTGTTCTTACCGAGTCTTGGTTGAATGAGTCAGTTTTCGATTACGAATTATTTGATAGTCGTTACGATGTATTTAGACGCGATCGTAGCACAACTAGTTCGGCTACTGTGAAAGTTGATGGTGGAGGTGTGGTTATAGCTGTACTAAAAAAACATGAAAGCCTTCGTAAGCATGTTTGGGAATCGCAATGCGAGGATCTATGGATTTCTATTAAATTAAGTAAAGAATTTAAAAATGCACAGTTAAACTTATGTGGTATTTATAATCCACCCCCTCTTAATAAAGAATATTTGGTTATATTAATGGAAAATATCACAAATATTATACAAAATGAAACAAGGCCTAATTCAACTTCCATAATAATTGGTGATTTTAATCATTCGAATATAGTATGGGAGACTGATATTTCGAAAAAATATCTTGTTCCTAAACTTGGTAACAGTGAGGTTGATAACATGCTTATTGATTGCCTTTCTTTTATAGACTTCAAACAATTTAATTTTGTCAAAAATACTAATGGTCGCATTCTAGATCTTGTGTTATCAAGTTTGGATCATAAAGTTGCGGTATGTCAGTCATCAATTTCAATGGTTAAACCAGATTTACACCACCCTGTTTTGGAGATATCAGTTGATTTTTCGAAAACAGTTAATTTGAAAAGAAAAATTCCTAAGTTATTTAATTTTTACAGAAGCAATTATGAGGCAATAAATAATAATTGATCTAAAGTAGATTGGTTACATGTATGGGATAATAAGGCAAGTATAGATGAAATAATAGACTCTTTTTATGATATTTTACAAAATTTAATTATTACTCACACTCCATTACGTAGGCTTAAATCAGATAATTATCCTATATGGTTCAGCAAGCCGCTCATTAAATCACTCAAAGAAAAGGCAAAATTTCATGCAAAGTTTCATAAATACAATAATCCACTGGATAAGCTTACTTTCGAGTTGCTTCGTAAACGGTGTGACAATTTAATAAAGGAATGTTATAGTGAGTTTATTAAAAATGCTACTTGTAATTTGCGGCGTAACCCTAAATATTTTTGGAGTTTTATTAAAAAACGTAGAAGTAATTGTTCATCAATTCCCAATGAGATGAGTTTGAAAGATAGAACAGCAAAAGGTGGGGCTGAAATTTGCGATATCTTTTCTGATCATTTCCAGTCTATATATACTAATATTAATGTGAATCTTCCTGTTTACTCACCTAGTCATAACACTCAAGTGTGTAATAATAAGAATGGCTTCGGAAACATAACTATAGAAATTAAGGAAGTTCTTACTTGTCTGCTCTCCTTGGACTCGCATAAAGGTGCAGGTCCAGATGACATACCACCTTTGTTTCTAAAAAAATGTGCTAAACAACTTTGCTTACCGCTGTCTATCATCTTTAATAAATCACTTGATACTGGGGTATTCCCAACTAAATGGAAATTAGCCCATATTACACCTATCCATAAAAACGGTGACTTGGCGAATGTCTCTAATTATAGGCCAGTTTCAATACTGTCTGCATTTGGCAAGGTGTTTGAATCTATTATTCAGAAAAAATTACATTGGCAGGTTAGACAAAATTTTCACGTTAATCAACATGGGTTTCTACCACAAAAATCTACCACTACTAACTTAATTGGTTACGTTAATGATATATCGAATGCCCTGGATCTAGGTCTTGAAGTACACTCAGTTTATACCGACTTTTCTAAGGCTTTCGACCTCGTTAACCATGATATGCTCTTAAGTAAGCTTGACTTTGTGGGAATTCACGGAAATCTCCTCAGATGGTTTGAATCATACCTTCGTAATCGCTCGCAATTAGTAGTATTGCGGGGTTTTAAGTCGGTTGTAAGAAGAGTTCCATCAGTAGTTCCACAGGGTTCACATTTAGGGCCACTTCTATTCCTTATATTCGTAAATGATATATTTGATGTTATTACTAGCTCAACTAAGATGTTTGCTGATGATCTGAAGGTGTATAGGATAGTTAGAAACCAGTGTGATATAGACTTCTTACAAGCCGATTTGGATAAGATTAGACAGTGGTGTTCAATCAACGGCATGATACTTAATGCCTCAAAATGTTTTCACATAAAATTTTCAAGGAAAAGAAAGCCAATACAAGCACAATATTATATAGACGGTATGATTATCGAGGAGGTAACCGTTATAAGGGACTTGGGGCTTCTTATTGATAAAAAACTGACGTTTCGCGATCACATTGACTCGATAGTAGCTAGAGCATCTAGAATGTCAGGCTTTATTTCGAGGGAGATGAAAATCTTCAGGAACCCCTCCATTACTGTTCTTCTCTTCAATAGTATGGTGAGAAGTATTCTTGAATATTGCAGCCAGGTTTGGAATCCAGGTTATCAAATACATAGAGACCGAATAGAACGCATCCAAAAACGATTTTTATATCACCTTACCTATGTTGATGGAATGTGTCGGACTGTCAGCACTTATGAATCTAGGTTGTCAAATTATAAAATGCACTCCTTGGCTTCTCGTAGGATCCTAGCTGATATAACCTTTATTCATAAACTGATAAATGGATTACTTGATGCACCTGATTTGCTACAGCTTATTAATTTTAATGTTCCGCGCATCAATGTTAGACATCATACCCGTAAAACTTTTAATATCGCCCGCAGCCGTACAGTTCATAAACAACATTCTCTTTTCCATCGTATTCTGGAACAATACGAGTCCATAAGACATGACTATGATATTTTCTTTGGTTCTCGGCCTCAATTAAGAAACGTTATTTTTTGTATGTAGGTTATTAAAATTTATTTGATTAGTAAATTCAAAATGTATTTTTTGTTATAATAGTGTTTGTAATTTATATATATATATATATATTTTAAGTATATTGTTGGTGGTGGGATAGAATAAGCTCTTATTTAAGCATGTTGTGTTCACATCTAGAAGGTCGTACACTAATTTTTCTTAAGAGTTTACACTACCCCAGCTCAAATCCAAGTTTTGCCCCCGCTTCACGGCCCGGCCGTGCAGCCCCCGCATCGCGCAGTCGCAACTAACTCGCTCGCACGAGTTCATCACGCGGCAGGGGCCACGACGACTCACGAGTCGACCGTACGATAGGGTAAATACACCGTTATTTGACCCAATTATGGAAATAAATAAAACGATTGTAGAAAATTACTAAAGCGCCGCACGATAGGGTAAATACACCATTATTTGACATCTAGTAACTAGGTTTTAAATGTGTACTTAGAAGTATTATAATTTACAAACGATATATTATTATATAACAATAGCCTGCGAAGCGAACAATTCATTCTAATGCATTCTCGTCATCTACAAATTCAGAAACTTTATAGTACCCTTTCTTGCATAACTTATGGTTTAATATCGTTTTAAATGTATGTATAGGTAGTTTTTGGTTATTTTATGGGTACTATAGAAACTTATACATTGCTCCTTGAAAGAGTTTAGGACTTTGCTGAGCCGAGTTAAAGGTACAGCAAGTTTGTTCTTATTTCCATTTTTCAAAATTAATAAAATTAAATGACTATTGAAAAGTACTAAAGCGCCATATGATAGGGTATATTTACAGTTATTGTATATCTAGTAGGTATGTAAATAAAATTTAAATTTAATTTCAATTCTAATACAATTAATATTGTAGACAAGTACCAATGCATATTAATTTTTTAACAAAAGAAGATATTATTTTTAATCGACTTCAATAAAAGGACATTATCTATTCGACACGCATGTACGTAATACTATTACATAATCATAATATATTAATCGTAATATATTAGTACGCAATATATTCACATAATTCTGCAATATATTTGTGTTATAGGAGCGTTTACTCCAGATACCATCGGCGATAACGTCAATGCAAGCAATGCCGTTTTTGTTTGTGTTCCGTTGGTTTTTGCATTCTGTAACAAAATAGGCTTTACTTCAATTGTGTTCATACTACTAAAATAATATGTGACCGTGGCCAATTACTGGGACAACCACTCTAATATTAGGGGTTAAAGGAAGAAATTGCCGATTTGTACTGAAAAATTGAAATTAGTTATTTTTTAATTTAACTTATTTTTTTAATCAAAATAATTACCATTATTATACATTTCTGCCATCTAGATTCGACAAACTGTGTGCAAGCATTTTGTACTGCCTCCTGAGAAGAAAACTTTTTATCACGTAGAAAATTGTCCAAATCACGAAAAAAATGGTAGTCCATTGGAGCAAGGTCTGGTGAATACGGAGGGTGACAAATGGTTTCTAATTGCAGTGCCTGACAGTTACCATTACCTTTTTATTGGTAAGCTTTGCTCTAGGACACTGTTGCGGCGTTTGACCTGGGGTCATCCATTGCATTTTTCGCTTACGATTATCGTAAAGAATCCACTTTTCATCACATGTCACAATTCGATCCAATATTCCTTCATTTCTGTATCGATTCAACAAGGCAACATAATTTTCAACACGCGTTTCTTTGTGCAGATCAGCCAAATCATGAGGCACCCATTTTTCATATTTTTTTATTTTGTTGATTTGACGCAAATGAGAGAGAGAGATATATTGTTGGTAAGGTATCGTTAAACCATGCCTACCAATTCCTAGGTAGTTTGGCTCGGATCGGCTTCCACCATCTCTTTAAATTCAATGTTATTCACCTGGGTGGGCGGTCTTCCACGTGGTCGTTCTTCAAATCAAAGTTTCCATCACGAAAGCGTTTTAACCAAAATCGCACGGTGAGTTCATTAGCAGTCCCCTCTCCAAACGCAACATTGATATTGCGAGATGTTTCTGCTGCGTTAGTTCCGCGTCGGAACTCGTATTGAAAAATTACTCGAATCAGATAGTCGATAATCGAATGTTGCACATTTAAAAAAAATCTTTCTTGTCTAAGCTGCATAAAAAAAAACAACCGAAAGTAGATAATCGAATGTTGCACATTTTTAAAAAGAAGAACGTCATAGGTACCATGTGAAAGTTTCACTCAAAAATCTCAAATCATGAAGGTTCTATGTCAATTCGAAGTACCTATTACAATTAAACGGCAAATTCATACTTTAACTCCTATTATTTAGAGATAGGTAGGTAGGTATGTATGTACCTATAAAACAGAGAAGCGGATTATCAGATAAACTCACAATTCTACGGTTTGAAAAGTCGTTAAAACAGGTTCGTTTGCATGTTTCGAACTAGTGGCATTCATGTGTTCCGTTGGTATCTGCAATTAGTAACAAAATAGGCTTTACGTTTCTTCTTTCATACTACTAAAATGATACCGTGGCCAATTACTTAGACGAATACCCTAATATTCAAACCTAATATATAGAATAACCAATAAGATATTTATTGTAGTAATTCAATTTACTACATAATATATACTACCTTGTAGGTGGGTACCACCTAATAACCTGTGCAAACTTTATTTACTCTGTTATAAGGTAGGTACAATTATGATTAGGTACGTACGTTGGTATTTGCATTATGTAACAAAAAAGGCTTTACTTCTCTTTTTCTCATACTAATAAAATAGTATGGGACCGTGGCCAATTACTTGGACGACTACCCTAATATTTACCAATGAAATGTTTATTGTAGAAATTCAATTTACTACATAGTATATACCTACCTAGTAGGTAGGAACCTAAATGTGCATGCTTTGCTTACGCTGTTGTGAAAACATTTTAGTAGGTATCTTACCGTAGGTATCTAGCTAAGTGCTAGGTGGTTGATACAAACGGGCACGGGTCCACGTCCGGTATATTTTCATTATTGCAGTTAGTATTGGGTAGACATCAAACTATAAATTTCCAAAATAAGCTGATCTCGTATTAAAAAAATAAAATTTAAAACTGTTTATTTAAAAAAAATACATGTTTATTTTATAAAGTTACTTAGGGGTACTTACTAAAATCTTCGATTATAAAGATTGTTGACCCTAGGATCCCCGTACAATGGGAGGTCAGAGGAGCTTATAATGGAAATTACCTACTTTTCTTACTCATTACAATAATCAGACTCAGAATTTATTGGTAGATACAAACCAAAATGACTTCCTAGGTAAAAGACATTTTATGATTCATTTTAGGTAGGTACTTACTTCAATATTTCCGCCTTTTTTTCTTGTTCCGATCATTTCCCATTTTATACAAAATACACTTCACTTATAATTTATTAGTTACGTATCTAAGTGGGTCGTGAGAGCAAGAGACGCGGGTTCCCCGTTCGAGCGCCGGAGCGCGACTGAATCTGTGCGGCGGCGCTTCGTGCCACTCGCAATATTTGGGAATTTAATTTCTAACAATTAAAAAAAAAACATTATTTTAATTTCAAATCATATAGTACACGTATTGTACTAACTACAGTTTATATAAAAAGTTTCAGTAGTATAGGTAAAGTATTCATTGACTAATGCGGTTTTTTTGTAAAATTCAGAGGGAACTTTGTGATTTTTTTCCATCGAGAAAATATTTAGGATTCATGTTTTCAAATCATATAGGACTCGGTATATATCCTCAACTTTACTATATATTTTTTTCAATATGATTGATTCAATACTTTTATTGATATGCAGGACCAAAAATGAGAGGTGGAGCAGTTTTGGGGTAGGGTAAGGCCTTAATCGAATCATTGTTCATAGCTTATAGTTGTGTGTATCGTCCAGTTTTGTGAACCTATTAAAAAAAAAAAAAAAAAAAAAAAATATATACCTTATTCAATTTGAAATAAAATTACCGCAAAGTATGGTTACTAGGCACGTGCACAGACTAGAGCTAGGCGCAAGCCGCCATCGCCCCACCCCTTTGCTCCCTCGTACTCCCGTTGAGTATTATGTCTACATTTTAGCTTATTACATGATTTTCTAAATTTTCTTTTTTTTATTTTTATTATAAAAAAAAATAAAGTATTTTTTTTATATTTTTTTTTAGCACCAGTTTCATTTGTATTATCGACCTTGAGTCGCTCGTCGCTGACCAAAACAACGACCTGTATGTATAATTAGAAGGTAATTTGCGAAGAATATTCAAAGATATGTTTTTTAATGCAGGTTTGTTAACTCTGCGCATAAGCAACGAACAGTTCGGCCGAATACACGTGCATGTTGATAATAAGGACACAAGGCCTTTGCAGTTACAGGTATGTGTATAACATTAAAAAAAATACGTACAATTAGTAATAACTTAGTATTTTTATTAAAATCTTTATATTGTATTAACAGACCCACCCGAACGTAGACAAGGAGGCCTTCCGCTCGAACGGCGTGATCGGCCTCAAACAGAGTCAGAGGCCGTTCCCGCTGCACAGCGACGTGGGAGTCCTCAAGTGGAGGCTCGCCAACACTAACGATGACAAACTTGCTCCTTTATCTGGTGAGTGTACTTATAATAGGCCTCAAACTGAGTCGGAGGCTGTTCCCGCTGCTCAGCGACGTGGGAGTCCTCAAGTGGAGGCTCGCCAACACTAACGATGACAAACTTGCTCCTTTATCTGGTGAGTGTACTTATAATAGGCCTCAAACTGAGTCGGAGGCTGTTCCCGCTGCTCAGCGACGTGGGAGTCCTCAAGTGGAGGCTCGCCAACACTAACGATGACAAACTTGCTCCTTTATCTGGTGAGTTTAATTATAATAGGCCTCAAACTGAGTCGGAGGCCGT
Organism: Polyploca ridens; assembly: GCA_951394255.1. Lineage (NCBI taxonomy): Eukaryota > Metazoa > Arthropoda > Insecta > Lepidoptera > Drepanidae > Polyploca > Polyploca ridens. Next base: position 6,571,938 of record OX596269.1, on the reverse strand, counting down.
TCCCGCTGCACAGCAACGTGGGTGGCCTCAAGTGGGGGCTCGCCAACACTAACGATGACAAACTTGCTCCTTTATCTGGTGAGTTTAATTATAATAGGCCTCAAACTGAGTCGGAGGCCGTTCCCGCTGCACAGCAACGTGGGTGGCCTCAAGTGGGGGCTCGCCAACACTAACGATGACAAACTTGCTCCTTTATCTGGTGAGTGTAGTTATAATAGGCCTCAAACTGAGTCAAAGGCCGTTCCCGCTGCACAGCGACGTGGGAGTCGTCAAGTGGAGGTTTGCCAACACTATATGTAATAATAACTTACCCCCTTACTTTTAAAACGTTATTTAACTGATATACTGTTTAAAGGGTCACGTAAATAACGTCACTCTATTGTCATTGTCAAATAATGTGACATTATTTACGTGACCATTTAAACAGTATATTAGTTAAACAGCGCTTTATGAGTAAGGGGGTTAGCGCATAAGCTTGATAATCGGGGGTGTACGTCTTTTAGGCTGATTGAAGGGTGTGAAGAGATTTCTTCAGGGTCGGCAACGCGCGAGTGATACCCCTGGTGTTGCAAGCGTCCATAGGCTACGGTAACTGCTTACCATCAGGCGGGCCGTATGCTTGTTTGCCACCTTAGTGGTATAATTTTTTTTTTAATGTAAACATCTGGCAACACTGATAATAATGTATTGTGTTGCCAGTGAACTGTTGGCCGTCGGAGGGTTCAGCCGGCGCATGCGACGTGAACATCGAGTACGAACTGGAGCAGGAACACCTCACGCTCACTGATGTCAACATCCATATACCGTTGCCGTGAGTATACAATATTGTTGCTACACTATTAATTATAACTATAGTCCTTAATGATCTTTGTGGGTCGATAATCGACTTTATGGTTTTGGAATAAAATTCTTTTTTATATAGCGCATGTGTAATAAGTAGCACTTTTTTAACTTTTTCAACTTTTACTATGGGGTGGTCCCATGGTAAAAGTTGAAAAAGTTAAAATACAAAATTCTTAAAAAATATTTACTTTTCATACTAAAAATCAACTTTGATCTAGATTTTGATCTAGAGTTTTTATCTAGATTTAGGTTTATTGTACGTTACCACAGACATAAATCTAAATAGATAACGCAAGTCCCTCTATCCGTATGAAAACCAAGAGTAAATTTTATGTACCTACCATAATATCACAAGATTGATTTAGTTAGGCTGGCATTCGATTTTTAACGTGAAAATGTAGCTATCCTTTTTGTCAGCTAAACACATCCCTCGCTACACATCTCTGGTGGACATGCAGCCTTATGCGAGTTCCCTGTCCGCGCGAAACAGTTTCAAAAGAAGAACATTGTGCCCCATTTTTGCACAGATTTTGACACGCGAAGTACATACACTCGCTTCATCTATTTAGATGTATATCTGTGTACGTAACCCTCCTTGCGCGAGTCTTAACCGGTTTTATCCCAAAAAGTATCTAACACAAATGTATGAAACGTATGTATGGAGTATTGCTATCATCTATGGGCGGGAGCACCTGGATACCAGCTTGGGCCTTTAGACTCGGTTCAACGACGTGCCATTAGAATTTTTGACGATCTCGAACTCACAAGTGGTTTAGAGCCCCTCAGTCTGAGGAGAGACTTTGCCTCCTTATGTGTGTTCTACCGCTACAACGGACAGTGTTCTAAAGAATTGTTCGACTTAAAGCCCACGGCTACCTTCCACCATCGCACCATCGACGGGGAGTCTATCCTCACATATTGAAACTAGAATTGTTTTGAATAGTGCGGGCTCAACGGAGCTTCCTTCCCCGGACGCTCAGACTGTGGAATGAGCTCCCCGCCGTGGTTTTCCCAATGGAGTACAGCATTCAAAAAGGGTGTGAAAAGATTTCTGCAGGGTCGGCAACGCGCGAGTGGTACCCCTGGTGTTGCAAGTGTCCATAGGCTACGGTAACCGCTTACCATCAGGCGGGCCGTATGCTTGTTTGCCACCTTAGTGGTATAAAAAAAACGGATAGTTTGTTTGAATATAAACCGTATCCCTATAAATATGCGTGTATGATTGGTGTAGCACGGGCAACAGCTCGGTGGTGGTGCACCAGTGGGAGGGCAGCTACACGCAGAAGGGCCGCTCGCTCATATGGAGCATCCCAATCGTCTCTTCACAACAGAAGAGTGGCAGTCTTGAGTTCACGTGAGTTTGACTGTATTTATATAGCGAATTTAAGGCGCGGACTGGCTACGGCAAACAACCCAGATTGTGTGTGGAAAAGGATTGAATTTTTTAAAAATATTTGAATTGACTGGTTTTTATAAATTATACAGAATATACACGTTAAATAGAATTATCCAGTTAAAATTTTAATAAAATGCTGTATCTAATATAATCTTTGAAATAAATTCTGCGGCCCTGAAAATACAGAGAATGTCGATATTTTTTATTGGTTATATCATAACCATTTTAACCGACTTCAAAAAAAGGGAGAGGTTCTGAATTCTGTTGTGTTTTTTTTATACCTCAGAATACCGTCATATGATCAGTTTTTAGCGTACTTTGAAGTCGGTTTAAGTTTCTTGTAAAATTGTTTTTTTTTTTTTATTATATTATATTTATATTATATTTTTCCTAAGACCATTTTCTTTTCACAGTATTGTTTGTATCTTCATTGCGTTACGTCATACTCAACTCTCAAAGATAACTCATATTTGAGACCTCGTCTTAAGACCTGATTTAAATATTTATAGGTTGCCATTTGAGTGTTTTTATTTTCGTCCTACAGCGTGACCCCAGCGATACCAAACGACTTCTTCCCGTTAACGGTAACTTGGACTTCTGACACGTCCCTCGCCCTCCTCACGGCTATGAAAGTGACTCAGGCTGAAGATGGATCACCTGTCGACTTCTCACAGGAGATCAGCTTCCACCCCGATAAATATGAGATCGTTTAATTTAAGCCATATATATATTACACTAAGGTTCATTTTCAATGTATGTTTTTAGAAGATAATAAATAAATAAAAAATATGGTCACTGTAACTTGGATTTTAAGAATTGACGTCCGATTTAAGTTACTGCTCAGCTGTGAGATTACCAGCTCGAAAGCATTTATTACAAAAAAATGGGTTAAATTTGTTGTGTGAGCATGGATATAATGGATGCCGTGCGAAGTTATAATAATCGCATGTATTGATATACATAAATATTAAATGGATACAGGAATATTAAATTTTACCATATCCCAGATATTTTCTCTGTATCAACAACTACTAGAGTTGATCGACATGAATTTATTGCCATATTATTTTGTGACGCCGCAAATTTAAATTCGAGACACGAGAGTGATTCTATAGGAGTTTTTATCGGATGTACGGAACCCTAAAAATACCCTGAATGTGACATTCCTGCAGATTTTTTGGAAAATTCTTTATTATCTATACTTATATGTAATAATCTATATTTATAAAAATATAATAGTTCACGTACGAGGCAAGTGTTACATTCTGTTTTGAATATTATATAGGTACCTTATCATGTATAAAATACTTTAGAAAACAATAAAAGTTATAATAAAATACTTCTACTATTTATTTTTATCAAAATGTTACTATTGTTAATACACCTAGTGCCATATGGTTTAGCTGGTGATTTATCACCGGTCGAAGATTTAGCACAAATTATGACTGGGAATCATGGAATGAGTAAGAAATTTCACAAGTATATGAAACATTTTGGCTCATGTTTGTTAGTTTAGATCTTTGATTTGATACATCCAGATTGGGCAACGAAGCTGTTCACGCATCGAAAAAATAGCCCCTTACTGGTTGGGACTAAATCAAATAAAAATGCAAAATAATATTTAATATTTTCCCTCGATTTCAATTTGAATATATTTCAACAACTATCATTATGGGCATCACTAATCACTATGACAAGCAGAATGACGCACTTTTGATCCTGGAAACGGGTGCAGCTGCGGGTGCACCAATATGGAAAGATGAAGAAAACGGAATTTAAAGATATGTCTACAGAACTTATAGACACATTTGCTATGAATTAGTTCATTCATTAGATATTTTTAGCTACAGTAGTACCCAACTGATATGGCTTACCGCTGTACCTGCGCAGAAGATACATTTCCAAAGCGCGGGAAACGCTATTGGTCGGCAGTTGCCGCCATGTTAGCGCGCGCCGTGCGGAGGCCTTGCGAGTGAGACGGAACTAACAGCTGCAGTGTATTATGAACCTTATAGTAGTGATGATTGTAAGTTTTAAGCATTCTTTCGTTAATCTTCGGGCCATTCTTTCTTTTCTGTGCGAACGAAGATTCACGACGCGCCATATCAGTTGGGTAATACTGTACCTAAAAGATTCTTACGTTGCAGAAAAAAACGCTTTCTGAATAACTCTGGGTCTATTCAAGTATTACCTAAGCACCAAAGGCACCCTTTGTCTCTTGCTTTGCTTTGCTTATTTTTGATGACATGGGGGACGGAGGAGTGAACGGGGCTCAGTTACAGAACAAAATATACGATCTATTGCGATTATGATCTGATTTTTTTACGATATTTAGTAGATTCAGTACTTTCTTTCTAGTCTACATGATAACTGCTAATATAATAACAATAACAAAATCTTAACAGATTTAAAAAAAAATTACCAACGTTTAAGTAGGCATAGGAGGAAGGAGTAAGAGCTTTACTTACTTTTGCTGACAAGGGGGAGGGGTAAACAATTACAAAAAAAGCTGCTGACGTAATACTTGACTGGCTACTTGCGTTTCCAGTGTTTCCATCGCTAGACAACTACGAGGTGGGTGCCACCCCGGCGTCGGAGGAGAACTACCCGTGGATAGGCAGAGTGGTGCACTCCACCAGCGCGCTCTACCCGCAAGTCTGCACCGCCGTGTGCATCGACCAAGCTATATTCATTACTGCCATGAGATGTGTTTATGGGTATTGAGTATTTTCGATATCCGATGATAGCTTAGTGGAAGTGACGTCGCGTGACCAAGGTCGCAGGTTCGTTACAATGAAGATCATGAGAAACTTAGCTTCCGGTGAAGGAAAACTTCGTGAGGAAACCATGGCACGGACGGTGGGAGGGTACTTTGTGTAGGTCCCGCCAGCTCGGCCCATTTTGTTTATAGTACCACGAATGTGGTAAACAACTACATACCTACCCAAAAGTCGCCATTCCATGATAGATACCTACATGGACGTATAAAAAATCAGGACGTAGTGTCGCCCTATAAACTAGTGAAGCACCAAAAGAATGCCGGCGTTCTTGTAAATACCTATATGGTCTCACACACACATATACACCATAGGAAGCCGATCGGTTTTTTAAGAATTACTTAGCGATTTGCTTTTTAGCACATTAGGGCCTAAAGCGCATGCTTTTATTCCAGTTTAAAAGTAGAATACACAAGAGTCATATACCAAGGGCAGAGTCTCCCCGCAAGAGCATTCGTCATACCATCCAATATAACACAGGATGCATTCGACGATATCGGCTTCATCGTGGTGAACGCTGTGGACCACAGCGGAGAGTGGGCGATCATAGAACGCTTTGACACTCCCAATAGAACTGACAATATGTTCTCTTGGTTCGAACCTCCTAAAATTCCCTATGAAGAATTAACATTCAAAGTTGTCGGCTATTCTATTAAGAAGGTCTGTATTGCATTTTAATCCTTATAAGTAGGTACCTAAGTACTCTACTAATATTCCACTAAGTTGGTAGGCCTTATCCAAGTAGGATATGAAATCTTTAAATAGTAGGCAGAATACGATTATACGGCCCGTCTGATGGTAAGCGGTTACCTTCATGGGCGTCGCCAGAGAGGAGCAGCTGCCCCCCTCTAGAGATAAAAAAAGCCAAACCCACATTGCTATGCATTAACTTTTAGTCAATCAATCATAGAATAGTTAAACTATATCATTTTTTTTTACAGATGTATCACAAATTAAGGTTGGCGGAACGATTACACTTCCTAACAGAATTAAACGTGCAAATTAGCCTAAGCATATGTGAAAAACTTATAACTAAGAACGCAATAAAAGGACTCCGAGTACCGTGCTACCATTCCTGCACCCTCTCTGAACAAATTCAAAACAATCCAAAATGTACTGGTTACCACGGGGTTGAGGGCGGCGCCGTTTTTGACACATCTTCAAATAAACTGCTAGGTGTGGCGACGTGGGGATACCCTCCTAATGATGATAAGGATTTCCCCGTGGGCTTTGCAGTGCCAAATTCTGATAATTTCTTTGAGGACTTCAAATGCGCTCGGCTGATTAGAAACGATACAAGCTTTCCTATCAAATATGGTTATTATCAGAAATTATGTGATTCTAGTTTACTGGGATAATTGATAATAACTAGCCTTAAGCTAGTACCTATATCTATTATGTTGTCAGTGCGATTAGAATGTAAATATTATGTAATGAATCTAAGCTTGTTTTGAAAAGAGTAATTGCTGAGTTTATTGCCGGCTCTTCTCAGCAAATGCAACCTTCCGAACCGGTATTAGAGTCAGACTTTTCATAAGTGCCTGCGAAGGTCTATTTGAATAAATGATTTTGAATTTTTGAATTAGAACCTACCTTTTGTTCTGTAATCTGTGTGTATCGCTATTTGCGCGCCGCATCGCGTCTCGGTGTGAATTGACCCTTATAGTATCATCTTCTATAGGTCTTTGTCTTGCATATATTTTTATAATAATTATAAGAATATACATATTATATCTGTACATACTTTAAGGATTTTTTAAAATGAGATAAATAAAACAAATTACTTTGAAAATGTATTGCTTATATTATGCACTCAATATCTTAAAGATTAATGGCTTACAATAATGTTACAAAGGCAACTCTTATCTCAGCTCAAATTTATTAATTCATTTAAAAAAGAAAGAATTGGTTGAGTAGTATTTACAAATTAAATGCACCTATTTTGACCAAGTTTATAAAAACTATTTATCTACATCAAAATTAAATTTAAATTCTGAGCCAGAGAAAGCAAATTTAAACATTTTGGAATTACCATCACTATTAATTACAGAATTAATTGCATTAGAAGTATGTTCTTTATTGCTATCATGTTCTCCTTTAGTATTGCCATCATCTGATTTTGGTACTACAGTGTTGCCATTATCAATCACATCTGGTGTTAAATTGAAATCAAATCGGAAAGAACTGTCTCCGGTGGTCAAAAATGCTGATTTTCTGAGATATGTGGCTTTTGGTTTGTCTGGTGTTTCAGATATTTTTATTTTACTTGCCACTGTAAATAAACATAATCATTTTAGGGTTAGAATTATTGACTGTGAGTTATGATTGAGCAATAGTTGGGGCATCAGCATTAGTACATTTATTTTCACTCATTTATATGTACGTAAGGCATATTAAAAGAACTGTATTTGAGATCACTATCATATTCAGTCCACTGACAAAATACCTCCGCCAAAGATAACAGTGACTGGACGGCAATATTTTATTCAATCATTTTTAAGTGTGTCTACGGGGGACATGTTAAAACCACTGTGATAAGTGATAAACCACATGTTTTAGATAATAAGAAAGTAACAGCATGTTCACACTCAAAAATTAAGAATTAAACTGGAGGGGTATTTGGAATGGTCCCATTGAAAAGTCCTAACCTATTTGCAGTATTGTGGTTGTATCAATGAGCATTTTCATTCTGTGAGCCTATCTTATACATACTTTTCACTAATTTCTTTTCTTCCGCTGCCATTTTCGCTCTGTAATCGCCGAAATGTGTTCTCATAAGCTGTCGCTTACGTATCATAGGTTGATTGTTGTTCTTTAGTACCGTTAGCACTTTCCATGTTTCTTGCACTGAAAATATATAAAATAAAATGTTTCATTGTTACATAATGATGAGGCGATGATAGCTCAGTGGTAGTGACGTCGGATACTGAGACGAAGGTCCCGGGTTCGAATCCTACAATGAGCTTGAGCTTTCAGTGAAGGAAAACATTGTGAAGAAACCATAGCACTGTGGTAGGGTACTTTGTAGTACCTGCCTGGCTGGCCACCACCCTCAAGTTGAAAATCTGTCACCAAGCACCTTTCGGTGTGTTCCAATAGCTGCACTTGAGAGCCAGTTCCTTCTAGGCTTTGTGTGCTTACCACCTTCGGCCGCATCATCACTTACCATGGTGAGATGGCGGTCAAACATAAGCCTATAAACAGTAAAAAAATATATATGAAATGTTGTTGTATAATAGAGGTACCGGGTACTGAGATCTCTACCTTCCTATTTAGGGCATGAAGATATGATACAAAACCAATTTACTGATAAAGTGATAGGACTGAAAATTATATGTATAATAAAACTATAGCTTGGCACACGAGTAAAGCTTGGTTCTCCAGGTGCATTAAATAGAAGGGTGTAGCTGGATCACTGAGAGAATAAGCTATATAATTTTATCTAAGACTAAAAGTTTTATAAATTCCTCCTTCCTTATAATCATAAGTACGCGTCAATCTTGGGTGCAATGGGTCTGAATTTTTTACAGTAGTACCCCAGATTACAGCACTTTCGTGTTTGGTGCGCTCCATCTGCCTAATCTGAGATATATACACACAAATACTTTCTAATATCGTTTAAGTAACTTACTTTGCTTCTCATTGCCCTTTTTCTCGCTCAATGTTCGTTCCAGTTGTTGAATACACCAACAAAGTTCCAGTTGAAATTGTCTCATGTTTTCATCAGGATCGAAAGCATCAGTTTTTTCATTTTCCACTTTACACGGCTTCTGAAGGGAGCTAGGTTTTCCTTTGTTGTGTAATTTCGTTGGTTTAGGCATTTTATTATTTATATTTAGCGTATCGTAGAAAAAAAGAAATTCTAACCTGCAACACGTTAGGTTTTATGTTTTGTTTTGATTTTTGGGATACTAGCGTTGCCAGACTGACTTCACGATAAGATACGCACAGCACCTAAAAATAGTACGAAACTTAACTTTTGAGTACGCAGTGAATAAAAAAATATTCAAGTAATTTCTCATTTAAAGTCGGTTTTTCACTGTCTTTTTTAAGTGCCGTTTGCGCACTGATCCTGAAGGAACCACAAAAGAACAAATATTAAACCAGCGAAACCACAAACTGTAACACAGTATCATGACTTTTTGGCGAGAACTTGCAGAGTGACGTTGCGTTTTCAATTTTATTTTCATAAATTCTTTTATTTTGAGTTTTATTGCATATTATCTGTGATATTTTATCCAAAAAGATCAATCCATGTGCACAAGAGAAGTGAAATGAAATATGTGTATCATGACTTTTCAAGTTGTCTCAAAAAGTCCGTGAAGAGTTTTAGTACATTTACCACTATTGTTATAAAACATGACTTTTATGGACGGTGACTAACTGAAGACTGTGAAAGTGATCATTATTGTGACTGGAAATTATAATATAACTCGACACTGGCAGACATATGACCTAATTTAGATTTTTGTTTGTTTGTTTTAGGCTTGCTTGACAGTAAAATAGTACGCAAATTGAAGGAGAGTACCTGAGAACGCTAACTAACGAAATAGTACGTAATGCGTACTAGTGCGTACCCTAATGGCAACCCTGACAGATACAGATGATGAAGGTACGATTATGTATACTCAAAGAGGTACGATCGTAGAGTGAAGAGGTACGCACGGCTACAGATCAAGCTATACATTTCCAATATAAGCTGACCTCTCATTGTAGGGAAATCCTTGTAACGTTGCACTTGCAAGTTACATAAATAAATATAAGTATAGTTAGAAAACCTTTAATAAAACTTAATTACACTTAAATTAAAATAATATTTACAACTTATTCTAAAACATAATTAAATATAACCTATTAAACTAATAAAACCTAAAAATCTAAATACTTAATAAATATTATTGTACGGAATCTACAAGTACGTATTAATGATGATGGTTCCCGCACCTACGCATCCCTAACAAATCTAACGGGTTTGCGAGCTGCGCCGGCGCGGCGGCCAACGCCCAGTCGTTCAGTTCGAGAATTCTCCACGGCCAGTGCGCTTTGAGACTTCACAGGTGACGGCTGCGTCACTTGCTTCGAATTTTGTATCTAGTTTAATATCACGTGGAATCCCGCTAGGGATTTACGTCTACATTTACGCCTACCTTGCATCTACCTATGCAGCTTGATAACTAGCTGTGGAACGCTGAGGGACCTACCTCCTGTACTGCCTGCCTGGACTACCTACTCCCGCTGACATCCTGGGAGCTGGACCAGACCGAAGCGAAAACTGAAGCTGCTACTTCTACCTTAGTTCAGGCCAGTGTTCCCCCTGTTAAAAACTGTACCCCCTGTGAAATCTGGACGTGAGGCGGCCACAGAATTTTAGGCAATTAAATGTTTCATTGGACTAATTTCCATTGTTTCATTTAATCGAACCCTACCTACCTATCTGTTGGCGTCCCCCTAAGGGACTTGCCACAGTGGCGCTCTTTACGTGTGTTTCTAGTGGCCTATTCACGTCTAGATTATTCCAGAAGTCAGCAGCTAGTACAATCATCTATCTACCTACATATTGTACTGTGAACGTGAAGGTGACATTGCAGAATAGCGAACTGGTACGTACTATCTTATTTTATTTTTTTTATGTGACCGCTTACCCTGATTTTTTCTTTTCTCATTTTTCATTACCTATCATTGTTAACTGCTACGTATTAGTATCTTCCTACTAATTGTGTTAATGATTGAGTAATTTTGTTATATAGTAACTATTTGAATATTCTAAACCGTTATTATTAGTACCTACCTACTGATAATAATTAATATATGCTAAAACTAAATTGTAAAATTAAATCTATTGTTTGTTATACGTAACAGTTCGCATACCTAAATTCATTCATTTCATACCTTTTCGTTTCTTTCATCTTTTCGTTTTCATTTCATTTTCATTCATTCAAAAAAAAAAAAAAAAACATTTCAATTTTAATTTTATTTGCTTTGACCATCACCTAATCGTAGATAAGCTTATTTTCTCATCTTGTAAAGAACACCAATCATTCATTTCTCATTATATTCATTAACTACTTAAGTAAATCGTCTAGTTAATCATGGGAACTCATACTATTAAATTCTTTTTGCTAAACAAAAACGAATTAACCTACGAAGTACTCATTAGAGGCGAGGAACCTGCATCAACCGTACTTGGATTACGTAAACAAATAAATAAATTAACACCGCTTATACCTACTTCTGATATTTGTGAATCTGGAATCGATCCGGATATTGATATTTCTGGCGTTAGCACTTCCTTAAGTGAATTTACATCGCGAGTTAAATCGTTAGAGGAGAAGTACGATTCAAATCTCTTTGAACGCACTAGAGCGTTGGGTAATCATCTATATCACCGTCTAAAAAGAATAGATTGCACGGACTCTAAACATTTAGAAAGAGTGAGGGCTTTGTCGAAAAATGTTACGAACTTGATTAATAAAATTTTTACTATTAATAAATCGGCTAATCCGATTCCTAGCTGTGAGCCTGTTGTAGACGTTGAACAGACATCGTCGTCGCTAGACTCTGTACAAAACGTAACGATACATTGTGACCGCTCGCATTTAAATGATATACAAAAAATAAAATTTAACGGCAAAACGTGTGTACATGCATTTGTCCAGAGAGTGAACGAGTGTAGTACTGCTAGAAACATATCGCCTTCTAAATTAATGAACTATGCTACGGAAATATTCACGGACGATGCGTTACATTGGTTTCGTAGTATTAAAGACAGTGTTACTACTTGGGATGAGTTAATTTCTTTACTGATTGAGGATTTTAGTCATTTTGATTTCGACTACCGGCTATTGTCTGAGATACGAAACAGAACACAGGGTGATTCTGAAAATATTACTATATATTTTGCTAAAATGTCTGAATTATTTTCCAGGCTAACTAAAAAGATTTCTGAACAAGAGAAATTAGACATTTTAATGCACAATATTAGACCGTGTTACTCTAGCGTACTAGCTTCTAATTCTTCAACTATCAATTCTATCGATAATTTAAGAACCATTTGTAAGAACTTTGAAAAAATTCAGTCTTTGACTTCTCAATTTAAAGAACCTCCTAGAGTGTCTACTGATACGTTAGCTCCTGATCTAGCATTTTCAAAAACGTCTGAACCTAGTACTAGCAGATCTAATACATATAATCAAAATAGATACAATAGTTACAATTCTAATAAATCTAATAGTAATTTTTACAACAAGAAATATAACTATAAAAATCAACCAACAAATAATACTAATTATTCAGGTGTAGCTGCTATTGCTTCTTCTAATTCTAATACTAAAAATGTTTTCTGCCCTCGCTGCCGTAACTCTGAACACTCTTTGAAGCAATGTAAAGCTGATAGGTTCCCCATTTGCTTTAAATGTGGAACAATGAATGTCACTTACCCTGAATGTCCTAAATGTAAATCTCAATCTAATTCAAAAAAACTAGCTACTGAAGATTGCTGTAATATAAATGAGGTAAAAAACTTAACTAAAACTACTGATTCTACTAAAACTAAAAATTTTGATGAAAAGGATTGGAAAGCCTGGCTTTCAACTATTAAAATTTTCTTTTCTAGTTATTTCATTACAACAATCTTCGATAAAAAACCTATTGATGATGTTCGTCCTTACGCGGCTATCCAAGTAGGCGACAAAAACCTCTGCGGTTTACTCGATTCTGGTTCTACAGTAACTATTCTAGGTAATAATGCTCATCTAAATTTAATTTCACTAGGTCATACAGTCATTAATAACGATGTTGTGAGAACTTTTACTGCTGCTGGTGGACAAAGTATGGTTTCTATAGGATACATTAATCTTCCAGTTACTTTTGAAAACCAATTTCACTTACTAAAAGCATACGTTGTTCCGACTGTTAAATCAAATTTAATTCTAGGCATTGATTTTTGGACAAAATTTAATCTATTTCCTAAATTTTCAAATTCTATATCTCTGCACGATGCTACTAGTTATGATGGTGATGTGACTACTGTAACTGATGCTAAAAGTATACTACAGTCCTATAATGAACTAACTGAATGTCAGCGAGTTACTGCTGATAACATTATAGAACAGTTTAAAAATATCTCAACTGAAAAACGTGGTTTAGGTAGAACTAACTTAGTATCACATACTATTGATACTGGCGATGCCTTACCTATTCGGCAAAGATACTATCGCGTTTCGCCTGAAAAACAACGTATCTTATCTGAACAACTAGACGAGATGCTGTCGCTGGGTGTCGTTGAGGAATGTGAGAGTCCATGGTCTTCACCTGTATTATTAACTCCTAAGAAGGATGGCAAGCTCAGATTCTGTCTAGACAGTCGTAAGCTAAATTCTGTTACGAAAAAAGACGCATATAAATTACCTTATATTTCAGAAATTCTAGATAACCTAAAAAATGCTAAATACCTAAGTAGCATAGACCTATCTAAGGCCTACTGGCAAGTGCCTATTTCTGAGAATGATCGGAATAAAACTGCATTCTATATTCCTCATCGTGGCACCTTTAGATTTGTGACTATGCCCTTCGGATTGACAAATTCTCCCGCTACTCAACAAAGACTTGTTGATACTCTTTTCTATGGGCCTGAATTTGAAAACTCAGTCTTTGTATACATCGATGATATCGTCATATGCTCGGCTCAATTCGAAAATCACATTTCCCTGCTTTTAAAAGTAATTAAGAAACTAACAATGGCTAATCTGACTATTAACTACGAAAAATCCGTATTTTTCCGTACGGAACTTAAATATCTAGGCTATGTTGTTGATTCTAAAGGTCTTCACGTCGATCCTAATAAAATTGACACCATTTTAAATTACCCTACTCCTACAAATAAAAAAGAAGTAAAAAGATTTCTAGGAATTGCTTCTTGGTACCGTAAATTTGTCCCTAAATTTAGCTCTATTGCTGGTCCTTTGAATAAGCTAACTTCTACTAATAAAAAATCTAATCCTTTTCTTTGGACTACTGAAGCTGAGGAGTCTTTCACTAAACTCAAAGAACTTCTTGTATCTGCCCCAATCCTATCATGCCCTAACTTTGACCTACCGTTCGAAGTACACACTGACGCTAGTGACTATGGTGTTGGAGGATTACTAACGCAGACTATTGACGGAGTTGAACATCCTATCGCCTACACTAGTAGAACCTTGACAGGTCCAGAGAAAAACTATAGCATCACTGAGAGAGAGGCTCTTGCTGTCTTGGTGGCTTTGGAACACTGGAGATGCTATCTCGATAATGGTACTAAGTTTACTGTCTATACAGACCATTCAGCACTCAAGTGGTTTCTTAATCTAAATAACCCTACTGGACGCTTAGCTAGATGGGGTGTTCGTCTATCTGCATTTAACTTTGAAATGAAACACCGTCGAGGTGTTGATAATATTATACCGGATGCTTTGTCTCGCGTTTGCCAAATTTCAGCCATTGATAATAATCTAAACACTACATTAACTACAAATGATCAATGGTATCTAAACATATACAATGGTTCTCAAAATTCTCCTACCTCTTTTCCAAACTACTTAGTCAAGAATAATCGTTTATTTCGCTTCATGAAAACTCATCATCCTCTAAATAAAGAGTTCGAGTGGAAAGAAGTTGTTCCTGCAGAATATAGAACAAAAATTATATCTGAAAACCATTCTGAACCAACCGCTGGTCATTTTGGTATTTTTAAAACTTATAAGCGCATCAGTCTTAGGTACTACTGGCCTGGTATGCACGCTAACGTAGTAACAGCTGTAACATCCTGTGATACCTGTATATCACATAAACACCAAAACCACGCTGCCTTAGGTGAAATGGGTCGGCCCAAACACTGTTCGAGACCTTTTCAAACTATAAGCATAGATTTAGTAGGACCTCTACCGCCTACTAGAAAACTAAACTGCTACATCTTAGTCGTGACTTGTTGTTTTAGTAAGTATTGCTTATTATTTCCAATCAAGCGCGCGACTGCAGAAATTGTTACTAAGATCTTAGAAGAACAAGTATTTCTAATACATGGCATTCCTTCTACTGTGATACTTGATAACGGTAAACAATTTATAAGTGCTACGTTAAAACAGATGTTTGAAAAATATAAAGTACCTAAATTACACTTCACTCCTAAGTATTCACCTCATGTTAATACAGTTGAACGCTACAATAAGACTGTTATGACTGCTATCTCCACATTTATTTCTAACGATCAACGTATTTGGGATCAACTTGTACCAAAAATCCAATTCGCTGTGAATAGTTCTGTAAACGAGGTAACAGGCTACACTCCTTCCTTTCTAGTGTACGGGCGTGAATTAGTTACTTGTGGTTCACATTATATCGATACTGAGAACGATAACGACGTCATCTTTCAACCTCGAGATTCCTACGCTGAGAATATTGGTGTGCTTTCTAGTATCTTTAATAAAGTACAATCACTACTACTACAGGCTCATAGTAGGAATTGTCAACAATATAATTTACGCAGAAGACCTGCTGAATTTAATATTGGTGACGTTATCTGGAAAAGGACTTTTTATCAAAGTGATAAAGACAAGTATTTTAATAAAAAATTAGCTCCTAAATTCATAAAATGTAAAATCATTGATAAAAAGTCTCCTCTGGTCTATGAATTAGCAGATATGTCTGGAAAACTACTAGGTTCCTGGCATATCAAAGATATGAAACTTATTAACTATAAAGAATAAAATAAAACCTATATACTAGCCTTAAAATTAGATTAAAACTATTACCTAAATTGTAGTGTACTAAAGAAACATAAGTATTTTAGTACACCTAACTTATTGTTTGAGTATAACTTAAAATTTACTAATTATACTCTGTTTGTAAGGATCTCAAGTCATTAATAGTAAGATTTGATGATGTTATGAAAGAAGATGGTATGATGCGTGAAGTATAGAATGTAGTCTGTGAGTAATGATAAGTTTAGTATGAAATAATAGGTAGTAGTCGGATTTTGCAGTCTAGTATGCAAAATCCTTCGTTTTTTGGCGGGGTACTGTAACGTTGCACTTGCAAGTTACATAAATAAATATAAGTATAGTTAGAAAACCTTTAATAAAACTTAATTACACTTAAATTAAAATAATATTTACAACTTATTCTAAAACATAATTAAATATAACCTATTAAACTAATAAAACCTAAAAATCTAAATACTTAATAAATATTATTGTACGGAATCTACAAGTACGTATTAATGATGATGGTTCCCGCACCTACGCATCCCTAACAAATCTAACGGGTTTGCGAGCTGCGCCGGCGCGGCGGCCAACGCCCAGTCGTTCAGTTCGAGAATTCTCCACGGCCAGTGCGCTTTGAGACTTCACAGGTGACGGCTGCGTCACTTGCTTCGAATTTTGTATCTAGTTTAATATCACGTGGAATCCCGCTAGGGATTTACGTCTACATTTACGCCTACCTTGCATCTACCTATGCAGCTTGATAACTAGCTGTGGAACGCTGAGGGACCTACCTCCTGTACTGCCTGCCTGGACTACCTACTCCCGCTGACATCCTGGGAGCTGGACCAGACCGAAGCGAAAACTGAAGCTGCTACTTCTACCTTAGTTCAGGCCAGTGTTCCCCCTGTTAAAAACTGTACCCCCTGTGAAATCTGGACGTGAGGCGGCCACAGAATTTTAGGCAATTAAATGTTTCATTGGACTAATTTCCATTGTTTCATTTAATCGAACCCTACCTACCTATCTGTTGGCGTCCCCCTAAGGGACTTGCCACATCCTATACAATGCGAGATCAGCTTATACTGGAAATGTATAGCTTGATGTGTTGCCGTGTGTACGATGAAGGTGAATAAGTCACAGATAGAAAAGAATCTTTGATTTTGCTGGATTTTTCGAGTACGTACTTTAACCTTTCTTTTCTGTTTCAGACTACTGACGCTAAAAAGTATGGCCAGACAAAGAAAGATGTCTTATGTCAAAAAGAGAAAGGAATACAGCTATGCGCATCTATGCGTCACTTTCTCTTTTTGACGTATAGCGCTATCTCCTTCTGTTCGGAGGTTCGGCCGAACCATGGACGAACCATTTTATCGTCTGTCGATTATCTTACTTTGGGCTAGAAGGAGTTTTCTTAGTCTAAGGTTTTCTTATTATACCTCTATAGTCAAAATACCTGTCAGATCGTGTACTTATGGTTCAAAATGGTTGGAATTATCAATAGAGGTATCATAAGAAAACTCCTCACTTCCCGAGTAATGAAGTGTTGGCTTATTTTTTCTTATGCCTCCATTTATATTGTTTTGTCTATGCAAGTCTATGGTTATTATTACAGCGCCACAGTGTTCGCAACCGTACGATAATTATCGTACATGTACGATAATTTCATAACTACGTACGATGTACGATGGTACACGACTATCGTACGCAGATTGTACGATAATTTCCATTCTGATGAAAAATTTGATGATTACACAGATAGCCAATAGCCCAATAACAATTACAGTTGTTTTTTAGTGTCAGCACCATCTATTGGCTCATTTCTTTCTTAGGAACATATTAGGAACACATGCTGTTGCTTGATGGCGCAATCTTGCTACTGTCTTCCAATCAGCGATCGATATCGATATCGTCGTTCGATGTGGTGGAGTGTTGGCAGTTATGGTCTTTTCGAATTTGTATATAAAATATTAAGTTTCATTTATATTTGTGTATTCCGTTCTCGCAAATATAGAATCTATTCAGTTAAACTTTTTAAAAATATGCTTGTTTTCATGTGTCTCTATCCTTTAACATTATTTTCTTCTTTATAAATTCGAGATGTTGGCGCGAACTATTTTTTTTTTCCATTTAAAAAACAAGTTACAAGATTTAAACTATGAAGTATTTGCAACATATTATTGTCACGTTTCATATGATATTTTAAAGTATTTTAGCCATTTTCCTGATGGATACGATAATTTTGATCCATATACGAGCATATACGATAATTTTACGGCTCTGGTACGATAGCTGCCTGGCTTCAGGTTGTGAACACTGCAGCGCCATCGTAGTATGACGTAACGTGGTAAATCTCTGAACTAAAATTATATTTTAACCTCAAAATAGTTTTTATTCAAATTAATCAAAAAGTAGTAGTAGTATGCCGATCGGAAGATTTGGAAAAATAACCCTTTCGTGGTAATTACATAAATAATAACTGCTCAAAACTTGTTTTAAAACATATAAATTTTGGGTGAGCCCTGCAGAATATTTCGTGATATTTCACTATAAATCCATTAATTTATGTACTTATCTCTGCCTCATTTTTTAACTTTAACCAATAAAATTTACAATTTAGATTACATTTGACCTAGATAATGTTAAGGTTCGACTGTGAATACCATCTTATCATCTTTACTTGGGGCTTACATTTTATCCTTCCAAATTTTTCCTTGGAACCTACAAAAATATTTTTGAAGTCTATGCCTGCCACAAAATTTTATTAAGTTTTCTGATAATTTTTAAAGTTTATATCTAGATTTTTGAACTGTGGAAAACCGATATTATTATAATACACATATGTATTTTAAAATAATATGTAAACTTTATGTTACAGGCTAGTAATAACAGTGTCAAGTCTCTCCCTCTTTGTGGTAGCAAAGGACGTAATAAATGGTCAACGTATTGAGAATATGAAATCTCGAGAACGCATGCGCAAGTCTAACACAGGAGAGTACGGTGACGTGTACAGAAAGAGCTTCTAAGCTTTAGTAAGTATACCAGAACCAAGTAATACGGGGTGGATATGACAATAAATAAAACCATGTAAAGTACTCATAAATACCTGAACCTGTATTTTTTTTGCGATTTCAAAGTTTGTCCCGTATCAAAGTTTTTCGTATCGTAGTGTTGTATCCACCCCATATATTATATTTTTATAGTAGTGAAGAAGTTTGCGAACCACCTGATGGGAAGGGCATAGTCTATAGATGCTATGCTAGCTTTTTGCATAGCAAACTAAGTAATTGATTTACCTTCTATAAACAACACATAATAAAATTATAATGATCCCTTCCAGGTGCAAATTTTAAAGTACAAGTGAAAGAGAGAAGATCAAGATGGCAGTGCCCCAGCTGGACCCTGCCAAACTGCAATTGGTGCAGGAGTTGGAGATAGAGATGATGTCGGACATGTATAACAGATTGGTGGGAGCGTGCCACCGGAAGTGCATACCTTCAAAGTACCATGAGGCTGAGCTTGGTAAGATTTGGATTTTACAACAATGATAGCTCAGTGATGTTGAATGCGAAGACGAAGGTCCATGGCTCGAATCCTACGAGTTTGAGCTTTTGGTGAAGGAAAACAAAGTGAGGAAATTGTGGCATTGTGGTAGGGTACTTTGAAGTACCCATATGGCTGACTACAATGCTCAAGTTGAAAATTAAAAATATATTAATTTTTTTAAAGTAAAACTCTTAAACTTTTAAAATGGCGAAATGATAGGAATGCTAGGCTCTATACTGAAATCTTCCAACCCCTTTTAATAATTGATTTTTTGATATTATAAGGACAGTAGTACCCAATTAATATGGCTTACCAATGTACCTGCGCAGAAGATACATTTTCAAAGCGCGGAAAACGCTATTGATCGGTTGCTGCCGCCATGTTAGTGCGCGCCGTGCGGAGGGGCGTCACTTGCGAGTTAGGCGGAACTAACGGCTGCAGTGTATTATGAACCTTATAGTAGTGATCTAAGGTTGATTGTAAGTTTTAAGCATTCTTTCGTTAATCTTCGGAGCCATACTTTCTTTTCTGTGCGAACGAAGATTCACGACGCGCCATATCAGTTGGTTAATACTGTACCATTATAAACCTTTATAATAATATGAATTTAACAAAAAGCTGTTATTTTGACATTACAAACAAACACTTCAACTTTATTTATTTGTATAGATTTCATTTATTTATATGGTCTACATAGAATAATTTTTTACATTGGCATCTTTAATCCATGCCTTATTTTCTTTCTTTTCAGGCAAAGGCGAATCAGTCTGCCTAGACCGTTGTGTAGCTAAATACCTGGATGTGCATGAACGTATTGGCAAGAAACTGTCCAACATGTCCCAGGGCGAATCTGAAGACCTCACTAAAGTAAATTTACCAGAAAAGAAATAGAACTAGGGATGTGACTTATTATGAATCATTGCATTGATGTTGTTGCCACTGGGAAAAAAGATTGGTTATTTATTTTTATCAACAATTATTTGAAGGTAAAAGACAAAGCCTTATTTGATCTGATGGATTAATTTAATTGTAGCTTTCTCAGTATTACTTCTATAAAATCTGTTTGCATTACATTTAGGTTGTTACAAAAATAACTACTCGGTCATTTGTTTCTATAGTATTACAATTCCATATAATGATTCATAATGAGTTACTGAGATGTTAATTATTTATAAATAAATGTTTGTAGACAACATAAAACTGTTGTCAACAATGTTCAAAATTGTATTGGCTTCTTCCAACATGTTCAAAATTGTATTGGCTTCTTCCAACATGTTCAAATGTGCATTTTACTTTATTTTATACATAGTGTGGGTGATTTATTTTAGTTTACTTTATAACTTAGTTGTTTGTTAGTTACAGTTGTTAGAAATTAAACAAATATATAAAACAACATCTATTTATTTAATAAGAAAATTATATTTTCTAATATCTACAACACTTTTATAAGAACTACTAACTCACTATTTAACTAAAAACCGAGTGTATCTTCACGGAGATTTGAATTAATTGGCCCAAATCCATAACCAATCTGGTAACAACTAATAAGTTGACCCAAAATGTAAACATTGGCGCAGAAGAAAAAGAGTCCATTCAACCATATAAAAATAAATACTTCCTTACTCTGAAACTCCAATAAGTAGGCGAAAAACAACCATGCTGCTTGAGCGGCGATCCACATTATGGCCATACGTACAGCTTCCACTGGCTTCATTTTAAAATTGTGAATGACAATCGGCAGAAGTGATAAAAACCATGTGAAATATTGCGAAGTCAACACGCTGTTGTAAGTGACCAAAACCACGGCTTGAATGAACAAAGCGAACGGCAAAGTCTCCGGCTCGGTTCCGAAAGTGAGACTGGACGAAAATAAAATAAAAAGTCCGAAAGCCTGCGTCAGACTTTTCACCCAGTCTTTTAGATCCATCGACAAGTAAGAATGGTAGAACAATACGGAGAAGTTATGCCTCGTGTCCTTCCTGAACAAGTGGTATAAGTATGTCTCGAAGATGAATTCGTATCCATACATAGAATACATGGAAAATGTGATCAAACCAGCAGTTGTGAAACAACTGACAGCCAAAGCGATCTGTTTTCTATTTGGTATCACCGACGGAAGGAGATCTACGAAACGCGTCGACCGATTTATCTTATGTTCCCCTAAAGAGATAAACATGGAGAAACTGAATACCATAGGATATAAACGTAAATGTATGGCTAAGCCAAGAAAAAACCCCGCACAAATATATCTCGGTAAACCCTTCACTGATGATCTGTCATTTTGCAAGAAAAGTAACGATACTATTATAAAGAAACACGAGATCGAATCAGCATTGCCTCTCGTAGATATACCGATACTCATCGGATTGTACAACCAGAATAGAGAACAAAACGTAGCAATTTGCGAGGCGTTGGGTTTATCAGCACGAAGCTGATGCTCTACCAAGAGCTTCAAAGACATTGTGATCAAAAGGTCAAAAATACAGAAAATTATTTTGCCGAAGTCCTTGCCAAAGTATAAACTGGGCAACATCATATAAGCTATTAAGGGGCTGTATCTATAAGTGTTGCGCCTGTAAGGAGACTCGTATTTATTGACGTATTGTGCGGCATCACTGTAAACTTTGTAGTCTATGTCGGTATAAGGAACCTCGTACTCCTTATCGTGATAATCTGCGTAGATGATGAGCACCAAACGTATCAGTGCGCCTATCAGGAGATGGGAGTATATGGGCAAGTTGAGAAAAACGCCTAGTTTATTCATTTTAAATCCTGGTTTTTAGTCCCTTTGCAGCTGTTTGTAAACAAGATTTAAACTCTTGGAATTCTTTGGTACAATCGTCTTTTTTCACTGAGTCTTCTTTGAGTAAAACACACCGGGCGTACAAAATACCTTGTTTGGAACACTTGGCGAATACTAGGGGGTATTTTGCGAATCGTTCTCTAGCTTTATTAACAGAGTCCATATTAATTCTCAGTCTTTAGTGAGACTGGTCTGCGAGTAAAAGTGGTGGGAGGTTCGGATAAATCGACGGCGTCCCGCGGTCTGATGAATATGTCGTAAAGAGGTTTCGAGAAGAATATTCCGACACCCAAAACTGTGAAGGTGATCTGAAATGTCTTCGGGTACTTGTAGATCCAACTCCTTTTGCCTAGAGTTTGGATCCGACGACGATTTTCCATTATTTACTGTAAATTAAAAAAATAAGTATTAGATATATTTAATTTAGTCTATTCAATCAATCATTCAATTTTGGAAAATACCGGCCAAAAGTTTTCCGAAAATTCCGGCCTGAGGTAGATATGGTTAGATCCGAGCATGGACAAATAAGATCCGAGGTTCTACCGCGTCTTTGGTTTGAAAATGAAATTCGATACGCTACGATTTAGTAATCGTAACGTAACACCATTCATGAATTTCAGCCAATCATCTCACAATGCAATGGTCTTCGTCGTACCGCGTCATTTGACGTTCGTTACGATTACCACCAAAGATCTATCGCGTATCCAGCCGGGCGGCTGGAATTGTTCCATGCCGGCTGGTCATTTTGAACAATTATTGTTATGACAAGAAAGTTGTAGGGTCATCTGTGACTTGTTAAATGGTTTGGATAAATCGTCATTCATACATTTGGTGTGTTCGGATAGCAAGACAAAATATTGCTAGATATTGTAACAACTGGTGAACAATTTAATAAGAATGAAATCCAGCTGTATTTAGATCACACCTACAAATTTTATTTTATTCTGGATCTAATAATATCCAGCACAATTTTCATCTGGCCAGCACTTTTGGAAAAAGCCCGAAATTGTATGAATCCTTTAAATGATGGATTTTTGGTAGTATCTACGCATTTAATATTAGATTAGAGAAAATAACACTGCAACTTGACTGATACGTTCAATTCAGTTAATTGAGTAAACATTAGTTATTAAAAATACGTGTCGTTCACTGAAAGAAGTTATATATAAGTGTGCAAAAACAGTTGGAAGCCTCCATACCTACATTTTTGTTCAGTGTTCAATGGACTAATACTACTGGTACTGGTATACTGGTTGTTGTTTACCTTGTGCGGCCTATCGGTAACCGCGGCGAACTTCCTCGGCTCCAAGCTGTATCCGTCGCACACCAACGAGACGGACTTGAACTTAATACAGCACTGACGCATACTTTCGAAGATCCGATCGCAACGCACTTCTTGGAAACCGTTCTCTGGAAATAAGACATTTTGACAAGTTTTTAAATTTTAAGTGACTGAGGCGTTAGGCGCCGATCCACAGCGAGGGGTCTAGTTCTGCGGTCACACTTCTACGGGCATAACTTCTTGAACGCCGCGGTCACTGTGAGCAATGATAAAAAGCACCGCATAGATTACAATGAACGCGGAATGCATCTCTGACCGCAGGACTCTAGATCGCTCGCTGTGGGATCGGCGCCGTATTGTAGGTGTGTGAAGGACCCATACAAATAACATCTCACATCGCATTTTATATCTGGTAGATACGGCCAAAAAGGCAAAACATTTGGCAAAAAAAAACGTAGTACTAACAAGTACTTAAGTAGAGTAATAGTAGGATGTATTGTGAGATTATAAAGGTACCACCACTCAAAACACCCACTGATACAATAACGTATCTTTTATTGAGTAACGATTACAAGCTTGAGCCATTATCAAAGATAAAATGATTACGTGTAGGCAAATACACTATTGTACATTTGTACCCATTGATTCATAAGACTGTTTGTAGCGCCGTCGGTGCCTGCCATTATACTCAGTAGGTAATCCAGTTTCACCGAGGGTTCAAAATTCAAAATTATTTATTCAAATAGACCTTCGCAGGGACTTCTGTATGGGACACTAATACCGTTTCGGAAGGTTGCATTTGCTGCGAAGTTTCATGGAGAAGCTTTAGCCTTTATGTTGCCTCCTAGCTACAGCATCGATTGAAGACCATACCGAGTTGCAGAAAAGAAACCGTTATAGTTACCGAGAAAATGTTTAAGATTGTGGAGTTCCGTGGTAAGGAGGCTAGACCTGATTGCCGGTACGTGGTAGGTATACTTGTATTACATTAAGATGCCTCGAACTATTTATAAATTATCATAATTATCGAATAACTTATAAAAATCGTGGCTTCATTATAACAAACAAAATTAGGCCTCAAGACCTAACAATAACAATTGTTTATGAAAAAGAACTGTCTTATAACGATAAGAAGTTTCAATCTTATGAAATCACTTACATGCACTTTGATGACCTTACGATGCACCCAATTTAGTTTGTTTGTAATCGATATGTGATGCGCTAACTCTCGTTTATTCCTGTCAATGCGGGGTTACCATTTCAGTTAACAATTTCTACCCCAGGTGGAAATCTAGGCAAGTGCATGAAGGAAGGTTACAAGGATACTATTTTTGGCACATTAATGTGCTGAATTATAGAATTCCTAGATTTAGATTATTTTCAGTTCAAGTAACATTTTTGTGTAGATAGGTCTATCTAACTCTGGTAATACTAGTTCCACCACGGATTTGCTTTCTGATTGCACAAAATCAACAGGAAATGAAGGGTTTTTAGGCGCGAAGATCTTTTTGCCCCTAGAATTTGTCGAATTTTGTCACCAAATATAAGAATTTTTCGGTCCCTGACAAACCATTTACAGGAAACCTCTGATAAAACTTGTACTACACTTCTATTACCGTAAAAATATCTTATTAATTTATTTACGAGGACCGGTCCTTTCGATTTTAAACACTAATTATTTTATCTACTCTGAATTTAAACCTATCTATGATGATTGCCCTGCCAGGATGGGTCACACCAATTTGTATGTAGCTACTTATTAAATTTAATAAACAATGATTCTACAGCTCCGACGTTACTCGGTATGAATTTATTTATTTATCGAACAAGGCGTAAATTATAACGATCCATGAACAAACAACTGTACGAGTAGCAGTATTGTGATTGTGAATGAATAGATAACACGGAATAAGATAATATTTATGTTGGTAGGTTATTAAAAGGGGGCGTAATTATTACCTATTATAAGTCATATTTTTTAGCTATTCTCGCGTAAGGTTAATGAAAAAACAATTTCAGCAATTTATACATATATTTTATTAACAATATTATAGAATCGACATGCGCTCTTAATCTCATTAGAAAAGAAAGATATAATATTTTTTTATACAATTAGATACTAAAAATCAAACAATTTCATGATAATAGTTTATAACAAATAATGTATTACATAACTTTCTGGACTCCTAGTTTACATAAAAATAATGAATAACTATTTTATAATTATAATAAGTGACTGTGAAAAGCGTATAGCATGCCTAAAAATGTTTGAAATTAAAATTGGCGGTGCGATTCCAGCGGGATGCGATGCCATGCTATGCCATCCACAGTCAAGTAAACTTTAAAACCTAAATTACTATTTTATATGATATCAATAATTAAATATTTGTAGTATACTTTACATAGACAATAGTCTTGATTTCATTCTGATTACGAAAATAAAACACTGCGTAATTGTGATTGATACACTACACAGTTATTTATAATAATAATGTACCACCGATAGTTCTCTAATATCGTGATAAAACGATCAATTGGTACAATTTACTGGGGACAAGTTTAAATTGAAATAAATTGAGGATGGTATCTACCGTTCGCACTGTTATTAACATTGTTATATGTTTACAAATAAATTACGTGTAACACAGTCATGATATTTACTATAGTTTGACCGCCTGTACCTGTGCCGCGCATTCGGCATTGACACATGACACGCTACTTTTGGTTAAACTATATGCAGGCACCATTGTCGACAAATTATATATCACGCTTTGCTAAATATATTATTGCAATACAACAACTCAATTACGAATTAATTTAGTACCTCTGACACGGTATGGTAAACAAACAGTGTGGTGTTAAGCCCGCCAATTTCTGAACTGACTTTATCAAAAAGCTCAGTTTCAGGTTCTAATTTTAGACTTTATAATATAACTGTTAAAACTGAGAATACTCCATTTAGTTGATTCTTACTCAACAATTTAAAACGCTCAACGTTTTTCAAATCAATGATTTATAATGAATGGCACGCGAAGTTGACTCACGTAATTTAAAATACAAGTAATGCCAACAATTCGTGCGGTTCTTGCATAAAAATATATATTTTTGTAATGTATTTTAAGAACTTCTAAATAAATATTGCTATATACAAGTCAGTCAGCTAGTCTCTGAATGTTATGTACCAGTTTACTAAATATATGGTTTACCGCTATTTTTGTTGACTGTACTTAATAAAAGATAGTCCGTCAAATCTAAGAAATACATTTTGACGTCGCGTTGATATTAATACAAGGAAAAGTGGTCCTTATTTGTTCACTATAAGGTTCATCTATATTATTATACATCGTGTAAAAAAAGAGAAGCGATGACGTGAAAAGATAATTACCCTCGTAGTGCGGTGATACGTTGGTTATGATTTTATTTCAATGAACTTGTAAGCAAAAATTTGGTATGAATTTTTGAGTAATTTATTTTGAGCTGAAACTTTTTATAGAGTCTATACCTGATGTAATCTTCGTCCCTTTCGGAAAATAATTTCCGTTACAAAATAACCATAGATTTAATAGAAAAACCTTATTGTGATGAAGTAAGATTAATTTTGCTTTGACATTCTTAAACGTCAAAAGTATTGCTTAGATGTGTCGCACTGTAATGATGCATCGAGTACAGTCAGCATCAAAAGTAGCATCACTTTAGCAACATTACGCAATTCACAGTTTTCATACGAACTGTCAAGAGTATGTACAATAATGTACATAGCTTATTATGAATGGGTACTAAAGTAAATATCTACATTTGATGCTTACTGTACTGATATTTTAGAATGCATAGTAAACAAGCAGTGGCTGTCAATTATCACTTTTGTATGCATTTGTATGAATGATATAACATTAGTCATGTATGTTAGATAATAACATAATATTACTTAATTAATTTGATTCAGATACCGTGATCCTGTTATCATTGTAAGCGCTGCCCGGTCACAAAGCGCTCAATCTCGACTGCGTTCAAAATTCCATACAAAAAGACAAAGGATGCCTCTTCCATGATATATTTGGGAACTCGAGAATGCACGATTTGGGACAGGCTCTGTACACATTTTTATCATCATTTCTTCATATTCAATTTCAAATATTTTGCACTGAAAAACAGCCATTATAATCTTACATTTTAAACCAAATTGTGGCACTTCCTGTTGCTATTATGTCACCAAATATTAGATTTTGTCAGTGCCTGTTTTAAAGTTATGAGAGTTTTTATGAGATGGAGGCCTTGCCAGGATGTGCCACACCACAACAAAATACATCGAGGGCTTGTTCATTAAAATATGTGACATTAAAGTGGGAGGAAGAATGAGTAATGTACTAAAAAGCAAAATTTAAAGATACTGTGATGACACAATTACTTGAGATTATATTTTTGGTATGAAATATTTTTGAATATTGTATTTTGTACTTCAAATTATGTTTGTTGTACCACAATATTAAAGGTATTAAAGGTTACAAAAGTTATATTTTAGGTATGTATGATAGTGTATGAGAGGTAATTACAATACGTCACATATTATATGAACAATACCTAAAGATATTTATATCCAAGTTAATTGTTATTATTTGCAAGTGATTCTTGTATACAAAATGTACATATAATTATATGGTTTGAAATTGTTTTGCATAAAAATAAGCATATATATACTGTACTGATATAACATCTATCACTGGATGCAAGAAATTTGATCCAAAAAGCACTCTTCAAATTATCTAAAACGCATTGTGCAAAAAAACACTAATTGGTGACTATAAAAATACAAAATCAATTACAGCCAATCACAAACACTAAAATTGCTATCTTGGGTCTTTAACATTGTCTGAACTTCACACAAGCAACCAATAAGAATTTAGCTAAGACCAATTTTTTTTTAATTCCCACGCATCTACAACTATAAAACCAGACATAATTTAAAAGCAAATTTTTATTTCCTTTTTTATCACTTTTTAAGCAACTAAACATACTACCATGCCTTACGGTGTTACTTATAAAATGTTATATAATTAATATACAGATGTTCATGTACTTATATACATGACATTATTGTCACATTGTTTGACAATGACACTAAGATGTTCAATTAATATGTGACTTAAACAGTGTTTTAGCTACAGTTTTATAAGTAACACCTCTAGTGTGCATATAGCTATTAGATTCTTGTTAATTTCCCCATGTACCTAGTATTCATATATAATGAATTTATGCTTTTTAGATAAATTATTCTCAACTGACATTGGATATATAAATACTGTTATGATAAGATTTTAGGTATTTATGTAATTATCCCAATCTTTACGAAATTATAATGCTACAATGGAAAGCTGGTAATAAGGCAGTTATAATACTTAAAATAAAACTCTACGCCTGAAAGCAAAAAAAATACATGATTTGATGACAAAAGTCTATTACCTATTTATTCTATGTGTTGAACCAATGTTTTAGAAATGGCCTATTGTGGAGTTAGCCTTTAGAAATCATAGTGTTTGCTTGTAATGATGCGTGTGTACCTGCATCGAGAATATGGCCTGTATATGCTACAGTAATAACTAAAATTATATGGATGCATCATTTTTCAATTAATGTAATGTATGATTCCTCTAATATTATCCAATGTCTTGAAGTTGTTTTATGCATAACAATTTAATAGAGCAAATTGCAATGTACACTTAACATTAGAGCCCATTATAAAACTTAAAACCTTCCTAACGTTACCAGAACTGAGTGAATCAATACGGCCAACATCATAAAAAAAGTTTGTCATAATGTGATAACAAATTCTAGTATTGCTTTACCAACTTTTATTTGCAGCGGAAACAACATAACACAAACCCTATGCACTAGGGCATAAGACTTACAATCTGCACAGAAAAGTTGATAAAACATCATTTGAGGTGATGACCCTTTAAACAATTGTTTTCAAGTATGAAAACACAAAGTTCATGTCATCAGTGGCCGTTAAGTCGACCACACAGTTGCATATAGGCTATTGACTCGGACTGGCTTCCACACTTTCTGGTCGGCTTAAAACTGGTTTTTCTGCCACTAGTGGTTTCTCTGCTATTTGTGGTTTTTCTGTGATTAATGGTTTCTCTGCAACTTGAGGTTTCTCAAGAACTTGCGGTTTCTCAATTACTTGTGGTTTCTCAACAACAGGGGGCTTTTCTACGACAATAGGGTTTTCTATAGGCTCATCAATAATAACCGTATTTTCTGGTTGATGGTTTTCAATGTGTGTATTGATTAATTTATTAGTTATGACATCTGGTTTTTCCTGTTCCATTTCGGAGGGTCCATTGTGTTTATCACTTTCCGCAATTGATGGTGAGATTGACCGTTGCATTGAGTTTTCAGGGATAGCTGGAGACACAGCCCTGGCTGAGTTGTCATCACTGGAGGCACTCAGCTGTCTCGCCATGGCTGGATTCATTGGATGTGATAACATTTGAGGAAGATGAGGATTGTGCAATGGCAACCGTGATTTATCACTTTTCCTCCATAGAGTAACCTCCTGTTGTTTGAAGTAGCGTCTGTCTTCTGTATCCATCAATACAAGGTTCAGATAATAGCGCACAGAGAATTTGTTATTGATGTCCCTCATTGTTGGTGTTAAATCATAACCAGCTAAGAAAACTCTGATTGGAATGCTCTCCCCTCTGACTGGAGCACCATCCATTATTTCATATTTGGCCACAGTTTCATTCTCCGTAAAGGTATTAGGCCCTGAACCAGTAGTCTCTCTTTTAATAATGGATATTTCCATATGTTTGATCTTGATACGGACCAACAGGAAGTATATTTTACCTACAATCACATCCTTCAAATGGTATTTAGATTTGTTGTATTCAAATTCTATGTGGAGGCAGTCTTCAATGCCCACTTCCATTTTGATAGAGTTCAGCACGTCAGGGTAGCTGCATAGCGTGTGGACAGCGATATCTACCTCTTTGACGAGGTCTGTGATTCGGCGCACTATTGTGGCTCGCAAAAAATACCTCAGTCTGACATTTGCACCCGTGTATACTTCATAGGGTTTTTCGACATTCGCGAATTCGAATGGATAAGAGGTGTGCTGAAGTAGGTCTCCGGGGCGCGCCAGCTCCTTGACGAGCGATATAAACTCATGGTGGTTACCTCTGTCGTAGAACAATTCAATCTGACCTATAAGCTCGACCTTGATACCTTGGTGCTCGAGTTTCGAGCCAGGTTTCCGTAGGGTTACGTTGACCCTTCCCGACACTGTTTCACCATCGTAATAGAGTAGTAACTTCTCCTTTTTGCCGTCATCCGTTTTCACTTCGGCTACCTTCCGCCTGTCAGCATCATCAAAAACGATTTCGATATCCGCAGTCTGTCCGAACCCGAAAAAGCTCATTTTTACACTAAACTGTAACGATTGAACACGGAAACTTTTTACGTGGCTTTCGACGAGAACAATAACGACTTATTTAAGCAAAACATTGAAAAACGGCGATGAAACGCCCGCGAATCCGTGGAAGCGATTGAAAGATTGAAGCAAAGATGGCGACTAATTTTATGTGTCGGCTGTCGACGAGGTTCATAAATAAAATTATATTTAAAAAACTCACCAACAAGGCATCTCTGGATCTCACAAGCGTATCTTTTGCAGGGGTCCTTCGACATATATGAAAATTTACACTAATAATATTCTAAATGTATTTATAAATCAAGAATTTCAATCATGTGTACAAGTGACAAATTTTACGGTGGCAACACAGAAATTATAAAGCAACAAACAAATACATTCATTGATTGCCGGCGTATCGTTCTTTATTCCACTAATTTACAACAAATTAGGAATATTTCAGAAAATATCACATAATTTACGAGAATGGTTACAATAGAATTGTAATGATATTTATATTAAAAGATACTGATGATACTGAGAGATACTGAAACAATGATTCGGTCCGTGTCGAACAATCTTCCGTGTGTGTAGCGCGGACCGAATATTCCGACTAGTACATACGAGCAGCTGCACTGCATTTGGTCGTTTCAACCACTGGACCGCAAGTGCTTATGAATTTACTACTTTAATTACGTACCACAAGAGTGAGAGAAGTAGAAAAACTCAGATGTTTTCTAGGTTTGGTTTAGATTGGGTTACGCTTCCCTCTGACGGAAACTGATCATATCCTGGTTGGGTATCGTTGACTCGGTCGTCCCTAGGGTTCAGGGGCTCTACCGCGTAACTTTGGTGGTAATCGTAACGAACACCATTAATAAATTTCATCCAATCAGGGCCCGCGAATGGTCATCGTCGCGTCATATCGCGTGCGCGTCATTGGATGAAATAATTAATGGGGTTCGTTACGATTACCACCAAAGATACAAAATAGGCCGGCAGGACAGTCCCGCGGCACACTAGATGATATCGGAGCTGTCCGTCTACTGAGTTAGCGGTGACAAGCCAGAAGCATGACCGAGTAGACACCTGGGTGCTAGCTTGGTTCGCCGCTCTGGGAGACAGGTTGAGGGAACAATTTTACAGCTGTCTCCGTTTTGGTGTGTTCCTCAAAAGTTAGAAGGAGGCTAAGCTTGTTTTATTGAGGAAAGCAGGTAGAGTAGCTTCACCGGAGACAGATGAAGGGTCTCAAAGAGTTTATTCTTGAGTCCGCTCCTGTTGAACCTCGCATATGATGCAGTCCTGCGCGTTGATCTCCCGTATATACTTCATCTGCTACTCAGATGATACTTTGGTCATAGCCAACGGGGACGAATTTAAAGGGACCAGCCGCAGCCAGTACTTGGATTACGTAACTTTATAGCAATGAAATTCACATTGAAATAACCTCTGAATCGGTAGAAATATTATAAAATCGGAAATGGTTCCATTTCTAATGAACCACTATTTGTATTTGCAGTTATCAGAACGTAAAAAAGGTATCAGAAAATCGCTATATTGCACCGATTACAATTCGAAAATGATACAAAATTTTGTTACGTAATCGCCCCACAGTTCACCGAACACAGAGAGGGATGAGTCGTCGTGGAAAAAAAATCACGAGCTGGGATAAATGGTTAGAAGAGTCTGAGGCACTATAGTTTTTTAAGATAATATATATAATAATAATGTATATATTGTATAAGTATTTGGAAAAAAAGCTGTAATATTAAAAGATCTTCCACAAAAAAAAAACCTTGCTGAGTTTCTTGCCGGAGTGTAAGTTTAAGTGTATTCCGAACCGGTGGTAAATTCAACTGTATGTACCAATGTAACGTTCATAAGTGCCTTACTAGGGCCTAAACTGAATAAATCACTTTTTGATTTTGATACAAGGAACCACCCAGCGCGTCGCCGTCAGTTGACGTCACGCGTCAGTGATATTCAAGTCAGAGTGGCACCTGGCACCGTACATAAAGTATTTCGGCCTCATACACTGAAAGGTTTGTGGGCGGTTTGTTTAATAAAACAAAAATAGTTAAACGTTTACAAATAAAATTAATAAAGTGAGAGTGAGAGAACAGACTCGCCCGAGTCCGCCATCCTCGGACTCATGTTGGGAGAATGGTGGGTGACCCAAAAAAGCCGTCCGCCGGGTAGTCCTGCCAACCTAAACTAAACCTAATATAACCGAAAGCAAAAAATGTGCTATTTTACAAGAAAGCTTTTTTTTTAAATAGCCGTTGTTTTTTTTTTGCTATATGTAATTTTAAACCTTTTTGAAATATCAAAAGGAAGTGAAAATATATCGTTGAGCAATGGCAATCGATTGATATACCTTGATTATCGAGTGCGACCAATCTACCGTGTGTGGTGCGCTACATGTTCGAGGAAGACTAATCTAATAATCTAATCTAATCTAATAATATATATAAAATGCTTTTGTGGGTACGTAAATACGCAGTTTTCTCAATCACCACCAACCCCAATCAACTTCCCGTTGGGGTGGTAAATGCCCCTTGGTCTCCAGGTGGTAGTAAGGGAGTTTGGTCGCGGTGGGTGGGAGGGGGTGGTTGTAGGTGGCGAAAATGTTAAAACATATATTGCTGTCCTTTTCTAACGCATGAGGACTTCTGAAAAGATCTCAAAATTTCTGGAATGGAAAGTTCTAAAATGTGTCAAACGGTTATAATCGATATGGAATGTTCTAGAAAGTTCAACAAATATCTGGAATGATCAAGAAAATTCTAGAGTGAATGCAAACTATTATAATCGATATAGCATGTTTTGAGAAAGTTCTACAAATTTCTGGCTTCATCTAGAAAGTTCCAAAATGTCCAAAACTGTTATTATCGAGTTAGAATGTTCGAGAACGTTCTAGAAATTTCCAGAATGATCTGGAAAGTTCCAAAATGAGTGCAATTTATTATGATCGATTTAGAATGATCGAGAATGTTCTAGAAATTTTCCGAATGATCTGGAACGTTCCAAAATGAGTGCAATTGATTATGATCGATTTAGAATGTTCGAGAAATTTCTTGAATGATCTAGAAAGTTCCAAAATGAGTAAAACGGTTATAATTGATCTGGCTTCATCTAGAAAGTTCCAAAATGTCCATAACTGATATTATCGAGTTAGAATGTTCAAGAACGTTCTAGACATTTTCCGAATGATCTGGAAAGTTATAAAATTAGTGCAATTGATTATGATCGATTTAGAATGTTCGAGAAATTTCTTGAATGATCTAGAAAGTTCCAAAATGAGTACGGTTATAATTTATCTGGAGTGTTCTAGAAAGTTCAACTAATATCTGGAATGATCTAGAAAATTCTAGAATGAATGCAAACTATTATAATCGATATAGAATGTTTGAGTAAGTTCTACAAATTTCTGGCTTTATCCAGAAAGTTCCAAAATATCCCAAAACTGTTATTGTCGAGTTAGAATGTTCCAGAACGTTCTAGAAATTTTCCGAATTATCTGGGAAGTTCATAAATGAGTGCAATTTATTATGATCGAGAATTTTTGGATTGGTCTGGAAAGTTCCAAAATGTGTACGAGTGTTATTATTGATCTATAAAAACCAAATCGAAGTGATGTACATCTAAACATTCTAGAGTGATCTGGTACTGGAAATTTCGGTATATAAATCGAAATTCAGTGACTTTTCGTCAGTTCAATTGTGATTGCAGTCGAGTAAAAAAAGAACAAACTATTTGAATGTTCTGGAAAGTCTCTCAATATCGAAAATAGAAATCTATAATATGTTAAAAAATGTATCCTTATATATTTTTTATACCATTAAACATGCGATGTATTTTAACCCGAGCAACGCCGGGTTTCGCTGCTAGTAATATATATAAAATGCTTTTGTGGGTACGTAAATACGCAGTTTTCTCAATCACCACCAACTCCAATCAACTTCCCGTTGGGGTGGTAAATACCCCTTGGTCTCCAGGTGGTAGTAAGGTAGTTTGGTCGCGGTGGGTGGAAGGGAGTGGTTGTGGGGGGCGAAAATGTTAAAACATATATTGCTGTCCTTTTCTAACGCATGAGGACTTCTGAAAAGATCTAAAAAATTTTGAAATGGAAAGTTCCAAAATGTGTAAAACGGTTATAATCGATCTGGAATGTTCTAGAAAGTTCAACAAATATCTGGAATGATCTAGAAAATTTTAGAGTGAATGCAAACTATTATAATCGAAATAGCATGTTTTGAGAAAGTTCTACAAATTTCTGGCTTCATCTAGAAAGTTCCAAAATGTCCAAAACTGTTATTATCGAGTTAGAATGTTCGAGAACGTTCTAGAAATTTCCAGAATGATCTGGAAAGTTCCAAAATGAGTGCTATTTATTATGATCGATTTAGAATGATCGAGAATGTTCTAGAAATTTTCCGAATGATCTGAAAAGTTCCAAAATAAGTGCAATTGATTATGATCGATTTAGAATGTTCGAGAAAGTTCTAGAAAATTCTTAAATGAGTACAATTTATTAGAAGCGATTTGAAATGTTCGAGAAAGTTCTAGAAATTTCTAGAATGATCTAGAAAATTCCAAAATGTGTAAAACCGTTATAATTGATCTGGAATGTTCTAGAAAGTTCCAAATTGAGTGCAGTTTATTATGATCGATCTAGAATGATAGATAAAGTTCTAGACATTTTCCGAGTGATCTGGAAAGTTCCAAAATGAGTGCAATTTATTATAAACAATTTAAAATGTTCGAGAAAGTTCTAAATATTTCTAGAATGATCTATAAAATTCTAAAATGAGTTCAATTTATTATAAGCGATTTAAAATGTTCTAGAAAGTTCTATTTTTTTTTTGGATTGATCTGGAAAGTTCCAAAATGTGTACGAGTGTTATTATTGATCTATAAAAACCAAATCGAAGTGATGTGCATCTAAATATTCTAGAGTGATCTGGTACTGGAAATTTCGGTATATAAATCGAAATTGAGTGACTTTTCGTCAGTTCAATTGTGATTGCAGTCGAGTAAAAAAAAGAACAAACTATTTGAATGTTCTGGAAAGTCTTTCAATATCGAAAATAGATATCTATAATATGTTAAAAAATGTATCCTTATATATTTTTTATACCATTAAACATGCGATGTATTTAACCCGAGCAACGCCGGGATGCGCTGCTAGTTTGATATATAAGATGAAACGCAGCCGAAAAAAAAAACAAAAATATGAACAGTGCACAGTGCTGCCAACATACTATCTTTTACTTTTCAATGGCGGACATCAAAATTTTGTAACAAAAGCGAACTGATATTCCTGTGAATTAAACGTTGAAAGTGAAAATATAAATATGGAGATCACACGCGCTACTTTAGGAATTGCGGTTGGAATTGCTGGAACATTGTTCTTAGGTTACTGTGTGTACTTTGATCAGCAGCGCCGCAAGGATCCTCTTTTCAAAAAGAAGTTGAGGGAACGTAAGGAATTTTCTTTTTTTTGAATAAAATCTTTGATCGAAACTAAAGAAGTGACTGAAAAGTATTCACTTTCACTAAAATATTGCTTCACAATAATAACATAGTCTAAGTTAACCTAAAATGTTAATGTAACATTACTGTTCGCACATTTTGCGCTTCAATTAACACTAGAAAATAAACTATTCATAATTGCGTATCGAATTGATGCAGCAATGTATCGCTTGCTACATGTATTGCGTTGTATAACAAGAAAACATAACTATCAATTCATTACGTTTTCAATTTTCATAATATGTGCCAGACATGCTTTCGCCACAGTAAATAAAAGTTGAACCAGTAGTTCAACACCGATCATTTTCCAAGTTTGGATGCATCTGCGTATTGCAATGATAAGGATTCCATGAATATTATAGGATATGATAAGAAACATGAGAAAGTCCAATCATGTATTCTATGGCTTCATTAAGTATCTTTTTTTTGTCATACTTGAAACAAATAATTTTATCTCTACATGACATAATGCATATACTGATCCACTTTGATTCCAACTACGAACTAATATCTGGTGAGCTAAAACTATGAAACATAGTCTACCATATTATAAGTGATTGTGTGAAGTATGGTCCCATATCAAAAGAAATAATGGCCTCTTTATAACAATGATGATGATGAATTCCAGGCAGACAGAAGCTCCAACAGAATTCATCGCGGCTGCGCACAATGGGTGGCCCGCTCCCTGACATGAGCGACCATGAGGCCATGCAGAGATTCTTCTTGCAACAAGTACAATCGTGTTATTATATCCATAAAATAATATTAAAAATGTTTATTGAACAGTTACCAAAGAATCTGAGAGTACAAAGATAAGAGGGCTGTAAATACTATCCATCATATATTAGGCAATGATTGCACTGTTGCAGTGACATCGAATTTTATAGAGGTTTGGCTTTTGGTGAAGGAAAACAGTGCGGGAACCATAGCACGGTGGTAGAGTTCACCTGTCTGGTAAAATAAAATAAAAAAGCCTTTGTTATTCCATTGGCATGTACATTCGTAAGAATAGTATTGGGAGTGGATAATGTTAGTCCAATATACATGCCATCTTCAGAGGTTCTCCAGAGATTTCCAATTGTCGTGATACCTTGCGAGGTTGGACCAATTGCGTGTCTTGTAACTATGTTTAAAATCTGTTGGCAAGCACCTACCTACCGGTGTGTTCCAACAGCGGCTGTTGAGAGACAGTTCAGACAGACATCATCACTTACCATATGGAGAGATTATGGTCAAACAACCCCATAAATAATAAAAATAAGTACAAGGATGATGAAACGAAGAGTATGTTTTATACTGCTGAATTTATTACATAACTAATTCTTAACATTATATTACATTATTTACAACAAATATGTACAAAATACAATCTATATATAGATAATTTCCTCAAGCCTGCCGCTGCTTCCGATTAACGGCAGGGTTCCCAGAAGGCTGGCAGCGTTTCCTCTTTGGATAGCCAAGCTGACGCGTTGGCGGAAAAAGCTCCCCACCCGCTTGTCTCCGGAGGTCTCGATCAATTTTGAAAACTAATTCTTATGTTCTTCTGGGTGTATATTTAAAAATAGTATCTCAGTTGTCCATACTGTAAGCTAGGCTTAGAGTGGGTTCTGACGGCAATTTGTGAAGACATCTACTAATCCATACCTACTTTATAATTAACAGATTCAGTTGGGTGAAGAACTCCTGGCAGCAGGAGACTTGGAGGCGGGAGTGGAGCACCTCGGTCAGGCTGTGGCAGTGTGCGGCCAGACACAGCAGCTCCTTAGTGTGAGTACTTCTGCGTTCAAAAGATACCCAACCTATGCTTTATTAATTTGTGAACACCATGATAATTCATTCTATGGTTTCGGATATATTCAAACACACCAATAGGGTTGGCCGACTAAAGCACATACGTAAAAAATGCCACCTGCTGGCATAGTTGGCACTTTTTTTAAAGATATAAAATGACTGGATTCAATTGAATAATTTTACGGATATCCTGTACATTTTTTATGCTGACGTACTCTCTTCTAACCGTTCCCCCTTCTCAATGTGTTCTGGCGAATTAACTCACGCGCAAGCCTACTTTCTTGTTATTATCTTATTAATTTGTGTAGATAATTGCATTGATTTGATAATCATTGCTAATAATAATAATTGTTAACAACAGGTGCTTCAACAAACAATGCCAGCTCCAATCTTCCACCTCCTACTGAAGAAGCTTCCAGAGGTCTCGGAGAGACTCCGAGCCTCCATGAAGGCAAGCGGGAACGTGCTACAAGAGGAAGACGTCGAATAAACCACGCCCACATCGTACAGTCGGGATACAAAGTTCTTCCTTCACCATTCATTCATCCACTATCAACCATCATAACTTTTGTCTCACTGTATGGCACAATCTTAGTTGTTATTGCGACAGAGTTCTAAATGTGTACTAATGTTAGTAACACTGAATCTTTGTTACTTTGTAGTTGAGACTTTCGGCTTTGTAGTACCTATTATGTAAACATATTTCAGTTTCTAATTTATTATGTAACTTTTATTTAAGCTAATCTCGCTCACGTTGATTTACTATAATTTGAAATTAATCCTTCTAAAGTGCGCATTGGCTGTGATAAGAAATGTGCTTCTGAGGATCCGCCATGTTTCCAGCTAATGTAAATGGAAAGTGTTGTCAAGGAGTTCAATAATAATAATGTAGGTATTTGTTAGTGTTATTTAGGTTTTGTGTTCACAACTGGTTAAGGATGCTTGTGAGTTTTGATTGAGATTTTATTGTGAAATAAAAGTATTGTACAAATATATGGATTTTATTGAAAAATTCACCTTCACGTTTGATCCCTACCTCTTGACTTAGGCCCGGTTTCAATAATTTACGGACCGGTATCGGTTAAGATTTATTACAATTATGACTCTTATATCTTTACTAATAATGAAGCAAAGACCTCAAAGCTTTGCATAGCAGACCATCCCATATGGAAGTAGCTATCACAGGTAAAATTAGCTTACGAAATGATCTATATGCCCAGTTTGGCATTAAATAAACCCATTGGTAAGCAAAACGATTCGATTTTGTTTATTGAAACCGGGCATTACTGCACACTGTAGTTACATACTATACGTAAGTACCTTCCGTCAGTTCTTGCTACTTCAAAATAATTATCTATTAAATAAATATTGTTTTAACCAAAGCATATTTGCTTTACAGTTATCAATCAGGCCCATGCACTTAAGTTTTCCAATGGTTTGTCATTTCAAAATTAGATTAGTAAGTATAAGTATGTACTGCAAATGGGCAAGTTTGGTATTTAGTAAAGTGGCACTAAGGCCCGGTTTCAATAATTTACGGACCGGTATCGGTTAAGATTTATTAAAATTGACTTATATCTTTATTAATAATGATGCAAAGACCTCAAAGCTTTGCATAGTAGACCCTCCCATATGGAAGTAGCTATCACAGGTAAAATTAGCTTACGAAATGATCTATATGCCCAGTTTGGCATTAAATAAACCTACCATTGGTAAGCAAAACGATTCGTTTTTGTTTATTGAAAAGGCAT
The DNA here is from genome assembly GCA_951394255.1 of Polyploca ridens. Taxonomy (NCBI): domain Eukaryota; kingdom Metazoa; phylum Arthropoda; class Insecta; order Lepidoptera; family Drepanidae; genus Polyploca; species Polyploca ridens. The sequence goes on along the minus strand of OX596269.1, from coordinate 6,532,067 downwards.
TAGTAATGATAATAAAGTACCAACATATCTTATACATGCATTCCTGCCATATTTTATATCTATGTAGAATAAATAAAACATGTAATTTATATTTTTGTAGACCAATGATATTATAATAAAAAGAGGTAGATATCGCATTAACGCACGCTAATTGTTGCAGACAAATTCAGACAATTGTCGTAATTTTGCTTAGCGGCTACATATAGCTATCTCTTTCTGTACCATACGTTCCGTATTATCTTTCGCATTCACCTAATGCAACAATAATTGAACGCCGCTTAGTATGAGGGTAGCATATCTCTATTATAATATCATTGTTGTAGACTGATTCGTGTTTTATTCAAGTAATATATTAATATCTGCCTCTTCAAATATGGCGGGAATGTAAACGACACCTGTATATACATACACCTTGTCTCTTGCAATGAAATTACACTTAATAATACTTTGTAAGAATTTATTAGTATTTTTTTTTTAATTTTATAATTATCAAACAAAAAATCAGAAATTTTAAAGAACAAAGAGCATTTGCAAAAAAAAAACTAGCCTCTTTAGTCGCGTTGTTATTCTTGCTAAACAGAGTGCATAAGTACTATATTTGTTTATCTTGGACATACAAGATCTTTGTGTATATCTACATTATATAAGATTTTTTATTCATCTGACACCATTTTTATGAATAAAACAAACTCCCATATCATTCACCATTTTATTAAATTAACATAAAATCAACAAGTTCTGATAGACACCATTTTGTGTAATTATCACAACCCTGTCCACGAATTTACAATAAAATAAACTCATAACAAATAACTCATAAAGAAGGTGTGGTCTCAGAAAGTACCAGTTTTTCTACCCTACAAATTGCTAACCCATAATTTTGTTAAACAAGCAATTCGTACCGGCCTACAATATGCTTGTAAGGAACATCATTTTTCCATAATATCTGGACACGCCTTTTAAGGCAGAAAGTACGAATTAAATAACCTTAATTTTTTTTTAAATAAGTAGTATATCGTGAAACAAGGAGATAACAAATACATATTAAACCTTAGAAACGAAAAACTGTTTAAACAATAAAAATAAACATACAACAATGTACATACAACCGACTGCATAATTTAACAACTAATTAACCATTAAAATATATTATTAAAATTTAATTTACATTATATACATATTGGTTTTAGGTATGAAATGGTAGCGGAGAGAGCACTCTTGCCATTATATTATTCCCACTCCCATAAACATAATGTCTTATTACATGAGATGGTTTAAGCCAAGTCTAGTAAATCGCAGGTTGTAAGATAACCGCAGCTCTTTTTGTTATAAGACAATTTCGTCTTTACCATATGGGCACACGGGGCCCGAACCCAGTGCCCCCATTCTCACGGGGCCCCCGATAGGTATAGTCGCTTACACTAGATAGTGAGAATTAAAATATTAATGGGACACCAGATCAGTTTTTAATTTTAACCATACTAAAAATATAATATCATAGCAGAAAAATGATTTTTGTAAAAATTACTTTCCGGGGCCCCAAACTTGTATGCCCAAGGGCCCCGGCACGGCTCAAGACGGCCCTGCGGATATGTTAAAACCTGGGCTTTACTACACTTGGCTTAAACCATCTCATGCAATAAGAAATATAGGCATTATTCATAAAACGCTAACTAATAAACTGAATAAATGGTCACGTAAATAACGTCATTTTTAGATAAATAGTGTTTTATAATAACGCCGTAGGTATTTATAACTAACCAAAAGTACAACAAAAATTGTACTTATGTGAAATTAGGCCTTAGCATCAATTTGATTAAGAGGTCATGCAAAGGATTGATCATTGAATCTTTATTTTATGTCATTCTAATTTTATTCAAATTATTTTTATTTCTTTTGACATAGAATTTTGGGGAACCAATTTTTGTATATGGCAACACGTTGCAACCTATAAGGCCCGATTTACATATTAATAGTTAAGAAGTGAGTGAATCAACGTCAATCGTTCTCAACGTACTCGTGTATTGAAAACGAGTTAATTCACTACTCAACCGATTGAATATGGCCACCGTAACGCAAAAATAAACTATCAATCATGTTTTTTTAGCAGTAGTGGAGTTTCTTATATAGTCTTGAGATATTTTCATTACTTCTAAAGCACCTTTCGCGATCAACATATGAGCCAAATCTTTACCTAGATTATCACATTTTATTATTACATCAATAGGTATATTAGGGTTAACAGTTAAACCGCAAAAAGTCCTCGTGTCCTTTTCAATACTTGAACTCACGTCTTCACAGCATAAATTTTCAGTCTTATCAGTTATTCGTTGATTAAGTACTTCTACGGGATTCTGGGATCCATTATCAACTTTCAACTTCTTCGAACTCTCTTCCGTTGGACTTAGTTTGTGTTTAGGTGTAATTTTTATTTGGGTGAATGTTTGTGCCAATGTTTGGTCCAGTTTTGTTTTACCGTCTAAGCTCCACACAGCGCCGGTTATGGTAAGTTTGAATTGTGAATCTAACTGTTTTAGTTTTGTTGACACTCCGACAGGGGCGCTGCAACCGCCACCTAAAATCGTTGATTTATTAAACTCCACACCATCCTAATTTGAAAGCCGTGGTGACACTACAAAGTTATTATGACTATCTTATTTATCCAAATGTGTTTGTATTTGGCTCCTCAGGTTGCAGCTGTAGAACAAAATAATATTCCCACTTTCATTGCAGTTTCAAACAAAGGTTGTTCATAAACTCACCCAAAGTTTTAAGGAAGCTTCTCTCAGCAAGAACTCGGCAGTACGTTTCGGGATGGTTGTAGGGCTCCAACATGGCGACCACTGCTTCTTTGTCCGAGCGACATTCTACCGCTAAGGCTCCCTGACCCACTGCATATAGCATTTCAGCACAGGGGAGAATCTGGATAAAGAAAAAATTATGATAGAGAAGTTAAAAAATTGCTGGCAAAATTCATCCGGGATAATCGTTATTACTAATAGAATTTATTAGCAATGTTTTATTATCGATTATTGATAATTTAAAAATGGTGATGTAATAAGTATTAGATACTTAATGCGATTGAAAAGTTTCGCCAACTAATTTAACTTGACCTTATAAGTATAAAAAGATTAATTTACGTGGCATTGGATTGGCTCTCTAAGAACCCATGGAAATAAAACGTTACGAAGATTACGAGGCTTTATTTACACATTTTAAAGTGCACCATCTAGGTTCATCTTTGATCGGAGTTAGTTAAACTAGTAATTTGGTTTTTTATATAAAGAATTTGGTAAACAAGCATACGTCCCGCCTGATGGTAAACGGTTGCCGTAGCCATATGGAAGACTGCAACACACGAGGCATCACTCACGCGATACCCCTCCCCTCCGAAATGAGCTCTGGCGACGTTACTCACGCGCAGGAACACTACATAAAGTTATTTGGCTGCGGTATTCTGTAAGGTCGAGCTGCTCTTTGAGCAAATAAACTGTATGCTCAGTAGTAATTCTAAAAGTGAAGGCCTATTTAAATGTATTAACATACCTTAGATACTCGATTGCCCCATCCCATCCGACATAATCCAGCGCTTGCCAGCAATAATGCTGAGTATTGTCCTCCCTCCGCGTCCAGTTTCCGCAACCTAGTGTTGAGGTTACCGCGGACATCCATCACGGATAAATGCGGATGGAGACCGCGTAATTGTGCCGTACGACGAAGGGATGATGTACCTTTAGATATATAATGAATTACTCAAAAGTTTAAAAAAAAAATTTACTTAATTGTGTTGTCAGAGTAAAGTGAACCTTACTGCTTCAGCATAATCATAAAAAAGGGGCAGAAAGTTAGTTTCGATTGAAAACAATAAAAAAACGCATAGTTATCACAAATCAAAATCATGATGTCTTTCAGACGACCTTGATTTCTAGTTTAGATTAACTATACTCTGCGTTTTCACTTGCATTGGGATGTTCATAAAAACAACCTTTAAAACTCACTTAGGTATATGATATCAATTAGAATTAATTATAGGCTGAGTAATAATTATATTCAAATTTGCAAGGAAATTATCTAATTGGTAATTACTTATTATAATTACCTATAACGGCACCTTCAGGTAAAGTTTCCAATGAGTGTTCCTTCAAATCTTCTCTCAGAACTAAAGCGTCTCTTGGGTCCTCCCTGCAGACAGTAGACCCAACATTATAAAAGCTTAAACCCATAAGAGTGCGTACCAAGCCAGAAAAATATGGCAATGTCAGATGAAACAAACTTATGTCTAATCTTCGCGTGGAGATGAGATGGAGATAGCGTGTTTCGCGGAACAAAAATGAACTAAGCGCTTTTTATCTAAATAACAAGTAAAGTATAGAATATTTAAAAAAAATCGTTAGTAGCAGCCCTAAGTTGTATGTTAGTGATATTATTTATCGAATTTTTGTCTTAATTAGATACACCATGAAGGAATAAAACCGAAAATTCATTATTATTAGAGGTAGCTTTGTGATTGTTTTCTATCGAGGAAATTTCATTCCATTATGTTTTTGCTCAGACAGAACCCTCGCGTATATAATGAACATACCCATATAAAAATATTTTTTCATTTAAATACTATTCACTTGGGTAAATTTAAATTCTAAGATTGTTATTTTGCTTTATACGCACTCTTAAGCAGTCAACATTGTTGTTCAATATAGTAAAGGCAGATCACAACAAAGCAAAAAGGACTTAAGTGCAAAAAAATATGTTTTAGATACCAATACCACTTCATCAGGTAATCGGTCCCAATTCAGGGCCACTCTATTACTGAGGAAGTTGTACTATATTTTAAATATCTGCTAATAAAAACCTTAGTACATACTTCAACGGACTCTGATAAATACCAATTAGTATACCTTTCAAACACAGCACCAATAGCCAGTCCGTCAGGTAATGTCGTCGGCAGATCTTTAAGGGAATGTACCACAAAGTCTACAGTATCATTCCTCAATGCATCTTCCAAATCTTTGGTGAATAGAGACTTCTCACCTATTTTGGGTAGTGATATGTCTAATATGCGGTCCCCTAAGGTTGTCATGGTTACTGAAATAAAGTAAATTATTAGGTTGGATTGAGAAATAATTCAAATTCATTTATTCATTAACAACTTACGTTATGTCTGAATGTTAATACAATATAAAAAAACAAGGAAAATTATAATAATTAAAAAAAAAAAAAAAAAAACACAATTACACATTATTACATAGGCAGAACAAAATAATATAAATTCAATCAAATAAAATTCAAATAGAAAAAAAATGCTCATGTCAATTTTTACACACAAAAAAAAATACTAAAACTACCTGGGTCATTCATCACACACGGCTATCTGATCACAAGCTAAGCAGAGCATGTGTTTTGGAGACCAGATAACTGATAGACTTAGGTATTTTTTTTTGTTGTTATAAATACTTTAATAATATTGATAATTAGAATTAAGGAATTCAGACTCAGACCCAGCATCAGAACATAGATGTTCATGCACACATATGTATGTCCTATGTGGGAATTAAAGCCAGGTGTCTTACCAACCATGACAACTGGTCTGTCAGATTTTGTTTTATATTATGCCAGCTAGGGCTAATCTCTGACACATGTTTATAATATTAGTGGAATAAAATAGATTTTGTATTTTCTTGCAATGGACTATCATTTTAACTGGTCGCGCACACAACCAGACAAGAAAGACTTGCTAGAGTTAAAATTGATATGGAACAGTAACTAAATGACAGTTAATATTAAACCTTGTATCTTATACGTCACAGTGGCATTTCGCGCACAATGGCCGCGGTTCCCCTTAAACACAAACGGTCTGTATAAGGCGCGCGAAGGGTTAAATAATATGTGCAATTTTTTTTTATTTGTATCCTTATTAAATATTATTTATTCACTTACCAACTAATATACAACTGGAGATACTTTCAGTGGCGTAGCTAGGTAACCAAAGACCCTGGGGCAAAAAATAAACTAGGGCCCCATCTATAAACTATTTAATTTATTTTATTGCTATGCATTTTTTTGCCAATGCTTCGTCTGTTTCTTCTTATATATCTGTGTTCAATATATAGTTTGTAAGTCAGAGTCCGAGGGGCCCCCTGTGCTAGGGGGCCCTGGGGCACTGCCCCGTCTAGCCCCTAGGTAGCCATGCCACTGGACACTTTTATTGGCTTTTTAAGTAAATAAGTCTATAAATAAAATAAATGCTAGATACAAACCTATGGTAAATTCCTTGTCTGGATGCACTTTCTTCAAGCAGTCTATTACAAAGTTTGTTTGTATGAGAGCGAGCTGAAAATAAAGATCTTGTTATTATTAAAACCAAAATATAAACTATTATATCACTAAAGCACTGTCCAGGCGACACATTACACTAATCACAAGAGTCATGTTAGTTGAGGAATATTTTAAAATAGCAAAAAGAGTTTAGTGCAAGTGATAAAAAGTGTGTTTGTCAGTGCAGGGCCTAATATTTGATACATAGGACACATCAATTAGCAGTTTTAATTATTTCAAATGTACAAACCTCGCTCTTCCTGGAACCGACACGAATAACAATTTTCGCTTCACTTTCCATTTTTAATTCAAGGATAAATTTATTTGGTTGATGTGTACTTCGATTCACTTAATTTAGGTTATGTCATAAATGTATCACTGTTAATTGATGTACAAAGGATGAACGATTTTTTTAATTATACCTGTCACTAACACTGTAGTGGACAAGTTAATTACACTGTTAATTATGTAAAAAATCTCTTCAAAACATTGCAATTTAAGCCATGTAATCAGTTGTCAAAAAAATTACTGACCATGGATTTAATATACAAACAGGATTGAGCTCTTGGGCCAAAAACGCGAGCAGAGAGAGATAACGCATACCGAGGCTGTTTATCCCATTCTAATAGGGTGACCAAACATTTTTATAACGAACAGGAAAGTTGGATTTGAGAGATAATTTGTGTCCGGTTGACACTTCTTCTTCCTAGTCGTGCACTCTTGGCAGAGTGGTCGTGGTCATTGTTAGTCCCTTTCGCGCACAATCGCTGCATTGCAAAGTTCCTCCAATTTTGTCTGTTTGTGGCGTTTTGACACTAGTTGATTTCAAATTATTGTTTGTATTACAAAAATATTAACATTATGTTACTTAAAATAGTGAAATAATAATTTATAGAAAAAATAAGAGATAAAACCATAATGAAAAACTATAGATATCGAGATACTTTTTCGCGAAAACCCATTATTTGAAACTGAACATTGTTATGTTCTATGTGGGTGTTGAATCGTGTACGCACGATTAATCAAGATATAAATTTCCAATATTAGCTGACCTCTCATTGTACAGAAATCCTATACAATGCGAGATCAGTTTATACTGGAAATGTATAGCTTGATGTGTAGCCGTGTATACCCATGTTTTTGAGAAAAGTTATGATTAATTTTTGAGTTACGTTTTGTGTCGAATCATCAAATATTACGTATGAATAGGCAAGGGTGCATGCAGAATTTCGTTCTGGGACCACGGCTTTTCCCCTTGCTCTTTTTTCAGTTTGCTCTACAGAGCTGTTATTTGGGAATTAAAATATAGCAAAGGGAAATAAAACTCGAATGTGCTTGACAAAGTAGGTATTTATTAAAATTAAACACGGCTAAACAAAATTGTTTTATTTAGTTTCTGCCTTAGGCCAATCTCACTGCCTAAGTTTCTGAATGCATTACATTTCGCGTGGTGAATAGGTACGAATTATTAGCCAATGCTTTTACTAGTTACAGTTTTTGCGGTTCTTCATCTGTTATGCATTGGAAAGGATGCGGTGGAATAATAAGATGTTTCAATCTTGTGGAAAACATTTGTTTTAATCGCATCAAAATTGCATTTTTGCTTCATTTCTTCTTTCGATGGAAAGCTGTAACAAACATAAAAAATAATGCTATTTCAATTATGCGATACATAGGTACAAATTATTTATACAATAGGTACACATTACAACACACAATAAACATTATACTTAGTTTTAAAAAGAATTACACTAACTTTAGTGTCTTCCGTCTACAATTTTTTTTAATAAACCATGGTCAAACTACTTATGACTCACCATTGTTAGTAAATAAAATCATCGTTATTCCTTACTTGTGAAATAAAATCCCACAACCAGCACATGATTCACTTTTACATGTCTTGATACAATTTTTTTTCACCATTTTCACGATAAAAAGTATAAACAAAATGCGTTTCCACAAAACAACAGAAAAAGTCGCCATGTTGCCATGACACCACTGATATCAGATTTCAGTGCTACCAGAATAATTTTATGATAGCTACCAAACAATCATATTATTTTGATTATTTTACTTAAATACAATTATTTATTATTATGTACAGATGTAAACCTACAAAATAAAATGATTTAAAACTAGTTTAATAGCAAAAAAATATTTATACGTAATATATTTTACTTGTTGTGGTGAAATATTTTCTACCATCTTTAACATTTTTATCTTTTGGCAATTGAGGAAAAGGGACAAACGGCCTCGGTTCGGGCTATCTCTCTCGGCTCGTTTTGCCTCGGCTAAGATAACTAACAAAAGTAAACCCTAAAGTGCATGACTTATGGTTTATTTTTGTATGATAAAATTTTTGGAGAGTTCAATCCTGTTTGTATATTAAATTCATGTTACTGACTGACTTGCAGGGATGCCAACATCTTTTTTTAATTCCGCTCAATTTGTCGTAAGTTTCCGTCAAAACTCCGTTAAAATGATTTATTTTCCGCCAATAAAATCTATAAAATTATATATTTACAAAGATTAGATAAAAATTATACAATGTATGTTTAATGAAAACCTGTGAATTTAGTCAAGATTTTTAATAATAATTTAATAAGTGACGATGAATTAGATTAATAAAAAAAAACGAAGGCTGATCATAGCTTTGGATTGTACATATCTGGCTTATTACCGCATCAGCCGTTACATACATATTTTATCCCGTTTTCACCTCACCCAAATCTGCTAGACCTGACGGGAAATCCGTTAACACTGCAACACTGCTGATTTGTTGTTGTTTTTCATATTTGCCAAAAGGCAGGCAAAGGTTGAGCCATACAGCCTTGTCTTATTTCAGTTTTGTCGAGTTGTATGGATGAAATGCCACCGATAATACGCAATAAAACTCAAAATACACGAATTTATGAACATAAAAATGAAAACACAACGTCACTCTATAAGTTCCCGCCAAAAAGTGACTTCTGATTTGACATTGACAATCCCTGCCACAGGGACTGAACCAGTGCTGCCAACTCAATATAGCAAAAAACAACTGAAAAGATAAAAACAAGCTTTAATCTATAGAATTTTGAATCTAACTTGAATTTTATAAGGTGGGGACCTGTGGGGACAAACCAATAACCTAAGTATGTATTTTTTTTGGAATATTTGTTTATGCATGACTGCAATAAAATTCAAGTTATATTCAAAATTCTATATATTAAAGCTTGTTTTTGTCTTTTCAGTTATTTGTTGTTTTACGCAGTCGGGTTTTTTGTTTCTTTTAATAATTTAATTTATTTCAGACTTTTTAGTTTTATACAGAATTAGTTGTATGTATTCGTAAGTAAAGGAGCGGTACTGTTAAGTAAGAGGCTAACAACTAGCTTTCTCTGTCTACGCTAACAACCATCGGAACTGTGAGTTTCGTACAGTGACCGCTCAGTACCTACCTACTGTCCTTGCATTAAACGTGTTTTTTTGCAGTTTACGTCAAAATGGTAGCATAAAAGTATTACAATATATACATATATGGAATGGGCTGTTCACAAGCTTTCATTTGATACCCATATTGTTATAATAACGAAATTTTTGTTTTTAATACCCCGTCTTTTTATTCGTACACGCTATATAACAATAATATACCCTATGACACGCCCCCAGTTAAGACGAATCTAACGACACCTCCGGGGTTATTTTAAAACGGTCGGATTCGGAATCGGGAGCGGAATCGGAAACCTTTATCCGATGAAGTTCCGATCGCGGAAAGTTGGAGTGCGTTTACAAAGCTTGTTTTCAATAATGGTAGGAAATGGTAAACCTAAACTAAAATAAAAGTAAAATCGAAATGATTACGGATTTTCATTGTTGAAAGGCCTCATTTAAACACTCATATCAAATGCATAAAGTCAGATTCTTGTTATTTTTTATATTTTAGATTAAGGTCTACATTGTGTTATATGTATGTAAAAACATAAAAAAATGGTTTTCTAGTTTTATCGAACTTCGGAAACTGACTGATAGGTCAAAGTAATTGTTGTTTATAATATTCGAAAAAGTCAGGCAAAGGTTTGAGCCATACAGCCTAATCGTATTTGAGTTATACCTAAGTTCTAGTCACAAAATAAATCACTTTCATAATAGTACGCACTGTCAGTCACAGTCTATAAACGTCATGTGTTACTAAAATAGTGGTCAATAAACTAAAACTTCTCACGGACTTTTTGAGACAACTTGAAGTCACGATACACATAATTCATTTAATTTCCCTTCATTGGTGCGCGAGGATTGATCTTTATAGGATAAAACACCACAGATAATATGCAATAAAACACAAAATGCACGAATTTTTGAAAATAAAACGAAAACGCAACGTCACTTTGCAAGTTCCCGCCAAAAAGCCCTCTATGTCAAAGTATTTTTTTTTTCAGTACATTCATGGAGAATATAATAAAACAAATATTTTATGATTACGTAGATTTTTTAGTGGTAGTGAATCTAGCATCCAACTTGAGTAACGGTATTGAGTGACCAATATGTTTTAGTTCCTACGAAGTTTGAGCTATTATTACTTTTACCGCCGACCTTTCTAATTCATTATTTACCTAAAAATAGGGGCAAACACACTCCGTTTAGTACCAACTAACCTTTATATAAGTTTAAATAATGCGTTTGTATTAAATAATGGTCAAAAACGAACATTAAATAAAATTCGGAAAGAATTCCGCCAGCTAAAAGCTATCGGAAACTTTTAGATGAATCGGATTGATATTTCCGTCGAGAAACGTCAAACTATTCGAATTCGGAAATTAAAATAGCAATGGGCGCATCCGGAATATATTTATTTTAGTTTAGGTTTTATTTGTAACACTTAAATTGTACTATTATCATACTATGTTAAATAAATATTGATGTTCTTATAGTTTTGATTGTATTTTAATGTGCAAATACATATTTTTATTATTATTTTATCATGTCGGAAACTCATCTCGGAAGTTTCCGATTCCGCTCCCGATTCCGAATCCGACCGTTTTAAAATAACCCCGAAGCAAGCCGTTTAGGCTGCAGAGCGTGCCAAAGAAATAGTCATACATACACTCGAAAAACATAACCCTCCTTCCGAGTCGGGTAAAAATGGACGTTATTATAGTCCATCCTCAGGGGTACGTTCAGTTACATCGCCACTTCGCCTTGTGATCGCCCGACGATCATCGTAGCGTTCAGTACCTCTACCATGAGTTTTCTACACTAACGCAATCTAGAGTCGCTAGCGACTACGGTGAAACATTTTTTATGATATGCTTCCAAGTGTCCACTAGAGGCGGTGCTCGTTATACAAAATATTCACCGTAGTCGCTAGCGAGTGTAGATTACGTTAGTGTAGAAAACTCCTAGTAGACAGACAGTAACAGTTCAATAACATGTGGTGCGATCGTCGGACGACGGCCGATAATCGCACCGCTCACCCGGTATGTAGTAACTGAACGCACCCCTGAAGAAAGACGCTGATATTTTGCTGGCTGTTTGAGACTTCCAGAAATTAAAAAGCGATGCTTAATTTTTTGACAAGGACACCACTCAGCGTGTAACAGGCCCAAGAATCTCTAATATATAAGATTCTTGAATAGGCCATATGTGACCGAAAACTTCTGACATTAAAAATTTTAGCGCAGTCAGTGAAGTATGGAGTTATCAAAATAGAATAATTGCAAAATTGAAAAGACAATAAAAATATTTTAACAAAATTATTTATTGATCTATAGGAAATTACACAAAGAAACGTCACGACAATAGGAGTAGACTAAAACTACCAGCGAATAAAAAATGATTCACTAAATGCAAAATATTCAGGAAGCCTACATGTAAATCATACTTACATGAGTAATTAATTAATTATTAATTATGTCAGTTATTTTATATTGATACACAGTTTATTGATTTTGAGCAACACTAGAGATTTAAGTGATGCCAATACAAAAAATACAAATTTCCTTTACACAGCAAAAGGCAATATTCGAAGTGATCGCAATGAGTATAGTATTTATATCTGAAAAATTAGGTACTTAACTAAATACATTAAACACAAATGATTTATGCATTTAGTTTTAAAAATAATATTAATATCATGAGGATTGATAGACAAGGTACAATAAAATTCATTATTGAAGGCGGCACTTACGTTATTTCTTAAAGCTAGACATTATAAATCATTTGAATTATCAAATATACGAACAGCCGTGTGGACGGTTCCTTAAATGGCCTAATTAGGGCTTAATTCGCTTACTGCTCCTCAATCGTCTTCTATTATTCGGTACTGCGGCAATGCGACATTTTGACGTTTCTGTAAAATGTTAAATAATAAATAAAGTTATATTATTTTCATTGTGATTTATCTTAGTGACGCAGGGAGGTCGGTAATTCTCAGTAGCACTACAGAAGATAAGTTTATAGTCCTACAAACTTATCTGACCCGGCGGTCAAAAGAAGAACTAACGACGCCATTACGAAATGTTAATAGCCATTGGTCAAAGAGAATATAAACTTATACGTTCATTGATTGTTTGCTCCGCCAAATGCGAAAAGATTTGACAGGTATTTTGAGCGCAGAGGTATCAAAAGAAATCTCCTAATTTTAAGCTATTCTTCATATAGTCCATTGAAATGTTATTTTTTTTTGGGCTTAGCGTGCATTTGTCATATGACGCAATTTTATTTTTTAGATATCAAGGGGGAGTCAGTTTAAAGTTAAATCCAAGTTTGTGGGGTTGCGAACCTTGTCCCACGGCCGCCATCTTGAAAAAAGGGGTTCAAATGGTTTTTATGGTATCCTTGATATCTAAAAAATAAAATTGCGTCCTTTGACAAATGCAACCCCAAATGTAACTTTTCAATGGACTTTTAGATTGGGCCATACATACATTGACAAAATCATTATGAGCAACTTTTGTTTCATGAAGTTGTAACAAAAACAACACTGCACATTACATGCTCGATCATAAGATTATTGTGGTTTTTGAATTATTAACGATAATTGCATGCATTTTTGTTGTGTACGTCAATGGGACGTAATTTTGTGATTTGAGAATGAGGCGTATGGAATTTCGCTACCATACAATATAATTTGTTACCCCCATGTTTCAATAAGCTTGCGAATAAAGTAGAGCACCATGAATTCCCAGTGTCTACCTCAGTGAATAAACTTTCATAAATACATGTAATTTCTGACCTGTGTAAAAGTTAGAAAAGTTTCAAGTCTGCTGAAATAGTGCAAATTTTCTGGATCTAACCACATTGTGTTAAAAATAAAAGCAACTTACTTTTATTCGGTGTCGTTTTTGGAGACTTGACAACTTCGACAATTTGGACTTGTTTTTCCTCCTTCTTACTTGAAACTTTTTTACTGTTCGATTTCTCATTACACTTAGGTATTATTTCTTCTTCAATTTCAACATTTTTGTTGCTGTCAACACTGGTCTTTTTCCTGGTAACCCTAGCTTTAGGTTCTGCTTTTGGAATTGCAACAGTTTTGTTTCTCATTGATCGCGTGCATCTGGTTTGTTGGATGGGTTCTTTCTTTGCTTGGCTCTCGAGTTTTTCCTTCGCTTCCCGCTTTTCTTTTAATCTGTACACTTTGATCATAGCTGGGGTGTAGCCTTCCAGTCCTTCTATAGTCTCTTCAGGTTCTTTAGCAGCTTTCCCAGTCAGTCTCTTTTTGAACGTAGCCAGCACTTCTTTCATAGCATAGGTGGGATTCATGTCCTTTAGATAGTCTTTTTGCATTAATGGAGACTGTATTGAGTCACTGGCTTCTGATGAAGCGTTAGATAGCTTTCTAATTCTGTATTTGCAGGTGGAATCGTCGTCGTCATCGTCATCATTTGCGGCATTCCTTTCCTTACGAATGATATCTTCTGGATTCCCTGCCAATATCTCCGCCCAAGTGAACTGTCTCGCTGAGCCCATAAAGTTGCCAAACTTGCCAATGCTATTTCTATGAGATTTGACTCCGCGTCGCTTTTTAGTCACTTGTTTCTTCTTTGATCGCAAGTTTTTCGGTGACAGTTTTTTGCCGAACATGTCATGAGGCATGAGCGTTTTTTTAAGCCGAGCGACTAAATCCGCATCCGATATGAAGAAGTTTCTCGAAGTGCAAGGCTTTCGAATGCCATCACTCGACGTATTCAGTGTTTGTTTTAACAGTTCTAATTTAAGATCATTTTCTAATGAACAGACATTTTCTCTTTCATACGCTTTCTTGATACCGTTTCGAGCCAAGAAGTTTGGGGGCGTATTTTTTCTGCCAAATCTTTTTGAGTAACATAATTTATTGCGACTCATCGGGGACATAGGCGGCTCGGCGAAGTTCAACATTTCTTTATCACCAACATAACCATTCTTCAATAGTTCACTCCTAAATAAGCTTTTACAATATTCATAATCTGGTTTCTCAATGAAATCTAAACTGGTGACATACTGAAGAAACTTCTCCATGAATTGTGGGTAGAATTCAGTCTTGAAGCAAGTTTTTAGTAGCAATTTGATATCGCCCATGAAGTTTTTCTTTAATGCGTGAACTAGATCAGGTTCTGCGAGGACTTCGGCCGTCTTCCATGGTAAGGTGCCTGTTAGCCAGTCCAGCAGGTTATACCCCAGAGTTTCCAGATCAGATCTCCTTGAATGCGCCCCAATATGCGAGTCTCTCGAGCTGTATTCTAATGTACCATCATGTGCCTTTCTAGCATCCATTCCAAAATCCTTATGTTTGCCATCAGCATCCAAAAATTTCGATGCCAATCCATAATCTAACAAATATATCTGTCCGTTAGATTGTGAAAGAATCGCTTCTTTATGTATCTCATATAAATTAATCTCTGATTCACTTTTAGTTCTAACACTTTTCTTTTCCTGAAACTCTTTTGTTGTGCGGATGAGATTTTTGTTACCAAAATCATCGAGAAGTTTTTGATAGGACTGGTCAGAGCACACTGAACTGGTCATGTCTTCATAGTTAACGCAACTTGATAATCTTCGCAAGTTGAATGCATGGTGTCTGTGTATGGTCCTACTATCTCTATCCGAGAGTATTTTCCTAAGTTTATTCTTAACATTTGCCAGTCTTTTGTCATTTGCATCTTCCAGTTCATTGGAACTTTTATAATCTTTGACAATGAAATCTTCATCGTCATAGTAATTTGATGTTCTTGATTTACCAGTTTTAACTCTCCTGTGCTTTCCTGATAGAACTGCTACTTCTTTGATCTCCTTTTGGAATGATGGAGTCAGTTTAACAATAGGTACTTTGCCTACCCTGGTGCCATCGAAACCGATCATGAGATTTGAACTCTTTATGTCTGAATGTGTGTAACCTTGATCATGGAGAAATTCCAAAACTTCTAATATCTGGATAGCTAGGATGAGGACATTCTTAAGCTCCAAAACCCTTGTTCTTGCGATGATTTTCTGTAAATCGATATCATACCGCGGTAAGACGAGGAATCTGTATTTAGTACCGGTGGTTTCATCTGTGAATGAGCCGTTGGCTATGTAGACAGGCATGCCCAAGCGTTTTTGTTTGTTTTGTTGACGCCATGCTTTCACTGAAAAGGGAATATGAATTATAAGCAAATTAATCCTTATTTATTTATATGTTTTATGCCATGTGGAAATTAGTCGTATTTTTACCTGATTGACCAGGAAGGAGAGCTATGTTTTTAACTATTAAGAAACCCAGTGTGTTTTTCTAGAAACCTCCCTGCATAACAATCATAAATTATCAAAGCATAGGAAGGAATGCATATGTTACATGTAAACATTTTTATACAAACAGAACAGGGTGTATTTTTTATGTGGGCGACAAGCGACCCAGGAGTGGTAGTACAAAAAATACATTTCCCAAAAATGGACATAATTCCATTAAATACTGTAAATGCGCTGAGAAATACCTTATTCAATTTGAAATAAAATTACCGCAAAGTATGGTCACTCGGCACGTGCACAGACTAGAGCTAGGCGCAAGCCGCCATCGCTGCATCGCCCCACTCCTTTACTCGCTCGCACTCCCGTTGAGTATTACGTCTACACTTTAGCTTATTACATGATTTTCCAACTAATATTTTTATTATTTAAAAAAATAAAGTATCTTTTTTAGCACCAGTATCATTTGTATTGTCGACCCTGAGTCGCTCGTCGCTGACCAAAACAACGACCTGTATAGATCGCAAAGGGAATCATGCTCTTTTATTTCAACAACCATTAACTTATTGTCCCAGATTCTTTTTTCATTCATTTATTTCACTTTTAAACTTTTTTCTATTTAATTTTATTCTACTTTCTACCCTCATCATCTCTTACCTTTATCGACCTGTGCAGTTCTGATCAGACAGTGTATTTCCACAAACAAGGGCCCATTGGTGTGTGGTTCAATCTTCACCACATATCTGGCATTCAACTTGGTAACATCATTGTTAATCACATCGGAAGCCAGGTAAATTCTCCCGAAGCTGCCTCTGCCTGAAGATAAAAAAGAAATCCTGATTATGATATAAATTAGGGATGAAAGCTACTAACGGGTAATGAAGGAAACAGCTAATAATACAACTTTTTAGACTGCATTCTATAATTTAATGTGTATAGGCCTGTGTTTACCGCCAGTTCACCATGGTAAGTGATGATGTAAGCACACAAAGCCTAGAAATAACTGGCTCTCAAGTGCAGGTGTCGGAACACACCGATAGATGCTTGGCGACAGAGCATCGACCTATGGTTTCCTCATAATGATTTCCTTCACCGAAAGCTCAAGCTCATTGTAGGATTCGAAGCCCTGACCTTCGTCTGGCATCCGACGTCACTACTACTGAGCTATCAACGCCTTACTTTAATTTGTCGCCAATCAGATACCAGTATGTTTCAACAGGTGCACTTGAGAGGCAGTGTCCTTCTAGGCTTTACTGCATCTGGCCACATCAACACCAAGCATGGTGATATTGTAGTAAAACAGGCCTGTATACATGGTAAAAATGTTCAAATGAAACTTTATATTTAAACATTATTATACTACTAATATTATAACTGCGAATGTGTTTGTTACGCTTTCACACCTTAACTACTCAACTCAACCAATCATATTTGGCATGCAGATATTTTATAGCAGGAACGTGGGTGAAACCGCAGGGGATAGCTAGTTAATTATAATTGAAGTTTGTAAGTATGTGAAGATGTTTGTTACGCAAAAACTACAGTACGGATTTGGATGGAATTTGGCACACAGAATATGTTGTGGATACTTTTTATCCTGGATAAAACTTACGATCCTTCGGGAACGCGGGTACAACTAGTGTCATCGATAGTCATCATAATAATATACACATCTATGTATAAATCTATACTAATATTATAAAGAGGAAAGATTTGATTGTTTGTTTGTTTGCATTGAATAGGCTCCGAAACTACTGAACCGATTTGAAAAATTCTTTCACTGTTGGGAAGCTACACTATCCCCGGGTGACAGGCTATATAATATTCAAAAAAATTACCGATCATAACTTAAAACTCCAATAATGTAACCCAAGGTGTAAAAAAACGGTAACGGGTAGGGTAGGGTAGGATAGGGCACCACATGAACGAAGTCGCGGCGGGCAGCTAGTAATATAATAAAGCCGAAGGGCTAATCGTGTCGATTCGAAAAAATCTTTCACTAATAGGAATTTACATTATCCCTGAGTATTATCTATTTTTATCCCAGGAACGCGGGTGAAACCGTGGGGCACAGCTAGTATATAAAATACACATTTCACAAAATACTACAATACTCAAGGCTTAAGCACTTATTACACGTTCCTATTTTTAGGATCCTAACTAGGAAATAGGAACGTGTAAACGCAGAAAGAACGGTTAGTGTCCTAAGTAGTGAGATAGGAAGGTCCCAACCGCTCTGCTTCCTTAAACAGGAAAGTGTAATCGCGTCGCTCCGATTTAGGACGTTTAGGGATGTAACATTGTTCTTCAAAACATCGATGATTTGAAATAATTATATAAGGCTTCTAAAGTCTTGGCGTATATTTTGAGGGATGAATGTATAGGTCATTAGTAATCAAAAAACAATAATAGAAAAATAATCCGTACAATATATAATTATTTCAAAACATCGATGTTTTGAAATAATTATATAAGGCCCTTCTAAAGTCTTGGCGTATATTTGAGGGATGAATGTATAGGTCATTAGTAATCAAGAAACAATAATAGAAAAATAATCCGTACATTGAAAGTACTACATTATTTATAAATTAATACTTGGTACTTACTTACATAAAGTTCAATTTTGTTTTATTTTAACATAAAGGAGCTCATGTGTATTCATTAAAATTTTAATTTGTGTGATCAGTTTGAGAGAATAAAAAACTTAAAACATCGGAAGAACATCGATGTAAGTATAGTTATATTTTTTTTAAATCGACCTTTGTTACATCCCTACGAGTCGTCCGTCCCGCTTTATGTATAGTTGCTATACTCTTTGCCGCGTCCTAGTTAGAAAGCAAGATAGTGTAGTGTAATAAGTAGCTTCCTGCTTCCTTGTTAGAACCATCCTAGTTAGGATCCTAAATATAGGAAGGTGTAATAAGCCCTTTAGTAAGCATCAAAATTGTAAAAGTAGGCAAATAAACTTACTTAATCGACAAGTTGTTGCGCGTAAGTAGCTCATCCAGTTTAAGAACAAGTTTTCACTGAGTGAGATAACCAGATACACACACATACAAACCCATTCGTGTGTTTGTAGTGTTAAGGGCATTTATAGATTGCTGCTTACTATGGATTCATAGAATGTTAAAGTTACGTCATTGCAATTGTATTTTGTACTTTAGGATCACAGACAGCGTTGCCAGACGTCCCGATTTTGGCGGGACGTCCCGATTTTCAGCCCAAAATTAAATGTCCCGCGCGGGACAGGCCCAGTCCCGCTTTTCGAGCATTACTCGACGGTTAAATTGAAATCATCGTTGGACGTAGAAGTGGGTAATTGTAAAGACACCACTGCTCTGAAATGGTACCAGCTTTCCTGCGACGCGTCTTAACACAGCAGTGGTGTCGCGCCAAAGTGCGCTAAATATCACTGAAATGTACAAAAATCAAACTTCTAGTTCTAGTCAACGCAATCAAAAGACGGCCGTATATGCCGCATATTTTGACGCCCGCGAGGGAATCAAAACCTATAGGGTACTTCCCGTTGACCTAGAACCATGAAATTTGGCAAGAAGCAATTACATTTAGCACAAGTAAAGGAAGGAATCCGAAGAGCGTAAATTAGTAGTTAGGGACATCATAAAAAAAAAATACATTACAACATAATCGGAAGAAAGGGGAAGAAAACTTCGTGACTCGACTCCCATGATGAACTCTCGGTACGCGAGTCCACTCGCACTTGGCCGGTTTTTTTAGAATGTCCCGCTTTCGACGATATAATCCCGCTTTTTTTACTCTAGATGGTTCAAAATCCCGCTTTACCCGAAAACAAATATGGCAACGCTGATCACAGATGTAATCTGTGTTAGGATGATGAAAATACTACAATGAGTGTGTAAGGTCATCAATGCTCATAAGGGTAGGGTCGGTAACGCGTGAGCCCCCGTGTGTTGCAAGCGTCCATATGGCTACGGTAACCGCTTACCATCAGGCGGGCTGTACGCTTGTTTACCATCAAAGTCGTATCAAAATAATTGAACTGTTTTACAAAAAAAGTAATCAAATCCTCATCTGAAGACAATGGGACCAAACGGGAAGTGTACCCTTTCAAATAAAAAACCAAATGTTAATAAATGACGGAGTTATGAGGTAACAAACATAAAAAAACAACCGAATTGAGAACCTCCTCCTTTTTTTGAAGTCTTGAATAATACCATGGACATTGATTCTCATGTTTTTGATAATACTAAATATAAAGAGATAAAGTTTGTAAGTTTGTATATAAGAGGTAATCTCTAAAACTACTGATCGGGTTCTGAATATTCTTACAATAGGAACCTACATTATCCCCAAGAGCTATACGCTATTTTTCATACTGGGAATGCAGGTGACACCGCGGGACACAGCTAGTTATTTATAATCTTATATATTATTTTTTAGTTATGAATAAATATGTATGACTCATCAAAGGTATGTAAACATGACTCATTCATTAGACAATATTATGCAAGTTTAATGGAAGTTAATTTTAGAAATGATCCAAAATATATCACTAAAATTATTTTAATTTCCTTGACTAAATAATCTGTGCAAGGATTATTGACTACCTTTTAATATTAAATTGCTAATTCCTATGTAAATATTCTTTATATTTCTATATCATTTGTAAATATTGCCATCTAGTTTATAAATTAATCTTATTGTATATTATTAAATTTGTCTTGTATTCATAATATATAACTTAAGTATGTATAAATGCATTGTTTTTTATCACTGTACAGTATTACCCAACTTATATGGCACGTCGTGAATCTTCGTTCGCACAGAAAAGAATGTATGGCCCCGAAGATTAACGAAAGAATGCTTAAAACTTACAATCAACCTTAGATCACTACTATAAGGTTCATAATAAACTGCAGCTGTTAGTTCCGTCTCACTCGCAAGTCACGCCCCTCCGCACGGCGCGCGCTTACATGGCGGCAGCTGCCGACCAACAGCGTTTCCCGCGCTTTGAAAATGTATCTTCTGCGCAGGTACATCGGTAAGCCATATTAATTGGGTACTACTGTATGATCAGTTGTTCTTTTCATAGGTTTAGGGAGGTTTCATTCTAATTCAGCTGTTAGATAGATAACATCTTATTGTAAACAGAAAAGACAGACAGGATTCATGATAGTTAAAAGTAATCTATGATTAAACTTATCGTAAAGTAGACAATTTTGCATTCCTAACCCGTCGGCTCGCTGATGGAAGGTTCATTATATAATTACTATATTCTACATATGATTAACAAAGGTTTCCAGTAACTGTAAGTCAACTGAATAATTATTTGTCACATCTGTTTGCCATTCTAAGCTAAAAACAACTACATTTATGTATAATTTTTCAGGAGAGGATGGATGCTTTCAACAGTGTTTTAGAGTCTGTTTCACATTGAATGGTTCAAATCCCCAATAGGGATGATTCCTAGGTAAAGTCCGTCAGTTTGATCAACAAAAAATATTGGACACGTACATACAAATTGTTCGGGAGTGGAGGCTTGTGATGTCACTTTAGTCATCTAGGTAATTGTGTTTATCATTCCCAATATACATCTTCTCTCTTATCTTAATAAACGAACTTTATCAATGGGTACTTGAAGGTTTGCTTGTTTTTTAACCAGGTATTACACCCATAATGGACTGACAAAAATACAGCCTACTTACCATAGATGTCTCATGAACATATATGTTCAAGTTCAATCAAGCAATTGTACATGTTCATGCCATTATATTAATCCTTTGGATCATAGCTAACACAATAACAATGAAAACAATTGTTATTATAGGATGTCGACAAATGCGGGTACCACACAAGATATTGGATTGTGCGGCTTAGTAAAATAAATTACTAGTTGTTTTGTGTTTATATGTAGCTAGTTTTTATGCCATGTTTCACCCGTGTTTCCAAGGGATCATTGATTTTCCTGGATAAAAGTATCCTATGTTCTAATCCAGGTTATGGCCTACCTGCACGTTGCAATTAGTTGGCCATTGAGACGTTAAAGGTAACAAACTCACATTTGTATTTATTATACATATATTAGTATAGGATCATTGAGCTATTATTACTACGTATAAAGAAGACGCTACACATCACAACTATGTTCCGTTCAAGTGAGGCCATCCGGCCACACATGTGTTGTTGTAGAACGATGACCAAAATGCATAAGCACCGTGAAAATCACAGTGTTAAAATACTCCTAAAAGCGTTCCGATAACGCTAAGTGTTTTTACTGTCTGTTAGACGACAAATTATTGTTTCAGTGCTAAAAAGAACTTTAGTTGACTCTAAAAAAATGGGACATAAACTTTGCTTATGATGGCTTCTCTATACTTAGTAATAATAGCTCAATGTATAGGATTCCTTCAAAATATTCTGTGGTACATATTCCCATGCCTAATCCCATCCATATTATTTGTTCTAGGATGAATGTAGCTAGGCAGAACTCACATTTGTCAAATGTTTTTAGACTTTAGAGAATTATTCTTCTATAACTATTCTATGCTATTATAACCTTTGTTACTATAAATGGTTGATACAGTGCACATTAAAATTACATTTTATTCCTTGTAGCTTGTGAGAATTAGTAAAGGTAAGTAAAATAACTCACCTATAGGTTTCCCAATGCGCCATTTCTTTTGTAAGACATCAGTGAACACAATGCCGGGGGGCAAAGCCTCGTCGTCACTGAAACTAACATCCGGGCTCGGAGGCTCCTCCATCATCCTCGTTTTCTTCTTCGGAGGCAACGGTAGCTGCACTACCTCGTTACCGCGTCTAGGCATAGTAGTTACATCAAGATATATATACCTATTTTTTTAACTATCTCAAGGTAAAGATTTGATTCCGTAGCATCTATCTGAAAGCGAATGAAAGCCCACTATAGCAAATCAGTTTTAACAGTCTATATTTAATCTAATAAACACAATTATGTAAAGCAATGTCACGATAAATGCAGTTAATCCATAGTTACTATAGTTACCTTCTATCTTATACAATTTTGGTAAACGAACTTTGAGGAATTTATCAATGCTGTACCACGTATGTAATATACAAATAAACGAATGTTAGATTGTAGAGAATGTTTAAATTTGACTCATGTTTTGAGTGTAAGGTAAACGAAAAACATATCAACTGATCAAAAGTCAGCCATGTTGTTTGTATTCTTAGGGACGTGCAACAGAAACGGTTACAAAATCAAATAACAAATGTCATATTTTAGTCGATAATTTTTTAGATGTTATCAAACCAATTTATTGATTTTCATAAAACTCTTATTTTAAGGTCCCATCGTTTCTAGGCATTCCTAGATTCCCAGGAAGTCGGCATCCTACCATGGTGTAAATATCAATCGAACGAGTCTTTGTAAAAAACCATATGAAGGAGGCGTGGAATCCGTATTTTCATTTAAAAAAACCGTATAAAATCGGTATTATTGAAATAAAAAAATATGGATATGTATAAATAAATAAAAATGTATTCTAAATAAAGTTTCGTATGAATGAGTGTTTTTCAAACGGATTAAAAACTGTCAAACTGTTGTTAATTTGAATGTTCACGATTTGACAGGTATTTTGAGCATTTATCTACTCCACATAATTAACCTAATATGTATTTGCCTCTCGTTTTCGTGTTCACATCTTGCCTAACCTGTAAAAATTATAATGTATCGCATTCCCTGGGTCCTAAAATACAAGCTCTGCTTAGCTTAGGACTCGATGTTAAGCTACTTTAGTTGTAAGGATATTATATTATTATCTTACTACTAGTTGCACCCCGCGGTTTCACCCGCGGTACCCTACCCTACCTTTAAGTCATAATTTTCTACGCAACTTTCTTATTTTTTTTTATGTAAAACTAAAAAAAAATATGGATAAGATCGGTAAAGTCGTTCTCAAGTTATGGCGTGACCAAGGGAAATAGGGATTCATTTTTATATACAACGAGTAACAGATTCGGTTGCTAAATTGTTAAACGTTTGTTCAGAATCGCCTACTAAAAGTTACATAAATCGATTCAGAAAATGATTCTAAACAAACCGTGGCTGCATTCCGAACTGACGCTGTAATCGATTTTAATACTAATAGATACTTTAGACTAATATAGAACGAGTTTAAGCATGCTTAAACTCGTTCTATATTAGTTTGAGTCAGCTCACGATGTCCCGTGAAACGTCATGACATGCGCCATTGTGCGCTCACACTCTCCTATATACAAATGTACTCTATGGCTCACACTGACCATGCTGTAAACTGATATCACCGTGAGCGCTGTCAAAAGTGATGGTTAATTATTGTTTTCGGCAAAAATCTAATAAGATCCTTGGTTTTCTATTTGGCAAAGATACTTTTTATGATTTTATGAGAGAAAAATAATTAAAAAAGCGGATATTCCTTTTTGCGAGTCAACTAATAAAAGATATAAGGGGTCCTAGCGCATTGTTAATTCAGATTTTAATTAAATTCTCAAATGTTCTGTTTTGAATACTGTGAGCGCGTTCACGAGCTTTCCAAATTGTTGACAGTTCTCAGCTGTCATTAACGTGATATCTAACTCGGTACGCAAATTATTGCTGTGAGCGATATTATCCAATTCGGAATATACCCCGTATAACAGTTTAGCATCTATTCAGTTTAAATCTTGTAGGGCGATTACGCAATTTTTTAGAAATCAGGTTCTTAAGAACCACACAAGCGAACTGAAATTTACCTCTATCGATAAGGCCGGCCGCATACTATAAGAAATTTTCTGTCAGAAATTTTCGGACGCCCGCCGGAAGGCACTTTCCCCATACATTTTGTTCTAGACCCCGCATACTATCCGAAAATTCTGACGTGTCTGACGTCCAAAAATGTATGAGCAAGCGAATTTCTGACAGAAAATTTCTTATAGTATGCGGCCGGTCTAAATCGCGACCACGTAACTTATTTCACAAGGATTTCATTACCTTACCTATCGATATATTCCAATGTGAAGTTGGTGCAAGACCTAGCTATTCGACAAATTTAAAAAGTACTATTGAATTATGATACGTCTAAAAACGCACTACATTTTCTAATAAACCGTTTAATACAGATTGGTACGTAGTTTTAGACAGACATTTATGTGTATAATCTGTGATTGAAATCGTCTGTCATTGTTTGTTTATCTTTTTTATACCACTAAGTTGGCAAACAAGCATACGGCCCGCCTGATGGTAAGCAGTTACCGTAGCCTATGGACGCTTGCAACACCAGGGGTATCACTCGCGCGTTGCCGACCCTGAAGAAATCTCTTCACGCCCTTTTTGAAGAACCCCATGCTGTACTCCATTGGGAAAACCACGGCGGGGAGCTCATTCCACAATCTGAGCGTCCGCGGAAGAAAACTCCTTTGGGCCCGCACAGTTCGAAACAATTCTGGTTTCAATGTGTGAGGATGGACTCCCCGTCGATGGCGGGAGTTGCGATGGTAGAAGGTAGCCGTGGGCAACAAGTCGAACAATTCTTTAGAATACTCTCCGTTGTACAAGCGGTAGAACACACATAAAGAGGCAAAGTCTCTCCTCAGACTGAGAGGTTCTAAACCACTTGTGAGCTCGGGATCGTCAACAGTTCTGATGGCACGTCGCTGAACCGAGTCTAAAGGCCCAAGCTGGTATCCAGGTGCTCCCGCCCATAGGTGACAGCAGTACTCCATATGAGGCCGGACTTGTGACTTATAAAGTTGTAGCCTTTGCCCCGACGTGAAGTACTGCCTCGCTCTGTTGAGTACACCGAGCTTTTTGGATGCAAGCTTAACCTTGTCTTCCAAGTGACTTCGGAACAAAACGTCGCTAGAAATGTCGACGCCAAGGATCCCGATGCTTTGACTGATGTTCAAGGAGGTGTTCTGGAATTGTGGAGCCACAGACCATGGGGTTTTCTTAGCGGTGAACGCGCAGGCTTGAGTCTTGGTGGGGTTGAAATGGACTAGGTTTAGTCGACCCCAATCGGAGACACTAGTTAATGTACTCTCGATTTCAGATATCAGCCGTTCGCGACTTTCCTCCACCTCGGAACGAGGGGTATTTGCACGGCCCGTGTAAAAAGCGTCCCCTGTACTGTCGTCCGCATAGCAATGAATACCGTCAATAGACAGCATATCATTGATATGCAGTAGGAACAGTGTAGGGGACAGCACAGAGCCTTGCGGGACGCCAGCATTTATGTCCATGCTATCAGAGCAGCTACCGTCAACGACGGCTCTTATGCATCTGCTGGACAGAAAGCTGGTAACCCATTTGCATAATCCCTCGGAAAGCCCGTATGATGGTAACTTCGCTAAAAGACCCCTGTGCCAGACCCGATCGAACGCCTTCGCCACATCTAGGCTCACTGCCAATGCCTCACCTTGACTCTCGATGGCGAGTGACCAACGGTGCGTGAGATACACAAGGAGGTCACCAGCTGAGCGACTGTGGCGGAAGCCATATTGTCGGTCGCTCAACAACTCGTGATCCTCCAGGTATCTCAAAAGCTGCGTGTTGATTACACGCTCCATTACTTTGGAGAGAAGGGAGGTGATGGCGATAGGCCTGTAATTCGTCGGGTCCGATCTATCGCCCTTTTTGGGCACTGGGTGCACGTGGGCAGTCTTCCACGAAGACGGGACTTCCTTTTTGGTGTAAGAAAGTGCGAAAAGACGCGTTAATACTGGACACAATTCAGGAGCACACTGTTTCAGCACCACTGCCGGTATGCCGTCTGGCCCACTCGACTTATGGATGTCCAGAGAAAGCAGTTCCCTCCTGACCTCCCGCTGGGTAATGCTTATCTCTGGCATGGAGCTAGCACACTGCGGGATGGTAGGCGGTGTGGCGCCCCCGTCATCCAAAGTGGAGTTCGAGGCAAAGAGAGAGCCCAAAAGATCAGCTTTCTCCTTTGCACTATGGGCCAAGTTTCCATCCGGCTTACGGAGTGGTGGCAAGGACGACTGGCAAAAGTTTCCTTCAGCAGCTTTAGCAAGAGACTAGAAAGCGCGACTTCCAGAGGGAAGGCTAGTCAGTCTCTCACCAAACCTGCCGACGAAATCGAACTTAGCCCTGGCAATCATTCGCTTACTGAACCTCGAGGCAGCGTTAAGTTTGCGTTTCGCATCAGAGATGTTAGGGTCCTGATTAGTTCGGGTAGTGTTTTCATAAAAACAACAATAATACATATCCCGTGCGATTTTGATGGGGATTGCGGAAGAAGAAAGGAGCATGAGTGTCTTACGAATAAAGAGACGCCGCTTGCGCGACAGGAGTGATCGATTCCAGTTTCCAAAGGAGGATTATATTGCGCATTTTGTTTTTACAAAGGCAGGATTCCAACAGATTAGAAGAACTATGCCCTCACATGCCTGTCTCAGACGAAAATTGCCATTCGTATTGAACTAAAAGTAAGTGACTCTTTACGTAAATGTACCAATTATTGAATCTTTTTGTGCAATATGTCGCACCGACTTGTAGCAAGTGCCTCCATGAAGTCACCAATGCTCTATTAGAAATCTTTATAAGAAAGGATACAGAACAGAGTGCTGTTGGCTTCTTGGTATGTATTTTAGCTAAATAGGTACCTAATATTAATTCAAATAAATAAATACACAAAATAATTCAGAGTGTATTCATATATTCCTTCTGTTTATAATAAGCATGATCATTCAATCATAAATTTACATAGGCACATATTGGCCCTGATTCTGTTGTTCACAACTAAACTAATTTTAATGTCACTATGTCTCTTTCTAACAAACAACATAAGAAAAGGATGTAAGAAATTTAGTCCTGTCAAATTAGTTCAATGCTTGTTTTCAATATAATTTTAGTCGCCATCTATCGCGGTTACGCCTAAATACACGCAAAATAAGACGGGAAAGATTAACTTGACCACTTAAAATATGTTCTATCCCTTTTCAATCATGTTCATAAGAAAGAGTTGAGATGTGACTAAAATTAGTTTAATGCGATTTACAACAGAATCGGCACCATTGTCACAATGATACTATCATGGGCTAGGCAGTGAGAATAGAGTGTCATTCCGTTCTGACTTACAAACCTCTTTTGCTTCAACTACATTCATACATGCCCTGCATATCATCATATTAATATGCCCAGTATTATTATTAATTGAAATCCTTCTTTTTGCAGGAGACCGATTATGCTCAAAGGCCTTGGATGATGACACATTTCCGAAGCGCTAATCCTGAATCTCCAGAAGAGTTTTTAACGGATGCTCACTGATGAAACCCTGGAGCAATGCATTGCATTACTTAAAGCATGTTGGTGATGCTTGTTATCAAAAGATAGTGCCAGTGAATAAGAGCACCAAGTTATCACAGGGCAACTAGGATTGAGGCAATTCCAGATAGGAATAGGGATATGCTTATCTAAACATTATGAAACACATTATTATTTTATACATATTTTTAATTAAGTATTGTTTTAGTTTTTCTTTATTTTACTGTCATAAGCATAAGCTATCTACTTACTGTTATAATAAAAAAATGTGTCAGTTTTTAATATACTATATCTATAAATATAGTCCTAATTCTATTTTTATGAATGCAGTAATCACCTAAAATTGTTGTACATTCACAAAATGAAATGTTAGTTTGTAAGTTAGTATAAGCAATAATGAAATAACCAATGGCCAGACCATAAAATAAAATATTGTGTAAACCCAACGTAAGCAAAATAAAACTGTGAATTAAATTTGACTTTCATTATAAAGATTTATTATATTCTAGGCTTAGATCTAGAACATGTTACATTTAAGTTGTTTCAATTTTAATAATACTGGATTATTAACAAACCGTAAATGTAAGCTAAACCCAAAGAAACCTTGTACACACTAATGAGAATAATAAAAACACTTCAATAAAAAGTATCATTTTATTTTCAATATTCACAAATTTCTATAAGTACTAAACCATAGTTTTATACTACAGTACCTATGAATACTTAAAATAGCACTTAGATCAAAGAGGGTGGTACATATAGTTAAAACAACATATAGGATTAAATATGTATTTAATTATATAAACACCAAGCACCTAAACAATACATTTTACTAGACATTTATTGTAAAGAGGAATTTATTCACCGTCTCGGTATTTATACATCAGATTAAATCAATCAGACTTGTTTTTAATTAAAAAATTAAGATTATAGATAATATAGGTATATTATCTATGTTTTCAATTTCTCTTATTAACTCCACCATAGCTTTTTTCAGTAGGCCCAGCGAGGCAGCCCTCATGTTGTTGTACTGAAAGTAAAATATGTATTTTAATACAATGTCATAAAAACATTAGAAGCAATTGCTTAATAACTCACATTATCTTTGAGATCTTGACTGTTGAGGAGAAGGAGAAGCTCTGCTGAGGAGGTTGTGCAAAGTGCTGGTGAGAGCTTTGATGTCCTGAAAATAATAATGTTTTTATTTATATATCTGCCACTAAGTAAGTAAAATAAAATAACGGCCTTCATCTAACAATAATCTGGCAAGAAAATCGGCAAGTTTACATGTTTATATATTTTTTGGACAACTATATTGGCTATTTTTCTAAATGGTTTACAAAGTAAAATTAATGTATATACACATACATATACAAGTCCATGGGTAATTGGAGTATCTAATATACATAATGATATTGACAGGTTGGTAGTTTATAGTACTTAGGTACTCTGACATTACATTTCTTTCTGTCTGTCATGGTTTTATGTACTTACTTATTAAGTACTTCCGGGAATTGAAGGCTTTGGTGACATCATTTTGAGGCAATTCGACAGTGAAGTTGGGGCATATTGTAGAGGTAAGAAGCACCTACCCCACGTTGGTATGACCCATGACTTTAAAAAACCAACGCCGCGAGAACCTAAGTGAATAAGAAAACATTTACTAATGGATCCAAAATACAAAGAAATATACGCTTATTGTACCTAAATGATAATAAAGGCCATAGGTATGTGCAGACATTTATGACTTGAACTTACTTTGAGCTCATGGCGGTGGATCGTCTGCCGACTGGGAGCTTGGGAATGACTCCGGCACAATTCCTTAAAGGCATCTTTGCTGAGCCACGAACTCATTGTTAAGCAGCGACATTGTGTCTATTTCACTATTTTTAGTTTGTTTTTGCGACTTTGCTCCTCCGCATAACCCAGTAGAAATGGTCGTGACATTTTAAACTAAAATAAGATAGTTATTAATTGTTTTATTCGTAGTAATTGGACTATTGATAGCCCAGTAATATAGACTTATCAATTTAACTTTATATATCACTGTTTATTATTGAACAATTAACAAAATAACAATAGAGAAATACCTTTATTGCTTGATGAAATTACCTAAGACTTGCTTCAATGAACAATAGAAATTTATGAAATCACAAGCTGTCACTAAGATAGAAATAGAGTTAGATGATCGCAAAATTAAGTCTATCGATAGAAATCCCATAGAAAAAAAAAATGAAATTGCAAAGGCGTTTATGTTGACGTCACAGCTGTCAAAACGGAGATAGGTGGTCGCAAGTCCGCCATGTTTTTGATTTCAATTTCACTTCAATAGAAATTTAATTGAAGTCAGAGTTAGCTAATCGCCCTATTATACGTTGTATAGAGATTAGATTATTTATTCTGTGCTATGAATGAATGCTAGTATTTTTGTCTTTGCCTCACAGTTTCGGATGTGAACTAGGTATGGCAGTGGATTCCCTATTTTTGACCACATCGTATTGCCATGAAATGAAATAATATTTCCGACTTTTTTTTATTTTAAATATTTAATAGGACGAAACAAAAATATCGGTGTGTGCTCTATACCTCGTCTGATTGATAAGTGATAGATAAGAGTCTATCTGTATGAGGTTAAGTCTGTCTGTACGTAAGTAAATCCAAATAAAAATTCATCCGTATTAGTCGTCCAAAATCCGCACAAATACGGACAAATCCATATATATGGCAACACTGTAAAAAACAGTCGATTAAATCGATTTAATACATTTTTGATGATGACGCTCGACTCGACTCCACAAAATGTGGTTGGGTTGCTTAGAGGCTCCAATATATATATTGGATTCTCTGGGTTGGGACTTTGCATCAGGGCCACAAACTACCAAGAAAACTAAAGTTGATCAGGGCTACCATATAGAAAATTATTCGGCCATGTTTCTGAAATTTTACGAAATTAAATGTCAATTTGGGATTGTGAAATCGAATAAAAGCGGGATTCTATTGTCGAAAGCAGGACATACTAAAAAAACTTATAATTATAATCAGTTTTTAACTAAATAAATGTCTAAAGTTACTATGGATAGGGCCGACTGTAGCCCATGTAGCGCCCGGGTGCAATCAGTACCCTGGCGCCCTCTAGTAGGGGCACGATCGATATGGAATACTTACATTTTATATTTGCGCCAGTGATCGGAAATTTGGATGCATTAAAAACCTTCGCCACATCTAGGCTCACTGCTAATGAGACACCTTGACTCTCGCTCTCGAGGGCGAATGACCAACAGCAACTCGATCACATTAATTTGGAGAGAAGAGGTGATGGCGATCGGCCTGTGGGGTCTGTACCCCGAGTGTAAAGAATTGCCGTTAATAAACGCATACTAATGCGTTTGCGTTAACTATAAATTTGTATGGGAGAAATAAGTACCATGTGTATTCCACTAGAGGCGCTGTGCCAATTCCTATAGAGAAGTGTCGTACGTACGTAAACGCAAACGCATTAGTATAGTATGCGTTTGCTAACGTCAATTCTTTACACTCGGAGTACTGAGGTACCTAATAAGAGCATTATTTGATGAAAGAGATTGCATTTTGACGGGGTCGCCCGGTCGTCGTCACGAGCGGCGCTCGGCGCCCCTAATAAGACCCTGCGCCCGTGTTCGCCCGCACACCCTGCACTATAAGTAAAGCCGACCTTGCAGGAAACTAAACACACCAAGAGTGCATTTGGCCTAAGCACAACATTTCTTACTGAGGTGTTTTCAGGAAAGATTTTCTCTACTTGAATGCTAATCCAATGCACTTTTTTAGGTTTTTTTTTTTACATATGAATTATTATAAATTATTTAATAATTAGTTTCTTTAACTTTTGTATGAAGATTGAAATTAGAAACTTTTACACCTAAAATGGTAAAATTATAAAATTGGCACATTCCCAAGCATATGGGTCCACCCCTGTTATTTCTCAAATATTACGACTTGATATTTATTTTTGTATCCCTTTTGAAGCACAGATGAGTGTGAGATTTGGCTTATAATTTAAAGTCTACAATTTATTAAAGAAGCGAAGAAAGCAAAAAAAAATTTTTTTTTCTATTACGGTTGATTTACTGAGATGAAGTTGTTAGTTGTATCAAACGGGTAGTAAACCCTTAGTAAACCCCCTCTAAGTCCGCATATTATGACAGGCAACTACGCAACCCTAAAATGCGCGTGGCCCGACATGCACTTGGCTGCTTATTTCATTCATACTGATATTTTGGATCTGCCACTGGTACTGTACCGTACATAGCAAAGCAGACTTTGGCTTTTGTGCCGTACACGCGTAATTATTTGCGGATCCGCATCGATGGACCCAGCTGGCAACAAGTCAAAAATACGCTGTATTCAGATGGATCCAGCAATTGTAATCGCTACTACGAAAGCTAATCATTTCAGCAAAGTTAGGTACCTACTCCATCTGTAGATGGTTCTGTGCAAAGTTTCATCCGTGAACGTTCATGCATAGTTCCTACTTATAACAACTTTTTATTCGTTTGTGCATAGGTTGGACCGGCTTAGCGCGTTGAGTAAACTTGTGTAGGCCGAAAGCCGAAACAACTTTTCCACTTCTTCATTCACGAGTTGAGAGCCGAGCGAGAGCCCGTGCGTTCGGTTGCGCTGCCGCCGCGTGTATAACGAACGCGATGCCCCCTATGTTTGTCAACAAACGATATTACTGTGAATTGTGAATTAAAAAAACAATGATGTTCTTTGTTATTTTGTTCATAACCTAAATCATTATGATGAGTTATCGTAACTTGAAATAGTGCTCGAAGATGGACGGTGCAAACGCTGACTCAGATCATTCTATGACATGGGAGGATTTTTTCGGTTCGTACCTTTGCCAGTTTTTTGTTATTATAGTCTATTTCAAATAACATGAGTTCGGTGACACATGGTATTTTATTAAATTTCTCAATGGTTAATGTTCATTTCGATATAATAAAGGAATATTATGATAGAGCTAGGTTTCACGAAATATTGTGAATATTATTTCAAAGTAATCAAATGGAATTTCACTAGATATTGGTAAAAAACCCTTGACCTTGACGACTCATCCTATGTGAAATAGAGTATAGTTTGATTTATAATTAAAAATGTATCTTTTGTCATCTTAACTTTTTTAGACTGGCTAATAAAAAAAGTATGGTAAGTCCATGGTAAGTCAAAATCAGTAGGTAGGTATAGTCTGTGTTTATATATTTTTTCCATTTTAAATGCTATCTGGACATGATCGTGAATTTCCCGAGGCAATGCCGGGAAAGGACTGGTTTCTGCAGCATTTCTACATAAGGCAGGCATGCAGTTGTCTGAACTGCACATATAGAGAGGGTTCGGTGTAATTCAAACAAACACAGACTGATAGGTATGTTATTTAAACGTGATTAATCTTTTTATTCCGTAAAAGGTACACTTATTGAGCTAAGACTGGAATTTATTAAAAATGCATTGCAGGCCACACACTATGTGCGTGTTTGGATTTGGATACTTTTTCTACTAAGGTAAAGTGGGGTAATACCGGATATGGGGTTAGTCCGTCTGTTAAGTTTTAAACGTTGGTGACAATTTGAAAATCACAAATATTTTATTCTTGTTTTATTCTTCGCCAGCACAAATGAATAGTCCGACTGTAATAGCAGTGGAAGTTTTAATTTGCTGAGAACATTCGGTTATAAACTTAGTATTTTTTCTTTTCAAAATAAGCTCCTATTATTAAATAGGTACCTATTTAGCCATTACATTATCAAAGAATGCTCTCTTACCAAGTCACCTTTACTTTCCTTCACAATCTTTGGAGAAAAAATAAAGACGATCTTTACCTAAATCATGGGGAAAGATTAAACTTATGGTCATATCAGTTAAATAGGTACACATACAAAACACCGATACAATTAATAGAGAAATCCTAAGAAAATCGATGACTCACCGGAACGAGGCGTTCACGTCGATGTAAGTAACCTTTATTCTCGGATGAGAATTGAGTAAAAAAATGTGGTTATTGCTCATTAGGACTGTCTGTTGTACATATGAGGTAATTGAGCTTATCGCGTCAAAGAATGTGTGTAAACTGATAAAAACCATTGCAGGACAATGTGCTTGTCTCATTATCTTAACATAATAGCTTTCTTCTCGAATTGTGTAAAGTAGGTAAATACATTTAAGTTGTCTTGATATTATTACGATTTCAAATACAGGACCAAGGAATCGTGTTCCCATTGTACGATTTTTGAATTAATGAAGTGCACTTCCTCCGAAGTCTCTGAACGCATCCATTTGGCCGGATGTTCGATTAATTTAAAATTCGTCAGTTGGCGCCTTTGAAGTAATGATCGGGGTCTGATTATAAAGTAGGGCGTCAGAATTTTGATTGCTTGTTACAAGATACAAGTAGGTATGTTACTAGCATCCTTCCTTCCTTACCTCCGTATTGAAATTTGTGAGTAATCTAAGAAATTACACTTTTTACTGCTTTTTATAATACATACATACTAACTACCTGAATAATTTAATTAGTGTATTTCCGTTTTTATGTTGCGTCGTCAGTTGTAACATGACACCTAAGCTGCCTCTCTCTAGTCCTAGTGTTTTGCAAAACATCATTATTGTGAAACATAAACAATTGCACATTGAAAACAACACCTCTAGTAAGCACTAATTAGTTAGGTAATACCGAAATAATGGCTCCACAGAGCTTTTTAGATAACTACGATGCGAGGTGTGGTGAGGTGAAGAGTATTTTTTCTGGTTAAGCCACTGGTCACTTTTTTATTTCCTAAAATTCCTTACATACGTAATAAGTATCGGGTTCCACTTCCATTTGATTATACCTATCTCTTTATATTACGTTGATAGGGTGCATCCCGGACGAATCGATAGGGTAGTCCGAATTGAATGCCTTCTATTTTCAAAGACATATTCGATATAACGCAGTCGATTGCTACAGGCGTGAAAAAAAGTCTGCGACTAAAACAGCTTCAGTATAATTAAATGACTTCTATAGATCCGAGTTGCAACCGATTAGGTCTATAAGGGTGATTAGCAGTATTATATTACTACTCTAGTACTACCTACCACAGACAAATAATATCGTTAACATCTGTTATAGTCTGTATCTACTCTTATATCCAAGCCCTTTACCTTGACAAACAAACGGTATTTGCATCCATTGTCTCTAGTATTGTTAGTCATACCATTCCGTTGCTTGTGCAATTATAATTATCAACAACGTGACAAATTAGTTTTATCTACGAAGTCCTTATGAGAATATAAATACGATGGATATTAAATTTAAATAATCATGAATTTGAGTGGAATTTTTCAAGACGTGTCATATCCTATCATTACATAGTCCTTAAAAACCCCCGATTATTTGCAAATGGTGTTCAGCGGGTCATAAACACTCCCATTTTTAGGCAAAAATAGGTTTCTTCAGTCTTTGAAGATTATTTTATATGGGAGCATCTGGAAGATGACTAAAGGCTCCAGAAATTTAAACTCAAATATCAATTAGATAACGTTCATCCAGAGAAACAATTATACCTTAGACAATGTGCAACGGCCATCTTTTAAAAACTAAGCAGGTTGTAATGAAAACCCAAAAATAAAATGTAAACACAGATACTTACCTAGTCGGTTTCCAACTGTGGTCACCGGTGAAATCGTATTGCGCCTGTAATGCGGCAAAGCGAAGACTATCGGCGCCAGTGGTTCACCAAAAGGCTCGTGTTGCGATATCTTAGTAAGCCGAGACTCGGCAGTTGTCTAGATGCTCGCCACTCGCCAGTCTGCGAGTGTCGCAACTCGCAACGCATATCAAGTTAATCATTAGTGGCAGAGACACGAAATAAAGATACACAGATGGTTCGCTCACATGAAATGTAGCATTTAATAAACGATAAACAATATACTAGGTAATAGGTTTTATGTTTGTGCCAGTAAGGAAGGCGCCGAAGATTCGGCTTATTGAAGATAAAGTCCAGAACAAGTTTACCCAATTTCACGATTTCATCCACCATCCATCGGCCACTCAAAGTGTATGTGTGCGTGTACATCTACAAACGCTCGACTCTATAGTAGAGTGGTTGTTTCATCTATTTCGTGGCAGCGCAGCGCGCAGCGGTGCGCACGAGTCGCTTGCATTGTGCTCGTTGCGCGTTTGATGACTGATCGATGATCTTATTAACAACTTAATGATTACTACATTCGTGTTCGGCTATACTATCTTGACACTAAAAATTCTTTGTTTCTGAAAAAAGACTTGCTTTCATTCTTGCCCTATTTTGTACTAAGTAGGTACCGACTAATGGTGGAGTAAATATTATATATAACCATCTGCGGTCATTAAAGGAACATAAAATAAAAATAAAATAAAATAAAAATAAAATAAGCCTTTATTGCTGTTAGATTTTAACTTATTTAACTAAACATTACTTTTTAAAAGAAAAAAAGATAACAATAACAATAGAGGTAAGAGAACTATAAATTAACTTAAACTAAAACATATTCTCGGCATTCGGCTTGTCTCTCCTCTCAACAGCTTGTCTTTCGACAAAGGCCTCCTCCAAGGACTTCCATTTGTTTCTGTCCTTTGCTGTACATAACCATTCTGGCCCAGCTACTTGCTTCAAGTCATCTTCCCATCGCTTTGGCTGTCTTCCTTTACTTCTTCTACTTTCTCTAGGGTACCATTCCGTTATTATTCTGGTCCATTTCTCTTTCTTTTCTCTCAGCATATGACCTGTCCAACGCCATTTTAATTTTCTGCATATTGACTGTACTTTTCTAAACTTAGTCTTTCCTTTGATCTTTTTTAATTGTATTTTATCCCTTCTTCTTACTCCCAATACGCTTCTCTCTATACCATTCTGACATATATTTAATTTATTTTGTTGTTGTATAGTTAAGGCCCAAGTTTGGCATCCGTATGTAAGACATGGCAGTATGCAAGCATTATAGACTTTTCGTTTCTCTGCCATAGGCATTTCTTTATTTTTCATTACTTCGCTCAACGACCAGAATCTCTTCCAAGTGTTTGCTATTCTTCGTTCTATTTCTTTCTGCATGCTCTCTGTCGGTGATACCAATTGGCCCAAATAAACGTATTCACTTACATTACATACTCTAACTCTTGATTATTAATTGTAATCGCATATTTTTGTGAGGAATTGGTCATTAATTTTGTCTTTGATATATTCATTGTGAGCCCTGCATTTGCACTTTCGTCTGATAATTGCTGTAGCATTTTTTCCAAGGCCATCGGACTTTCGGAGAAAAGTATTAAATCATCAGCGAATCTCAAATGACTCAGTTTGTCTCCGTTCACATTAAGTCCGAAATCATCCCAATCCAGTCTCCTAAAGATCAACTCCAACACAGCTGAGAATATCTTCGGCGAAATAGGGTCGCCTTGACGGACGCCTCTTTCTATCGGGAACTCTTCACCTGACCGTTCCAGTTTTATTTGTGCTGTGCTTTTCCCATAAATAATTTTTAGTATGCGTATGTACTTTTTATGGACCCCTTGTTGTTCTAATGATTCCCATATGTAGTGGTGTTCCAGGGAATCAAACGCCTTGTTGAAGTCTACGAAACCCAAATAATATGTTTTGTTGTATTCTCTGTATTTCTGAAGTATCTGGCGTAGGACGTGTATGTGGTCAATGGTCGCGAAGTTGCTCCTAAATCCAGCTTGCTCCCTCGGCTGGTTTTCATCAAGGGTGTTAGTTAGTCTAAACAATAGTATTTTAGAAAAGACCTTATATATGTTAGACATTAAGCTTATTGGCCTATAATTGTTAATATCTCCTTTGTCTCCTTTTTAGTGCAACAAAACTATCACTGATTTCGTCCAATCTTCTGGGATAATTTCTGCTGTTATTATTTCGTTAAACAAATTGGTTAATTTAGGGACAATTACCGGAATGGATATTTTAAGAAGTTCATTGGTGATTTGATCTGGACCGGGTGCTTTTCCTAACTTCTGCGTAGTGATAGCTCTTTCTGTTTCTTCTTTTAGAATAGGTGGTATAGGTTCAGTATCTTGCGTGTTGTCTGTCATAGTCGTAGCAAGTTTATTATATTTGCTTGTGTACAGCTCCCTATAATATTCCGTAGCAATATTTAATATATCTGATCTTTTTGTAGTATTTTTTCCTTGTTTATCCTTAATATTTGGCATCCAATTCTTTTTCGGTTCTAATTCTTGGAACGCTTTCTTTACTCCGCCTGTTTTCTTAATATGATATTGAAAAGTATTTGCCCTTTTTTTCTTTCTGTCTTTCCTTATATTTTTGTTGATATTTTTACTTATTTCTGCGATCTCTTTTCGTGTTTCTTTGTTTTTATTGCCTTGTAAAAGCAATTTTCTTTCTTTAAGTAAAATAATTGTTTCGTTGGATAGTGTGGTTTTATTATTTGTAGACACTTTTCGAGCTTCACTTTTGAGAGTATTTACAAAATCGCAGTATGTGGCCTCAATTGGTTTATTGTATTCTTTTTCTTCTCTTTTCTCTAGAATTTCTTTTAAGCTGTTTATTATCTCTACGTTATTTTTAATATTCACATAGGGAACCGATTCAGTGTGCAGCCTTCGACTTTTCTTTGTATGTGTCCCGCGTAGCGAAGCACGAATCATTTTATGGTCCGAGTTAAAATTTAGATTATGTAAAATTGACAGATCTTTAAAAACTTTTGGCTTATTGGTCATAATGTAATCGATTTCATTTTTAATGAGTCCATTTGAACATCTATCCATTAAACATTTGTCCATTAAAGGAACATAGTAACCAGTAAATAATTGTATAATCAACTTGTGGTCTAGATAATGTGGTGAAAAAGTACAATCAAGAAATATGAGGAAGGCTATATTAAATTACTTTAGAGCATTGTTTACTTTGTTATTGTTGAATAAAACCTTCCGGTTTAATAGTTTGTACTAAAGTTCTAAATGGGCTTAGTACTAAAATGGTATCTATCTCCTCTAGCATTTAGGATGGATTTACTTTATAAAACCAATTTACTTCTCGCTCTCTGTCATTTACCATAAAGCCAATAAATTCGATCGAATTTAAGCTTCCAAGATAAAATCCAAGATAAAAGGTAGATGAGCTACCATAGCTTTTGTAAAGGTTTTATAATTAAAAAACAACAAGTTGACATAAATACTATCTGTGTGCTGAAGATGATCCCCAAATAGGTAAAACAGCTTACGAAAGCGATTAGATACAAATCAGCTGTAAATGAAACCTTTATAACCCCAGTTGAACCGTCATGTCACAGCACAGACATTGCATTAACATAGGCATAGGTCACAGCTGCGTACAGCCACAATCGATTTCGTAAACCGATATTACGTCTAGCACCAGCATAATAGATCACAAATTAAACTCTATGTTATGTATTTGTGCTGGATTATGAAATTATTTTGACACTGCAATTATTGTTTTACCTCTTGTGTAAATCGCCATGTCTTTTTGGCTCGATTGCAAGTTGGATATAAAATGTAAATAATCTAGAAAGACAACTGATCTGAACCACAGACTAAACTTATAGCTAATCTGCTTGCCAAAAATGTACGTAGGTATGTATGTAGGTATGGCGTAATACAAAATATGCAACTTCAAACATTCACTTTACTTTCATCGTATGCCTCGTGCATACGAATTATGCAGTAATCAACTTGATGCACTGTAAAATCAGCATATTTCCTGCCTGTTACAAGTTTCCCCGACCTGCAATTTAAAAACACAAATTAAAAAAGTTTATATTTAAATGTAAAATGCAGTGGTGTTATTCCGATAGAAATTTCTATGAGATAACTAGTGGTCTACATTTGAGCTAATGATTCAAAGTATTTATATATTTACCGCCTTTATATAAAATATTGAATAGGTTCTTAAATATGTAATTCATATCCT
The DNA here is from genome assembly GCA_951394255.1 of Polyploca ridens. Lineage (NCBI taxonomy): Eukaryota > Metazoa > Arthropoda > Insecta > Lepidoptera > Drepanidae > Polyploca > Polyploca ridens. Next base: position 6,491,858 of record OX596269.1, on the reverse strand, counting down.
TAGAATAAGCATTTGAAATATCGAGTCATACTATTTAGTATAGGACAAATTAGGTTTTATCTTGGGGTAATTCCGAAATTATTCATAAGTTGACTTTATTGTATTGTGATGTGACCAAAAGATTTACATTGTGTTGGGGTAATTACGAATGATCGAAAATGGCATTTAAAATAATTGTCTGAGAAAACTTGATCCTGAGCACACACTGTTGTCACGATAGCGACTCACGGCGACTGATGCGGCGAGGACAACGAGGAGTTTTCTTATAATACCTCTATGCTTAAAATACCTACTTACGGAACAAATCTGTAATCTGAGATAATAGGCCATAACATGTTCGTCTTAAAAAGTTGCCAGGCTGAGACTAACGATGTCGCTTTGGATAGTTACGTTCACGGGTTACGTTACATTCGTTAAATAATTGGCTATTATTAATATGCAATTACACAGTTACCCGGGAAAACGTCATTTGCATGGTAAATTATTGCTGGTTTTCTATGCGACTACATTCAGTCGCCAGTAATCGGAAATGTTTAAGTTCCTTTCTACGTATACTGAGTAATTTGTTTATTTATAACTAAGTAAATAATATACTATATGAGAGAGTTTACTCCATGTTTTCATAAGCGCAGTTATTTTAGAGGAATGTAGACTTGAACCCGTTACGATTTACGAGCGTAGTAATATTTTGAACTTACACAGTGAGTCATAAAACCATAGACAAAATAAACAAGCCACATTGGATGCTGCAATAGGTAGTCTTAAACGTTACGCAATAAGGACTAGTTTCGTGTGACTATTTTGATACTGAATAATTTTATGTCCGCTATAATGAACAGTTCCGTTGTCATTCAAACTAAAATTTGAATTATAAGATTATAACACAACGATAATAATTCAAATTTTAGTATTTGTAAAATTATCGAGGCATGTGATGGTAGATAATTGGCCATCTCGCGAAGTTCGTGGGTACAAATCCTCAGGAAACCATTAATTAATCCACAGGAGACAGTGGTCATTTTCTGAAAAAAAAAAATGGTATAGGTAGGTATATTCTATGAAAGCCGAACGAATGTGGGGTTTTCATTTGGTGCTCTCGTTTGATTTAAAAGGCCAACTCTACACAATAAAGCTCTATAAATGGTGGTGGCTCTATGGTTTAGTTTACACATTCAGCAGAGTGTGTAATCCTAGCTTTATACGCAACAATGGGCACGGACTGGGCATGCTAAAGCAGATCAACTGTCGAATCGATCAGAACATTTTGAACCTTCATAACATTGATAGAGATCTCAAAATATAATAATGTTATAGTTTCAGCAGCCCATTGTACCGTGTAACTGAACGCTTCGGGTAGTGTTTTTTTTAAACTGATGAGTTGTTGACAGACATGCCATTATGTTCGCAAGCTGTGACGTCATTAAGTACTGAATCAATTAAAATATTATGAAAAGCATTATTTTGTTTACTAACCGACTAATAGAGTGAAACTTTTTTGTTAGTAGTATTTTTAGTTGTAGAAAAAATTTAATGTTATTCAAATAACATTCGTTTTCGAGAATTTAAAATATGTTTGATGAGCAGCTTAGTTAGCCTTAATCTCTAATGAGGCTAAATATCTTATTTAAATATGTACTACTAAAGTGTTTTCAGGATTAGAAGATATCGGTGACAGTTCACTTTTGACAATTATAGTCATGCGCCTTAACGATATCCAATCGATTTTTTTGTCGTATCGAGAAAGTTAATAAAGAAAGTCTAATCGATTTTCATTTTAGTGCTTTTATTTTCCAAATTATATTTCCTTATCACTGTCTTACTGCTTAATACCGCCTCGTGTGTAATCACCAACTTTGCACATATGTATCATACTGTACTATTATCATCGTTCTTAATTTCAGATAATTATTACAGGATTTATGAGAAATTATGTTTGTTTATTGATATTTACCTAATAATGTAAGAATATTCTCTCTCTCTTTGATATCGTACCGATATATCGAAATTTTTTGGTAATTAAAAATATTTCGATATTGATAAACCAATTCAAAAATAATCGATATAACATATATCGATACTTTTTTGAATTTCCCTGTCGATCAAGCATTGTCAATCACTATAGGTCAATGTTCCGTTTCATGCAGCAAGTATTTTAAGTACATCCTATTTCTTAATTTTTAAAATTATCAAGCTATAGTATTAATGTGCTGAAATTGTTTCTTAGTTATATATAGCGATATATATTGTATTTTTGCAATGATATAAAATGGAAATTAAAATATTTTTTGTAAAATATTATATTAGTTACTCGCAAGTAGTCTGAGTGAACCGGAAAATGTGAACTGTCACCGATATCTTCTTATCCTGAAAACAGTATAGGTTTGTTTACAAAAGGATCTGCCTCTGCGCATGCGTGGAATCACAGACGTTTGTCTAGACGGGGAGGCTATATTCATTCGCTTTATATTCTTAACAACCGTTATAAAATGATCCCCCAGCCGACTTCTGGTTCCCTTCTAACGTACGGAAACGAGGGAAGTTCAAGGGTCAATTTAAATTGAGTGGGTTTTCCCGAAATGCCGGTGGTAAAGATTGCGAAATTTTGATATTGGCAAAAGGCCAGTGTCAGATCAAGTCAGATGACTTTGTAATTTGAATAAACCTATTAATTGAAAATTAAATATGTCCGTGCGTGTATAGGTGAAGAATTCGTATGAGGCATTATGTGAAACAGTAATGGTCAGTTGAAAAAAAAAAAAAAAAAGTTTATGCTTTTTTTGTGTTTCTATAACACCAAAAAAGTGCTGAACCGTGAAAGTCTTCTATTAAAAAAAAACACCTCCTAAACTGAAAAAGAAGGAAAACAAGCAAGAAGCTAAAAACTATTTTATCTCTTAGTTATACAATGTTCAGCATGTCTGCAATAGTTCAGTTGAACGCACATGCGGGCTTGCTGATAACACCAAGCAACGTGCTAAACAAGATGAGGAACATAAGTCTCCGCAATGAAACAGGGGTGATTTTTATTATCAAGGGTGCGGAAAGATAAGGAGCAGGGCTGCCATATGCCATACTGCATAAACATTTGAAAAAGGAATATGACTTTTGCCAAGGTCTTTTATTTTTAATTTTAGAAGGCAATTGTGCTGATTCTTTTTTTTATAACTAAACTAATTTAGTCTCACTATATCTCTTTCTAGCAAAGAATATAAGAAAAGGATGTAAGAAATGTAGTCCTGTCAAATTAGTCTAATTGAATGTTTTCAACATTTTGGTCACCATCTAAATTGGTAACGTCTATTTACCTGCAAATTATGACGGCAAAGACTAATTTGACAGCATTAAATATGTTCTATCCTTTTTCAATCATGTTTGTAAGAAAGAGATGCGATGTGATTAAAATTTGTTTAGTGCGATTTACAACAGAATCGGCACCAATATCGGTAATATTATCCGGGGCCTTAAACTATTATAAAATGGTAAATATATCCGTTGTTAAATTTAAAATCTCTGGGTCAGTACATTACCTAATATACTTAAATCTAGAACACTGTAAATCTATGTTGAAGCAGTTGTCAGAGACAAAAAAATTATAAGTGGAGCCGTGGACATAGGGTAGTTCAAAATAAAGTAAGGTATCTTGAACTTTCGTGTGGTCGGAGATAATAATTTGTGGAACATAAAATTAAAGCCAAGTGTTATTGCAATGCATATAATAGCAGTAAAAGTAATTTATGATGAACTTGGTATTTTTATGTGCAAGCTATAACTTCATGTAAAGCGCCAATTCATGTAAATTATTTTTTTTAAATTCGGCCAATATCATGTCGGAAACTCGGAACATGTAGTGTTGGGTCCGTAGTCAGTACTACTGTGCATAATTTTAGATTTTTAGAAGGGCCAGCTTACGTGGATTTGTATTTTGTTAATGTTCTTTATACCCCAAGTAACTCTAACAAAATATAATTATACTTGTATTTCGTTTTAACAGATCTTTAGAAGTATTGAAGAGGATGGAGGGGTGTTCGGGTTGCTCCATATTTAAAAAGGCAACACAAACAGCGTAAAAAGCTGGAATAGACAGACGCTAGACGGTTCCTTGTTTCACCACGGAAACCTTCAAAATTGAATTTTATTTTAAAGTGGATTAGTTTGATAATCGAATTATCATGTTTCATAGCTGCACGTTCTGCGAAAAAGATGCCGTCGTTATTGATGGCCAGTTGCCTTTTTAATTTTTTTATTTGAATTATGTCTTGGTGTGACGGCTAAGTTATGAGGCGGCAAGCCGGTCGCAAATGTGTGCTTTCATTAAAAGCCAGACGGTTATGATTAAAACTGTTCGTTGAAATCATGACAAATATTTCAATGGAATTTTATTCCTTTTTTTGGAGATCATTGACTTGGAGTTTGACTCGAAAGTATGATTGATTAATTAACCTCTCTTTTTCTGTTTTGTAAAGCGGTCTCAATTACATGTAGTAGTTATTTTGTCCAAGCGGTCCAATACATATACCTACTGTTGATGGTATAGTATTGTCATCGGAAATTATTTCATAGAAATCTATATACAATGATTTGTAAGTCCGAAAAAATAGATATTGGAGATATTTTACATTACTTAATTAAAATACTACATATTGTATATTATTTTCATAAAACGTATTTTAATTCCGTGATTCCTCAAAAGAAAAATGGAGTGCTTACCTACCTCCAAGTTCTTTTAGCAATATACGTCATTCCAAATTCCTCCAAAATGTTAATATTATCCGTGTCTGTCAACCCTGGCAAAGTATGTCTGCAGTTTGGGATAGGTCGGGCGCCACTCGGTCGATACCCACCGCACCACCCTCGCGCCCTTACCATTTTGTAAACTAATGGAGACTGCACGATTTACGTGATACGACCTCTAATGTTATCATCATACTAATATAAATGTTACAGTGAATTTGTTTGTTTGTGTGTTAACTCTTGATATCTCAATGGCAGGACTAATCGCGATGCAATTTTGCACGTAGGAGTAATGCAAGCTAGTAATGTAAAGAATAAACTCCTTGGCCTCTTTAAAATAGGGTCGAGTTCGATCGTTCAGATTTCAAAGTCAAAGTCGGTCGTAAAGGTAAACAAAATTACAACGATGCAGCAATTTTTAAGTCACCAACAGCTCTGGATAGAAAAAAAAAACTTGAGAAAAAAATTAATTCACTATTCAAGATTCAAAACCAGTAGAGAATAAATCAGTTTAACTTTTTTTGTCTATGGTTTTGAAATTAAAGGAGGTGGGTTGATAAGGGTAATTTTTCGCCCATCGCACACTCAAAAAAATAAGTTTTGTTTTCCGACCATCTTTAAATGGATTTGTATAGTCTAAGATGTATATTATTTTATTTTATGAGATTTACGTTTTAAATAAAATAATAAGTTGTAGAAATTATTGCCCAAAAAAAGAGTGTTTCGCCTTTTTTGTATATTTTAATCATTTTTTTAGTCTTTGAAGTATAATATTTTTATGAAGCGTTCCATGAACCATATTAATTTTAACTGACAATGATACTACTCCTTATAAGCTTATAGACGTGTACTATTTTACTTTGGTTCACTGTGCGCTTCTACGTTATACGGAAAAATATATTTCGCGCGAAAAATCCTAATTACTTACAACATATAATCGAAGAGAAAGGATGGTCAAGAAAAAAGGCAATCTGGACCAAGGTAAATGACAAACAGACTTTCAAGATTTTTCACACCTAGCTTGGGATGAGCTGCGACAATTAACTCGTGGTATATTAACTTAAATAAAGCCAGAGAGTTCTGAGAGAGCATAGCTTTTATTCGCTCAAAAAGCTTCTCGACTGGGGAAGTCCTCCACCTTATAGAATACCGCAGCCAAATATGCTAAAACTAAAGTTTACAGGCGCGTGTATGCTAGTTTACCAAATTAGTCGTATAAAAAGCCTATATTACTCTCAAGAGCATTTAAAGGAAGAATGTATTTACATCCATCGTAAAGATGATTATGTTTTTCGCGTTCAGCTACGATCACGGCACACAAGATCCAAAAACTATAAAATATGGATAAAAACAGACAAAAGCAACGTCGCCCACAAACAACGGTATACCTATGTACAATGGTTTATATAAGTACTAGGTATAAGTACTGTCAATGTAAAGTAGGCGCAAGAGTCGTAGGGTGTTGTGCGCATGTTGCTTTCGTATTATGGTTTCTGGCTTACTGACGCTACTCAACTCAACCAAGACAAAAAACCAAGTCTTGAGTATGCCCAAACACTACTAAACGTCAAGCTATGATACTCCAGTACCTATAGATTAGGATGAAAAATGCTAGGAGGAAAATTAAAAATCATGTGGCTGAAACTTTTTAATTATTTTCGATTATTGATTATTTCCCATATTAAAAATATTAAAATAATAGTAGTTGTTAACTCATTTAATCTTAATCTTCCATTTAGTGTTCTAATACCATCGTTTTTTTGTGTTAAAACGAATAACAGTAGTGTTTATATTAATAAATGTGCATAATACCTACGTAATCATCATAATTCAATGAACGTAATTATTTATTTTATTATTTCATCAATTATAGAATTTTCATTTAAAATAATTGATTTTCATAGTTGTCATGTGGTATACTATTCAATAAAATATATCTCACATCAAGTGGCTGATGGGCGAATAATGGCCTTTATCAACCCACCTCCTTTAAAACAAAACGTACCTACCGCTTCCACCCTCTCAAAAATTAATGAAAACACATCTGACAAAATTAAATGAGCGCCGAATGGATTAGTTTAACGCCATTCGATTGATTTATTGCGAAACCGCATCGAAATAGTACATTACTCTGGGGAAACGAACGCAATTTGTTGTCAGACAAAAATATCATTACGTTTGAAATGTTATTCCTAGTATGAATCAACCTTAACACTGTACGAGTAAGGTTTAAAATTGAAAAACAATTGACATTCGAAACGAAAAAGTATTTATGCCGAGTTTTAAAAAGCAGGAGTTAGTGTCCAGTTTAGAGAGAACCTTCATTAGTGGTGAAATAGGAAAACGAGAGTTCCAGTACAAGTCATTTACGTATACCCTATTGTTTTGAATACAGAGACGTGAGTGCCGTCACAATAATAGTTTTCGTCTTTATGACAATGGAATAAGAGTTAATGATTATTATAATTTATTTTGTAAAATATTCTTGATCCCGTGGGAAAGAAAATATGAAGGATTTTTGTTGTATGTGTGTGAGTAGTATAATATTGCTCAAACCCTTTTATTTTATTTGTAAAATATTAATAGCAAGGTCTACAAAAAAGTTTTGCCAAACATTCGATCAAAAACTCAATCATTCTTCAAGTATCAAGATCACTAACCCCACCTGTGTTTATAAAACTACTTCCGCACATTCAACGAACGAACGTACCTACCTATCTTCAGCAATTGACTTCATACGCAAAACCAAATGTTTAGCTAACACAAACACGCCGTGATCTGGCGTTATTCTAAGCTTAACACTCAGGTCTTTGCCCCTGTGGAATAAATAGAACATATTTTATTGTGCCTTGTTTGGTAAGCCATTGAAATTAGAAAGCGTATTGTAAATGTGGGATATCGCAATTCTCATTGATATGATACGCGATTGATTCTAAATATTGCGCGACTTTAGACGTGAAGCTTTCTTGAAAATGGTTTTGATAATATCATGTAGAAGCACATAGTTCTTACATAAGTAGTATCGAGGAAAAATCCCTTTAGAGTAGTAATACCGAGCAATCCAATTCCGCAACTAGTTAGTGATTTTGCACTAATTTTGAATAGTAAGGACCAATCACTGGATAAAAATTTTGTGTGTCACGCACGCGTTGTCGGTGGTGGGTTGTCGGAATAGATTTTTAACAAAAACGTCAGCGCTTCTAGTTCGACGGTAGTATCTTTGCTTGATTGCTTTGGAAAATAATATTTTCGAAATTCTGTATTAGCATCTTAAAGTTAGTTTAAGATTCTGCTGTAAAAAGGTCGTACTTACATAAACTTATCTTTCTGGCGTATCTGGCGACGTTTAAGACGACCAAGTTGCATTGATCGTCATGCACGAGTGGACTGGAACAACGGCTATCATCACTATCAGCGTCGTAGGTGCGAGTTGTCTCCGACTACCCCCAATTGGTCTAAGCTAGAGCTTGACATGCGGTTCTTCAAAGAGGGTGTGAATAGATTTCTGCAGGGTCGGCAACGCGCGATTGATACCTTTGGTATTGCAAGCGTCCATAGGCAGCTATATGCTGTCCATAACTGCCATACCATCAAGCGGGCTGTACGCTTGTTTGCCATGCCACCTTAGCCGTAATAAAAAATAAAAAAAAAACATTCTGTTATATTTATAAGACAAGCGAACATCAAACGAGACAATGAGGCGACCCATTGCCTCGTGGGGTCTAAACATTATAGCATTCCAGATCATGGGGTGATTGATGGGACCCAAAAATTATCCATTACCATTTCCTTACGCAAGTTACGCAGTAGCCCGCTAAGGATGGTGCTAATAAACATATCTAGATTAATAAGGTCGTACCATAAATAAAAGACAATAGCTAAATAGGCGCGGCACTCTAATTAGTTGATGTGGGGTCAAGTTCAATGACATATCGATCACTCCGCGCTCACTCGATCGGAAAGTCTCGCTGTCTGGTATGGAAATCGGTTTTCATTTCGCTTTGTTGTACACGCAGATTGCGTTTGTACATTTATAGCATTGTTCTCAAGCTGGGGGTCGCAACCCCCAACAGTTGTAGTTATAGGGGGTCGTGTTTAAGAATATGGGGGTCGCAAATGTGTCCGAATATTAGACCTTTATTAAAACATCATATATAACATTATCTATGTGTGGATCATTGCAAACTCAATAAGTAAATAATTTTCGAGTGAGAGACGATTTTAACGTTACTAAAGGTAGGTACCTATTATATTCACGTAAGGGAACGCAATTAACTTTTTTATTGGAGCGCAACTCTGACAAGGTTGAGGAACGATGCTTTATAGATACAATTTTTTTATAATAACTTCGGAATTAAAGAAAGAAAAGAAAGAAAAGAAAGAAAAGAAAGAAGAGCATATTATTTTTGCGCGCCATTCGACGCAGACATTAAATAACATAATTAGACAGTATGTATGTTCATGCATATGACCTTTTTGCAGCAGTCTGTCAAAACATACTTATTGATTTACGATACAAGCAATGCTATAATATCACTTATAGAGGCCATGAGACGGTGCGAGCCAAAACTTGGCTGGCACCGCTATAGCTGAATGTCAATCCACTTCTACATACAAATAAAATCGAGAAGCTTGTTTGTGACACCTATCGCCTTTCAAACTGCTGACGGGGAGAATTTTGCATGAGGTAAATGCGTCTGTCTTACCAGGTTTACTGACATAGTATACTCGCTGTGAGCCATAGGATGCAAATAGCTCCGAGCCGTTCCTCATGGAAATCAAAGGGAAAGGAGTTTTCATCATTAGATGTCTTATGACGGAGCATTTCTGTATCAAAATTTGATTCCCAAGAGTTTTCCGTTTGTAATCACAGCGCGTGAAGCCGCGAGAATGAAGCTAGTATAAACAGTGCAAGTTACTACGCACCTTTCCATTATGCAATACGCAACACGCTCTAATGTTTGTTATTCCACGATTCCTATTATTTCCTGTTCTTTTACACTCGACGACAAACAAAACTATACACGCTTTTATCTTCGAATGTTTGAAACTAAAAATGTATTGTTTATAAACGTCACAGTTGAACGGATTGGGATATACTTCGGATAATTTATGCCCTGAGAAAGGACATTGACTTTCTATAGCGTCTCGAAATAAATGCGAACGAAGCCGAGTTGAAATTTAATACAAAGATAAACAGTCATTGTGTTTCTGAACAGTTTTTAAAGACTAGAGCCCCGATTCCCGGGTCTTCAACATTCATGTAATATCAGATATTTGCTGAAAAAAAATGGATTTTTTAAGAGAAATTCTACACCTTTTGACAGATTTCTGCCATTTTTTGCAATAAATGTCGATAGCGACATTGATGTCAAAAATGCGAGCCCCAGGTTTATCTTCACTTTGCCTCTATGTTAGTTCACTTTATAAAAGTTTCAAGCAAATATTAACTGTAGCATTTTAATCCGGCTTCCTTATAACAGATCTTTCCAGTAAGGAACTGCGCAACAATACTATTAATAATTATTTTGCCTTCAAGTGTACGCAATGATTATTTCATAAGCCCGCGTGCCATGAATGAGAATATATTCATTTGTACTAGTGCGATGCGATGGATTTCATAAATAACGGACTTTTCAACATATTTACATTCGCATCTAGTAAATGTATACATCTTACATGTGTTTCTATTTGGCTAATGCATCTATGATTATGCAAAATATCTTTGTAGCTTTATCCAAAATAACTTTGTAGCTATTTATCCAAAATATCTGTGTAGCTATTTATCCAAAATATACGTGATATTTTTCTCAATTCTTTCAGGTCCATGCTATTTTGTTCTTTAACTTAACGAGTTACAGTATTTATTACTTTAGTGTGCTTTCGTGCTAACTCATCTTTATAGTACAATACCTCTTGCAGGTACATTTGGATCTTGTAGCTCCATTATCTCAAGCCGTCTCTACAATCTTGAGCCATTGCTTTTTGCAAAGGTATTTAATAATCTATATACAAGGTGTATTGCCCAATACTTACAGGTGTCAGTAATGCATTATCTCGGTGGCCGCACTGTGAGTACTAGCATCTAGTAGGTACTTTCTATATCCACACAGACATTACAAAATTAGTGTTATTCATTATGATTAAGATGATGAAATAGTAAGTGTTGAATCAACGCATGTTTTAATATAACATCAGCAGTGGACACGAGTATCGAAGTAATACTGGTATGATAACATACCATACAATATTGTCAGTTCCACGTGTACTTAGTTCCATGTTACATAATACCTTAATGTTTGTAGGTACCTAGTGAAGGCACATATTGTATTAGAATATATCAGGGTTTTTAGCGATGTTAAAATTTTTTTTTTTTTTATATTTTTGCAGTGGATGCCACTGATATACATAATGTAGTATGGAGGTGCAAGTATGACAAAGATCTTTCGTCAGGTTGGGTCATCGTGCCTGGGGATCGCGGTCCAACTGTACATGTCGGAGAGTTGTATACAGGTGATTTTTTTTTTCTAGCCAGTGAGGGCAACTTCTGAACTACAGGTCTTAGAGAAAAACGCTGAAGGGAACCCCGAGCTAAATTTTGAAGAAAATAAAAATGCCATAACATTTCTTATATCCTTTTCTTATGTTCTTTGTTAGAAATGGATAAATTAAGAGTAAATAAAGTATGTAAACAACAGAAGAAGCACCAATAGTCTCCTGTTTATTGGAGGTTCCAAATCAATTTAAAGTAGCTTTCTCTGCCAAACGAACTCTTTAGCTCAGAGTCACTTGTTGATCCGAGCCTAGAGAATATTGTAGTTACAAATGTTACAATGCCAGTGACGGGTATTTGTGTTGAAGTTTAGAAAGCGCATTACGGAGGATGAAAGGCTGAGTTTTATCTGTATTATCGGCTATTATAGTACCTGCCACCTGAAGCCTACACTCTATTGTAATTGTAGAGATTGATAATGGCGTAGGCGCAGGTTTAACTAGCAGTGAGTCGGTGACGTAACGCTGATGTGGTGATCAAACATTGATAGGTTATTAGCTATTTGTTCGACGAAGATCTTCGACGGTATTGCGATATGAACACGTGTGTCTGTGGTTGTTTTCGAAAGTTAATGGTATGAAAAAATTGAGATAGAATTCGCATCGCCTTTAGTGGATACGAAATTTGCAAGGGTAGAGGTAAAATTATCTACGCAACAAACAATACCATTCATTCTCATTCACATGTCCGAATTACTTTTTAAAGACAATGAGTTGAACTCCATCTAATTAAAGGATTTGGGATGAAGTGAAGTCATCTTTGTCCACGCAGTTGTTGTTTGTGAAGCGAGTATTTTTTTAAACTAATCCTTCAGAAGAAGACATCTTTTTTATAGACTGAAACGGTAAAGTGTAACTAGCCTACAAAAACGATTTCAATAGATTATTGGATCTCTCTCAAATAAATACATTTCCTCTAATTATCCAGCGAAAACAGCCTTTGGTGTTATTTGTAGTAGAGGCTGCATACAAAGCAAAAAGGACATAAAAGAAAAATAATCTAATACTTAATCAAGGAATTATTTAAATATTATATAAGATTAGATTAAATTAGTGGATTAAATAAATAAGTGGATGACCCAAATTCAAATTCAAATTCAAAAAGCATTTATTCAATTTAGGCCCTGATAAGGCACTTGTGAACGTTAACAAATGGCTCTACACCGGTTCCAAATACAACTTGAACTGAGAAGACTCCGGCAAGAAACTCAGCAAGTGTTTTTTTTTTTTAATATGTAAATAGAAGTATTAACCCGACTTGGGTCAAAAAGTTCAAGTTTTTCGAGCGAGGTTAGTCAACAGTCAATACTATTAAAGATTTTTCACACTAAAGCAGTTTCGGTTGAACGCACTGATTTATGAGTGTGCCACTTAGCTATCTGCTTATTCACCATTCAGTTCAGTAGCATTTCTGAATTCACCGGTTTTGGGATTCCGTAAACAGGGTCCGTATAAAACCGAAAAAAATGGTTTTGGTCCTTCCCTGGTCTTCAAATAACAGGTGGAGATTTCGAGATGGCATATTTTCGAAACCTATGTTGGTTTAGTCATGCTGAACAACTTTTACTATGGAACCAATAGTGAATTAAAAAAAAAAAAAATTATAGGTATATGAAAAGTAAAAAAATATTTTTGAGTATTCAGTGTTGGTCCCAAAGTAAAACTTGTTCAGCATGACTAACCCAACATAGGTTTCGACAATATGCCATCTCGAAATCTCCACCTGTTATACACAATATGTATTTCTTATTATTAATGAATTGATTAAGCGGGGACTTTATTTATTGGTCCTTCGAGCCAGCACTTTCTAGCCTAAACTTTTCCCCCATTGCAAAAAATAGTGAAGTAACTATATTAATGCTGGAAAGCTTCAACAAATTGGCGGCATTAATAATGTATTTTTACCGATACAAAAAAGCCGTTGAGAACAAGTTTATAGCTTATTTACCATAAGTGCAAATGTCGCGAGTGAAATTTGGTGGCGGTTTTAAAGACATAAAGCCTTACTTATGGCCACGTAAACAACGTCACATTGTTTGACAATGTCAGTAAGATGAACGATAAATATTTGACAACTGAAACAGATAGCGTTTTATAAGAAAGACCCAGCATGTTTTGCTTTTTTGTGTGCGTTCAGATGGAACATTAGTAATAATTTCAATCCAATTATTGAAGTGCATCAAAAACTTTTTGGAACAAGGTCTTTTTGCTGCTAACCACTTAAGTCGGGACTTTTGACGTTGCGTTTTCATTTATATTTTCATAAATTCGTGTATTTTGAGTTTTATTGCATATTATCGGTGGTATTTTATCCAATAAAGATCACTCCATGTGCACCAGTGAAGTGAAATGAAATGAATTATGTGTATCGTGACTTTTCAAGTTGTCTTAAGAAGTCTGTGAAAAGTTTTAGTACAATGACCACCATTGTACTAAAACATGACTTTTATGGACTGTGACTGACTGTGACTGACTGAGGACTATGTGAAAGTGATTTATTGTGACTAGAACTCATAATATAACTTAACTAGTTATTGGCAAAATACATAAGCCGAGAGAAGCCATTGAAAAAAAAAATACTTAAGTCAAATCGGGTTTTTTTTTTTACCAAGTTCCAAATGTAAAATGAAACAAAGTAGGTATTTTGAAAAGTTTGACAAAATCTGTACAGGACCTCTTTTGATAATTTTATCTCAGAATTTTTGCACCAACAGCTTATCTATGACTTAGGTATATCACATAGAATAAAGACGCATTTTTGAACTATTGGGTCACTCTTCAAATAAACATACTTTTTTTCAGATTCGAATGAGTACCTACGTAGTTTATTACGAGCATAAGTACTAACTACAGTGTAATCCGATTGATTCAAGTTCATTCTATACAGATAGACATAACGGGTACAGTACAGGTAGTGCAGTGAAAAATGTACCGGCACCGGCTGGCGGTGTCCGGAGCCGTTAGCCGGTCCTCCCACGGGGTACTTGCCACTTGAATGGGTTTAAGGCGATGTCACAGTACAGGTGGCAGCTAAAACAGTCGGTCAAATGAAACAAGAGCGTAACGTTACTGACTGATATGCTTGGGCAACGTTTTTTGAACAACGTGTCCGCGACACAGGATTTTGTTTGGGGGGTGGGCAATTTCTGTGATTTTACCTATCTATATATAAGGTCCTTCTAAAGTCTTGGCGGAAATTTTGAGGGATTAATGTATAGGTTATTACTTTATTAGTAATATAAAATATTAGAAATCCGATGTGCTAGCATGTGATGGCACAATAAGATGTATGCAACCGATTTATGGATTTGAATTTGGATGTTAGGACCCAGGAATTCAATAACAATCATTTGCGAAATTAACGGGTGATAAGGTAGTATCGGATGAAGGTGAAATAAGACCAGACAACCATTTTCCAAAAGTAATAAGTCCTAAATCGTAGCAAATCACAAAAATTCATAGAGTTGATTTACTGAACAATAATTTGATATACTGTGGTTCTTGTGGCAGTAAGGTGGCACAGAATCGAAAGCAATGTTTTGGATTACCACTTCAATATCTACAGTTATTGACTCATAAGACTGATCAACACTGTCCGGAGTAGGCCAAGAAATTATCGTATGAACCCACTACTTCCGTCACGTGGTTCCGTTTACTCAGTTAACAGGGAATCTGAGGGCCTGGCTCATTCAAAGTCAAAGTCAACGTCAAAGTCATTTACCTATTCAATTTAGGTCCTAGTAGGGCACTTATGAAGGTCAAAGCTACTGAAGTTACCACCAGGGTACCCAATTCTCGCGTCCTTCGAAATAAGCTTCGATCGAACTTACCGTTCGAGTTCTATTTGACTGTAACATTTCGAGGGGCGGAGTCAATTCGAACGGTCCCGACCAATCAAAGCTCTAGTTGACTGGTTTTCTTTCTAAAAATGCCGGGTTCGAAATCTTTTAGATGATGAGAAGTAAAATGAATAGTAAAAGAAGGTACACCCGTACCTACAAAACCAAATAAAATGAATGTAAGTATGTATTATAATTCTTCTCCATATAAATGCTGTCTGGACGAGATCGGTTCTTAGCGATAAAACCGCCCATTGTACAGTCATTAGTACTTTTTAGTATACAATAAAGAGTTCTCATTTATCATTGACAGAACATTTCACTGCAATGCAACGCTAGTTTTCTCATGTGTAAGTCTGCTCAAAACTATATAAAAGCCAAAGGACGTCCACCAAGGTTGTTCCAAGTGATTCGGCGACAACACAGGGTTCTGGTTTCCGCGTTGCGCCCAGGCATCTTGTAAGACAGGTCTTGTGCATACGAGGCTCGACTTTATTTTTTGCATTTTCTTGCAGCGTTCTTGTCTTCACTTTTTTCATGATTTAAGAGCGTAAAATAACATATTTTTTTTTTCAAATTTTTAATCACTGCTATTTACGAATGAAATACAAACCAATACTCCGGTTTTCGGGAGAACCTGGGAGCCAATTCTCACGCAATCGAAGTTGATCCCACGATCGAAAAAAGTATGAATTCGAACTTTTATCGATTGTAAATCACGTTACGTTATTCTGGCAATTTCGAGGCCGGCATATTTAGAAGGAAAACCAGTCAAATAGAGCTTTGATTGGTTGACACCGTTCGAATTGACTCCGCCCCTCGAAATTTTGCAGTCGAATAGGACTCGAATCTTAAGTTCGATTCGAAGGCTAGTTCGAGGGAAGTGAGAATTGGGTCCCTGGCCTTAAAATGTTTGGAATCAGGAGTTTTTAGCTTCCCTTTGGTATTAACTAGAGTAACTAAATCATCTAAAAGGTATAAGTCTATCAAAGCCCACTTGTGTAGACATTGCTTTTATTCACTTCACAGCCCGTCCCATATCATCCCGTCACGGCTATTACAACTGACAAAAGTGTAATCGTCACTCAATGAGATACAAAGAGCCCATATTAGAAGCATCAATTCACCATAATTTTATTTTGTTACCTACCTCGTCTCACTTTCTCTCGACTGATGCAACACTGTCGTCGTTTAATACGATTCCATATTTGAAAATCAATCTTTTATTTTTTTATTGGCTATCGGATCAATGTGATGTTTGAATTAGGAACGTTCAGTACTTAATATAAATGCGTGGTTTTTAATCAGCGCATCAAGAAATCTTTGACAAATGGTTTGGACGAAGTTTAGCTAAAAAAAATATGGTAATTTTGTAACGGTTTTAGTTATTTTCTTGGGTAGATATTTATTTTGTGAATTTGTAGAATGTCACTAGTGATAGGTTATCTTCCTTTTATGGAATGCTGTTGAAATTGAAGTGACGAAATTTAAATTTGGAAATGAGCACTCTAAATTCAAGTTCAATGACAGATGTGACGTAAGATGACATTTCATGCCCATTGCTGACGAGTGGACGAGTATTAAAAAAATTGATTTCGTTGATTCCGTCGCTCAAAAGCGAGATATTTTTTTGGTGGAGCACTTTCATTACATTACACGTCATGTCAAAACGAGAAGTGCGTGAATGATGGCGGCCGTTAAAAGTATTACTTTCTCTCAAGTTCAATGACAATATGTGACGCAAGAAGCAAACTGTCGTATTGGCTAGGGAATGAAAACCGGTTTCACCGAAAATCGAAAAACCGGTTATTCGGTACGGTTTTGACCTACAAATAAACCGGTTTTACATAACACCAAAACCGGTTTTTCGATTTTTTTCGGTTTTTCTTTCTATGTTTGGAAAAACTAAAAAAGGACGATTTGCCGCCGTTTTGTAAACTGAGTGCAATGCAGTGAGTATTTTTGTGATGAACTGAAGTGTGTTGATGTGTAGTTTGTTGAGCTGGTAAGAAAATAACTTAAAATAATGATTGTTTTTATGATAGATATAAAATATGCAAAACTTTTTTTTACAATACTTAGGCAGCAAACAAGCGTACGGCCCGCCTGATGATAACCAGTTACCCTAGCCTATGGACGCTTGCAACATAACGGTTATCACTCGCACGTTATCAACCCTCAACCTTTTTGAAGCGGGGAGCTCATTTCACAGCCTAAGCATACACGATAGGAATCCTTGAAACCGCACAGTACGAGAACATTTTGGTTCCAATGTGTAAGGATGGACTCCCCATCGGTGACTACGATGGAACAAGGTAACTGGGCATCAGATCAATCAATTCTTCAGAACACTGTCTGTTGGAAAAGCGGTTGAACACACATAAGAAGGCAGTCTCTCCTCAGACTATGGGGCTTTAAAACACTTGTGAGCTCGGGATCATCGACAATTCTAACGGCACGTCGCTGAACTGAGTCTAAATACCCAAGCTGGTATCCAGGTGCCCACAGAAGACATCATTACTCCATTTGGGCCAGACTTACGACTTATATAGTTGCAGTCTTTGTCTCGATAAGAAGTACTGCTTCGCTCTATTAATCACACCGCGTTTTTTGGATTATGCCGACAAACTGTCTTACAGTTTGGCACAAACTATATGTAAAACATGTGAATTAAGAAAATTTTAATAAATAAATAATAATAATAAAAAATAATAATAATAAGAATACCTTGTAGATGACTATTGGAACAGAACGTCGCTACAAATATTAATCTGAAGGATCCCAATGCTTTTCGTGATGTTGAGGGACATGTTCTAAGGAGGCACAGCAAATGGACTTTTCTCAACGGTGAATGCGCAGGCTTGCGTGTGATTTAGTGGGGTTGAAATAGACTAGGTTTAGTCGACCCCAATCGGAGTCACTAGTTTGTGTGCTCTCGATTTAGGACAAGTCCTTCGCGCCTCTTCTCTTATATAGAACGAGAGATATTTGCACGGTTCGTATAATGAGCGTCCCCCGTAATTTCTTCTGAATAGCAATTAATGCTGGCAATAGAGAGTATATCATTAATATGCTGGAGGAACAGTGTTGGGGATAATTCAGAGCCTTGCGGGACGCCAGCATTAATGTTATGCTATCGGAGCAACTACTGTCAACGAAGGCTCTTATGTATCTTCCAGACGCTGACGGCAAGCTGACTGATTGGTGTTATTTTTTACCCGTCTGCACGATAGCAAAAACTGGGTAATGTTTTTTTTATCTAAGGAAAACATTCGTAAAATAATAACCACGTTAGTTTACACGCAAGTTGCTGTGCCGCTACAATATGCCATGTATATTACGTGTGAAATTATTATTATAACTTACGAAACATAATTTAATAAATGTTTAAATAATTACTTCTTTAATACTGATCTATTTTTTAACATAAAGTCATAATATCTCATAGCAATTAAAAATCAAGCAAAAATGATAATAAGTTTTTATGATTTAATTCATTTAAAATAAAATCAAAAGCAACGAACCGTGTAGTCTATATAAACGAGTATCTGATCTACAGAGTTAAATAAACAATTATTTCCAACAATTTTATGAAAAAGAGATGGATTGATTTGGTATGATTGGTATGATTGGTATGATTGTGTGAAAGATGATATTGGTAAGAAACGAGTGAATGTTGGTATAACGGATAGAAGAAGCGTACATATTATAAGTGCTGTAATTTGTGTATAAATAAATAAATAAATATTGCGCCGATCCCAAATTATAGGGAACAGGACAGGCAGATGGTGATGATTTTTTGATGTTTCTTTTATACCCACTTCATTATCTTTAACTGACAATAATTCCTCAGTTTGCGATTTTTAAATATTAGGCACGGTTATTATCTATAATTCGAGCTATAGAAATAACGTGAAAAAAAAACGAACGAACATTAAAAAAACCGGTTTTAAAACCGGTTAACCGGTTTTGTCCTATCATAACCGAAAAAAAACCGGTTTTCATTTTGCCACGGTTTTGCGTTCCCTAGTATTGGCTAACCAATTAGAGGTATTTATGGTACCATGTTTTTATTTGTTGAGTGTCAGTTTCGCCACTCTCTTCGTTATTGTGAAGTCAAATTGCGTGAAGTGTTCGTATATTTTTTTTTACAATATGCATGTACATCTTGTCGATACTACACGCTCGATTTGAGTCGCGTTGCTCATACATTTTGTTCTAGACCCCGCATACTATCAGAAAATTCTGACGTATCTGACGTCCAAAAATGTATGAGCAAGCGGGCGTTAGAATTTTTCTGACAGAAAATTTCTTATAGTATGCGGCCGGTCTTATAAGCTTTATTCACGATCACGATATTTGATAGATCATCGATTTCTGTGTTTTACAAATCCTGTGATTCTTGATACGTATAGTATATGCTACACGCCTGTGTGAACCTGTGTGAACCTGGAACCCGACTTGAAGATATTGTAATTTTTTTTTTTGCATATGTTTGTACTCCGTATGTACCTGTTTGTACCAACTTTTTTTTCGTTTGTACCTCAAGGGGTTCGGAGATACGGGGGGTTGAAAAATGCTCAGAACCCGACTTGAAGATATCGTTATTTTTATTTTTGCATATGTTAGTACTCCGTATGTACCTGTTTGTACCAACTTTTTTTTCGTTTGTACCTCAGGTGGTTCGGAGATACGGGGGGTTGAAAAATGCTCAGAACCCGACTTGAAGATATCGTTATTTTGATTTTTGCATATGTTAGTACTCCGTATGTACCTGTTTGTACCAACTTTTTTTTCGTTTGTACCTCAAGGGTTTCGGAGATACGGGGGGTTGAAAAATGCTCAGAACCCGACTTGAAGATATTGTTTTTTTTGTTAATGCATACGTTTGTACTGGGTATGTAACCGTTTGTACCATCTTTCTTTTCGTTTGTACCTCAAGGGGTTCGGAAATACAGGACTTTAAAAATCTGTCGTCTAATATCGGAAACTCGGGCATTTTTTGAGATAATCAAAATCTGCCAGCAGGGTTGGATTCACCGTCGTTTGTACCCGTTTGTACCACCTTTCTTTTCGTTTGTACCTCAAGGGATTCGGAAATACAGGACTTTAAAAAACCTGGTACCTAATATCGGAATCTCGGGCATTTTTGGTGATACTCAAAATCTGCAAGCAGGGTTAGATACACCTTCGTTTGTACCCGTTTGTACCATCTTTCTTTTCGTTTTATACCTCAAGGGGTTCGGAAATACAGAACTTTAAAAAACCTGGTACCTAATATCGGAATCTCGGGCATTTTTGGTGATAATCAAAATCTGCAAGCGGGGTTAGATACACCGTCGTTTGTACCATCTTTCTTTTCGTTTGTACCTCAAGGGGTTCGGAAATACAGGACTTTAAAAAACCTGGTACCTAATATCGGAATCTCGGGCATTTTTTGAGATAATCAAAATCTGCCAGCAGGGTTGGATTCACCGTCGTTTGTACCCGTTTGTACCACCTTTCTTTTCGTTTGTACCTCAAGGGGTTCGGAAATACAGGACTTTAAAAAACCTGGTACCTAATATCGGAATCTCGGGCATTTTTGGTGATACTCAAAATCTGCAAGCAGGGTTAGATACACCTTCGTTTGTACCCGTTTGTACCATCTTTCTTTTCGTTTGTACCTCAAGGGGTTCGGAAATACAGAACTTTAAAAAACCTGTTGCTAATATCGGAATCTCGGGCATTTTTTGAGATAATCAAAATCTGCAAGCAGGGTTAGATACACCGTCGTTTGTACCCGTTTGTACCATCTTTCTTTTCGTTTGTACCTCAAGGGGTTCGGAAATACAGAACTTTAAAAAACCTGTTGCTAATATCGGAATCTCGGGCATTTTTTGAGATAATCAAAATCTGCAAGCAGGGTTAGATACACCGTCGTTTGTACCCGTTTGTACCATCTTTCTTTTCGTTTGTACCTCAAGGGGTTCGGAAATACAGAACTTTAAAAAACGGTACCTAATATCGGAATCTCGGGCATTTTTGGTGATAATCAAAATCTGCAAGCGGGGTTAGATACACCGTCGTTTGTACCCGTTTGTACCACCTTTCTTTTCGTTTGTACCTCAAGGGGTTCGGAAATACAGAACTTTAAAAAACCTGGTACCTAATATCGGAATCTCGGGCATTTTTGGTGATAATCAAAATCTGCAAGCGGGGTTAGATACACCGTCGTTTGTACCCGTTTGTACCACCTTTCTTTTCGTTTGTACCTCAAGGGGTTCGGAAATACAGAACTTTAAAAAACCTGGTACCTAATATCGGAATATCGGGCATTTTTGTTGATAATCAAATTCTGCAAGCGGGGTTAGATACACCGTCGTTTGTACCCGTTTGTACCATCTTTCTTTTCGTTTGTACCTCAAGGGGTTCGGAAATACAGGACTTTAAAAAACCTGGTAGCTAATATCGGAATCTCGGGCATTTTTGGTGATAATCAAAATCTGCAAGCGGGGTTAGGTACACCGTCGTTTGTACCCGTTTGTACCATCTTTCTTTTCGTTTGTACCTCAAGGGGTTCGGAAATACAGGACTTTAAAAAACCTGTTCTCTAATATCGGAATTTCGGGCAGTTTTTGAGATAATCAAAATCTGCCAGCAGGGTTAGATACACCTTCGTTTGTACCCGTTTGTACCATCTTTCTTTTCGTTTGTACCTCAAGGGGTTCGGAAATACAGAACTTTAAAAAACCTGGTACCTAATATCGGAATCTCGGGCATTTTTGGTGATAATCAAAATCTGCAAGCGGTGTTAGATACACCGTCGTTTGTACCCGTTTGTACCATCTTTCTTTTCGTTTGTACCTCAAGGGGTTCGGAAATACAGAACTTTAAAAAACCTGGTACCTAATATCGGAATCTCGGGCATTTTTGGTGATAATCAAAATCTGCAAGCGGTGTTAGATACACCGTCGTTTGTACCCGTTTGTACCATCTTTCTTTTCGTTTGTACCTCAAGGGGTTCGGAAATACAGGACTTTAAAAAACCTGGTACCTAATATCGGAATCTCGGGCATTTTTTGAGATAATCAAAATCTGCCAGCAGGGTGGGATCACCGTCGTTTGTACCCGTTTGTACCATCTTTCTTTTCGTTTGTACCTCAAGGGGTTCGGAAATACAGAACTTTAAAAAACCTGTTCTCTAATATCGGAATTTCGGGCAGTTTTTGAGATAATCAAAATCTGCCAGCAGGGTTAGATACACCTTCGTTTGTACCCGTTTGTACCATCTTTCTTTTCGTTTGTACCTCAAGGGGTTCGGAAATACAGAACTTTAAAAAACCTGGTACCTAATATCGGAATCTCGGGCATTTTTGGTGATAATCAAAATCTGCAAGCGGTGTTAGATACACCGTCG
Organism: Polyploca ridens; assembly: GCA_951394255.1. NCBI lineage: Eukaryota > Metazoa > Arthropoda > Insecta > Lepidoptera > Drepanidae > Polyploca > Polyploca ridens. The sequence goes on along the minus strand of OX596269.1, from coordinate 6,469,337 downwards.
TTTGTACCCGTTTGTACCATCTTTCTTTTCGTTTGTACCTCAAGGGGTTCGGAAATACAGGACTTTAAAAAACCTGGTACCTAATATCGGAATCTCGGGCATTTTTTGAGATAATCAAAATCTGCCAGCAGGGTTGGATTCACCGTCGTTTGTACCCGTTTGTACCATCTATCTTTTCGTTTGTACCTCAAGGGGTTCGGAAATAAAGAACTTTAAAAAACCTGGTACCTAATATCGGAATCTCGGGCATTTTTGGTGATAATCAAAATCTGCAAGCGGGGTTAGATACACCGCCGTTTGTACCCGTTTGTACCATCTTTCTTTTCGTTTGTACCTCAAGGGGTTCGGAAATACAGAACTTTAAAAAACCTGGTACCTAATATCGGAATCTCGGGCATTTTTGGTGATAATCGAAATCTGCAAGCGGGGTTAGATACACCGTCGTTTGTACCCGTTTGTACCACCTTTCTTTTCGTTTGTACCTCAAGGGGTTCGGAAATACAGGACTTTAAAAAACCTGGTAGCTAATATCGGAATCTCGGGCATTTTTTGAGATAATCAAAATCTGCCAGCAGGGTTGGATTCGCCGTCGTTTGTACCCGTTTGTACCAACTTTTTTTTCGTTTGTACCTCAAGGGGTTCGGAAATACAGGACTTTAAAAACCTGTTCTCTAATATCGGAATTTCGGGCAGTTTTTGAGATAATCAAAATCTGCCAGCAGGGTTGGATTCGCCGTCGTTTGTACCCGTTTGTACCAACTTTTTTTTCGTTTGTACCTCAAGGGGTTCGGAAATACAGGACTTTAAAAAACCTGTTCTCTAATATCGGAATTTCGGGCAGTTTTTGAGATAATCAAAATCTGCCAGCAGGGTTGGATTCACCATTGTTTGTACCCGTTTGTACCAACTTTTTTTTCGTTTGTACCTCAAGGGGTTCGGAAATACAGGACTTTAAAAAACCTGTTCTCTAATATCGGAATTTCGGGCAGTTTTTGAGATAATCAAAATCTGCCAGCAGGGTTGGATTCACCATTGTTTGTACCCGTTTGTACCAACTTTTTTTTCGTTTGTACCTCAAGGGGTTCGGAAATACAGGACTTTAAAAAACCTGTTCTCTAATATCGGAATTTCGGGCAGTTTTTGAGATAATCAAAATCTGCCAGCAGGGTTGGATTCGCCGTCGTTTGTACCCGTTTGTACCAACTTTTTTTTCGTTTGTACCTCAAGGGGTTCGGAAATACAGAACTTTAAAAAACCTGGTACCTAATATCGGAATCTCGGGCATTTTTGGTGATAATCAAAATCTGCAAGCGGGGTTAGATACACCGTCGTTTGTACCCGTTTGTACCATCTTTCTTTTCGTTTGTACCTCAAGGGGTTCGGAAATACAGGACTTTAAAAAACCTGTTCTCTAATATCGGAATTTCGGGCAGTTTTTGAGATAATCAAAATCTGCCAGCAGGGTTGGATTCGCCGTCGTTTGTACCCGTTTGTACCAACTTTTTTTTCGTTTGTACCTCAAGGGGTTCGGAAATACAGGACTTTAAAAAACCTGTTCTCTAATATCGGAATTTCGGGCAGTTTTTGAGATAATCAAAATCTGCCAGCAGGGTTGGATTCGCCGTCGTTTGTACCCGTTTGTACCAACTTTTTTTTCGTTTGTACCTCAAGGGGTTCGGAAATACAGGACTTTAAAAAACCTGTTCTCTAATATCGGAATTTCGGGCAGTTTTTGAGATAATCAAAATCTGCCAGCAGGGTTGGATTCACCGTCGTTTGTACCCGTTTGTACCATCTTTCTTTTCGTTTGTACCTCAAGGGGTTCGGAAATACAGAACTTTAAAAAACCTGGTACCTAATATCGGAATCTCGGGCATTTTTGTTGATAATCAAATTCTGCAAGCGTGGTTAGATACACCGTCGTTTGTACCCGTTTGTACCATCTTTCTTTTCGTTTGTACCTCAAGGGGTTCGGAAATACAGGACTTTAAAAAACCTGTTCTCTAATATCGGAATTTCGGGCAGTTTTTGAGATAATCAAAATCTGCCAGCAGGGTTGGATTCGCCGTCGTTTGTACCCGTTTGTACCATCTTTCTTTTCGTTTGTACCTCAAGGGGTTCGGAAATACAGGACTTTAAAAAACCTGTTCTCTAATATCGGAATTTCGGGCAGTTTTTGAGATAATCAAAATCTGCCAGCAGGGTTGGATTCGCCGTCGTTTGTACCCGTTTGTACCAACTTTTTTTTCGTTTGTACCTCAAGGGGTTCGGAAATACAGGACTTTATAAAACCTGTTCTCTAATATCGGAATTTCGGGCAGTTTTTGAGATAATCAAAATCTGCCAGCAGGGTTGGATTCGCCGTCGTTTGTACCCGTTTGTACCATCTTTCTTTTCGTTTGTACCTCAAGGGGTTCGGAAATACAGGACTTTAAAAAACCTGGTAGCTAATATCGGAATCTCGGGCATTTTTTGAGATAATCAAAATCTGCCAGCAGGGTTGGATTCACCGTCGTTTGTACCCGTTTGTACCATCTTTCTTTTCGTTTGTACCTCAAGGGGTTCGGAAATACAGAACTTTAAAAAACCTGTTCTCTAATATCGGAATTTCGGGCAGTTTTTGAGATAATCAAAATCTGCCAGCAGGGTTAGATACACCTTCGTTTGTACCCGTTTGTACCATCTTTCTTTTCGTTTGTACCTCAAGGGGTTCGGAAATACAGAACTTTAAAAAACCTGGTACCTAATATCGGAATCTCGGGCATTTTTGGTGATAATCAAAATCTGCAAGCGGTGTTAGATACACCGTCGTTTGTACCCGTTTGTACCATCTTTCTTTTCGTTTGTACCTCAAGGGGTTCGGAAATACAGGACTTTAAAAAACCTGGTACCTAATATCGGAATCTCGGGCATTTTTTGAGATAATCAAAATCTGCCAGCAGGGTTGGATTCACCGTCGTTTGTACCCGTTTGTACCATCTTTCTTTTCGTTTGTACCTCAAGGGGTTCGGAAATACAGAACTTTAAAAAACCTGGTACCTAATATCGGAATCTCGGGCATTTTTGGTGATAATCAAAATCTGCAAGCGGGGTTAGATACACCGCCGTTTGTACCCGTTTGTACCATCTTTCTTTTCGTTTGTACCTCAAGGGGTTCGGAAATACAGAACTTTAAAAAACCTAGTACCTAATATCGGAATCTCGGGCATTTTTGGTGATAATCGAAATCTGCAAGCGGGGTTAGATACACCGTCGTTTGTACCCGTTTGTACCACCTTTCTTTTCGTTTGTACCTCAAGGGGTTCGGAAATACAGGACTTTAAAAAACCTGGTAGCTAATATCGGAATCTCGGGCATTTTTTGAGATAATCAAAATCTGCCAGCAGGGTTGGATTCGCCGTCGTTTGTACCCGTTTGTACCAACTTTTTTTTCGTTTGTACCTCAAGGGGTTCGGAAATACAGGACTTTAAAAACCTGTTCTCTAATATCGGAATTTCGGGCAGTTTTTGAGATAATCAAAATCTGCCAGCAGGGTTGGATTCGCCGTCGTTTGTACCCGTTTGTACCAACTTTTTTTTCGTTTGTACCTCAAGGGGTTCGGAAATACAGGACTTTAAAAAACCTGTTCTCTAATATCGGAATTTCGGGCAGTTTTTGAGATAATCAAAATCTGCCAGCAGGGTTGGATTCACCGTCGTTTGTACCCGTTTGTACCATCTTTCTTTTCGTTTGTACCTCAAGGGGTTCGGAAATACAGAACTTTAAAAAACCTGGTACCTAATATCGGAATCTCGGGCATTTTTGGTGATAATCAAAATCTGCAAGCGGTGTTAGATACACCGTCGTTTGTACCCGTTTGTACCATCTTTCTTTTCGTTTGTACCTCAAGGGGTTCGGAAATACAGGACTTTAAAAAACCTGGTACCTAATATCGGAATCTCGGGCATTTTTTGAGATAATCAAAATCTGCCAGCAGGGTTGGATTCACCGTCGTTTGTACCCGTTTGTACCATCTTTCTTTTCGTTTGTACCTCAAGGGGTTCGGAAATAAAGAACTTTAAAAAACCTGGTACCTAATATCGGAATCTCGGGCATTTTTGGTGATAATCAAAATCTGCAAGCGGGGTTAGATACACCGCCGTTTGTACCCGTTTGTACTATCTTTCTTTTCGTTTGTACCTCAAGGGGTTCGGAAATACAGAACTTTAAAAAACCTGGTACCTAATATCGGAATCTCGGGCATTTTTGGTGATAATCGAAATCTGCAAGCGGGGTTAGATACACCGTCGTTTGTACCCGTTTGTACCACCTTTCTTTTCGTTTGTACCTCAAGGGGTTCGGAAATACAGGACTTTAAAAAACCTGGTAGCTAATATCGGAATCTCGGGCATTTTTTGAGATAATCAAAATCTGCCAGCAGGGTTGGATTCGCCGTCGTTTGTACCCGTTTGTACCAACTTTTTTTTCGTTTGTACCTCAAGGGGTTCGGAAATACAGGACTTTAAAAACCTGTTCTCTAATATCGGAATTTCGGGCAGTTTTTGAGATAATCAAAATCTGCCAGCAGGGTTGGATTCGCCGTCGTTTGTACCCGTTTGTACCAACTTTTTTTTCGTTTGTACCTCAAGGGGTTCGGAAATACAGGACTATAAAAAACCTGTTCTCTAATATCGGAATTTCGGGCAGTTTTTGAGATAATCAAAATCTGCCAGCAGGGTTGGATTCACCATTGTTTGTACCCGTTTGTACCAACTTTTTTTTCGTTTGTACCTCAAGGGGTTCGGAAATACAGGACTTTAAAAAACCTGTTCTCTAATATCGGAATTTCGGGCAGTTTTTGAGATAATCAAAATCTGCCAGCAGGGTTGGATTCGCCGTCGTTTGTACCCGTTTGTACCAACTTTTTTTTCGTTTGTACCTCAAGGGGTTCGGAAATACAGGACTTTAAAAAACCTGTTCTCTAATATCGGAATTTCGGGCAGTTTTTGAGATAATCAAAATCTGCCAGCAGGGTTGGATTCGCCGTCGTTTGTACCCGTTTGTACCAACTTTTTTTTCGTTTGTACCTCAAGGGGTTCGGAAATACAGAACTTTAAAAAACCTGGTACCTAATATCGGAATCTCGGGCATTTTTGGTGATAATCAAAATCTGCAAGCGGGGTTAGATACACCGTCGTTTGTACCCGTTTGTACCATCTTTCTTTTCGTTTGTACCTCAAGGGGTTCGGAAATACAGGACTTTAAAAAACCTGTTCTCTAATATCGGAATTTCGGGCAGTTTTTGAGATAATCAAAATCTGCCAGCAGGGTTGGATTCGCCGTCGTTTGTACCCGTTTGTACCAACTTTTTTTTCGTTTGTACCTCAAGGGGTTCGGAAATACAGGACTTTAAAAAACCTGTTCTCTAATATCGGAATTTCGGGCAGTTTTTGAGATAATCAAAATCTGCCAGCAGGGTTGGATTCACCGTCGTTTGTACCCGTTTGTACCACCTTTCTTTTCGTTTGTACCTCAAGGGGTTCGGAAATACAGGACTTTAAAAAACCTGGTAGCTAATATCGGAATCTCGGGCATTTTTTGAGATAATCAAAATCTGCCAGCAGGGTTGGATTCACCGTCGTTTGTACCCGTTTGTACCACCTTTCTTTTCGTTTGTACCTCAAGGGGTTCGGAAATACAGGACTTTAAAAAACCTGGTACCTAATATCGGAATCTCGGGCATTTTTGGTGATACTCAAAATCTGCAAGCAGGGTTAGATACACCTTCGTTTGTACCCGTTTGTACCATCTTTCTTTTCGTTTGTACCTCAAGGGGTTCGGAAATACAGAACTTTAAAAAACCTGGTACCTAATATCGGAATATCGGGCATTTTTGTTGATAATCAAATTCTGCAAGCGGGGTTAGATACACCGTCGTTTGTACCCGTTTGTACCATCTTTCTTTTCGTTTGTACCTCAAGGGGTTCGGAAATACAGGACTTTAAAAAACCTGGTAGCTAATATCGGAATCTCGGGCATTTTTTGAGATAATCAAAATCTGCCAGCAGGGTTGGATTCACCGTCGTTTGTACCCGTTTGTACCACCTTTCTTTTCGTTTGTACCTCAAGGGGTTCGGAAATACAGGACTTTAAAAAACCTGGTACCTAATATCGGAATCTCGGGCATTTTTGGTGATACTCAAAATCTGCAAGCAGGGTTAGATACACCTTCGTTTGTACCCGTTTGTACCATCTTTCTTTTCGTTTGTACCTCAAGGGGTTCGGAAATACAGAACTTTAAAAAACCTGGTACCTAATATCGGAATATCGGGCATTTTTGTTGATAATCAAATTCTGCAAGCGGGGTTAGATACACCGTCGTTTGTACCCGTTTGTACCATCTTTCTTTTCGTTTGTACCTCAAGGGGTTCGGAAATACAGGACTTTAAAAAACCTGGTAGCTAATATCGGAATCTCGGGCATTTTTGGTGATAATCAAAATCTGCAAGCGGGGTTAGATACACCGTCGTTTGTACCCGTTTGTACCACCGTTCTTTTCGTTTGTACCTCAAGGGGTTCGGAAATACAGGACTTTAAAAAACCTGTTCTCTAATATCGGAATTTCGGGCAGTTTTTGAAATAATCAAAATCTGCCAGCAGGGTTGGATTCGCCGTCGTTTGTACCCGTTTGTACCAACTTTTTTTTCGTTTGTACCTCAAGGGGTTCGGAAATACAGGACTTTAAAAAACCTGTTCTCTAATATCGGAATTTCGGGCAGTTTTTGAGATAATCAAAATCTGCCAGCAGGGTTGGATTCACCATTGTTTGTACCCGTTTGTACCAACTTTTTTTTCGTTTGTACCTCAAGGGGTTCGGAAATACAGGACTTTAAAAAACCTGTTCTCTAATATCGGAATTTCGGGCAGTTTTTGAGATAATCAAAATCTGCCAGCAGGGTTGGATTCACCGTCGTTTGTACCCGTTTGTACCACCTTTCTTTTCGTTTGTACCTCAAGGGGTTCGGAAATACAGGACTTTAAAAAACCTGGTAGCTAATATCGGAATCTCGGGCATTTTTTGAGATAATCAAAATCTGCCAGCAGGGTTGGATTCACCGTCGTTTGTACCCGTTTGTACCACCTTTCTTTTCGTTTGTACCTCAAGGGGTTCGGAAATACAGGACTTTAAAAAACCTGGTAGCTAATATCGGAATCTCGGGCATTTTTTGAGATAATCAAAATCTGCCAGCAGGGTTGGATTCACCGTCGTTTGTACCCGTTTGTACCACCTTTCTTTTCGTTTGTACCTCAAGGGGTTCGGAAATACAGGACTTTAAAAAACCTGGTACCTAATATCGGAATCTCGGGCATTTTTGGTGATAATCAAAATCTGCAAGCGGGGTTAGGTACACCGTCGTTTGTACCCGTTTGTACCATCTTTCTTTTCGTTTGTTCCTCAAGGGGTTCGGAAATACAGGACTTTAAAAAACCTGTTCTCTAATATCGGAATTTCGGGCAGTTTTTGAGATAATCAAAATCTGCCAGCAGGGTTGGATTCGCCGTCGTTTGTACCCGTTTGTACCATCTTTCTTTTCGTTTGTACCTCAAGGGGTTCGGAAATACAGGACTTTAAAAAACCTGGTACCTAATATCGGAATCTCGGGCATTTTTTGAGATAATCAAAATCTGCCAGCAGGGTTGGATTCACCGTCGTTTGTACCCGTTTGTACCATCTTTCTTTTCGTTTGTACCTCAAGGGGTTCGGAAATACAGAACTTTAAAAAACCTGTTCTCTAATATCGGAATTTCGGGCAGTTTTTGAGATAATCAAAATCTGCCAGCAGGGTTAGATACACCTTCGTTTGTACCCGTTTGTACCATCTTTCTTTTCGTTTGTACCTCAAGGGGTTCGGAAATACAGAACTTTAAAAAACCTGGTACCTAATATCGGAATCTCGGGCATTTTTGTTGATAAGGTTTAATGTTTAACCTTATTATAAATGTGTTATGTTAGTAGTAAATTGTAGCAATAAAAGCATTTCTATTTCTATTTCTATTTCTATAATCAAAATCTGCAAGCGGGGTTAGATACACCGCCGTTTGTACCCGTTTGTACCATCTTTCTTTTCGTTTGTACCTCAAGGGGTTCGGAAATACAGAACTTTAAAAAACCTGGTACCTAATATCGGAATCTCGGGCATTTTTGGTGATAATCGAAATCTGCAAGCGGGGTTAGATACACCGTCGTTTGTACCCGTTTGTACACACGGCAACACATCAAGCTCGACACCCTATATACCCATAACTACGCTACATACAATATAGACTTTTGCGGGAAAGGGACTTTGCATCGTGGCAACGGCCAATTACGGGGCGGCAGCGGTTTGGTGCCTTGCTCCTACACACACAGACGCACTTAGTGGGCATTGTTTGACTATTGCTTTTATTTTTACTTTTGCAAGTTTTCTGTATCAGTCAGTCGCGCTAGTGTAAAGTATTCAGACAGTCGTCGACCCAAAAATCGTCAGACTGGGAGTCGCGCTCGCGATCACATATTGTTTCATTATTTTATTATATAAAAACTGAAAGATTTTATGCAAGTGCGTGGTGCAAATCACAAACTACCAAGAGAACTAAAGTTATTTATGGCGCCCCAATTAACTCCACAACAGCGGGAGCTGATAGTGGGGTTGAGGGATGGTGGATATTCCATTAAAGAGATTGAAAGAAAGACGGGGATTACGGTGAGTGATACTTTTTAATATTGTAAATAAACTGCATAATATAGAAATGTGTCCCTCCCTCTATAAAATTACGTCTCTTTTAATACAAACTGACCATGATCACCTGAGGGTAAGGGACGATTAAGGAGATTAAAGTTGGCTTCAGCCATAGCCTATTCACACTCTTTCCGTGAAGTGAAGTCATCTAAGTAATATATGAATGAATAACCTAGGCTCAGACATCTAGGTATTTATTTTTAGTTAACAATTTCACGAACCTACTCAAATACCTTTGTTTTGTTCAACAACCTCTAGGTATCTCATAATATAATGATTGTTTGTAATACTATTTTTTTAATTAAATGACATTATTTTAGAGGACAACGATTAATTTTTATTGTGACGCCATGAGGAGACTGGGGGCGACCTATCGGCTCACCACCGGCAGCTCAACCAGCGCGCCACCACCACTGAGCAAGATGAGCGGTGCATAGCAATCAACCATTTTTATGCACGCAAGTTACTGCCACACAATATAGCGTAAGTAGTTTTTTTTTTTTATAATTAGGTATACAGTCTTCAGCTCTTTAATTTGAATTATGTTTTTATCATTTTTTCAGTTACTAACGACAATATACGTATTTTATAAAAGCATATATATAACATACACCTATATTATTGGCGAAAAATAGTAGGTAAGACATGAAAAATAGAAAAACACTATTTTTGTCTAAATATTATTCACATGATAATTTTTTAATTTAAATATTTTATTGCTCGTCAGTGTAGATCAAGATTTCTATATTAGTTATTTTTTTCATTATAAATTCATGTATTTTTAATTAGGTTTACGACAATATAATAATTAAATAAAATTATATAATAATTAATATTGAATGATTAAATAAATGAATCAATTTCGTAAACCCACTTAAAAAGTTAATATTAGTATTTTTAACGAATTAAATTACCTTTCTTTTGCTTCAAATTGGTGTTTTTAAATCCGTTATTAAATATATTTGATTGTTGCTTTTCACTTTAAGAGGACTCAATTCGTCATACTTTTCATATAAAACCTCTGTACTTATCATGGCGTTGTTAAACATTTTTCGTTAGATGTTTTGAACAAATTAGTATCTTGTGCACTATATCTAGCCGTGTATCTAGGCGTAATTAAAAAAAAGTCTGAATCAAATTCAGACAAAGCCTCCGAAAAACAGCGTTTTTGCCTGAACTTTGGCCATATCTAATGTACCTATAAATTGTAAAAGTAAAGAAAACATTTAGATACCAGGCTTGCAAATGTATTGGAGATTCTAAATAACAAACTTTTTTTTCACAAACTTGTAAGATTTTTTCACAAGAAGTATACTCCTGGAACAAGTTTTATGAATGCGAAATCATGAATGACGACCTAGCGAAGCGGCCGCGAGTGATCAGCGGAATTTACCGACTGATAACCGACGGCTCTGATGCTGTCTCTCTTTTTTCGCAGTCAAACATTACGTTGGATGAAACAACAAGCTTTTAGACTATGCTTGCGTTGAAGTTGCGCCGGCCACAGAGGGTCACCTTAAGCTATCTTGCGTGATTTCAAAAATATTTCATGATAATTTAGTGGCTTTTTTATATTGCTCGTCATGTATATTTTAATGCATTAATCAGTATAATCAACAACAAGTATTTAACAAACAAAGTGTCAGTTTACCTTAAAATCCTACATAAACCATAATAAACTCTTTATAAAGCCTGTTATCTATAAGTGAAAAATACCACAGCAATAAATATTTATTATTGTTCTTAATTATTTTTCGGTCCTTGTAATTGTTCAACTAAAAGCCGACAAAACCTTTGTTTGTTAACAGCTGCGTTGCTTTTGTTCATTTTAATACTGGTAATCGTCTATACATATAATTTACTATTCTAGATAAGGAATCGTTGTCTTCAGAAAAGCATGGTCAAAGCTACAAAAGGTAAAACAAAAGTTTTATTAGTCGTAAGCCAATGAAGGCATGTTAATGTTATTTAGGTGTCACATAATTATGGAAAATAAATCGCTAATCGACTATTTACTATTACCGCTATTCACGGTATCTCTAACGTGAGAGTATTAAAATCATTAAAGTTATTATTAAAGTTAGTATTAAAGTTAGTATTCCAATAGCTTTGTTTTTAAAGGAAATAATGTTTTTACTGTTGTTTCAGGTATCAACCCAAACAATCTGGGGCAGATTAAATGTCGCAGGCTTGAAAACACGGATTCCGGCAAAAAATAGTTATTTCTCCTGCACATGCTCAAGATAGAATAAGTTTTTGTTTGCAGTATTACAATTTTGATTGGGAGAATAATATTGTTATATTTATTGACGAAAAGACTTTTAAATCTGATAAAGATGGAAGAAAATTAATTTTGATAGTTATTTGATATTTAATACTTTTCTTTAAGTCATAAATATATTACCTATATTATGTAATATCTAACTATTTACACAAAAATACCCTAGCTTGTGTTATACTATGTGTGTAGTTAGTGGTAAAATTTTATATGCCATCGTTAATTAGGGATAGAAGGTTTACCGATGTTAGATGGATGAATATGAACAACATATTATTTATGGTGTTGATTCAAATGCTCATATATCAACTCTTACTTATTGCATTGTTGATTCAGATTTTTAACTGTTGTTGGTTTTTAAGTCAATTTGAAGCTTTGTTTAGATTTTGATAGTTATTTTATATTACTCATTCATTATAAACTTTTAGGACTGATTTTGATTGTTGTCAAGTAATTTCGGAGACACATTGATGATCCATGCAAAGAATGGCTAGAAAGAAGGAAAGAATTGTGATTTTAGTGTATAATAAAGATTTATTTCCCATATAAGAGGTTGTTTATTTATACTTGAAGTTGTTTCAGTATCAAAACCTATACTCGGGGATAAATTAGCTTCCTATTGGTGAAAGAATTTTTCGAATCCGAATGGTAGTTCCAGAGATTATCCCTTTTAAACAAACCCGGGAACGTGAGTGAAACCGCGGGGAACAGTTAGTCTACATTAAATGCATAGGTAACGAACATATTTAATTGGATAAGGATTATTACTTTATTGGTCAAAATCGCATAGCCTTTTAAATGTGTTTTTAATTCATTTTTATGGTCTGGTTATAGTTTTATGGCCGCGGTGGCATATACCTATCTAGGTATATGCCATCGCGAATTGACATTTGGATGATCTACAATTATCTAGCTATTTTGTTGTATCAACAATAGTTTTCGCAGCGCATGTGATATTAGGAATATTATAGGTATTTTTTTACACCTTGGATTATTGGAGTTTTCATAGGATCCCATTTTAAAAAATAAAATTGGTAAGAGTAGCTTTTACTATTCTTCATTAATCTGGCTATCTTATATAAAAAAATAATTAAATCCGACTAATAGTCCAGCCGAAGATTATCGCGTTTAAATAAACAAAAAACTCTTCCGCTTTATATTTATATTAGTATATAGGTATATAGATGGTTTATGGGCGCATCGCGCAGCGCAAATTGAAAAGTAACTCGTGAGCTTGTAAACACAAATTACTACGCGACGAGCACAACCTGTTTTTAAAATTTACTATACATAATACGTATAGGTAGGTATGGATATATATTGCAGCTGCGGGGCGCGGGCGCTTCCGTGCGCGTGAGTGGGTCGAAATAACAAAAACATATCGCACTCGCTCGCACGATTCGCGCAGTCCAACTTCTACTAGTCCAAAGTCCAATCAGTCTAGGTTGATGTGTCGCTGTGTGTACCACCTTTCTTTTCGTTTGTACCTCAAGGGTTTCGGAAATACAGGACTTTAAAAAACCTGGTAGCTAATATCGGAATCTCGGGCATTTTTTGAGATAATCAAAATCTGCCAGCAGGGTTGGATTCGCCGTCGTTTGTACCCGTTTGTACCAACTTTTTTTTCGTTTGTACCTCAAGGGGTTCGGAAATACAGGACTTTAAAAAACCTGTTCTCTAATATCGGAATTTCGAGCAGTTTTTGAGATAATCAAAATCTGCCAGCAGGGTTGGATTCGCCGTCGTTTGTACCCGTTTGTACCAACTTTTTTTTCGTTTGTACCTCAAGGGGTTCGGAAATACAGGACTTTAAAAAACCTGGTAGCTAATATCGGAATCTCGGGCATTTTTTGAGATAATCAAAATCTGCCAGCAGGGTTGGATTCACCGTCGTTTGTACCCGTTTGTACCATCTTTCTTTTCGTTTGTACCTCAAGGGGTTCGGAAATACAGAACTTTAAAAAACCTGGTACCTAATATCGGAATCTCGGGCATTTTTGGTGATAATCAAAATCTGCAAGCGGGGTTAGATACACCGCCGTTTGTACCCGTTTGTACCATCTTTCTTTTCGTTTGTACCTCAAGGGGTTCGGAAATACAGAACTTTAAAAAACCTGGTACCTAATATCGGAATCTCGGGCATTTTTGGTGATAATCGAAATCTGCAAGCGGGGTTAGATACACCGTCGTTTGTACCCGTTTGTACCACCTTTCTTTTCGTTTGTACCTCAAGGGGTTCGGAAATACAGGACTTTAAAAAACCTGGTAGCTAATATCAGAATCTCGGGCATTTTTTGAGATAATCAAAATCTGCCAGCAGGGTTGGATTCGCCGTCGTTTGTACCCGTTTGTACCAACTTTTTCTTCGTTTGTACCTCAAGGGGTTCGGAAATACAGGACTTTAAAAACCTGTTCTCTAATATCGGAATTTCGGGCAGTTTTTGAGATAATCAAAATCTGCCAGCAGGGTTGGATTCGCCGTCGTTTGTACCCGTTTGTACCAACTTTTTTTTCGTTTGTACCTCAAGGGGTTCGGAAATACAGGACTTTAAAAAACCTGTTCTCTAATATCGGAATTTCGGGCAGTTTTTGAGATAATCAAAATCTGCCAGCAGGGTTGGATTCACCGTCGTTTGTACCCGTTTGTACCATCTTTCTTTTCGTTTGTACCTCAAGGGGTTCGGAAATACAGAACTTTAAAAAACCTGGTACCTAATATCGGAATCTCGGGCATTTTTGGTGATAATCAAAATCTGCAAGCGGTGTTAGATACACCGTCGTTTGTACCCGTTTGTACCATCTTTCTTTTCGTTTGTACCTCAAGGGGTTCGGAAATACAGGACTTTAAAAAACCTGGTACCTAATATCGGAATCTCGGGCATTTTTTGAGATAATCAAAATCTGCCAGCAGGGTTGGATTCACCGTCGTTTGTACCCGTTTGTACCATCTTTCTTTTCGTTTGTACCTCAAGGGGTTCGGAAATACAGAACTTTAACAAACCTGGTACCTAATATCGGAATCTCGGGCATTTTTGTTGATAATCAAAATCTGCAAGCGGGGTTAGATACACCGCCGTTTGTACCCGTTTGTACCATCTTTCTTTTCGTTTGTACCTCAAGGGGTTCGGAAATACAGAACTTTAAAAAACCTGGTACCTAATATCGGAATCTCGGGCATTTTTGGTGATAATCGAAATCTGCAAGCGGGGTTAGATACACCGTCGTTTGTACCCGTTTGTACCACCTTTCTTTTCGTTTGTACCTCAAGGGGTTCGGAAATACAGGACTTTAAAAAACCTGGTAGCTAATATCGGAATCTCGGGCATTTTTTGAGATAATCAAAATCTGCCAGCAGGGTTGGATTCGCCGTCGTTTGTACCCGTTTGTACCAACTCTTTTTTCGTTTGTACCTCAAGGGGTTCGGAAATACAGGACTTTAAAAACCTGTTCTCTAATATCGGAATTTCGGGCAGTTTTTGAGATAATCAAAATCTGCCAGCAGGGTTGGATTCGCCGTCGTTTGTACCCGTTTGTACCAACTTTTTTTTCGTTTGTACCTCAAGGGGTTCGGAAATACAGGACTTTAAAAAACCTGTTCTCTAATATCGGAATTTCGGGCAGTTTTTGAGATAATCAAAATCTGCCAGCAGGGTTGGATTCACCATTGTTTGTACCCGTTTGTACCAACTTTTTTTTCGTTTGTACCTCAAGGGGTTCGGAAATACAGGACTTTAAAAAACCTGTTCTCTAATATCGGAATTTCGGGCAGTTTTTGAGATAATCAAAATCTGCCAGCAGGGTTGGATTCGCCGTCGTTTGTACCCGTTTGTACCAACTTTTTTTTCGTTTGTACCTCAAGGGGTTCGGAAATACAGGACTTTAAAAAACCTGTTCTCTAATATCGGAATTTCGGGCAGTTTTTGAGATAATCAAAATCTGCCAGCAGGGTTGGATTCGCCGTCGTTTGTACCCGTTTGTACCAACTTTTTTTTCGTTTGTACCTCAAGGGGTTCGGAAATACAGAACTTTAAAAAACCTGGTACCTAATATCGGAATCTCGGGCATTTTTGGTGATAATCAAAATCTGCAAGCGGGGTTAGATACACAGTCGTTTGTACCCGTTTGTACCATCTTTCTTTTCGTTTGTACCTCAAGGGGTTCGGAAATACAGGACTTTAAAAAACCTGTTCTCTAATATCGGAATTTCGGGCAGTTTTTGAGATAATCAAAATCTGCCAGCAGGGTTGGATTCACCATTGTTTGTACCCGTTTGTACCAACTTTTTTTTCGTTTGTACCTCAAGGGGTTCGGAAATACAGGACTTTAAAAAACCTGTTCTCTAATATCGGAATTTCGGGCAGTTTTTGAGATAATCAAAATCTGCCAGCAGGGTTGGATTCGCCGTCGTTTGTACCCGTTTGTACCAACTTTTTTTTCGTTTGTACCTCAAGGGGTTCGGAAATACAGGACTTTAAAAAACCTGTTCTCTAATATCGGAATTTCGGGCAGTTTTTGAGATAATCAAAATCTGCCAGCAGGGTTGGATTCGCCGTCGTTTGTACCCGTTTGTACCAACTTTTTTTTCGTTTGTACCTCAAGGGGTTCGGAAATACAGGACTTTAAAAAACCTGTTCTCTAATATCGGAATTTCGGGCAGTTTTTGAGATAATCAAAATCTGCCAGCAGGGTTGGATTCACCGTCGTTTGTACCCGTTTGTACCACCTTTCTTTTCGTTTGTACCTCAAGGGGTTCGGAAATACAGGACTTTAAAAAACCTGGTACCTAATATCGGAATCTCGGGAATTTTTGGTGATACTCAAAATCTGCAAGCAGGGTTAGATACACCTTCGTTTGTACCCGTTTGTACCATCTTTCTTTTCGTTTGTACCTCAAGGGGTTCGGAAATACAGAACTTTAAAAAACCTGGTACCTAATATCGGAATCTCGGGCATTTTTGGTGATAATCAAAATCTGCAAGCGGGGTTAGATACACCGTCGTTTGTACCCGTTTGTACCATCTTTCTTTTCGTTTGTACCTCAAGGGGTTCGGAAATACAGGACTTTAAAAAACCTGATACCTAATATCGGAATCTCGGGCATTTTTTGAGATAATCAAAATCTGCCAGCAGGGTTGGATTCACCGTCGTTTGTACCCGTTTGTACCATCTTTCTTTTCGTTTGTACCTCAAGGGGTTCGGAAATACAGAACTTTAAAATACCTGGTACCTAATATCGGAATCTCGGGCATTTTTGGTGATAATCAAAATCTGCAAGCGGGGTTAGATACACCGTCGTTTGTACCCGTTTGTACCATCTTTCTTTTCGTTTGTACCTCAAGGGGTTCGGAAATACAGAACTTTAAAAAACCTGGTACCTAATATCGGAATCTCGGGCATTTTTGGTGATAATCAAAATCTGCAAGCGGGGTTAGATACACCGTCGTTTGTACCCGTTTGTACCAACTTTTTTTTCGTTTGTACCTCAAGGGGTTCGGAAATACAGGACTTTAAAAAACCTGTTCTCTAATATCGGAATTTCGGGCAGTTTTTGAGATAATCAAAATCTGCCAGCAGGGTTGGATTCACCGTCGTTTTTACCCGTTTGTACCACCTTTCTTTTCGTTTGTACCTCAAGGGGTTCGGAAATACAGGACTTTAAAAAACCTGGTACCTAATATCGGAATCTCGGGAATTTTTGGTGATACTCAAAATCTGCAAGCAGGGTTAGATACACCTTCGTTTGTACCCGTTTGTACCATCTTTCTTTTCGTTTGTACCTCAAGGGGTTCGGAAATACAGAACTTTAAAAAACCTGGTACCTAATATCGGAATCTCGGGCATTTTTGGTGATAATCAAAATCTGCAAGCGGGGTTAGATACACCGTCGTTTGTACCCGTTTGTACCATCTTTCTTTTCGTTTGTACCTCAAGGGGTTCGGAAATACAGGACTTTAAAAAACCTGGTACCTAATATCGGAATCTCGGGCATTTTTTGAGATAATCAAAATCTGCCAGCAGGGTTGGATTCACCGTCGTTTGTACCCGTTTATACCATCTTTCTTTTCGTTTGTACCTCAAGGGGTTCGGAAATACAGAACTTTAAAATACCTGGTACCTAATATCGGAATCTCGAGCATTTTTGGTGATAATCAAAATCTGCAAGCGGGGTTAGATACACCGTCGTTTGTACCCGTTTGTACCATCTTTCTTTTCGTTTGTACCTCAAGGGGTTCGGAAATACAGAACTTTAAAAAACCTGGTACCTAATATCGGAATCTCGGGCATTTTTGGTGATAATCAAAATCTGCAAGCGGGGTTAGATACACCGTCGTTTGTACCCGTTTGTACCACCTTTCTTTTCGTTTGTACCTCAAGGGGTTCGGAAATACAGGACTTTAAAAAACCTGGTAGCTAATATCGGAATCTCGGGCATTTTTTGAGATAATCAAAATCTGCCAGCAGGGTTGAATTCACCGTCGTTTGTACCCGTTTGTACCATCTTTCTTTTCGTTTGTACCTCAAGGGGTTCGGAAATACAGAACTTTAAAAAACCTGGTACCTAATATCGGAATCTCGGGCATTTTTGTTGATAATCAAATTCTGCAAGCGGGGTTAGATACACCGTCGTTTGTACCCGTTTGTACCATCTTTCTTTTCGTTTGTACCTCAAGGGGTTCGGAAATACAGGACTTTAAAAAGCCTGGTAGCTAATATCGGAATCTCGGGCATTTTTTGAGATAATCAAAATCTGCCAGCAGGGTTGGATTCACCGTCGTTTGTACCCGTTTGTACCAACTTTTTTTTCGTTTGTACCTCAAGGGGTTCGGAAATACAGGACTTTAAAAAACCTGGTACCTAATATCGGAATCTCGGGCATTTTTGGTGATACTCAAAATCTGCAAGCAGGGTTAGATACACCGTCGTTTGTACCCGTTTGTACCATCTTTCTTTTCGTTTGTACCTCAAGGGGTTCGGAAATACAGGACTTTAAAAATCCTGGTTCCTTATATCGGAAACTCGGGCATTTTTTGAGATAATCAAAATCTGCAAGCAGGGTTGGATTCACCGTCGTTTGTACCCGTTTGTACCATCTTGTACTTGTACTTGTACAAACGAAAAAATAGTTGGTACAAACGGGTACAAACGACGGTGGATCCAACCCTGCTGGCAGATTTTGATTATCTCAAAAAATGCCCGAGATTCCGATATTAGGGACTAGGTTTTTTAAAGTCCTGTATTTCCGAACCCCTTGAGGTACAAACGAAATGAAAGATGGTACAAGCAAGTACATACCCAGTACAAAAATATGCATTAACAAAAAAAAACAATATCTTCAAGTCGGGTTCCGAGCATTTTTCAACCCCCCGTATCTCCGAAACCCTTGAGGTACAAACGAAAAAAAAGTTGGTACAAACAGGTACATACGGTGTACTAACATATGCAAAAATAAAAATAACGATATCTTCAAGTCGGGTTCTGAGCATTTGTCAACCCCTCGTATCTCCGAACCCCTTGAGGTACAAACGAAAAAAAAGTTGGTACAAACAGGTACATACGGAGTACTAACATATGCAAAAATAAAAATAACGATATCTTCAAGTCGGGTTCTGAGCATTTTTCAACCCCCCGTATCTCCGAACCCCTTGAGGTACAAACGAAAAAAAAGTTGGTACAAACAGGTACATACGGAGTACTAACATATGCAAAAATAAAAATAACGATATCTTCAAGTCGGGTTCTGAGCATTTTTCAACCCCCCGTATCTCCGAACCCCTTGAGGTACAAACGAAAAAAAAGTTGGTACAAACAGGTACATACGGAGTACAAACATATGCAAAAAAAAAAATTATAATATCTTCAAGTCGGGTTCCAGGTTCACACAGGTCACGCTTAATATATTTATGTCGTGATCGGGATTATGATCCAAATATCGCGTCATCGAGCGTGTAGTATTTACATATAGGCTGTCAATGTCGGTAAAACAGTACTTATATGTATATGATTCAGGGTTCAACCTTAGCGTAGCATTATTAGCAGTATTAGCGTAAGATTTGGGAAAACTTGGGTCTTCAAAGATAGATATAGGGAAAGGTAGATGGAGACAGCTAAGCTAATACAATAATTTGCACTTTAATAGTCTTTGCATGACATAAAATCAAAATGTCTCTATAACAGCTAGGCAGCACGTTATTCACAATCTTCTAGTTTACTAACTAGGTGAGATACATCAAGTTTCTATTCTAGAACGTTCTTAAAATTATTAGTAACAATTGTCGTAACAAATGATACAGCTTTCGTATATTTATCATCATTAATGACCAGTGAAAGCCTTGATGACTTCATATCGACAATCAAGCTGTCATCTCATGAACACAACTCATTCAGTCTTCTTATTTTACTACAGTTAGTAAACTTATGTGAAACCGATAGTTTGGTCACACGTTAATTGGCGAGATTTTGGAAATGTCTGTAGGCGACACAAAAAATCAATTTGATTAAAAGTACATAATTTTTAAATACAAAACAAACTCATCGAGGCTTCGGGAGACCGGCGGGCGGGGTCCTTTTCCGCCAACGCATCAGCTTGGCTATCCAAAGAGGAAGCGCTGCCAGCCTGCTGGGAACCACAGCCGTTAATCGGAAGCAGCGGCAGACTCGAGGAAATGGTCTATATATACAGATTCTATTGTATAGAAGTTATAGAACCTATTTTATAAGCAATATAGGTACAGGAAATAAATTTTATGCGTACATTGCAATTCATATCTCGTATAAAGTTAATGTTTAGGATTTAAGAATTGGTCTCGCTAATATCTATTAATTGAACTTCGTTTGAACGAACATGATTTATGAAATGAAATTGATTATACTGATATTACTGTTGAAATAGTGATTAAATTTGCAATGCAAAGTTCTTTGGGATGCATTCCATTTGATTAACGTCATCTGGAGCACGCCAAAGGTACAATTTGCAAAAAGAATCAAGAGTAAAAAAACCGTTTCTTTTCAAACTTTTTATAGCGCATTCCACGCATTGACTACAATAATATAAAATGAGTCATGTATTACTCATTTTCTTGTTAAGTCCTTCTATGTTGACAAGGTGCTTGTGGTTACACATGGTTTCACGTTTGTAGGATTTACCTTTGAGGATCTAGACTCTAGAGTGATTAATCGCATTGGTAAACCGAAAACATGAGTTCCACTTGTAGTTCTATTTGAATTTTCTTCCCTATGTATAAGTAAGTGGAGGAACACGCAGTAGGCAATTAGTAGGTCTGGGCATGTTTCAAATATTGTTTCACTCAGATCTCAGAACAAAAGGCAGATCGAGTGCACGGAACACGGGAGTGTGGCCCACAAAAATCGTTGCCAGACGTCCCGATTTTGGCGGGACATCCCGATTTTTTGCCCAAAATTAAAAAAAAAAAAAAAAAGGGGAAAAATCTTTGAGAATTGATTCCTGTGATGAATGAACTATTTGGATACCTCAAAGTTTCTACGGAACCCTCGGTGCGCGAGTCCGACTCGTATTTGGCCGGTTTTTTTATTATGTTCCGCTTTTGTTATTCAAGAGGTTCTTCTTCTTATTTTTAAGTTTGGCAACCAAGCCCAAATTAGGGCTCATTTCTGCCAGTGTCGAGTTATATTATAGTTTCCAGTCACAATAAATCCCTTTCACATAAAGTCCTCAGTCAGTCACCGTCCATAAAAGTCATGTTTTACTACAATGGTGGTCATTGTACTAAAACTCTTCACGGACTTTTTGAGACAACTTGAAAAGTCACGATACACATAATTCATTTCATTTCACTTAACAGGTGCACATGGATGATCTTTATTAGGTAAAATACCACCGAAAATACACAATAAAACTCAAAATACACGAATTTAGAAAATAAAAACGAAAATGCTACGTCACTCTGCAAGTTCCCGCCAAAAAGTCACTCAAGAGGTTACAAAATCCCGCTATGCCCGAAAAAAATCTGGCAACGTTGCCCACAAAGTAAATACAAATTCAAAAGCAAATACATACATGGGTTTGAATTTGTATTTCCTATGTTGGCCTCACTCTTTGTTCTGTAATCTGAGTTGATTCCCATGTATTGTTTCTGATTTCTGATCTTCGACTTCGTCGTCTTTTATAGGTTAAAGACCAAACGCAAGCAACTATCGACCTTTTATTAATAAGTAGTATTTCAATTATACACATTTTAAATGTAAAACCGTAGCCTTAATGATCGGATTAGACCCACATAACTTTTTTGAATGGGGCCAGCGAAATATCTCATGGATTTTACCTATCACACGGTCAGTATTTAATAATGTTTATTAAAAACCGTTGCTTTATCAATTTTGGTACGTCTATGGGATTATTCAAAATAGCAAAAAGTGTATTTTACAGTTTAATGCGGCTTGAATAACCTTAAACATTATTTATAGTCATGGGAATTCCTAATTTTACATAGTTGTTCCAATTTTCTTTCTTCAAGTCTTCATCATCATATTCGACAACGAATGCTTTTAAGTCGCTTGTATCCGTCATTCAGCAACTCTACGATGAAATAATTAATTTATGTTCAGATCAGAACAGAATTTTCAAAAGCCAGATTAGTGGTTGTCAAGTCAATTTGAAATTGGAACTGATTTAGCGCGGGACAAAATATTATCATTCAACGCGGGTAAAACCAACATAACACGATTTTATGAAAATGAAACGAAAACGCAACGTCACTTTACACTTAACTAGTTCCCGCCACCTATTCCGAAGAACTCGTGTATTTTTTTTTCCTAAAGCCTTTGCTCTTGCGCCATACAGCCTGTTCTTGTTTTTCGTCACATTAAATCTGGCATGTAGACACGTTTGTAGGCGTGTTTACTTGCATACATGTTTACTTTACTGACTGGTGCATGTTGAAACATCTCCGTTTTTATCATTATCGTGTTTGCAGAAGATTTTTGTCTTGATAACAAAATGTAGGTCATGTATGTGCAAATACCATATTTATGGTATTAGGTATAATAATATTACTTTCGTTCATCATTTTATATGATTTTCTTTCTCAGATATAGGCACCTAAGAAAAAAAGTAATACAAAAACCATATAATTCAAAAACATAAATAGTTTTTAAAATGTTCTAACCGAGTAGGATGGACAGCATAATATACGTAGACAGAGTCTAGTCTTTCTACGATAATATAGGTATGATCATATTTCGAATAGGTACCTATACAACCAGTATTAATGAAAATAAAATGTACGTGTTTCGCAGCCGTCGTTTATTTTTTGTCACTAGTTCTTATTCAATTTCTTATCTGTCTTGTTAACATTTTTTATTCGTGTTATAAGTACTTATGTATCTAGTAATATTTAAGTTATTGGTATGCGGGTCTATAACGTAACTTTGTTTTCGTTCGAAACTGATAAAATTGACAGTTTTGCAATTACTTCTCAACTTTCTGACAGCTGCAGTTGCAAACAAAATTCGATTGCAATTTCTATCGATACATCGTTTTCTATTAGTAATTGATTGTAAAAGTTACGTAATCCACGTATTAGACTATAAATAGGTGGTCTTGTAGACAAAACTGAATGATTTGAACGTTTGAACCAGACCCGGTTACTTCAATTAAGGTTAATGTTGCTGCTTGACATTTGGTTAGCTAGCTCTAGGTACTCTATTACAGGAGTAAAATATAAGTAGCTAATAACTCAAAAATATATCTAGAATAATACTTGTATATAACAGGAACTCAAATCGATGATTTAGCTTTCAGTTTCCCGAGTCTCGGGTTTTTACTAATCACGCACTGCTGTCAAATTCATAAATCCGCCATATTTTTTTCAATCTTTTGAGCTTCTTGTTACAAACGGAAGACACGGCCTCCAGTATACGATAGATTCAAGCTAGCGTTACAAATAGTCATTTAAATGTCCAACGCGTACACCAAGTGTCGCATAGGATTTCCCCATAATGATAGCATCTCGCATAAATCCAAACGCCCTGCAATAACTCATACAAGGGACCGCCCAGGCAGGCCAATAACAATAACTGTCATTGGCAACATCGCTCGTGCATTTCTTAATTTTTACGACTGGCAACACTGACTTTGATGTCGCGCCGAGCGATTTAAATTTGCATTTTGCTTTGTTCTACAGACACTACGAAAATGGCTGTAAAAGAGGTAATGATTTTATATTTTTTTGCAGTTTTTTAATCTGTTTAATTTATTAAACCATACCAGCTTGTGGAATAATGATATTTGAGATATTCTACGATATTATAGATATTTGACGGACCAGTTGGCGCAGTTGGTTAAGGTTCACCTTACGCGCCGCAGGTCGTGGGTTCGATTCCCACACAGGACATGCATTGGTGTTAGGGTTTCGTTTTTCCCGGCCTAAAAAATTCCCGGGAATCGGGAATTCCCGGGAAAATTTTAAAAGTTGTTAGTTTTGTTATTTTAACGTATCAAAAGTCAAGTAAAACACGTAATTTACTTAAATTAGCAATTAATTTCTCTCAGAAGTAGATAATACTACATTATGAGACATGTGTGCAAAGTTGGTAATCACACACAAGGCGGTACCTATTAAGCCGAGAGTGTAATGATCAATGCACAAGCGTGTAACACGACGTTTTTCAACACACTTGTGAGTAAAAAGACAAACTTCTATGTTTTTTAAGTAGATTTTTTGATAATAGTCAATGAGAACGTCAACAAATATGGCGCGCAAGTTTTTTTTTTGACAACGAATCTTTTTATCCTTTTTAATTAAGAATGCTTCATCTACGCACATATCAATTGCATTGAGTTACAAACTTAACATAATCGGGATTATACCTATCATAAAACTGTGCGGTAATGAAAAGTAAAAAGCACTAGATCGTTATAAGCTACATTATGATACTGAAAACGGTGCAATAAATGTCACTTTAAGAGCAAGTGTATTGAAAAATAAAATTACCAATTCACAAGAAACAAGCTATGCTCGGAATTTCTCTACGAGACAGGGAAACGACGACATTCGTAGGAGAACAAAAATTACCGATATAGCTCGTAGAGATAGTAAGCTGAAGTGGCAATGGGCAGGCCACATTGCTCGAAGACGATGCGAGTGGTGACCACGTATAGGAAAGCGCCGTGCAGGACGACCTCCCACCAGGCGGATCGACGACCTATTCAGAGTCGCTAGGCACCGCTAGATGCGGCCCAAAATCGTTCGAAGTGGAAGTTAATGGGGGAGGCCTTTGTTTAGCAGTGGACATCCTTAGGCTGATATGATGATGATGTGTATTACTTGACTTTTAATCGGTAAAAATATGAAAACTAATTATTTAAAAAAATGCATATTCGGCAATATTAAAATTTTCCAATACATAAACGCTGATAAACTTTTAAAAAACTTTCAAAAATACACATTTAAAAAAAAATATTAATGAAACTTTAATTTTCTTCAAAATTAAGCTCATTCAGAATTTTTCTCTAAGATCGGCATTTTAGAAACCACCCATATTAACTATCACCTGTAGATTGATGTGATAATTTATTATTTTTTACTTGTGTTTGTGAGACACACTTAGGTAAATAATATAAATTACGTTTGACTTTTGATAGGTAACAAACAAAAAAATTTTATGTGTATTTTCGGAGAACTAGAAATTTTTCAAAGAAAACAACGTTATCTCTGTAAATACACACTTCCTACAGTTACTTTCAGCGATTTCTCTTAAGCTTGTAGTTCAATTCATTCGATTTCGGTGGACATTTGTATTAAGAATTTATGCAACATCTTTGTGTTCAAAGGTTTTTCGTTAAATTTGACCAATATTTGCAGGTGTTTTAGAGCATAAATTCCCGGGAATTCCCGGGAAATCGCAAAAAAAATCCCGACTTCGGGAACGACGTATTTCCCGGGAATTCCCGATTCCCGGGAACCGGGAACGAAACCCTAATTGGTGTGCATGAACATGTCTGTATGTCCTGAGTCTGGGTGTAATTATGTATTTTAAGTATGTATTTACAAACAAAAAGTAGTATATGTATTATATCAGTTATCTGGTTTCCATAGTACAAGCTCTGCTTAGTTTGGGATCAGATGACCGTGTGTGAGGAATGTCCCAGGATATTTATTTATTTATTCTCTTCCATTCCGTTGAGAATACAATATGGTACCTCCATATTGTCATATCATCAATTTATAAATAGAGATAACAATTAATTACATGTATTTACATATCCTATGGTACATGTTACCTACATATTGTATAATATAATCAAAACATAATAATCCAATGTTGTGATCGCGTGCAATCAGACCATTTACTTTACCAGTTTACTATGAACATTTATCATTGTCTCTGCTAGTAGTTTTATACGGCCTTAGGCCTGACTTAGGAATAATACGTTTATTTACCTATCTTACTAACTAATGCGAAACTTTATGAGCATGTCTGTTTGTATGTTTGTAATGGCTCAATGGAAATGTAAGAAAACACCTGCGAGATTCTTCAAATAGGGCGTATAAAGAGCTAATCAACTTCGGCAACACATCGCCAATCCCCCTTAGTATCCCGTTGGTATCTATGGAGGTGGATGACACCTCCATTTAAAAGGAAAGATCTTCCGCCAGGTTGGGTCATCGTGCCTGGGGACCTTTTTTCCCTTTTATTTTGTGCCAATATTTATCAATATAAGCATTGGTGCATTCTTTATGAATGAAGTAATATTAATTTACAACAAAACAACAAATTCGTTTACAATAAATATGTAGGTACAAATTACAATCTAAATATAATACTTATAATACAGGTCGTTGTTTTGGTCAGCGACGAGCGACTCAGGGTCGATAATACAAATGATACTGGTGCTAAAAAAAATATAAAAAAAAGACTTTATTTTTATTTAATAATAAAAATAAAAAAATAAAATTTTTGAAAATCATGTAATAAGCTAAAGTGTAGACATAATACTCAATGGGAGTGCGGGGGAGTAAAGGGGTGGGGCGATGGCGGCTTGCGCCTAGCTCTAGTCTGTGCATGTGCCTAGTAACCATACTTTGCGGTAATTTTATTCCAAATTGAAAAAGGTATTTCTCAACGCATTTACAGTATTTAATGGAATAAAGTCCATTTTTGGGGAATATATGTTTTGTACTATCGCTCCTGGGTCGCTTGTCGCTGACCAAAACAACACCCTGTAGAACATTTTCTCAAGTCTGCCGCTGCTTCTCCGACTGACGGCAAGGTTCCCAGCGGGCTGGCAGCGTTTCCTCTTTGAATAGCCAACCTGATGCGTTGGCGGAAAAAGCTACTCGCCCGCATGGTCTTAAATTTAAAGTAGGTACCTATTTTCACCTCAAAAAAAATTTATAAAACGTATAATTACTCGAACAGATAGCTACTCAATACAATGATTCTTATTTACAAGTGCTCATTATTTTTTATTGTTTGTTTAATTAAATGAAGTTCGAGTGTTGTGCGTGTTAAAATATAATTTAGTATGCACCGCGCATGTAGTATATGTAAAATAATTGCAAACTTGCCGGCTGTGAGGCGAATATTAAACGCATACCAGTATTCATTCCCACTGGAATATGAGGGAAATTGTTTCCTGCGATGAAAGTATTATTATAATATCACATTCTTGACTTACACAAGTTGATAGGCAAGACGAGCGGTGCGTGATAGCTGTGAGTGTTGCCAGGTGTCCCGATTTGCGCAGGACGTCCCGATTTTCAGGGGTCTGGTGACACGTCCAGATTAACCCTTGATCGGGACGCCAAATGTCCCGATTTTTCACTAACCTCATCAGTCTTTACTATATTTGATAATTGCTACATAAAAATATTTTTGCTTTCATTTTTTCTCACCAAATTCAGAGTTTCTCTACTGTCCCGATTTGAAACCCAAAATCCCGATTATTTTATCCTTACGTTCCGAAATTTGACACACGGGACCTGGCAACACTAGTGATAGCTCTGTCACGCGGACTTTTTGGCGGGAACTTGCAGAGTGACGTTATGTATTCATTTTTATTTTCATAAATTCGTGTATTTTGAGTTTTATTGCATATTATCGGTGGTATTTTATCCAATAAAGATCAATTAATGTGCACCAGTGAAGTGAAATGAAATGAATATGTGTATCGTGACTTTACAAGTTGTCTCAAAAAGTCCGTGACAAGTTTTAGTACAATGACTACCATTTTACTAAAACATGACTTGACGGTGACTGATCATGCGGACTATGTGAAAGTGAATGTGCGGACTATATTTAAAGTGATATAATTAATAAAATGTATGCGACTGAAGGACTTAGAATCCATGGTCAAGAAAAAAAAAAAATTAACAAACTCTGTCACGCTCTGTCAAGGAATACTAGGTAAAGAAGGGATACTCAGTCCCCCCGTGAATTTATCGTCCCCCACAATCGTCGCCCGCAACGTAATGGCGTGACAGTACTCGTGATAGTATTGTTGCCCTAATTATTTCGCTTGTTTTGGTCGTAGGTTCAACTCCTACGATGAGTTTGAAGGTTTGAAGGTAGCAAAACATCGTTAGGAAACCATGGCATGATGGTAGATAGTAGGGGTACTCGCCTGTCTGGCTAGTTGTAAATTTGAAAATCTGTCGCGTAAACCTACCATGTGTTCCGATAGTTGCACTTCAGAGACGTTTCGTATAGGTGTTCGGTAACACGTTGGCAATCCACCACCGAAGCAAAGCTTTCCACCGAATTCCAAATTCGAAAGCATACCCTAGAATTTTTTCTTCCAGAATTCTTTTTCTCAGTTCTATGCATTCAGTTACCTTCATGGATTTAATATACAAACAGGATTGAGCTCTTGGGCCAAAAACGCGAGCAGAGAGAGATAACGCATACCGAGGCTGTTTATCCCATTCTAATAGGGTGACCAAACATTTTTATAACGAACAGGAAAGTTGGATTTGAGAGATAATTTGTGTCCGGTTGACACTTCTTCTTCCTAGTCGTGCCACAGATTACTAAATAGTTACTACGTAACAGATAAATCACTCCATACAAAATTTACAATACCTACTGCTATAATAGCCTACTTTTTTGAGTCGCTAGACGTTGCGAACGAAAATGCACCTAAGCTTACGAGCGTAAACTGAGTTTTGCTTTGTAGCTACTCGCCGCCGCGTGGTTAGCGTGGATTGCCAGGGATGCCTCTGTCGATAAAGATCTCAGTAGGTATTTACAGTACTTACACTTCATGATATCAAAAAGTAAAATGCTTTTTATTTTTCCAGCAAGTTAAGTTGTTAAAAATAAGAAGTTTCCTACAAGTGTTTTATTTTTATATAGATAGCTGACCCGACAAACGTTGTTCTGCCATATCGACGCGATTTCGTTTGCGTGGTGTTGTACCCTATTCCGTATATCGTAAGTTTTGCTCGTCACGTAAACAAGTTATTTGGTGAGTGTAATGAAAAGGATAGAAGAAGAAATAGAGAAGTAAAGGGCACATTTAATCTACATTAAATACATAAGGTAAAGAACATATTTAACTGGATAAGGATCAATTCTATATTGGTCAAAATAGCTTTGCAAATAACCTTCTGAATATGAATATTTTTAGGAGATAGGTATATTCCACCACGGACTTTTCTGTAGACATATTGAAGACCTACAATTCTTTACGACATTTTGTTCTAACATCAATGGTTTTTTCGCAGCACACGCGATATTAGGAATTTTATAAGTATTATTTTATACACCTTGGGAAGTTTTCGTAGGGATGCCTATTTTTTTAAAATAAGATATAGCCTATATCTTGCTATCATATACAAAAATATGTTTTTGAATCCGACTGTTTAAAAAAACAAAAAAAACTCTTCCGCTTTATTACTTATATTAATATAGTACCTATATGTAGATTAATAAAATATTGCTTGTCGAAATTCACAATTGTTGAACCTTATTGTGGAGAATACTCGGAATCGAACAAAAAGTTTAAAAAAGGAAACAAGTACATACAAGCGGAGTTAAATGGTATATTTTTATAGTTCAAATATCGTGCAACCGGGATTCTGACTCATATTTTGATCAAAGTACAATAAATGTGGCCTCTAGATCTTTTACATAATTATAAAAAGGTACTTTAAACCTTCCATAGAAAGAACAACAAACAGTTCGAGCGAAATATATGCGTACGAACGCGCCACGCGGCTGTCGACAATCAACTGAGAAATGGACTGGTGACGGTCCGGCGGCCGGTAGGCAATTATCGCGCGCAAGTACATGGAGTGAGAGATGCCTGGTCGTGCACTCTTGGCAGAGTGGTCGTGGTCATTGTTAGTCCCTTTCGCGCACAATCGCTGCATTGCAAAGTTCCTCCAATTTTGTCTGTTTGTGGCGTTTTGACACTAGTTGATTTCAAATTATTGTTTGTATTACAAAAATATTAACATTATGTTACTTAAAATAGTGAAATAATAATTTATAGAAAAAATAAGAGATAAAACCATAATGAAAAACTATAGATATCGAGATACTTTTTCGCGAAAACCCATTATTTGAAACTGAACATTGTTATGTTCTATGTGGGTGTTGAATCGTGTACGCACGATTAATCAAGATATAAATTTCCAATATTAGCTGACCTCTCATTGTACAGAAATCCTATACAATGCGAGATCAGTTTATACTGGAAATGTATAGCTTGATGTGTAGCCGTGTATACCCATGTTTTTGAGAAAAGTTATGATTAATTTTTGAGTTACGTTTTGTGTCGAATCATCAAATATTACGTATGAATAGGCAACGGTGCATGCAGAATTTCGTTCTGGGACCACGGCTTTTCCCCTTGCTCTTTTTTCAGTTTGCTCTACAGAGCTGTTATTTGGGAATTAAAATAAAGCAAAGGGAAATAAAACTCGAATGTGCTTGACAAAGTAGGTATTTATTAAAATTAAAAACGGCTAAACAAAATCGTTTTATTTAGTTTCTGCCTTAGGCCAATCTCACTGCCTAAGTTTCTGAATGCATTACATTTCGCGTGGTGAATAGGTACGAATTATTAGCCAATGCTTTTACTAGTTACAGTTTTTGCGGTTCTTCATCTGTTATGCATTGGAAAGGATGCGGTGGAATAATAAGATGTTTCAATCTTGTGGAAAACATTTGTTTTAATCGCATCAAAATTGCATTTTTGCTTCATTTCTTCTTTCGATGGAAAGCTGTAACAAACATAAAAAATAATGCTATTTCAATTATGCGATACATAGGTACAAATAATTTATACAATAGGTACACATTACAACACACAATAAACATTATACTTAGTTTTAAAAAGAATTACACTAACTTTAGTGTCTTCCGTCTACAATTTTTTTTAATAAACCATGGTCAAACTACTTATGACTCACCATTGTTAGTAAATAAAATCATCGTTATTCCTTACTTGTGAAATAAAATCCCACAACCAGCACATGATTCACTTTTACATGTCTTGATACAATTTTTTTTCACCATTTTCACGATAAAAAGTATAAACAAAATGCGTTTCCACAAAACAACAGAAAAAGTCGCCATGTTGCCATGACACCACTGATATCAGATTTCAGTGCTACCAGAATAATTTTATGATAGCTACCAAACAATCATATTATTTTGATTATTTTACTTAAATACAATTATTTATTATTATGTACAGATGTAAACCTACAAAATAAAATGATTTAAAACTAGTTTAATAGCAAAAAAATATTTATACGTAATATATTTTACTTGTTGTGGTGAAATATTTTCTACCATCTTTAACATTTTTATCTTTTGGCAATTGAGGAAAAGGGACAAACGGCCTCGGTTCGGGCTATCTCTCTCGGCTCGTTTTGCCTCGGCTAAGATAACTAACAAAAGTAAACCCTAACGTGCATGACTTATGGTTTATTTTTGTATGATAAAATTTTTGGAGAGTTCAATCCTGTTTGTATATTAAATCCATGGTTACCTTTCAACCGTATTCTAAATTCAAATACGAAACCATAGACCTGAATTAAAAAAACATTGACAGGTAAAGAGGTAACGATGCGGCATGTATTAGCATATAATGACGCGATGAAGTCACCAGTCAATCGAGGGCCCGTGAGAACGGCTAAATGCCGCTTTATGGCAAAAACGACTTGCCATGTTAAAATACCATTACAACACGAATGTGACGTTACGTTAAGTAAGTAGCACACTATTAATTATGTAGATAAAGAGAATAAACCTAACGTGATTTCAAAATAATCATTGCATTTCCCACACCGTTGAAATAAATAAAATAACATATATGCCATATGA
Source organism: Polyploca ridens (assembly GCA_951394255.1). Lineage (NCBI taxonomy): Eukaryota > Metazoa > Arthropoda > Insecta > Lepidoptera > Drepanidae > Polyploca > Polyploca ridens. The sequence goes on along the minus strand of OX596269.1, from coordinate 6,437,983 downwards.
GAAAATAAATAAATATACTTTTCAACACACTTGCTCGTAAAGTGACATTTATTGCAAAATACAAGTCTGTTTTTTTCCTCGCAAGTGTGTTGAAAAACGTCATGTGACACGCGTGTGCATTGATTATTACACTCTCGGCTTAGAAAATGTTAGTCCACTTTTTTTACATTTTGACAAAATTGTATCTCCCAAAATAACTAAAAAATCTACTTACATGTACTTATACTGTTTTGTATACACATCTTTATCTACATTTTTATTAACAAAGAAGGCGGAAGGTTCTCACAGATTCATATTTAATAAAAAAAAAATGATACACATAGACGATAAGTACCTAAGCGTTCCTTAAACGTTTGTCGAGTTTGCATTGTTTTATATGCATTACGTAGACAGTAATGAAAAAAATTGGCTTATTGTTCTGTACTAAGTAATGTATTTTTTTGTTCGCAGGTAAGGATTTCTAAAAACAGATAACAGCTGTATCCAGTAAGACTTGTCCTTCCTAGGCTGAAAATTGGTGGACGGATGAACTATTTAGATAGCTTTATCAATGAGCTTTATATGTAAGGAAGACCGAAACAGGTGTGGATGGAATGTGTGCTGGTATGACGGATAGAAGAGCCGAATGTAAGAGCGTACATATTGCGTTTACCCAGAAGGAAGATGATGATGATGAATAATTACTTAGGAAACTGGCGATGATAGTGGCGAAGATCGGGGGACTCGTGGGATCGAATTCTACAATGCAAATAGCACGGTGGCAGGGGTACTTTACAGTACCCGCCTAGCTACCACCCTCAAGTGGAAAATCTGTCGCCAAGCACCTTTCGGTGTGTCCCGACAGCTGCACTTGAGAGCCAGTTCCTTCTAGGCTTTGTGTGCTTACCACTTTCGGCCGCAACATTACCCTACCATGGTGCGATTGTGGTCAAACACAGGCCTAAAAACAGTAAAAAATAATATGAGGTTAAGCTTTCTGTGAAGGAACACGTGAGGAAACCATACCACGGTGGTAGCTGTAGTACCCACCTGGCTGACCACCCTCAAGTTGAAGATCTGTCGCGAAGCACTAACCCCGATTTACAGTAAAAAAAAAAATTCTAACCCATTTTATGTAATGAAAACTTATGCCTGATTCCTCATTAAAAAAAAAACAACTACAACAAGAAACTAACATCATTATTCGTTTTAATTATCACAGATGCGTTCAAGTTAGTATTTCCGCTTCATCAAAATACGCACGCAATAAAATCCTCACAAATGCCTAAACGGTTTAACACGTTGGCTTTCGACTATAATTCGTAGTAATTACCCAAAATACAACGTCTCGACGCTGCATCGACCAACGGATCCCGTGTAATTTGGGAAGCGAGCACCCCGCTGCGGCCATTTTCTAACTTTATCCTTCATTGGAATTTCCTTTTTCAAATGTGTAGCAATAGCGCGCGTATTTTGACAGCATATGTTTTTTAAAAGAGTCAATAATCCGATATAGGAATCTTTTAATACTGCCTAATATTGCCAACCAGTTAGTTTTTTTTTATAAAACTATGCAATCATACGGCTCGCCTGATGGTAAGCGGTGAATGATAAATTCCTTGGATATACCTAGTTGACAATAACCCAAGTTTAATAGCTAAATAATAAAATAAAATGCGTTTCAATTCATCGCTTCGCTTTAAAACGGTCTGCTTGTACTTTGTAAATATAATCACAGAAGGTACGTGTACGTACATTGCCTATGCCTTTTAAAGAAAGTTAATACAATATTTTTGTTTACATAAGCATTCCCCTTTTAAAAGCCGCTGCGCTGTATCTACACGCAAACTTTTTCGAATCCTAGTGATGTGGCATCAATAACGAAATATATCGATATTTTTTTTTATATATTGACGGATTTTCGCTATGATTGCATGAATGTACCATGCTAAATATTTCGCATGGGTAAGGCGATTATTTAAAGCGCTATAAAATGTTTCCCGTTTACTACATATGACGTTAACATGCAAGGGGATAAATAAATATTGTATAGTGGCCCCGAAATTGTTTGAAATAACAAGTAGCTATTACCAATCCATATTTTAAAGGTTATAGGGATTAAAATCAGAGAATATTTAAAATTCTTTAATAAACCTATAGACATTTCAGATTTTAACCAAAGGTATACGTAACCATCGTAACCAAAGGGACCCTATTACTAATTCTCCGCTATCTGTCCGTCCATCCGTCTGGCTGTGAGTAAACTGTATCTCATGAACCGTAATATTAGGTAGACAGTTGAAAATTTCACAGAATGTGTATTTCTATTGCCACCATAACAATAAATAATAATAATGAAATAAAATTAAAAATTAAAGGGGGCAAAACACGTCTTTTTTGATCCTGATATTCAATTCATAGCAAAGTTGAGTGTATTATTATTTTACGGAACCCTCCGTGTGCGAGTCCAAGTTGCCTGATTTTATTAATGATATCAAATAACTGTAAACTGTCTGTCATAAAACGTTCATGTGATGGTCAATGAAGTCTTAAAAAGTATTACTCCAGATATAATATGCCGCGTTCACAGCCGGATATCATATTGAAAGACGATTTGTTTCATTTTAACGAGATACCGTTTCAGTTTAATACCAGATCACTTGCATAATGCGATGTGGGATGTGCCTGTCGTGAATGCAATGAAGATGTTTGAATGAATGTACTTTTTTTGTATAGATAGACTTGCTTTATATCCGAAAGTAGTAAGCACGTAGAATCTAAAAGGGAACTTTTAAATGAGGAACTAAATGTGATATACCTATAGTAATAATAAATCGGGTCTATTATTATTACCTTACAACGTTACCTTCTGAGAAGCATGAGCATTCCCCATAGATGCATTCACATATATATCGTATAATAGTTGATTTACAGTCAGGCAAAATGTCGTTTGTTCTTGGTAATAGTATCGACAAAAATGAGAAAATTATTTACATATATTTTAGTCGTTCAAACTATGTACGCGCACTTGGTTTCAAGGCATTTAGACCGTACCCTTGCTCACACACCGTACTCTAGTACAGTCGCTCTATATTATTCTAACTCTATTATTATTACTATAACTATAAATTTAACTCACGAAAGCTTAAAAGTACTTACTAAAGTACTAACACTTTAACCTCGTGTATTTACAGTAGTAATAAAATAAACCTCCTTGTAGTTTCATGTTGTGTGAATAAAGGTCAAGATTCACTTCAAAAATATTGCCTGTATAAATTGTGTAGGAGCTGAATACAAAGTTGTAAACGTAAAATGCTTTTAAATGAAATAGAAATACGATTCATGCAGTCCAAGCATTTGTGCTGTGGCATTCGAATGAAGTCACGGGCGCGAAGTACCAAGTATAATATGGTATTATTGTATTCTCGTGCGTCCTATTTCCTTGAATCGGCCACATTCCATCGCGTTTAGTATACTAGTAAGCCTAGTTCTTAGTGTTATCGCGATGGCCTACTTATTTCAAGCATATGTTCATATTGCACTCAAGCGCCACTGTTGCCTTGGTGACATATTGATATACATTAAACAGTTGGATGGCACCTAGATATCAGTCTGTTACTACACTTCCGTAATATTCTTTATCAATATTATGGTCTAGTCTAGTTGTTAGACTGTCGATATCGCTAGTCATTTAGCCGATGTGTGTCACAAAAAAGTCTGGTAATCATTTCTAGTTTTTATTCTTTTTTGTGTTTTAGATGCCCATAAATCTAGAGCTTGGAAGGATACAGTTTCTAATTTCAATTATCTTCATCTTATCAGAATTAAATTAGTTAATAATTAGCAAATCTAACTACTATTTATGGGATGTATAGATCAACAGACATTTAGAACATTTTGATGTTATTCATCTTTGGAAGATAAAAAGGACAAAATCTGCGCATAAATATTAGGCGCCTTAAAATTCATTAATAGATAATTGTATTACGTCTATTACAAACTCTTTTAGATAAAATCTATATTTGTCTGATTTCAATTGGTAAAGGTTAATAAGTAAGTATGTCGTCATTGAAAATAATAGAAATATAGTTGATTTGTAAGAACACCACACAACATTGCTATAGGCACAGATATTCATAAGTGAATTGGATTATGGCTATAGCTGCTAGTTGACATATAAATGGATTATTCAATGAATATACCAACCGGAGTGGTAATAATAATATAAATGTTATTACTTCATTCAGAAAGCTCTTCAGAGATCCATTTCCTAAATGTAGATCATACAGTATTGTGTTGTGTGTGGTACATGTTGAAAGTGGTGCGCATTGAGACGATTATCGTGGAACACGTGTGCTGTGCGCGGGCGCAGGCGTGCAGGATATTATGACTTCGCTTTTATTTTATTTACTCCTTGTACTTTAGTGGTGGGCTTATTACCATCGAGTTTAAACGGTGAGAGTTCGATTTTGTAGAATCCATTTTTATTTTTTGTTTTATTTTCTTTATTGAATTTCGAGTAGGCGATTATGTCACCCTATGAAATTACAAAATTATTAGTTTAGTATTAGGATTATATCTAGAACTACGATTAAGATTATGAATTGTTGAATTTTATAAAATATCAAATCTTTGGTTGGAATTGAATTATAATTCTCACCAAAGAGGCCAAGGTAAGATGCCATATTTAAAAATAGGATACGGACGGTCCTTGCTGTACTACGTTTGTTTCTCCTAAGCTAATGTATATGGGCTGTCAAAAGGTGCTCTACTCATTGGTTCTCGCGAGGGACGCGCGTCCTATTATAACAATTGATGTCATTATGTTTGACAGGGCAGCTGGCGCGGTTGGCTCTGGTTAAGATTCCACCTATCGCGCCGCAGGTCGTGGGTTCGATTCTCACACAGGATTTATGTGCATGAACATGTCTGTATGTCCTGAGTCTGGGTGTAATTATGTATATTAAGTATGTATTTACAAACAAAAAAGTAGTATATGTAGTATTATCAGTTATCTGGTTTCCATAGTACAAGCTCTGCTTAGTTTGGGATCAGATTACCGTGTGTGAGGAATGTCCCAGGATATTTATTTATTTATAGTTATAATTTAAACCGCGAGCCAAGGTATTAAGATGCCTTAGTTCAAAAGCAAATTTTACAGCTATAGTATTATTATCTTCCAAAGATTTATCTTGGTCAATATGATCATAATCACGTAGCCTGAAAATATACGATACCTTTATCTTTATTCCCAAAGCTCAAGTCCGCGACATCTACTTTTCTGAAACCGGTAAAAGCAATGTTATTTGGTTTTGGTTGCAGATTATCCCACGCAAGTTATAGTAAACAGAATTGCTCATAATTAATATAATTTACAAGACACGACTATTCCATCTTCTTGGAAGTAAATGTAAATAATCGTAGAACTGACATTGACATGAATTCTTTGTATTTATAATCGATTAAATATAAAAATCGTAATAAATTATCATGTTTGTAATAATTCGGGATTAATGTCATAATGAATTGTTTACCGATTTTGAGTTAAAAATAATCGATATCGATAAACATGATTTATCGAGCGGGCTACAGCCTCTTTTTCCCAGTGCGATATGACGCGGGTTCAACGTACTATAGGATAGGCACACACTGTACGTTTAGTAAATGCATTTGTGTGCACTTGTGATAAAAATGAACGCTTTTTTTTCTTAAATATCTATCGGTATTCACTCGTAAATCTTAAATATGGGCAAGTCACGAATCCGTTACCTTATGTACCTTATTCATTTTTTTTATTTTTAGAACAGTGCAGTCCCTTTCATGTACACACGTCTACCTATAGTAAACTACTTATTAGTTTATTAAAATGTGTAAGTAGTAAAAAAAAGCTAAATGTAAGTATTAATTTCAATTCGATATCTCATCTCTACCCGTTTCAGAGAAAAAAAGAGTTTTGACAAGTGACGCATGAAGGACGGACAGATAGACGGACGGACGGATGGTGGGTGGGATGAACAACAAAGTGAACCTATAAGAGTACCGCTATTTCCTTACGATTAACGGAAGGAATACGAAAAAAAAAAACATTATTTTCACCTCTTCAAGCTTGTTGCCCTAAGATCTTGATTAATACCTGTTAAATATATAAATAAGGTAGGTTCTTGATACAATAGGATGGGATAGGTACCTACCACAGAAACCTGCTTACGTGGGTGGGCAATGAATGCAATAAGACGCAAGCGCAAGCACGCGCAAGTCAAGCTTCGTTTGTATGATGCATCCTCAAAACAAAACCAGAGGTTACCAGCGCGTGGGTGGAAGGTCCCATTCATCTTCGCGTTAGACAGTGGCCTTGCTGCCAACGTCACCACTTATAATTTGATTGCATTGACGAAATATATTGGCGAAGGTTAGTTTTTGAATGTGATACGTACGGATCTCGTGTTGAAACTTGAAAGCCAAATAACTTGATATTAGTTAAAAAAAATTGAACGAATTCTCTCCATCTTTTCACCTGCGTTCTCGAGTTAAAAGTAGCCTAGATATAAGCTACTCTGAAATTACATAGGCCTATGAAAGTCCCGTAAAAATCGGTTCAGCAGTTTCGGAAATTATTTTTTTTAGTCTAAAAATCACTAGTAAATAGAGCCAAAGTATGTAGTACTATTGCTTATTCTGTGGTACAAAGTTTCGGTCATGAAGGCTAGTTTCACGAGATCATTTTAATTATTTTTTTAATCTCCGATTAAAAGATGGCACTAATCTACAAAAATCTAAATGATGTATGAAACAATAAAGTCGTCAATATGTGAGCACCAATTAATTTTGATTAGACTTCATGACATGAAACTGGCGGGTACTACAAAACTAAGCAAAGCAACTTCGCTGCAATGATGGCAACAACAGAGTTTCTGTGTTTTTTAACCGATTTCAAAAAAAGTGGAGGTTCTCAATTCGGATGTTTTTTTTTCATGTTTGTTACCTAATAACTCCGTCATTTATTAACCGATTTGGAAATATCTTTTTTTATTTGATAGGGTACACTTCCCGTTTGGTCCCATTGTCAGGTCAGATCAGGATTTGATTACTTCTTAGTGTACTTTGAAGTCAGTTTAAGTTTGTTGTAAAACAGTCCAATTATTTAACGTGGTTCAATGCTAGCAACATTGCAGCGAAGTGTGTAGAGGCACTCCCATAGAGTAGTTACATAGAGCCTAGAGTTGAATCTAGTTCTGACTCATTTTGTTATTACTTATATTGCAATTCATTTCTAGATTTCATTCATATGCATAATATCTCAGATCATCTCGGTTCATCATGAATCAGAGTATGAATTTATAGAATATCCCCAAAGCATTTAAGCTATTCAAATATTTACCTAGTGTGTCAGATATTACTAAGTTAGTATATCCGCAGCTTGGAGAAACAATAAAACTAACTAACGCACGCATGAGTCTTCCCAGGTAATATAAATCATATTATCATTCACAAAGAATTAGTTTTGCTATAAATTACATCTTAGTAATTTGGGCCGTATTCAAGCGCTTACGAAGTAGGTCAACTTAACATAGATAACAGTCTCAGGTAATGAATGAGTACGAGTAGTTAAGCTGAGTTAAGCTCTTACTAAAATAATCTCTACTGAAGGACACATCAATGTCTCCCAAGTATTTAAACACGACTAAAGAATTATTCGTAACTAGTAACTGCAAGAAATTAACTGTGTCAAAAGCTTCGGAGTGGCCACCATGGGAGACCGCTATTTCATTCATAAACACGTTTTATACGTCACGGAAAAAACGCGTCACCATTTTTTGATGAACCCATGCCATACCGTTTTGCCGATTCAATAGAAACACTTGTTCTTATCAACTGTGAATAGAGTCTAAAATCGAATGCAAATATGTTTATTACGGTATAATATTCTATTGTGGTTAATTGGTATTATTTTGCCTTATTCGTGATTCATCGAGCCAGTCGTCTCGCGGGAGGACGAATAGCGCGCGTCTTGTGCTGTTAGTTTTTTTTTAATTTTTTATTTTTTCATCCGTGCGTGTGACATGTGAACGAATTTGTTCAGTCTAAATTAGGGCTGTGTGTAAAGTGCTGGCCGCGTGGTGATTTTATAGTATTTAAACAAGTGTTTTATTTGAGTGTTCTGCAAGTGTTCTGCTTTTACGAAGGATTTGTGATTTGAGGTCAACATAATAATTTGTGTCTCGGTAAGTTAACATTTCTTAGTTGTGTTTTGTGTCTATTTTGTCGGATATTAGGTCGAGAATACTTATTTATAATAAAGTTATAAGTAACTATATTATACTAATACGGTTAGATATTTATATTTAGAACAGTAAAATTGATTACTTTTCCCTATTGGTGGATACTATGAAATAATACCCAACTTACTTACCTATATAATTATTTGATTACAGTAACATTTTTGTAAATTTTCCAAATAAGTTAAAAAAAATCATGAAACAAGCTACGCTCGCAGCAAAAAACTTTCTTTGTGAACTTTAGGCCCACTTGCACCGAAACCGCCTTTATGGGAGACGTTAAACGCGTTTAGCTTGTGTATTCGTACTTCATAACAAATGCCAAGTGAAACTTATTTATGCAAATGTAAAATACGATAAGACAGATATTTATTTTGTTATTTTTGGTACCTCTGTCATGAAAGCTAACAAATCGTGAATATGTACATTTTTTTCCAAACAAAGCTACCTAATTCAAGCAGATCTAAATAGGTACTTATTATTGTTTTTGTCTTACAAATACTCTGTTGCTTCTGGGTTGACATCATCATTCGCGAGGCAACGAATCATCACGTCATCAAAATTAACATTTAAGTTGGAAACATCAACATTATGTTAATGTGAGACGCAATTACGAGATTTGTTTACTAAATTCTAAATTCAAATCATTGCCAACTTATTTTCACGTGATATTAGGCTGTATACGCATAGTTCTTATTTACACACCTCAGAAATAGATTTAAAAAAATGTAGATCAAATAACTGTCACTGTCACAAAACTTTATAGAGATGTTCATTGTTATCGATAATAACAGTTGGATAGTATGTAGCTGCAAAGTTAGTAGGTATGTATTGATACAATTGTATCTTTATTGATCAATATTGTTATATTTATGTATATAACAATATTGATCAATATATAACAATAACGCATATAGTTATGCGTCCATAGGCTACGGTAACCGCTTACCATCAGGCGGGCCGTATGCTTGTTTGCCACCTTAGTGGTATAAAAAAAAAAAAAAAAAAAAAAATTACCTATACTTACCCGAAAACTGCTGCAAGTATTTTCCCTTAAAGTAAAATATTTTAAAATTGTTATAAGTTACAAGATGACAAGCTAGGGCTCGTAAATCCTAGAGCAATTATAATAATTTTATTTAATTACTAATTAGCTAAGTCAGTCAAGGCAAACTTGATGGATTCCCGAGGCATTAGCTTGCCGGCATAAAGTATACAAAGATGACGTCATAACGACATGATTGGTTACGTAACCAACGACGAGGAAGAGGCACGCTTCCTTGGTTGCTGCACTGCAACCATTGTTTGATGCAACCTGCCCTGGGGTATCGAGATAACTGGCTCGTCTGGGTGGTCTAGTGGAAACCTGGAAACTCTTTGTTGGTTTCGTTATATCTTATTTAAGTAAAGTCATTTGGCTTTATAGTTGGTCGCATAACTTGGATAGTCAATGGAAAGACAAAATGCCGAGAAGGTCCCGGGTTCGAATTTCGAATCTTACAATAAGCTTGAGCTTTCGGTGAAGGAAAACATCGAAACCAAAGCACGGTGGTAAGGTAATTTGTAGTACCCACCTGGCTGGCTACCACTCTCAAGTTGAAACTATGTTGCCAAGCACCTATCGGTGTGTTTCGCCAGTCGCACTTGAGAGCCAGTTCCTAATGGGCTTTGTGTGCTCACCACCTTCGGCCACATCATCACTTAACATGTTGGGATTGCGGTCAAATACTGGCGTAAATACAGTTAAAAATTGCTTGTAGGCCTTGTCCTACGCTTTATGTAGCACACCAAAATCGAAACAGTCATAACTGCAGCATTTATGTCACAAACATTGTACCCGTATCATAAAACGAGCAATTATAATCGTACGATGACATTTTCTGTCCTGAATCTATCTTCTACCGACAGACAATTACAATCGATTTTGAACCTTACCATCTTGGCTGTAAGATTGCAATTGATAAAGCGATAGTGCCCACACGCAATGAGTCACATTTGTTTCCAAACACGATAGTTATTGTTTATGTATGGATAGACAAACAAGCAACTAATAATAATAAACGTCATTTTATGATTATGATCTGTACGTGTGACTAAGTCTGCAAGCTTCAGTGATGAATTTTGATGAGGTGAGATAGGTGAATTTTATTCTACTAATATAATAATACGAAAGAGAATTTGTTTGTCACCTCTTGACAGCTCAACGGTACAACCAATGTTGAAGAAATTAAGCACACAGGTAGATTATAACCTGGTATGCTTGCGTATTTTGTATAATAAAAATAAACGTTATACAGAAATTTGTTAATATAGTCAAAATGTCCAAAAAACTAAAAAAAAATTTTACTCTGCTGAGTTTCTTGCCTGTTCTTCTCAGTTGAAGGCCGAATTACGAACTGGTGGTAACTTCAGTAGCTTTGACCTTCATAAGTGCCCTACTAGGGGCTAAATTAAATAAATGGTTTTGACTTTGATACTTTTCTATCCCGAGAGAACGTTAAATACGCGGATGAGACACTGGAACGAAAACTAGTCTTGGATTATCAAACGGCATATTTAAGTTACCAAGTCAACTAAATTAATATCCGGCTTCTATTCAATTTATGTCTAATATAACGTTACATAAAAATGTGATAGTGCCTAATATAATTGCGATCATTGATAATGCTTTTGATTTTCGACATGATTGAATAATATGTCAAAACAACCGAGCAACCTTTCAAAAATCATTCGGTTCTTATTTTAAATTGTGCGCCAACTAATAGTTACAACATCACGATAGCTTGATTGCGTCGATAAGACAAGATGTTTGTAGATGGTACATCCCTAGCTTATCTGATGAACCTGTTTCACAACGTTATAAGTAGTTATTTATTTTGCAATATTTTCAAAAGGATTTCCTTCGTGGTTTCTAGCTTGAAATATTTAACAATAAAGTATTTGAATTATCAACTTATTTTACCTATTGCAAAATTATAGGTTCAGTATATCTTAGATAAATAAAACAATTTACAACCTTTCACCACAGAGCGCAATAGAAACAATCACCTATTTAATATGATGTTTATTAAATAACGTTACTTTATCGATGTCTATATTCTCTTCACTATGTTAGTAATGTTCGAAATTCAAAATGGTGTCAAAGCATTAACAATATTTAAATTCTGAACACAATGTTGCACTCGGTTAATGTTAAATATGACAGTAAAAATTTACTTTGCCATAAATAAGTATTTTGTTGTTCCTGGACTGATTGTGCGTCTTTAGTGAACGCATTTTCCTTTATTAATTATTTGAATTAAAATTTCCGAAGTTAGGCATATTTTTCTGTTTTATTCCGTTTCCTCGTTTTTATCTACATTGACACTGGCAGAAATGTCTAACGAAGACGATTGCTAAAGGTAAAAAAAAATATGAATTTTAGGGATTGGTAGATATTTGCTCTTTGGGCGGTTTATGGCGCTAATAAAAGACGCGTCGTAAAATTAAGCAAATTAGCAGATCAATGTTAAAATGGATTATTTTTATGGGCTAAACATTAATTAAATCTTTTATAGCTACTGAGTAGTTATGCATAAATAACTGAAAATACTTATAACTAAGTTACTCTTTGTTATTATTTAGAGACTTTTAAACCTTCCTATATTATAATTAAGTATATACTATAATTCTATTATGCCCCTAGAGCGGATAAAAGAGGAGACTCTTTGAATGGAGCAAAATTAAAGATTCTTTTTGTTTTTACAGCCATTCGCCTAATTAATGCATAAAACTTATCAAGTCTGTTTGAATTGCAATTACATTATACACTATTATATATTATTATACACTTGTATATTTCTTTTAAAAAGGGATTCATTTTTGCCCATAGAAATGACAAGCAGCAATTTATATTGTTGAAATTCTAAAAAGTCATATCATGCTTTACGTACACTAATGTTTTCCCCACGGATTAGTAGACCTCTATAATCTATTAGCTTAATGTATCCAACATCAGAGCATTAACCCACTGTAATAAATAGACAGACAATGCGTAAAAAAAAAGAAGTGTTTTACATAGATTGTTGGTATAATGAGTATTTTTGCATCTAGCAACACTGAATGCTGTGAAGACATTCTCGCATAAAATACCGACGTCAGCGAGTCTGAGTGATCTAACAGTAAACGGCTTGGTCGCGTGAATATTCATTATTTATCACGGTGACTGATAGCAGTCAAACTGCACACGCATTCCCTCATGTTTGCGTGTTTTTTACCGACTTCTTACACGAATTCTGGTCTAGATAAATCTTATCCTCAGTTACTAATGTTTTGAAGATGGTTGGAAAGGCCTCAAGCAATCAGTAAATGATTAGGTTTATGGCTTATTTTTTTCTTTAGTTTAAAAAATAAGAATGCAGTGTACCTTGCAAAAAGGTAGAAGCTAATATTTAGGTCGTAGGTACAATTCGAACGTGTTTCATAAGTGCCTGCGAAGGTCTATTTGAATAAATGATTTTGAATTTTGAATTTTGAAAACGGTAGTGGCTTTATGTTCGATTTTATTCAAATGTAAAAGAGAATTCAACGGTATTAATTATTTTTAATAATAATTTGAATTACCCACATCGATATCCAATTATTTATATCCAAATTAAATGTAATATATATTATGTAATAATTAAGTGTAGGCAGGTAATGCTAGTCCTGCTATATCGGTAATCGATTCTTTACGATAATCGACTTTTTTTTTATGGCAACACTAAACTCAAAGCAATGTATGGTTCGTTATTTCAATTCATTAACTTTCTTTTGCAGAAAGTGCTCATTAGTTCAGTACTAAACGGAAATGCCAGTAAGTTTATCATCATAACGACAGTTTATCCTGATGCTAACAAGCATAATCTTGAATAAATTGTCTAAAGAAACTATGACTAAAAAGGCTTACGTGTGGAACAACACTTTAAGTGGGACAAATTATAAATACGCCGGTGAATCACTGTGACCTTTGATTTTTGTATTGTTTGGCTTCATTGTTATGTGGGAGGTGCTTAAGTTAGTGACCTAGGAATTTTCGCGACCTTACACAGCGATAATGCGAAATCGTTAAGTGTATCTTTTTATCGTATGATGAGCCTAACATACTACTGAAAAGAACGTTGTAGCCTGCAGGGCGATTGTCAAATGCTCTCGTTATGGGAAAACCGATAGCGAGGGTCTCGTAAGTTTTTATAATTTGGGTATTGTGGGTTTTTACTCAAATGACAGCAAAATTGAAAACTATTACAATTAACTTATTTCACATGAAGCCGGCGACTATTTTGGTGTAAAAGTTACACAATACCCAAATTATAAAAACTTACGAGAGCCTGGCTATCGGTTTCCCGATAACGAGAGCATTTGACATACACCCTGCTGCTTAGCCTAAAAAAACAAGTGCAGCTATAAAAACATTATAGCAATTCTTAAATAAAATGTATATATCCTACGAAATTCGCCAATATATACATAACAATTCCAAGATGGCGTCACGTGGCGCCACAGGGCGGCGAGGTGCGCAGGCGCCGTCGCGACGCGGGAAAACGCACAGCTGTTGGCTCTCATACGTGCCTACTCGTTCCTACCTTACCCATAATCTGCACGATTAAATAGTTAACTTGTACTAGTGAAATTGCTACTTTTTGCATTTATTTGACATAGTGGTTATACCTGATGCTTTTGTTCAAAGAGTTCAGCAGGGCTATTTTAAAACATCGGATTCGATATCGGAAACGGATTCAAAAATTTCCGAGGCGAATTTAAGCAATTGCTATTTTAATTTCCGAAAACTTTTCTATGAATCGAATTGATATTTCCGTAAAGAAACATCAAAAATATTCGAATTCGAAAATTAAAATAGCAATTGCGGAAAATCGGCTCAAACGTTTTTGAATCCGTTTCCGATATCGAAACCGAGCGTTTTAAAATAGCCCTGCTGAAGAGGATATTGTTAATGAAAATGATGATACTTATTGAGAATTAGATTGGGCTCAACTGGGCTATAACAGAACCTAGATATCAACTTATCAAAATATTATATGTGCATATCGCATAAGGCAGTAAAAAGTTATGTTATTACTAATACCTAAAAATATTTAAGTCCTACTTATTATGTGAATGGCTCGTAGTTAAGAAAATAACAGCTTTAAGCACTCTCATCATAAACTTTCCCTTCATTTTTCCATAGACAACCAACCAACGCATAATCTGTCATTCCGCAAATGCCATAAAGCACACCCATCGTATTGTCTATGCACTCTGCAGTACTTAACCGATGCTTTCACTTTTTGAACCATGGCTATAAACTGCATTCACTGCTTATAATGTAACGTTGTTTTTTTAAACTTTGTCGCCTAAGAAATGTGGGCGACACAGAGTAGATCCTTATGTAAGACAAATTAGTGATTTATCAACACACATTTATTAATTCTCAACAAATATGTACAAAATACAATCTATATATAGAAAATTTCCTCAAGTCTGCCGCTGCTTCCGATTAACGGCAAGGTTCACAGAAGGATGGCAGCGTTTCCTCTTTGGATAGCCAAGCTGTTGCGTTGGCGGAAAAAGTTCCCCTCCCGCTGGTCTCCAGAGGTCTCGATGAATTTTGATGACAAATTAACATTAATTCTTATTTTTCAAATAAATTGCAGAAATTAATAGAACAGCTGTCGCTGATCAAATTGACGTGGTTTATCTCATCACAAGTTTTTTTTTATGTAAAGAAATACTCGCCATATGTTTCGAATCGAAGAAAAGAAAGCCGCAGTCTAAAAAGGTTGATAGATAATTGCATAATGAGCAGATATTTTTTATCGGAACACCAAAGAAGCAATGAAAAACGCGAGCGTATATGGGCAAACGGGAACCCATCCTGTTTCTATTTCTATACATGGCGCGTCTAGTGCAGTCTTTGATCTCGCGTTCTTCACGTACTGGCCGTTCGATACCGTCTCTGCTACGGTCAATCACTTGGATAGTATGCCAGCTTTATTACGCGTTGTCACTCGGATTTTAAAACTATTGATGGGGCGAAATGCTCTCGTGGCGGCTGTGAAGTGCGCTGTGAGCCGGCTTTGCGTAGGTACAGTCATCTCGAAATGTACCAAATCTTCGTTTTCGCTACTGCGCAGCGTTCCGCGCTGAATATCACAGCCGCCAATAAGTTTGACTCAGTCTGTACATATATCTTTTATAGACAGAAAATTGTAATTAACTGTGTTGTGTTTTGATATAACTGCCAGAATTATAATTAGCATCTTTTTTTAAAGCTCCTGCTCAAATTGTCACACCTCTTCCACAGAAGAATGAATAACCACTAGTCTAGCACGTAAACACAACTAAATGCAATAGCTTTTCGATTTTGAGCATACTTAAAGCTCACAGAAGTATGATCAGGAACTTCCTGATGCCTTCCTCGTGCCTTCCAAAATTCTCGACATCGACACAATCATCAGAGCTTGGCAACTCTAAAGGTCACCAATTCAGATAAATAAGAAGTTGTAGATAATGCTCAGTCAAACAGAAATATTATTAAAAGGCTGGTCAAACTTTCTCCATAATCTAATAAAGAGAGAAGTTCTGGATTTTTGTATGTTACTACTGGCCCAAGAGAAATCTTATGCAGAGTAACATAGGCTGTATATGTATAAATTTCACGCGGGCGACGCCGGAATCTATCTTATACATAGATAGATATAAATAGCCCTGAAATAGACCATTCGACCTATAAAGTTACCGTAGAAAGTAACAATGTTTTGATATGGTAACGTAGGTAACAAAACAATCCCACGTATCCGGACGGTGGTATTTTTATATCGAGCAACATTGGCGGCTGAGTCAGGGACCTGTCGAGTGCCACTCAAGGAATCTCGAGAGGGTATGCTATGTATAGTTACATCATTGTGGTGCAACTGGTGGTCAGCTGTGCGTGATAGTAAACCACACTACGTGAGTATAAGGAAAAAAATACTGTGACGTAAATTCGATGATTGAAAAAATATTATTGATGCAGAAGAGTTTTATACCTGACACTAGCTCCCCGGCGCGACTTCGTTCGCGTGGTGCTACCCTACTCTACCCAACCTTATCTAAACCATCCAGGGCGTCACCCAAATGCATACAAAAATATTCAACTGTACGTGTGTTTGTCACTGAACTCCTCCTAAACGGCTGGACCGATTAGAACGAATTTTTTGGATGCGTTCCGGTGGCGCCCTGGATGGTTTATATTGACAAATCAGCCCGGCAGGGCTGCCGGGCTGATTTGTGAATCTAATAAAATTCATTCAAATCGGTCCAGCCGTTTAGGAGGAATTAAGTGACATACAGACGTGCAGTAGAATTTTATATATAAAAGATAAGCATTCACTGTTATCAGTTGCAAGAAAGAGCAACTCTATTTTTTGTTACCTTTATAGCGTTTTGGTATATTTGACCTATATTCCATTTTTAAAACTTTGTTGACTGCTTCCGTGTTTCCCTTAGAAAATTCAGTGTTAATTTTTCATGGGTTTGAGACGGGCGGCGGGGCGGGTGTCACCTCATTAGGCGTTGCTCACACACGGCGTGTCAAACCGTGAATAAATGCCGACGAAAGCGCACTTCGACAGTTTAGCGGGACCACACTGACTGACTACGCTATTTTCGCTATTTTAGGTATTGGGTGCTGCTTTGGTATTCTGAAACGTTTTTGACAGCAACCGACGACGACTCCGTTGTGACGGTTAGTCCGGGAGGTAGCGTTGCAAACACAAAAGTCATAGTAAGCCGGCTGACGTTGAAATGTATAGTTGATCTTATATGACTAATAAGT
Source organism: Polyploca ridens (assembly GCA_951394255.1). NCBI lineage: Eukaryota > Metazoa > Arthropoda > Insecta > Lepidoptera > Drepanidae > Polyploca > Polyploca ridens. The sequence continues at coordinate 6,420,895 of OX596269.1, read as the reverse complement.
GAACCGACCGTCTGCTCAAGTAAGTGCTCAAGTCTTCTACATCCGTCATCAGCCACTCCCAGTAAAAAAAAAGACATAGTACGCCGGCTCAAACTTGTTTCATAAGTATTTGACATAATACTGAGCTGAAAAAAATCGTCTGCTGCATGGTGGAGGGGGGAACACGCGTCAGCTGCTCGCATGAATTTGTAAAAAAAAAAGTTTACCCCTGCCGTAACCTTCCAATCCTAAACCCACCGCGGGTGCATCGCTGATGCGTGGTTCACATATTAGTCATTCAAGATCTATTGAAAAAGATGGCCATCGATCGGCGTATTAATACTACCTAAAATGCATCAGTACCTCCCGGACTATTGCATGTCGAAACAATTGAATACTTGAATAGGTCAAAAGAATTAAAATGGGCTGGAAGGTGTATTGTAAACATCAACTGCGCTCTGCGAGTGGATTTCATTTATTTTAATGATCTGAGTCGTAATCCCAAGCTAAGCAAACTTATGATATGGAAACTAGATAAAGGCTAATTTTATTTCATATTTTAGTAAAACTTTAATGTACTGAATATACCAATTTTAAAGGTTTAATATGAAGGCTATTCATTGGTTTAACTTTATCTTAATATTACGACTTAAACTTCACAAAAAGAAAGCTAGATATAGCGCCCATATTTTAAAAATATTGAAACAATTAACATTTTTTCACGAATAATGTTTAATAACATACTCGTATGTAAGTACATACTACTAAATTGACGAGGTATTTTTTTATAAGGAATAATAAAAATAAGCCAGATATCAAAGACTTCTATAGGGTAGTGGCACCAAAAGATGACCGACCCCCAATAGATGAACGATCGACCGAAAATTAAAAAAATATAATATAATCCTTAAATTTACATGTTTGCAATATTTTTTTCCCTATAAGGCAATATTTTTTCTTCCATATTCCTTAACAACATTGACAATGACAGCCCAGACGCGCTTGCGGTGAATTTTTATGTGTTACGTTACCCGCCAAAAATCGGTTTTATATGGAAACCTTATAACGGTAAGTCCCTCCAAATTTAAGAACATTGTCAGCGTATAGAAAGAATTAATATCATATTAGAGCAGTTTTGGTTGGAATAAAATCTTGATATATTCTGCTTTCAATAACTTAATATATATTATTACATTATTTACCGTTTTTTAGAGAAATTTACTGTTCAAGTAATGGATTAAATTTTGTTCACTTGATCCAATAGATGAACGGCGTTCAACTAATGGAAAATTACTAATTTTTATACCCATTAAAACCTATAAGTTAACGATTAAACACCAAAACAAAAATACTCAAATACATTTTATTAAATTTATGAACTTAGTTACCAAAAGTTGAACAAATTATTTTAGAGTTTTTGATTATTTTAAACCTAACTTTCCTATAGAATCACCATTAAGATCGGTGGTCGAAATTTGAACGGTTCACGGTTTTATTAGTTCAACCTTTGGGTACATTTGCCTCAAGCTGAACGAATAATATTCACTTAGAATATTATTCGTTCATTTTATGGTTCATTAATCCATTAAATGAACGAACTACTATGGAACCTACTCCTACTCAAATGTTAGTTCAACTTTTGGGTACAAAACGTTCATAATTATGGCTCAGTGTTCAACTATAGGGATAAAACCTAAATTTTCTTACATTTTCAATTTTAAAAAAAATATATGATGATGTAGGATGTAATTACTTTAATCCTTCAATTAATAAGGATTTAAGGTATTATTGAAAAAAACAACAAGCGCCTATGTCATGAAATGACCCAGTTATAGCTATTTAAAAATGGGAAAAACGCTTAAACGTTCATTTATTGGTGCCTCTACCCTATAGAATTTGGAAGAATTTTAGCATTTCCAGTAAATAAAAATGCATTGACTTTGTAGTGCTGTGCACAATTTAATCAATGTTTATTTCAACAAGAATAGTTAAAGAATTACTCGCCAAAAGTCTCAACTGTTGAGCTTGACGACGTTTTTCCAAGATATCTTCATCATTGGCTGATTTAAGGATGCCCATAATATGACTTATCCGAGCTGCAGATATCTGAAATATGTATACCAACTCTGTAACCACTATAAAATTAGTATCTTCATCATATTCTGTCACGAGATGTCCTCTGCTGAACTGGGCCTTTGTTTTTGACTGATTTCGACAAAGAACAGTCTTGGATTTATAATAAATAATTTGTAATAAAACATACTTACTTCAAATATCATAACATTACACAGAAACTATCATAAATGAAAGTGATCCACAAAGTGACAGGTTTTTTTATAATGGATACATAATACGACCTTAATAGGAGCTTCCTAAAATTAAACATTAATTAATTGACCAATTGAAAAATGTAGCACCGCACTACGAATGTATAGAGAATAGACCGCGACGACGGACGTCGTCGTCGTCAGCTGTCAAAAAAGAACAGAATTTTACTACTTAGAACGAAGCAAGTAATTTCGGATTTGCTCAGCATATTAGTATGAAAAGATTTACCTAACATGATGTTGTTTCCCATTTGTAGAATTATATAAAATTATTTGATCTCACCTAACTTGTTTGTAAGAATGATTGTGTCCGTTATTATTATTATTTTTGCTGCACGTTTGCTTTTTGTTTTGTTTTTTTATTAGATGTTAGCGTTCTGTGTTGAATTGGCACAGACTATAAAGTATAGCTGTAACACAGATTAAAAAAAAAAAGGAAATATTGTTGTTGGTGTGCTTTTTAATTATAGTATTTTTTTTTTAATAAGTTCTTAATTTCTTATGTTTTATGTTTGTCTTAATATTATGTACTAATTTCTTGTTCCTGTATTTTGTCCGGTTGTGCGTGATGTCACAAATGGCAGCGACAGAAAATCAGTGCTGCTACCCGGTTTCGGAATAGCAGTGTTATACTGAGTCGCTGACCAATTTTGATGTCACACAACACTACTCTGTTTTTTACGCTTTGTGTCTGTTATAATATGTAATGTAATATGTGGTGTTGTGTGTATCTCAAAATAAACTTATTTTCTTTCTTCTTTCTTCTATTTTTGTTTTATAGGGAAAATTAATTTTCGAAAAATGCATGATATTTCTAATGAGCTTGTTTACGAGCTATCTGGAATATCAAAAACCTGTCATTTTCAAAGAAAAATTTCCTCTTTCATTTGATGAGCCGATCTAATCCAGGATGGAATTAGGATTACTACTTGAAGATGCTAATTACCCATGAAGCAGCAAAAATTCTGAAAAGATTTCAAAGCTATGAGGAGCGTCAATTGACCGCCATAATATCTTATTCTATAGGTAGTTAATGTTACAAATATACTGTTTAAATACTTCTTAGGTATAAAGAAGCATATGGCCTTCTGATAGTAAGCGGTCATGCTTGCAACACAGGGGTGTAGAACCAAGTTGACCAAGTAGACCAAGTTGTAGAACTTCCCCCTTTACCTACAAAACGTCTGTTTCCTCTCGCATTATTTCGAAAACAAAGCGGATATCTATATAGAACACCAGACAACTTATCATTGTCATACAATGAACAAGTAAAAATTACAACAACATTCTTAACCTTATTTTTAAGTTATTTCAATGGACAATAGGCCTTTAGTATTTGGCAGCTATCAATTGTTCAGATTCGTCTCGTCTCGTGAACATTGTTGTCATATTTGGGCCATGAAAGGTCGCCGGTTCAAGGATGTACTGTGTTTATATGTCGCTTGGATTATGTAACTTGTTGTAAGCTGTTTTATTGGAATGCAATTGGATTGGGTAAATGTTTGAGCACGATTTGTTCGCTTGTGGATTTGAAGAATTGTTGTTTTGAGTTGTGCGGAACTGCGGGTAGAGCGATAATTGATTGTCACTAGTAGTACAGAGGGCGAACCACAAGCTCTTAAAACAAGGTTTAAATAACCTTATTTGACTTTTGTCTTTCTTTGACATCTGACGTCAAAACGGGACAAAAGATAAATAAGGTTATTTTAACCTTGTTTTACCCAGATAATCGTAAAATTGTTTGTCACTCGAACACGCATTGGATACTTTTTAACCGACTTCAAGAAAAGGAGGAGGTTCTCAATTCGGATGTTTGTATTTTTTTTTTTTTTATGTATGTTCGGTCATAACTCCGTCATATATAGACGGATTTGCAAAATTCTTTTTTTGTTCGAAAGGGGTATATTCCGATGGTCCCATATAAATTTCATATAGATCTGATGATGAGTTTCGGAGATAGACAACGGAACTCTTAAAAAAATTACAGCAAATCATCCGCGATTGCTGCTATCGCATAAATATGCATTGTTTACGCAATCACACAACAAAACATCAGGCCTGTACACTCGAAAACGTTACGCAGATGTATTCAGTATATAATGAAACTAAAAATTCAAAAAAATAAATTGTTGTGAAGTCAGCGAAATATTTTCTATAGAACACGTCATGCGATTTCGCTCACTTCAAAACAGTGTCAGATAAGAGTTATTTTTATACTTTTTAGTGTACTTTGAAGGCGGTTTATTTTTTTTGTTAAAAAGTTAATTTATTATTTATCCTGATAATCATAAGATCTCACAGGAACGTGGAAAATCAGGGCGGAAACTTGTTAGTTAAATATAGTACATTATGATTAATGCACACGCGTTTCATACGACGTTTTTCAACACACTTGCGAGGAAAAATAACAGTTTTTGGAGTGTATTAACCACACAACGAAAACGTTAACAAATATTTATGGAAAATGGCGCGCAGGTTTTCTTTTACAGCGATGCGCTGTCAAACTTTTTTACCCGGATGCTTCGTCTACACACATATCACTTGCAGTTATATACGAACTTAACATAATCGGGATTATAATTATCATAAAACTGTGCGGTAATGTAATGTAAAAAGCACTAGTGCGTAATAAGCTGTATTATGAAACTAAAAGCGGTACAATAAGGTACACTTTACGAGCAAGTGTGTTGAATACTAATTTAAAATATTGAAGTACGATCTATGCATGTACCTACTACTTATTATTCATGGATTACTATCCAATATCGACACTGATTCATTGTAAAAGAGTATTGCACTGTACTAGAGATGAATCTGTATAGAGAGGATAGTCAATACATAGGTTGGTATATATTGGTTTTCAAATGCTGTGTAACGTTTGTTATTGTTTTTTTTTTTCAATTAATTGAAAAAATATTTTTTTTTACAAGTCTACAAATAATTATCATTTTACTGCCATAAAACATTAATTACTAGCTGACCCCCATGATTTCACCCGCACACGGAACCATAATTCTCTTTAAAAAACAAAATTAGATTAAGTTACACCTTATTATATCTGCTGCTCTATCTGCCAGTGAAAGTCCAATCAACATCGGTCCAGCCGTTTCGGAGACAAGCCGAAACAAACAGACTGACAGAAAGACAGACAAAAATTGTTTTTTTTGTATGAGTACCTACCGTATTTACTTTCATATGCATTTAGTAAAAAGTTGTTATTTTGAAATTGAAAATTCAATTTTTTTTATTTATTACTTAATGTTTTTATAAACGAGTGTCTGAAAAAAAGTATACCTAATATGTTAAGGGTTCATGAATAATTATTGGTCCATGTAAATTTTTTAATTTCCTTAAGTCTCTTAACTATATTTTTCCTCATTTATCAATTGCAAAACACTGTATGAAAAATTATGGGACAATATCAAGCGGCATTATTTTTTTTTTATTTCTTAGTTTAACCAGTTTTTAATAGAATATGTATTTAATAATTATTGCCAATTTTATGGATAGATAGGTAACACTTTATTGTCACACCATATTTCATTAAATATACAAAAAGAAAACTTAGAAAGTGGTACAATGGTCGGCCTTATCACTAAAAGTGATCTCTTTGGATGGAGATGGAGAGGAGTTAAAATAAATTGTAATATACTGCATACTTCATGAAAAAAAAACTAAGAACATTATTTATAACGCACGGTATAACGACCCCGTGACCCAATATTTACCAACTAAATGGACCCGTCACAGTAGGTGTATTACCATCTCTACATGGATCCCGCCCGTGTGCCAGTGACCCCTGGCCTGCACAATGGTACACTTCCGTCGAACAAGACGCACTGCCCCATTGATAAGCATCTTCTATGCTTCCTTACTATTAGCTATTAAATATGGATAACTGTTTAGGGTTGCCAAGGATGTTTTTTTTTGTCTTGGTAATGGGGCACCATTGAAGCGCTCGTAGTGTAGCTACCACCGTCGTGGTCGGTACCTGGATGGGTGACCGCCTAGTGGTATTTCAAATCGAGCGCTTCCGTGCTTCAGAAGGCACGTACAGCCGTTGGTCCCGGTTATCGCTTAATTGTGATAGTCGTTAAGCTAGTTGGATGCCTCCTAGGCGGCTTGAAAAATTCCAACAGTAGGTTGACCATTAGCCTACTTCCACCGATCCGTAGTGGGCACGCGTGGTGGAGTATTGCCCATTCCCTTTCACCCTCATTTGTGAAAGGAGGCCTGTGAGCAGTGGGACATTATAAGCTGATGATGATGATGATGAATGGGGCACAATTTTCGATTTCGACAATTTATTAAAAAGCATGTTGGATATAAATTTTACTGAAATGTTGCGTGTCTTTTCATGAATATACCAAACTTCCAAACTCCGAAAAGTTGTCTACTGCGCTGACCTTGCCCCAACTGGGCAAGGTCATCAGGACTATTTAAACCGTGAGGGGTCCCCAGACTCATGTAGATATTGAATCCATGTTATCTATAGCTTATATAGTTTGTTCATCGGGTAAAAGATCCGCATTTCGATAAAGTTGTACGTTACAACACTCATATCTCTGTTAAAATCTCTGCTCTATACCAATAAAATGGTCTTCTAAAGTAATATAATATTTTATGACGCCCTCACAACAGTAGACATGGTTGAAGATAACACGAAATAACTTAAATTCAATGTATTATCATGTAAATTGGGTTTTATGGGGCCTTGTCCGTCTAGTGGCGCTTTGAATCGATAGGGATGCCACTCACTACAAAAAATAATATCAGATTTTGGATGTATTAAAAAAAAATTAAGTTCACTAAGTTTTAAAGATATGCTAATGACTGTGCTGTGAAATTAATGAATATAAGTATCGCTGAAAAGAAACTGCCAACGTATTGCCGAACTCGAAGCGCTTTTTTCACGCCCGCCATTTAATTAAAAAATGAGGTCTTTTTTGCTTTAGATGTGACAGAAGTTAGCATAACCAATTCTGCTTTTAAATTCAAAATAATTTGTTTAAATTTGGTTAAAATGACCGAGTCATCAAAGCATATAAATTCTTTTTACAAAACCTTTATGGCCTTTTAACAAAAGTATAAACTTAATTTATCAAGTCAAAGCATTCTCATTGCAAAGTCATCGCGTGTCCAACAAAGACTACGAATTCGGAAGCAACGTTTTAATATTTTTAAAAGGTTTTTGTTACGAAGAGCTTTTGTGTATCATGTTATCGTGATTAGTTGATACTTATATTCCTAGGTACCAGGGGGGAAATACTTTTGTTTTGGTGGAGTATTTGAAGGATTTAAAACGTGTTAATTAACACGCCCTTACAAAGTTATATGTGACTTGTTAATGTAACTATTTTTTAAACTAATGATTCATGCTTCATGAAAATCATAAATTATTATGTATAGTTCTGAACCGATTAATAATTTTAGGTTCTTTATTAGGTTTATTTTTCATTACAATATATTATATGACAGTTGTGTTGTCTGTCACTTAGGAAGGAAAACGTTTGAACCGTGTGGTTTAAATAATACAGGGAAAATTCAATATGAGGTACCTAAATATCTTTAAAATTCTAAATTTTATTTCAAAGAAGTAATATAGAAATTATGATACTGACAGAATATTATTTTCCCTTGTTGCAGGTAGCACAACGGACCTGACTCCCACGCTCATTGGTATTTACGACTCGTTACTGGAACCAGCGAAGAGTTTAAAACCAGAGCCCAACAGCGTCGAGACCGCCAAAGATGCTAGAAACGACCCACCTGTACCCAACACAAACGCAATGATCGAAGACAAAAATACTCCCAGATCTATAGATCCCTCCAAACTATCGGGCAGTGTCAAACTACCTATCGCGGCCATAAACAAAAGTTCTTTATTCTCAATTCGAACTAAAAGTGATAACAATGGTGCTAGTGACGTTAACGAAAAATGTAACCTTACACTCAGTGATACATCAGTTATTATTAAGGATAGTAAAATACAAAGGACATTCAGGGAAACTAAACAGGTTACGGAAACGGCGGCATTTGATAATCTCTCCCCGAATGTCAAACGAATGATATCGAGTGCGGCGGAGACGACGACGTTGAAGTTTCAAAAGAAAACTCTCAATGTTGGAAGGTCTTCTATGAGACACAAAAGTAACATTCCTCTAGTTGGAACTACATCAAAAATATCTCAATCAGGAGTTGAAATATTATCTTCAGTCGAAATTTACGACCAGCCAGTTAAAGGTTTTGGTAAAAAACCTAATGATATTGAAATTCCAACGAAAGCCGCAATAGTTAAGCCTGTATTTAAGATAGATGATGCTCAAACCTACGACGTCCCGACAAACAACCGACCGGCTATTTACGATGTTCCCAATACAAATAAAACTGCTTTTGAATCTTTGTCTCTACCATACATCGATCAATCCATCGAGCTTTCTATATCTTCCAACGATAGAGAGTTCGATACAAAATTATCTTCGAAAGATAGCTCCCCTCAGAAGCCGATGCCTAAAACACCCTCTCCTGAAGGATCTCCAGCGAAATTTCCCAAGACAGTTAATGATGGCACGAATAGTTTGCACAGAAAAGATTTTGTGAGTAAAATCGAGAGTCCATCGAAGCTGTTATCGAAAACTGGACCTTATCCTGAAGCAGTAGGCTCCACTGGTAATTTGAAAACATGTGTCATACCAGAGAAGGAAGTAACGACATTGAATCCTCCGACGGTGGAAGTGTCACGGCCGCTATCGATGAGTTCCATTGCCTCGTCGTCTTCAACATCAAGTAGTGGAGTCCAAAATAAAGGAGGAGTGAACTCTGCTTACTTGGCTTCGATCGAGAGCTTAGATGATCATAGCGATGTTGATATGACATCGGCTAATGGTAGCAACAATTTCGTGAATAAAGCTGGAGTTCTGAATGCTGGTGTCCCGGAGGAGAGGCTTTTGGAGAATACACCACGTGAGTATAACTTAAATAATAATGACATGAATGTTAAGTGATAACAATTTTGGAGTAGCTCAGTAACCTAAGAGTCTTTAATAGTTTGTTTTAATAACACATACAATTTCTAGTTTCTATATTACTCACTAAAGACGATTTTTAACCACATAAAATATCCCTGGAGCCTGTTCTAAAATAAAGTAAATATTCCAGGACAGCAACAAGACGAGACATCAGGCCTGTCCCAGCTGGAAAGGGTTTGCGCTGAGATCGTCCAGACTGAGAATGTTTATGTCGAAGACCTGAGGCAGGTTGTTGAGGTAAGAATCACAATTGTTTTTCCTAATTCTAAAAGAGCTTTATATTAATTTGTTTTGTGTCCTCGTCCCTATGTTTTTTGATACATAAATATTCCCAAGATTTTTTTAGGTACAATTAAGTTTTGTAAGTTAATTTATCAATTAAGGATTCAAATTCAAAAACGATTATTTACTTAACCCTTTATTTGGCCCTTAAAGGATAACCATGATGGTCTAAGGTACTGAAGATACTAAACGAAATCATCAGATTAAACAACTTGACAAAATTATTAACTTTCTGATTTCTTCCTGAATTTACATTAGATCCTACGTTCTTGCTTTCAGTTGTTTGGTCTAAAGAGTTAGTTCAGCAAAAGTTATATGTACTACAAATTATTTCGGGTTCAACCCAATTAGTTGTAAACTGAACGCGTTAGTTAGATTTTGTTTGTTTTGCTTTCAGTCCATTTCCCATGCGTTTGAAACATCAGCCGCGCTCCAATTACTACTTCCGGCTCTAGTTTATATTTTAATTTTATTTTAATCCTTCTTGACCGCCCTGTTACATAATCAAATCATTTCATATAAGAGACATAATGGTGTACTTATTAAAGCTTCGGTTGTCAATAACCTCGGAAAATGATCTCATAAAGAAAATTTTGCTGTATCTTTTTAAAAATTATTTTTACGTTTCATAAAATGAATGGGGTCTAGCAATTATCTTTCTTAGTAGTACTATCTTGGTAGTACCCACTTTTGTATGAGATGACATAATATGAAATGGAAATGTTACGATACATGTTTCTTTAATTTTTCCGTCAGTTTTAATAATAAATCGATGTTCAATCCAAACAAAAGTGGTTGGTCTGTAAACGTAGATAAATTTCATCAGTCATCATGTCTAATTTGGTTGCTTTCCTTGCTTATCAATCTTTTAACCTGAGCTTTTAACAAATCTTCAGATTAACATACATAGATGCGGTTTGTTATCGGTAATATTTTAATCTTGTCTAGGACTTCATTCTAGCCGAGTTCTTTGCCTTGTTTCTCAGTTATAACGAACCGGTGGTAGAGTCAAATATGACGTTCAAAAGTGCCCTATTTGTATTAGGGATATTATCGGATATTTATTAGAATTTTGGACTTTTCAATATATTTCTGAGGCGATTTTCTTCTTCGGCAAAGTGTTTAACTTTTCGCGGTTATAATTGAGTCTTACTTAATTAACCGAACTGTCTGACCTTTTAACATCGATTTTGACTCCCCAAAAAACTACGTACCACATGGTTGAATACTGGTTTCATAGTATTATGTCTAGTATCATAGCAACTGCGGCCCTACTGACCCGATGCATATCAAATTGACCTACTTGTTTAACTGCTAATCAATTCTTAGGGTCAAACGTTCGTTTCCTTTCATCTATTTCAATTTCTTTGCTGCGTTAAGAAACTGTTGTTTCAAGCTTTATAGTACATTTCTTAAATATCCTTTAAATTTCAACAATTTATTTAGAGAGTTTCCCGTTGTATAACGTACGCACGGCTACAGATCAAGCTATACATTTCCAATATAAGCTGACCTCTCATTGCAGGGAAATCCTATACAATGCGAGATCAGCTTATACTGGAAATGTATAGCTTGATGTGTTGCCGTGTGTACTAGCTTCTGCTTGCGGCTTCGCCCGCGTGGCCTACTGGGAACAAATGACATATTTTTCTAACACAATAAAAGAAAACAAAACAACTTGATCCCGCTTCGAGGGTGGAATTATTAAAAACGCTGAGACACGTATAAATTAATTTTCAATCTTCAGCCGGACTTTCATACAAACTTTCATCCCCTATTTTACCCCTTTAGGGGTGGAATTTCGAAAAACCTTTCTTAGTCACGAAGAATATACCCTCTAAATTTCATGTCTCTAGGACCAGCGGTTTAGGCTGTGCGTTGATATATCAGTCAGTCAGTCAGGACTTTGAATTTTATATATATAGATATATATTAAGTAAGGAGATTAATTAAGGGTCTAAAGGCTCTAAAGAGGCGAAAAAAAATGAGAAACTGACTTATTCACAGATGCCTGCACAGTTTAAATCTGTTTCACAGAAATGGTTACAAACAACTTCTAAGAGGTTTAATTTCCGCTTTTCTATAGAATTTTGTAGGCGTGCTGGTGGGAAGGCAAGTACAAAGTTTAATAAAAGAATGTCTCTCGTATGCTGACGTGACATAATTATAGGACAAGAGGTTAATAAATGGATAATGCAAGTGGCATCGCGTGCGACCCACCCTGACCTACAGTGAACCGTGTTACTGCAATGTAATACTGCACTCATTTACTATCTCTTTGACTTCAAAATTTACATATTACACAGCGATTCCTCACAACCCAACGGGGTAAAATCCTTTTAGAGCAGAATACCGGGCAATCCAACTCTGCAATTTAATTAGTGATTTTGCACTGATTAATATCAGTACCGATCCATCACTGCATCTAAATGTTTAGTGTATCCTAGACTTAGCCAATCAGAGCGTATTGTCGGTGGTGGGGAATTGGCGGAATAGATTTCAAGCAAAATGAACGTCATTGCGCTTCTTTGGGTTATTTGTTCGATGTCGCCTTTTCAAACCACGTTTAGTTATGAAGAGATTATTAATGTTTCTGTATCCTACTATATGTATAATAAATGCGTTGTTGTTTCTTACTTCTTGCCACTTTAACAGCACCCCACTGACCACATTGTGATGGACTTTTCAATGCTAGTAATAAATTATAACCTAAATTAACATACATGATACTTTTAATTCCTAAAAGAATTAGATCCCTCGCGAACGTGGTTGAAACCGCGGGGTAAAACTAGTGTGTATAAAAAATATGCATTCAACATAATACTGATAACGACGACACAAAACATACTTACTCATTAAATTGTATTTTCCAAGTCAATTGACTTATGTGGTAACAACAGCATTAGTAAATGTGGTAATGGTCGGTAAATCACGTTAATTATCATAGAAATGATACCTATTAATTGATAAAATAGTGAGGCCTTCGTAATAGCGGGAATGTAAAATAACCTTTCGATAGCCATTGAGTTATTAATACTACGTATAGAGAAGACGCCACCCATCATAACTATGTTCCGTTCAAGCGAGGCCATCCGGTCACACTTATTGTTGTATAACGATGAACGAAAAGCGTAAGCGCCGTGAAAATCACTGTGTTTTAGAGAAAAATACTCTAAAAGCGTTCTGATAGCGCTACGTTTTTCTACTATCTGCTTAGACGAATTATTGTTTCAGGGCTAAAGAAACCATTAGTTAACTCTAAAAAAAAATTGACATAGCCTTTGCTTATGATGGCTGCTCTATACGTAGTAATAATAGCTCAATGTCGATACCATGTTTGGATACAAAACTTGCGCCAGCTAAATCTTGGCTTTATTTCGAAGTGATTCGAAAAGATGCTGCAATTTACAAGTATCAAAATGCATTGACTTTACTTTTTTCTTCTTGTCCAATACCAAATTCAGGTCGATATAATTAACGCAGATGTATGAATAAATTATGAACTTGGTTACACAAAATTTCACTCCATAAGCTTCTAGTGACAGACATGGTAACGGGGCAGGAAGCTGACCGATCGCTCGCTGTCACGCGTGACAGCTGTCAAAGTGTCACGCTGTCAACTAATTAGTCGGCGAATTGAAAAGCGAAGAGAAAATGTCCCTTTCGAAAAAGTGGATAGGAATTCATTATAATGTTTGGCTATCGTCGTCTCCTGCCTGTGCCTGCATTTTTAGAGGAATTTTGTAGAAGGAAGGAAAGTATACCTTGGTCTATACTTATATTTAGTAATCTTGATGTTTCTATAATACTCAAGAAGTCAGATACAACTTGGAACGGGTCTACTGTGTATAAAAATGATAATGAACATAATTGGATTTGGCAATGGTGCTAATTCTGTTGTTTGCAACTAAACTAATGTAGTCTCACTATATCTTTCTTACAAAGAACATAAGACAAGGATGAAATAAATGTTGTCCTATCAAATTAGTCCGATGCTTGTTTTCAACATAAAAGTCGCCATCTATCTCGGTTACCTCTAAATACCCGACGGCAAAGACTAATTTGACATGTTTAAATATGTTCTATCCTTTGTCAATAATGTTTGTAAGAAAGAGATGTGATGTGACTAAGATTAGTTTATTGCAATTTACAACAGAATCGGCACCATTATCTGTTTATTTACGAGACACGCGAATATCAAAAGATTCGAGTAAGCTATCTATTATCTAGTCCGGTGTCTTAACTGGGATCAAGATATTAAAGAACTTCAGAAAACGGGAGCCAAATGCAATGAAGTACAGGGGCTCTACCGCGTAACTTTGGTGGTAATCGTAACGAACACCATTAATAAATTTCATCCAATCAGGGCCCGCGAATGGTCAAAGTCGCGTCGTCCGCATGCGCTTCATTGGATGAAATAATTATTGGTGTTCGTTACGATTACCACCAAAGATACGCAATAGCCCGGCAGTACCATCTCCTAACGCGGTACCTCTACCGCAGTCTAACAAAATCGAAACATTTTTTTATATTAAACTTGTAACGCTTACTTTTGGCAGTCAGTGAGTTTATCACAGGTGCTTACATCTCAAAATTTTTATCGGAATAAAATAATTCAAAAATATTCACTGTTTATGTAATACAGCTTACACATAAAAATACACGTTCCATATAAAGAAAGCCGAGTTTCCTAGCAAAACGGCACAGACATACTGACAGTTTGATTGATAAGTATTGATCATTTAGATGACCAAATTCACAAGAACTCTACCTTTATACCAAACCCCTTTTTAACCCAACATTTTGTTTGTAAAACTGGAGATAGACGGATCAAGATATATTAGTCGTTGTATTCCCTAGGAGCATTCAATTAGGTAGGTGATAGGAAAATGAGCTCTATTCAATGTAGATAGGGTATTAAATAAATTGTATAGCAAGCTAGGTATCGACAGGACCGACTAGTAACGGGACACCCTAATATGGGGGTTGATTGTAGAGTGACCATAAATAGACGACATTTTTATACTCAATTTTATGTAATTATTCCAAGATGGTAATGGGGTTGTAATGCGGATATAATTACTTACATAGGTCGAGTTACATAGTTAGGTATCTACAGTGTTTTCTTTGTACCTCTACGTACAAAGAATACACTGTGGGATAAAGAAAACAAATCATTTTAGTAAAACAAAAAACTTATGCCGCGAGGTGAAACTGTTCAGTGACATCTGAAATATTTGGTCTACCCTCTCAATTCACCTATTCAATCTAGGACTTAATTATGTTCTCTCTGTATCTCTGTAATCTGCTATTTCATACCAAACTCATCCTTTTCTCATTTGAGGTCGGGCATAATCGGGTTCTCCCGTTTAAAATTTGACTAATATTCCGACTGGGGTAGTACCTCCACCTTAAAGAAGATCGCTCCCAAATAGCATTACTTAAAATGGTGTGGTATTCCTACGGTGTGTAAGGTCGCCAGAGCTCCAGGAGGAGGCGCCTGTGCTGGCAGTGTGTGGGGACCGCTTATTGCAGGGTCGGTAACACGCGATTGATACACTTGGCGTTAATAGACTACGGTAACCGCTTACCATCAGGCCCGTTACCTTACTAATATAAAAAACCGGCCAAGTGCGAGTTGGACTCGCACGTGAAGGGTTCGGAAAAGCGTTTCTTGTATGGGGACCTTCTTTAATTTTATTTTATTTTTATTATTTGTTGTTATACCGGCAATAGAAAAACACATTCTGTGAAAATTTCAAATTACGGTTCATGAGATAAAACCTACTGACAGAAAAACAGATGGACGGACAGCAGAGTCTTAGTAATAGAGTATCATTGGCACCATTTAGGTAAGGAACCCTAAAGGCAATGTTTTCTCATCATTATTGATATGATAACTCTACCGTGGTTCTGTAATTTTATAAATTAACAATTCATAATATCCCGATATTGACCAAACGCATGGTCACCTCAGCGTCCTCCTTATCTCTAAGTCCCGATAGCAAGTAGCTCGCATCAAACGCGGCATCCTGTTCGCAAAGTTGATTTATAGCTATTTCACTAACCCCGTTATTTATCACCGGCACACATCTCTATCACATTGAGTCATAACACTTTATTTATCACTACGGTGGACACTCCATCGATTGCTATGTTTATATTTCTAGTTGAGTGCTAATACAATAATAAAGATATTCAAGGTGTCCATGGATATTTGGATTAATCGAATAGTTGCACGGGGAAGGTCATTACATATTTTTTTTACCCAAAAAGGTTAGAAAAAAAAAGGTATAAGGTCATTTCGCCGGTTAGCGACCAGTTAGCTGGGTTGCCCACATAAGATGAGGAAAAAAAAATGTTGTCTACACGCAAAATAGTATATGTTAATGTGAATTTGTCCCAAATATAATCTAGTTTGGATACAAAAACATAAAATAAAATACATTCATACAAAAATATGTATAAAATGCTGAAAAAGTGAAAATATAGCGAAAACGTCGGTTTACGACCATTTTTATCAGTTTGTGACCACCAGTGACCTGGTTTGCGACCGCTATTTTAATATGAAAAATTTGCCATTAAAACAATTATAATCGCTTTAAAAATATTTTAATTTTTGCCTCTTAATAAAAACAAATATGGTAATCATTTGGTGTAATGTCTTCTTTTAATTAAAAAATAACAATCTTACATTTCGTAGAAACTTAGTAATAGTTGTAATAGAATTAAACAATATCCTAAATATTAAGTTATATAACATTTAAAAAATTATCAACATCAATATTTGCTCGTTGTGGTGGATCAGGTATAAACAAATGTTTGCCCCAGTATCCAACATTGCCATATTTTTCGCTAGCAACGCTTTCCTAGACACCACCAGCCAACCTCCACCTTGTATTCCTCACTGCGGCTCCGAAATGTCGGATGTCCGCATTCACCAAAAAGAGGTTCTCAAAGAGTAAGGCTAGTGGCCCCGACGAGATCCCGGCGGTAGTATTGAAGACCTGTGCCCCTGAGTTGTCTCCTATTCTCACACGCCTATTCACTCTTTGAAAACAAGACGTGTCCCTAAATCCTGGAAACTTG
Source organism: Polyploca ridens (assembly GCA_951394255.1). Classification (NCBI taxonomy): domain Eukaryota; kingdom Metazoa; phylum Arthropoda; class Insecta; order Lepidoptera; family Drepanidae; genus Polyploca; species Polyploca ridens. Next base: position 6,404,190 of record OX596269.1, on the reverse strand, counting down.
CAAACGTCCAACCTATACCCAAAAAGAGTAGCCGTACAGATCCGTCGAACTATAGACCTATCGCAATCACCTCCATACTCTTCAAGATTATGGAGCGTGTATTGAATGCCAAACTTCTTGGCTACCTGGAAAACAATGATCTCCTGAGTGATCGACAATTCGGCTTTCGTCCTGATCGATCTACAGGAGATCTCCTAGTGCTAGCCACCCACCTCTGCAGCGAGGCCATTGAGAAACACGGTGAAGCGCTAGCAGTTTCACTGGACATCTCGAAGGCTTTCGACAGGGTCTGGCATGATATTCTGCTCAGCAAGCTTCCCTCATATGGACTGCCCTCTAGTTTATGCGCCTGGATCTCCGATTTCCTGAGTGGACGGTCTATTCGAGTGGTAATCGATGGCTGCTCGTCGGAAGCAAAGGCGATCAAGGCTGGTGTTCCTCAGGGATCTGTTCTCTCTGCTACGCGTTTTTTTGCTGCATATTAACGACTTCCTGAAACCCGGAATTTACGGGTACGCAGATGACAGCACCGTCACAGAGTTATATATCCGATCCGCCACAACAGTCTCTCAGAGAGGATATGGTTACGAGGTTGAACTCGGCTCTGCAAATTGTTGCCGAGTGGGGTACCGCCAATAGGGTCGAGTTCAATGCCTCTAAAATACAGGCCTGTCTTTTTTCTGCCAAGAGGAGCTCCTTCAAGCTGACTCCCGCATTTCGTGATGTATCTGTACCGATATCCAAAAACCTAGATCTTTTGGGTCTCAATTTATCCTCTGACCTTAATTTCGGATGGTCCATCGAGGCAAAGGTTAAGACTGTTGCCAAAAAACTTGGTATCCTGAACAAGGTGAGACGGTACTTCACAAAGGAACAGCTTCTATACCCATTACAGGATCTGGTCCCTTTGTCTCGATTGTATCACACCTCTTCCTCTAACTCATTTGCATATTCACGCCCAATTACAGATTTCTAGTACTAAGAGTCTTTGAGATATAGTGCGGACGGACGGACAGACAGACAGACAGACAGACGGACATGGCGAAACTATAAAGGTTCCATGTTGACTACGGAACCCTAAAAATCAGACTTGGTCGCATACTCAATAAACTTTCATACCAATTTCTGTTAGCGGCCGTTATTTTTCTCATACTAAATTATGGTGGCCGGAAACCAATGTCTTTATTTCGATTATTTTGGTTTACGACCACCTGTTTAGCACCCAATTTCGTACGTAAATTAAATAAAGTTCTTTCAAAGAAACTGGTGGTCGTTTACCAAAGAGCTACAAAGAAAAGCTTTTACAATGCTACATTCAAAATTGTAACAGTCCTGTATGAAGTATTAGGATCATATTGATCATAACAAAATAATGCGATTCTCGTCGATTGGCGACCACGTGGTCGCTATCTAACGTTTTTGATAAGTAAGCATTTCGGTTACCGGCCACTTGATTTTACCTTAATAATAAGTTTAAAAATAGCAAAATACAACAAAATAATAACCAAAACTTATCGGTTGTACAATTTAACATCTAACTTGTGTGTAAAACATGAAATAAGTAATAAAACTTACCTTTGAGCACCGCGCGCCGTGTTATTTTTTTTCCAACTTGCGGTACGTCCACTCACCACTGAATCAAGACTGCATTGAGCAATATTTTTTCGGCTCTGGGTTAACCCATTTGTTTCAAACTGTGTTAATTCTTATTTCATAATTATTTATAAAGCACGTTAGATTTATTTTTTATTTATGTTACATCTACAAATACTATTATCTTGATTTAAAGAAAAGTAGTACGTCAAATGGTCGCCTACTGAAGGTGGTCGCGATACCGGCGAAAGGACCCTACTCATGTTTTTTTTTCTGCAGCGGCAAGCGTCTGCGCCGCGAGGCGTCAACTATTTTATAATAATAATATATAATTTCTTTGTTGCATTAAATAAAAATACAAATACATTATACAGACAATTCAACATTTATAATATAGATAGATAGTCACAGTAAAAAAATAAGCATTGATGCCTAAACTAGACTACTTTTGGTTTTTAGTGTGAATAATAATGTAGGTTAGGTAGGTTTTCCCAATGGAGTACAGCATGGGGTTCTTCAAAAAGGGTGTGAAGAGGTTACTTCAGGGTCGGCAACGCGCGAGTGATACGCCTGGTGTTGCAAGCGTCCATAGGCTACGGTAACTGCTTACCATCAGGCAGGCCGTAACTTGTTTGCCACCTAAGAGGTATAAAAAAAAAAAAAAGGTTACTATGGAAAGTTGATGAAAATTTCAAATGTAACGTTTTGACCAGGGAAGCAAGCAGAAGAGCAAGAAACAGCAAATTTATTTTGGACATTTACTTTTCTATTTATATTTACATATTTTTTTTTCAAATGTTATACAATTTCAAAACACAACACAACCTAATAAAATACAAAAAAAATCAACAAGATAAATAAATAAATACTAGTAAATATCTAATAACCTGACCGTTCTTATATAGAGTCCACTATTTATCCCAAAAATTCAACAACTTTGAATTATTATTGTCTTTTCAGTATCAAGTAGGGTAGAGGCACCAATAAATGAACGTTTAAGAGTTTTGTCCATCTTTAAATAGCTATAACTCAGTCATTTCATGACATAGGCGCTTGTTATTTTTTTCAATAATACCTTAAATCCTTATTAATTGAAGGATTAAAGTAATTATATCCTACATCTTCAAATATTTTTTTAAAAATTGTAAATTTAGGAAAATTTAGGTTTTACCCCTATAGTTGAACACTGAGCCCTAATTATGAACGTTTTGTAACCAAAAGTTGAACTAACATTTGAATAGGAGTAGATTCCATATTAGTTCGTTCATTTAATGGATTAATGAACCATAAAATGAACGAATAATATTCTAAGTGAATATTATTCGTTCAACTTGAGGCAGATATACCCAAAGGTTGAACGAATAAAATTTGAACCGTTAAAATTTCGACCACCGATCTTAATGGTGATTCTATAGGCAAGTTAGGTTTAACATAATCCAAAACTGTAAAATAATTTGTTCAACTTTTGGTAACTAAGTTCATAAATTTAATAAAATTCATTTGACTATTTTTGTTTTTGTGTTTAATTGTTAACTTAAAGATTTTAATGGGTATAAAAATTAGACCTTTTTCCATTAGTTGAACGCCGTTCATCTATTGGATCAAGTGAACAAAATTTAATCCATTACTTGAACAGTAAATTTCTCTAAAAAACGGTAAATAATGTAATAATATATATTAAGTTATTGAAAGCAGAATATATCAAGATTTTATTCCAACTAAAACTGCTCTAATATGACATTAATTCTTTCTATACGCTGACAATGTTCTTAAATTTGGAGGGACTTACCGTTAGAAGGTTTCCATATAAAACCGATTTTTGGCGGGTACCGTACACTTAAAAAATTCACCGCAAGCGCGTCTGGGCTGTCATTGTCAATGTTGTTAAGGAATATGGAAGAAAAAATATTGCCTTATGGGGAAAAAAATATTGCAAACATGTAAATTTAGGGATTATATTATATTTCTTTAATTTTCGGTCGATCGTTCATCTATTGGGGGTCGGTCATCTTTTGGTGCCACTACCCTATTATAATACTAATAAAGCTGTTCAAACATTTCTGTCACTATATTCAACGTCATATCATATCGTTATGTATGTAAATGATAATGATTAGCATTTTTATTAGAAAACAAATATTTTTAGAACTGTCTACTTAACACGCTAATGCAATCTCTACACTGTCATAAAATATTAGTTGCCGTCTAATAGACTTTTTACCTTTATGGAAAGTTAATTATGGCAACTTCATATATGCTTCATAATGAGGAGTTTTCTTATGATACTTCCATGTTCAAAATACCTGTCAAATCATGAACTTAAGGTTCAAATTGGTTCGAATTATCAACAGTTTGACAGGTATTATGTATGAGCAAAGAGGTATCTTAAGAAAACTCCTCATAAGGGGATAATATTTATCAAGCGATGGGAAAATCTGACCCTAAGGCGCCAATCCCACAGAGAGAGTTCTGCGTTCCGCACTCACTTTTGTGCACACAGCAAGCAGTCTAGAGTTCTGCAATATTTGCTACCGATCACACGTCATACCAGTTTTTTACAAGCTTTTATATAACTTGCAATGTATGTATGTATGTTTGTTCGGGTGGAATCTTGCAAGTCGAATTTCACCCACTTCCAGTGGTCGGATTGACTTGATATTTGGTATACATTAGTGTATTGGATGACAATGCAAGTACAGTCAACATAAAGTACAGTCACTCAAAAAAAGCTTGTATTAAAAATGATAATATAAAAGATGCCGCATAGATTAGATTATAATCCATCCATAGGCTACGGTAACTGCTTACCATCAGGCGGGCCATATGCTTGTTTGCCACCTTAGTGAAAAAAGAACCCAAACTCTAGAACTCTCTCTGTGGGATCGGCGCCTAATTGAATAAAAAATATTTCAAAACTGCTTCTAAATTGTATAAACTGTATTTATTTACGAGCCAATTTATGGTAATAAATAATAACGATTTCAACTCCCGCACTCACGCATTTTGTATACGTAAAACAGCCAAAGGCAACTCGTTCCACAAATCCCGCAGAAACTCCAGACGAGCAAAACCGCAGCCACAGCGAGCTAAAATATATTTTTAACTCTCTAACTTTATGAATCGAGTTAAGTTTATTTTGGTCTTACGTTTCTCAGCGTGGGACCGCATTAACAAATATACATTTACAAAGACATTCTCTTATAATAGCTTCCTCAACGTCTCATACAGTGTTGAGTGGAAATCTATAGTCGTGTTAATTTATTTGACAGTTACTTCGTTTTATTTACACATTAGCTTTATGCCTCAGATTTTTTTATACTAATATGGTAAAAAAAAAAGTATATGGCCTGCCTGATCACATAATAAGATATATTTGCAAAGGTATCTTCTCATTCTTCCCGAAAAACTTCGTGCTCTTGCCTTTTTGAAAACCACGGTAGATAGCTCATTCCACAACCGCGTCCGCGCTAGCATGCTCCTTCCACAACTGCGTCCGCGCTAGCATGCTCCTTCCACAACCGCGTCCGCGCTAGCATGCTCCTTTGCTGCGCAGTGCGAGACTATTTTGATACTAATATGAACTGAGAATATAGTTTTAGTGAGAATATTGAGTTTTATGAAAATAAGGGCTTCTATTTAATACATAATTATCCAGAGATATATGTATTTAAACCTATAAGCCCATTACAGACGTAGCTATAATATATATTAATATAAATCATAGCAAGGCATATAACGATATATTTTCAATACTAATCTTTGAGTGACCGCACACGCAGCTATAATATATATTTCTGTTTCTTCGCCAAACTGTACTGTAATTTATATTATAGCTACGTCTGTGATGGGCTATATATTGGGTAACTGGTAATTAGTAAACGATACTTAGACACATGATTGTACTCATGATAACAAACAACTTTCCCAATGAAACAAATAATGTGCTAAGTAAATTAAAAAAAAATGTTTTCTTGGGAAAGTTGTTTGTTATCATGAGTACAATCTTGTGTCTAAGTATCGTTTAATTATTACCAGACACCCAGACTCGAGAGCAACAGCACATTGTAAATTCACACATGGCCAGTAAATAAATTGGTTATAGGTAAACGATTGTTTTGCAAACATCGATCGGTTACCTTCACGATGGAAAACCATTTATCTCTTCTAGTGAAAGTCCAATAAAATCAATCTTATAATAAAAATGTGGGTAGACATTAAAACTTCTACTCCTTTCGGTAAGGCTGTGGGCTAAATGCATTTAAAATGTATAATTATTGATTTATCACTGGGTAACCGTTAAAAATCACTGATTATGATTATCTATGGATAGTTTTCGATACGCGTGTTTATATTTTTGTTGGTTCAAGACATACGCTGGAGCGGCCATTGAAAAGTTTTAAAGATGACAGCTCAGTCGTGCGTGACATCGAATGCCGAGGCGAAGTCGCTGGTTCGAATCCTACAATGGTTTTGAGCTTTCCATTAAGGCTGACATCGTTATTATACCATTGCTGAGTGTTTGTGTCCTTGCTGGGTACCACCATAAGGTTGAAAATTTTTTTTTACCTGTATTGGCCTGTTTGACCACAATCTCACCATGGTAAGTGATAATGTGGCCGAAGGTGTTAAGCACACAAAGTCTAGAAGGAACTGGCTCTCAAGTGCAGCTGTTGGAATACACCGATAGGTGCTTGGCGACAGATTCTCAACTTGAGGGTGGTAGCCAGCCAGGTGGGTATTACCCTACCACGTGCTATAGTTTCCTCATGATGTTTTCCTTCACCGAAAACTCAAGCTCATTGTAGTATTCGAACCCGGGACCTTCGACTCGGTATCCGACGTCACTACCACTGAGCCATCATCGCCTTAAAAGATATCGCTATCGATTATAAATTGTATCGATAATAGTGTGGGGCGTGAATCGAGTTATTTAAATGTGCACTGGACGCGACACGTGGGTTTGATATACTGCGCTTGCGACGCACTGTGATGATACCTGCATATCGATTATGTTAATTATTTGATAAAGATTACGTTTTCTGAATATTTGAAAGTGTAGTTATAGGAGATTTTGATTACATCTCTCTCTTTTTCGATTCGAACTTTTTTTTATACAACTTAATCGGCAAATAAGTAAATGGCCCGCCTAATTACCCTTCCCCTACTTCGGAGCTTCGGCTCAGTCACACCATAGGGTTGCAATATCACAGAGCAACTGTACTAGAGTACGGCCCGTGAGCACTGTACGGTCCAAATGCCTTGAAACGAAGTGCGCGTACAAAGTTATCGAGAAACAATAGCAAGGAATCGATATCGATATTTTGTCTGACTGTAAATCAACTAGTGTACGATATATCAGTGAATGCATCTATATCATCGAATATCTCCATACCGTCTTGTTTGTCACTTTTGTAAATAGATGTATATGGGCTGTCAAAAGATGGCTCTGTCTCAAAACCTTATTTCTGGTCAGTTTTTTTTAATAGGTGGCGCTCTAACAGTTAGAAAACAAATTAAAATATTCCCAACGTGAACCTTTTATTCAATAACTTGTACAAATAAATAAAAAAAACCAGTTACAAACACGCATTTAAGATACACACGTAGATACAGAAAACTCCATAAATATCAATGCGTGTTAAGATAAAAAATCACATAAAACCGATGTTCTCACGTGGGCAGTGTAGTGAAGTACCGGCATAATTTTATTTTCTACTAAATTGATATCAATAAAATCACTTTTAATAGGCGCCGTGGGCGATACTGTTATTGATTTAGTTTTCTTCGTCTATGTTAATTAAAAAAAGAATTTGCTATTGGAGAAGCACGTGCCCAGCATGGCAGAAGTAGGTATATGAGCTGAAAACTTTTTGATTGACTTTTCCTTTTGCACAACTTCCACAAGTGGGCTATTTAATTTGTTCAATTTCCACACGATTCGTTCGTCCAAGCTAAATCATTGAGCTATTATTACTACGTATAGAGAAGACGCCACACATCACAACTATATTCCGTTCAATTTTGGCCATCAGGCCACACTTGTTGATGTAGAACGATGAACAAAACGAGTAAAATCACGGTTTCTGCGAGAAAAATACTCCTAAAAGCGTTCTGATAGCGCTACTTGTTTCTACTGTCTGCTTAGAAGACTAATTATTGTTTAAGCGCTAAAGAGAACTTTAGTTGACTCTAAAAAATGGGACATAACCTTTGCTTATGATAGTTTCTCTATACGTAGTAATAATAGCTCAATGAGCTAAATCCAGAGATGTTTGATTTATAAAAATGTTATCCTTATATATATTTTTTTTAAACTAAATTGTTAATGTTCGTTTTTATGATACTTCTGACATTACATGTAGGTACCTAAAAATTGCTGTCACCAACTAAATATCGAACAATTTCCACATGCACAAAATCGCCCACGCGTCTATTGTGTGACTAACCTGGTGTTAATGTTAATTACACTTTACTGCGCCATGAGTTTTAACTAAATTATATTCAGTAGGCAATTTACAAGCTTTGTTAATTGTTGAGTAATGGAACGCAACTCTGCTTGTGTGGCGCCATCTATTACTTTATATTGAACCAATGTTGATTACTATTCCTAATTCAAAATCATGGATGACGTTTAAGCTAATATTACTATCATAAGATCCATCTGTGTCGACGGACAAACTAAATTAATTATTGTTGTAAAGCATAGATAGATGTTGTTTTTCTAATAAGAAATAAAAAGTAGTAGGTATTGTTTATTTAATTGCTTCATGTTTATTTACCTTCGTAATAGCGTAATAATTCAATGTTCGTAAGCAAATACATTACAAATTAAAAGTATAAAAAACATAGAGAATACAAAGACATACTTAAATAAAAATAAAAAGGAAACTAAAGCAATATTGCCAATTGAATATTTTTTTCGAATTTACAGCAGAGCTTATGCAATTCATCAATTCCGAATCTCTAGTAAACCAAAAACTAATGAAATTACGTTGGATCTGCAGAGAAAAATGAATTCCGTTAGCAATATTAAGCAATATTGCTAACGGAATTCATTTTTAGCCCCCCAGTTGATCCAAATAGCTGCTAGTTGATCAGAACGCTAGCAGCTTTTTCACGCTGTATGGCGATAATTCTTTGGGCTCTGGGCGAGGTATTCACCAGCCCACTGGGAAGCGTCCTCCAGGCTCTACCAGTGTTATTAGTTATTCCACAGGTTATTCTGTGCTTTTACCTGTCTTACTTACTTTTATGTAGGTAACTTACCTTTTACATATTTTCACATGTGCAGTTTACCGATCCCTTATTATTAATTTTGAGTTATTATACTGAAACTTCGCATGCGTGACTCAGTTTGGGAATTATTTACGCATATCTTTAGCTGGCATTACGTATTTCAAACACGCACGAAATACCATGAATGACTAAATTTATCGCGGATATACGGTTAAGTATAGTTTTTCGTTGAATCACAGTTTTGCGATGACTATTTGTTATGGTATTTAAAAATATTGGCCCGCGAATTATCATTTATCAATAGGTACCTACAACCGTATACCAATGTTGCTGAATCTGTTGTTTACACAAACTACACTTATTTAAAAATACGGCCCGCCCGGTGGTAAGCGGTTACCGTAGCCTAAGGACGCTTGCAACACCAGGGTTATCATTCGCGCGTTGCCGACCCTGAAGAAATCTCTTCACACTCTTTTTGAAGAACCCCATGCTGTACTCCATTGGGAAAACCACGGGGCGAAACAATTCTGGTTTTAATGTGTGAGGATGGACTCCCCGTCGATGGCGAGAGTTGCGATGGTGGAAGGTAGCCGTGGGCATCAAGTCGAACAATTCTTTAGAACACTCCACTATTTGTATGAGATATGAGTAAAGAATGTGTTTCAATAAGATTATCTCAAGCAATCGTCGTGGAAGATTTATTTAAGTGAATTGTGATTCTTCCGTAGGTACAAAGATCTCGAAGTTAATACCTACCACCGAATACCTGGTATACGTTGTCTAAACTTTGCGACTAATTGCTTTATGTACCTACTCAGTTTGGTTACAATGGGCACTCTTTAAATTGGCTAGACGTTAGGTATTGTCAAGTAGATAGGAACCTAAGTAGCTGCTAGTAGTGAAAGTTTGTCCTACAAGTATTTTGGACACTATATTGATAGTTTCCTCGCATTTGGTCTTGCGATCTCAAGAAACAATTTCTTCCTGATACCTATATGCTTGCTTGTTAGCTTCCATCATGTGGCTTTACCCGCATTCCTGAGGGATCTTGAGCTTTTCCGGGATGAAAAGTATCCTGTATGGTAGACCAAGGCATGATCTACCAAGATTCCAAATTTCATACAAATTCGTTTAGTAATTACTGAGTTGAGAGATAACAATCATACACATACAATCGTTCAAGTTTATTACCTATATCTGTAGGATTCGTAGGATAGGATAGCTTGACACCATATATAATGTTACTACACAAATGAGGGTGAAAGGGAATAGGCAGATACTACACCACGCGTGCCCACTGTGTGTCGGTGGAGGTAGGCTAGTGGTCAACCTACTGTTGGAGTTTTCAAGCTGTCTTGGAGGCCATCAACTAGCACAATGACGAGTTTTCGTCGATCGAAATACCTGTCAAACTGTTGATAATTCGAACCAATCGTATTTTGACCATATATAGAGGTATCATAAGAAAACTCATTAAGTGATAACCGGGACCAACGCCATTACGGACGATGCACGTCGATAGGTTAGGATGTACCTAATTTGAGGAAATGTATGTTATGTATGTGCTAAGTTTCACCCAAATCCATTGAACAATTAACTAAAGAAGCGCTATGACATTCAATTTGTTTGATATCTTTTTTTTTTATTGACACCCTTAACTCGATTGACCGCCGAGCCAGGAGACTCAACGAGACTTTAAATAAGGCGAAACTCACGAGGCTCGACCATCGGAGAAGGGTTGCTTGCCTATCGGCTTTCTACAGGATATATTTTGGAGAGTGTGCGCAGGAATTGTTCAACCTTATTCCACCATCCCCATTCTTACACCGAACCACAAGACGCCGGGAAAATTTTCACCCGTACGTTGTTGACATACCGAAAATACGGACACAGCGTTTTGTATGCTCATTTATAATGCGGACAGCAAGGGAGTGGAACTTGCTTCCGGCGTCTGTGTTTCCTGACTCATACAATCTAGGGACTTTCAAGGCCAGAGTGAATAGGTTCCTTCTGGGTAGTGTGTTCCATCATAGGCTTCGTCTTCGTCCCTTATGGGCGGGTCAGAGGCAAAACACAAGACGGTAGTATTATATTAATCAGTGCAAAAACATTTACTAGTTGTGGAATTAGATTTCTGAAGGAAAACTGAAGGATTTTCCTCGATGTCTAAATCCCAAAACAATGTAATTGGCTCAGAAACGAACCACGATCAAAGCATCACTCATATTAATCATATCAAGCAAACCCGTGGGCTACATCTATGTAATCCCAGCACGTGTGTGACAATGACAATGTGGGTTAAAACCGGTGTTACCAGTTACGACATACGAGCCAGATGGATGGACAAGCGAGCACGGGGGCTATTGTTTACCCAGCGTGCTGCGTTTACGCGTGCAAGTGGACTTGATCGAGTGATGGGGCCGAGTTGATTTATTTAGAATTCGGAAATAATGTGGTTGCTGAAATGAAATGAAATGAAATAAATTTATTTACAAGAAAGCTGAATCAGTGGGATTTTGATTTTACTGCTTTAGATGACATTGTATATATGAAAGTGGATGGATGTACGGGAAGAGGAAGTCCGAAAAAGAGATGGATGGATTGTGTGAAAGATGGTATGGGTAATAAAGGAGTGAATGCTGGTATGTCGGATAGAAGAGCCGAATGGAAGAAGCGTACATATTGCGCTGACCCCAAATAATTGGTAACAGGGCTGCAGGGCAGGCAGATGATGATGATGATTTCAGTCTGCTTGTCAGCCTTTAGACAAAAAGAAATTAAATTTTTTCAGCGACACACTTGATATGAGTGTGTATGTAGTACAGTAGTAGGTATTTATTTAGTTGGTTTTATGGTGTTACTGAGCAATTATTTCTGGAATACGGCATTCATTGAATAACCCTTCAATGAATGCCGTTTATTTTTACGCTAATAAATTCTATTAAATTATAATTGTCGAGGCTGTCCAACCTCCATGGCTGTGAAGAGACATACCGCTACTTGAATTTGAATAAGACTGATAGAAGTTCATGAAAAATAATAAATGACACGACCAGCAGACGGAGACCAGACCCTGGTAAAGAAGAATACGAGGACAGACCGTTCAAGACCGTTCAATAATGAACACGTTATAGTTACTTGACTGCCTGCTATCTACTATCTTACCAAACGACGTAAACGAAGCTCAAAGTATAAACGCATAGGATTTTTATACCTCCATACATTTAATATATCGCACTGTGATAGTAAATTATAGTAGGGAGGTATTTTATTACTCTGTTTTTGTCTTTTGTGTAAGATTATCTCTTCAGATGAATACAAAACTGTTTTACGAGCTTTAAATTTTTATATGGACTTTATTATTACTGTATCTAAGACTATATAGTCCTGGACTAGTTACAATTAAAATCGTTGCTGGCATGAAGCAATATTTTCTTCATGCTTGCTAGCAAGTTGGAATTATGTCACCAAGTACCTAGGCTTATTCTTGTTGTGGATATTTCTTTTAATAATTACTGTTTTTGTTCCAAATACTTTACATATGGTAGGCGATGATAGCTCAGTGGTAGTGACGTCGGATACCGAGACGAAGGTCCCGGGTTCAAATCCTACGATGAGCTTGAGCTTTCTGTGAAGGAAAACATCGCGAGGAAACCATAGCACGGTGGTAGGATACTTTGTACTCATCAAGCTGGCTACCACCCACAAGTTGAAAATCTGTCGCCAAGCACCTATCTGTGTGTTCCGATAGCTGCCCTTGAGAGCCAGTTCCTTCTAGGCTTTGTGCGCTTACCACCTTTGGCCACATCATCACTCACCATGGTGAGATTGTGGTCAAACACAGGCCTATACACAGTAGAAAAAACATACTTAAATTGACACTTAGCCAGGGGCTAGCTGCAAGTGCAGTGGGAAGTAAGTAAGTCATGCTCACTTTTTGCTTGCGGCGGCGTCGTGTGACGGGTCACTCACTTCCCTCCAATATGGCGAGGAGGGCGATGGCTGCCACACGCGTCATACTTGTGAAAAGGTGCTGCTTGTGGGGGCTGGTCTGCTTAAGTTTGCCATTTATTTATTTACTTATTAAATATAGATTCAGTTTTGCCGCAATTTTTTTTGCTGCACGCAATTGTTGTCAGTGCGATTAGAATTTAAATATTATGTAATGAATCTATGCTTGTTTTGAAAAGAGTAATTGCTGAGTTTATTGCCGGCTCTTCTCAGTAAATGCAACCTTCCGAACTGGTATTAGAGTAGTAGAGTCAGACTTTTCATAAGTGCCTGCGAAGGTCTATTTGAATAAATGATTTTGAATTTTGATTTTTAGAAGCTACTACAACCATAGATACTTTTCTTCCACGTGATGAGCGACCTTATAGGCTTTGTCAATTTTCAGTAGGACTACCAGACATGCGTGACTATAAGTACCGGCCTACTATTTAGATAAATAATTAGAAAGTGCAGTAACCTACAGGGTGGTCAGCACATGGTATGCATTATACAGACGCACTATAAAAGGAGTATTCGTGATACACGTTATCACGGTATCAGCTTTCTACCGCTGGCCACGCTCCGCACTATCTTACACATACAATCTTATCTATGCTTTAGAAATTGCTCTAAATAGGGCAAGCCGGATCATTAGCTCCTGTTTACAAATGTGACGATAAATTATCAAGTTTTTTCATACTACGAAGGTAAAGCATACGCCCCGCCTGATGGTAAGCGGTTACCCTAGCCATATGGACGCTTGGAACACACAAGGCATCACTCCCAATAAGCTCTGGCGACCTTACTCCATGAAGCTGTAGATAAAAATGGAGGCCACACTTGGAACAAGCTTGAGTCAAATACTCACATTCCTACATATTTCTATCTCACTCTCTGTGGGCTCTCCCTCTCAAAGGTTACCCTACTTTAGAATGAGACGGCCTTCCCACAGAGAGAAAAATAGTCATGCATATGATTCATAAGCTAAGCTTCAAGTAGGTATTCGAAGTGTGGTCTCCATTTTTATCTACAATTTCATGCCTTACTCATGCGCAGGAACCTGCTGAACTAATTTCTCCCATACAACATTATAGAAAACGCAATCGCGATAATACGCCCTTTTCAGAAACGAATTTACACCGTATTGCTTACATCATAAAAATCTAAATACCAGAATGTGGTTCTCATGCTTGTGGAACTCTGCATCTCTGTGGGTCGCGACCCCTAAGGGGGTTCGCGAAACCTTAGTCGGGGGGTCGCCGGCAGAAGGAAAAAGGCAAGGTAGACTTCGCGCAAGCGGGCGTCCAACTTACCACTTACTTAGTTGCAAACCTCTCGCGGCTTCTTGCAGACTAATAAGTAAAGGTATCGAAATAAAGAAAATCATTATCGTAGTCTTTTAATTTATAAATTCTTTGTCTGTCTGACAAGGGGGTCGCCAGAATTTTTCAACTGTAAGGGGGTCGCGAATCAATACGATTGAAAAACACTGCTCTAAACTAAAGTTATCAGAGAAATACAATGTCCCAAAAACGATGTCATTTACAAGACCACTTTAGTTTTCCTTTCTGATAGTGAAATTTGTTATGGTCGTGCTAAATTCACGCGTATTACTATTCTGCCATTTGCTGTGATTGCATTCTTGTGGCGTAGTCCTACACTAGTTTCGCGGTTAAAGCTACACAGTACATATGATATTTAAACAGTAGCTCAATTGGATTTTAGCTTCGAGATAAATATAAGAAATGTTAAAAAAAAAAACTCGGTGATTTTTAGCCATCTAGATAATACAAGGTGATATAATAATCAAATACCATATTAATATGTTAATGAACTAAATGGTATGAAATGAGTGAGGTGTTTACCCTACTGACCCGGTAGGAAGTGTATTTTTGTTTACATATGAATATACATACAGCTGTGAATTCAGGAAATGAATTATCTTCAACAATGTTGCTGGAACAGCCTTTTTAGACTTCCAGCATCCAGTATATAAATTAAATTATCTTGATCCATTGGGCCCATGAATCATTTTGACATTATATTGTGACAACTGACCATAATACTGTGGTGTTGCCAGCACTAAAGTGGAACGCCGATAAATTACGTATTTTGTACTACTTACAGTACATATAATTGTGTACAATAGTGAATTTAGTGCAGCGATATGATCGTAAACATTTAATGAGTCGTTTCATTGCACATTATAATTAATATCCTGTGTCTAATGCTTGTTTATTTGTGTAGATATGGTCTTATTTTAGCTAAACTGTTGAAGATTATTATTTATACGGGAAAATAAGTACCTTAAAACAAAAAGAATATGTGATACAAAACAGGCGGTCTTAAAGCTATTTCTTCCACACCCCCTAATGCCACTGGTGATCCAATATATTTCGACAGGGTGACTTTTGAATCGCTGTCTTACTAGAACAAAAGTTGTTCAGACCATGTTTAAACATAACTAAGAATAACATTCTATAACAAAAAAAAAACCGGCCAATTGCGAGTCCGACTCGCACACGGGCGACACAATATTAACTAACTCAACTTTACTATGAAAAAAAAAACCCCAAATAAGACGTTTCTTGTATGGGCGCCCACTGTAATTCTTAATTTTATTTCATTTTTATTATTTGTTGTTATAGCGGCAATAAAGTCAAAGTCAAAGCCATTTATTCAATTTAGACCCCAGAAGGGCACTTATGAAGGTCACATTTACTGAAGTTACCACTGGTTCGGAACTCGGCCTTCAACTGAGAAGAATCCGGCAAGAAACTCAGCAAGGTTACATTTTAAAATATTTTTTGGACAATCTGACTATGTTTGGCTTTATTTTTTCCAAATAAATAAATAATTAACAATAAAAATATATACCTAAGCATAGATACAGATTCTCTGAAAATTTCAGCTGTCTACCTATTACCGTTCATGAGATACCTACAGCCCACTGATAGACGGAAGGACGGACGGACGGACGGACAGCGGAGTTTTAGTAATAGGGTCCCGTTTGGCACCCTTCGAGTACGAAACCCTAAAAAGTACCTCATTGGTTTTTAAAAAACAGAACACACAATTAAAAAAAACTGGATCCCGCGGATTCCCAAACCACAGAGGGTTATAGTAATCTGTGCCCAAACCAGCTATAAACTGACATGCCGCCGCGGCCCGGCTGTGCCGCAACGAGCGAAACAACGATTTAAAAGTCACCGTGTATATCTACAAGCAACGATATCCATTGATCAATAAAATTAAGACCTGCGGGGTTATTTTAAAACGGTCGGATTCGGAATCGGGAGCGGAATCGGAAACCTTCATCGGAAAAGATCCGATAGCGGAAAGTTGGAGTGCGTTTACAAAGTTTGTTTTTAATAATGGTAGGAAATGGTATACCTAAACTAAAATAAATGTAAAATCGAAATGATTACGGATTTTCATTGTTGAAAGGCCTCATTTAAACACTCATATCAAATGCATAAAGACAGATACTTGTTATTTTTTATATTTTAGATTTATGGTCTACATTGTTTTAATAAACATAAAATAATGGTTTTCTAGTTTTATCGAACTTCGGAAACGGACTGATAGGTCAAAGTAATTGTTGTTTATAATATTCGAAAAAGTCAGGCAAAGGTTTAAGCCATACAGCCTAATCGTATTTGAGTTATACCTAAGTTCTAGTCACAAAATAAATCACTTTCATTTAGTACGCACTGTCAGTCACAGTCCATAAACGTCAATGTAACCTGTTACATGTGTTAGTAAAATAGTGGTCAATAAGCTAAAACTTCTCACGGACTTTTTGAGACAACTTGAAGTCATGATACACATAATTCATTTAATTTCCCTTCATTGGTGCGCGAGGATTGATCTTTATAGGATAAAACACCAATGATTATTCTCTGTTAAAAATTCGTGTATTTTGAGTTTTATTGCAAATATGCAATAAAACTTATGAATTTTTGAAAATAAAATGAAATGTCAAAAAGCCCTCGATGTCAATGTAATTATTTTTTCAGTACATTCATGGAGAGTATAATAAAACAAATATTTTATAATTACGTAGATCTTTTAGTTGTAGTGAATCTAGCATCCAACTTGAGTAACGGTATTGAGTGACCAATATGTTTTAGTTCCTACGAAGTTTGAGTATGTATATATATGTACCTATATTATTACTTTTACTGCAGACCTTTCTCATTCATTATTTACTTAAAATAGGGGCAAATACACTCCGTTTAGTACCAACTAACCTTTATTAAGTTTAAATAATGTATTTATATTAAATAATGGTCAAAAACGAACATTAAATAAAATTCGGAAAGAATTCCGCCAGCTAAAAGCTATCGGAAACTTTTCGATGAATCGGATTGATATTTCCGTCGCGAAACGTCAAACTATTCGATTCGGAAATTAAAATAGCAATGGGCGCTTTAACCTATCATGCAGAATATATTTATTTTAGTTTAGGTATTATTTGTAACACTTAAATTGTACTATTATCGTACAATGTTAAATAAATATTGATGTTCTTATAGTTTTGATTGTCTTTTAATGTGCAAATACACATTTTTATTATTATTTTATTATGTCGGAAACTCGCCTCGGAAGTTTCCGATTCCGCTCCCGATTCCGAATCCGACCATTTTAAAATAACCCCGCTGTATAACTTCACGACCTAGTTTCTAGGAGCTTGATCAATGTTATGAGATTTATTATTTGATTAATTAAATAGATAATAGTGTAAATAGACAATTATTAGCATCGATCAAAGATAGCTTTGACAGAAATTAACAGTAATAATCTTTTAATAATAAATGTTGTTATTTCAGGGGTACTTGCACGTGTGGCGGCGTGAGGTGACATTCTCCGAGGAGGAGCTTTCGGAGCTGTTCAACAATATTGAGAACATTTATGTTTTTAATAGGTGAGCAAGTTTTTTTATACTTACATAATTATATAACGCAAAGACTCTATAAGGGGTTATTAAATACACCCAGGTTTTAAAATAGCCTCGTGACTGAGTGACTGGTTTTACTAAACTTGCTTTAAATCATCTTCGTATTGGTCTCTGTTTTTCCCGATTTTGAGAAATGTTTTAGTCTATGTTTAATTACGCTGAAACAAAAGCGAGGTAGGTACGCAGTGACCGTTCTGATAGCTGCTAAGTATGTCACAGGAAAAAATAACCATGCGGATGGCTTCGCGAGCTTAGGCTTTATTTATTAAAGGCTATTGAAAGCAGGTAGTTTTAGGGTTCCGTATCCTAAGCCTCCGCTGTCCGTCCGTCCGTCTGTCTATCAGTGGGCTGTATCTCATGAACCGTATATAGGTAGACTGTTAAAATTTTCACAGAATATTGCCGCTATACACGTAATAAAATGAAATAAATAAACAAAACGTCTGTACGGAACCCTTCGTGTACGAGTCGGACTCGCACTTTGCCGTTTTTTTATATAACGTCAATAGAAACTATGATCAAAATAAAAGTATTAGTTGTATGTCCACCAAAGTCCGATGTATAAGCAAATGTGGTATGGGAAGGTTTCCCCTAGTTTCCGAGTGAGCATTATCGCTAAATATTTCGAATCGCAGAGCTGTTTTTTCTTCGCGACATATGGAATAATTTGACGTACCCTCCGTTAGCTCATATATCGACTAGCTTTCTATTTCGATAATAGGAAACAGGGTTGAATTTGGTTAAGATAGTTATCGCTAGCAATATTTTTCTAATTATTGCCGCGGAATGGAACAGAAGCAAATTAAATTGTACATAGCATAATGAACTTTATGGCAATTGTGTAACGCACAAACTAAATACGAGCCAAAAAGGTTTTTCGCGCGTCTTCCGTGGAATACTCGCGCATTCTCGAGAATTCCTCGCTTTTTACAAACAATAATATTCTCTGTGGCTATGCACTTTAAAGGCACTATGACGTAAAATCTATGTTGGTTTGCCGCATATTACAAACGCCAAGTGTTTACGTCAATTATATGTGACATAATAGGCAGTCTTTATGAAATCTAGATCTAGATTCCGATCAATTTATACAATTTTCTTAATTGCATTAAAGCCATCTAAGTAGTAACTCTACGGTACTCATTCCCCGAAGTAATTACTGTCTGTGACTTTGCAAAATCTCAAATTACATGAAAATAGAAAGTAAAATCATAGATAATGTCTAAGACTGTAGTTTTGGTCGAAAGTGACACTCCAATCTGTATTAGGTTTTAAAACCCATTTCCAAGTACGTCCCTCTCGTAAAGAGGGTGTTAAAATAATAGAGAGGGTGCGAGGGTGCCGCTCTAAAGGAATGAGGGTAGATTTACAAAAGCTCTGACTATAGAATTCTAAGTTTGTATTTATATTAAAGTCTTTTGTGTTGTGATCCGACAAATTGTACGCTTTTAAGATTCTGTGTGGTCTGCGTTTGATACGAGGGAAAGATCTTACATTGATTTGGGAAAGTATTGAATTACTGTTTTGATCCCTTTCATCCTGTGGTTTATTTTATGAGCTTGGTATTTTATGTTGACATTTTCTGTAAGTTTTGAAATTCACTTTATATTTTAAGGAATTTGCTGACCTAAAAAAGGTGTAATAAATGCTAAATTTCATATTAATACAAAGTAAATAACTATTAAAACTAATAATTTATTAGAAACAGAACCTGTATCGTGAAGACCAAATATACCATTACAATGCTCAACACAAGTATAACTTACTAATGATACAAACACAAGTTCCTACCACATTTAGCTTTATTACGAAAGCTCTAAACGGTGTGAGGTGTTCAATGGCCAATTAAAGTGTAAAATTACACGATTGACCCGGATCCCCTGATGATGCTGATGCAACCGAGCATCGCGTATCAAGTGGACTTAATGATTGGCCTATTAAAGTTAATACCTCTTTGGTTTATGATCCAAGTTCCGATGGGTAAATTAGTGTTCATGATAGAAGTATCTTTATATGATAGAGGAATAATTTCTGGTATTAACCATGCATATTCTATGCCAATCTCTACGCAAGGGTTCAACCAATCTCTGTATATGTTGATGAATATCGGTTAGGTTTTAAGGCGATGATGGCTCAGTGGTACTGATACCGAGACGAAAGTCCCGGGTTCGAATCCTACAATGAGCTTGAGCTTTCGGTGAAGGAAAACATCGTAAGGAAACCATAGCACAGTGGTAGGGTACTTTCTAGTAACCATTTGGCTGGCTACCACCCTCAAGTTGAAAATCTGTCGCCAAGCATCTATCGGTGTGTTCCGATAGCTGCACTTGAGAGCCAGTTCCTTCTAGGCTTTGTGTACTACCTTCGGCCACATCATCATTCACCATGGTGAGATTGTGGTCAAACGCAGGCTTAAACACAATAAAAAAAAAAAGAGATGGATCAACATATCGATACACACACGACGACACGACACATCGTAAATAATATTTTTGTAAGAATCAAAAGTTAATATTTCGCTTCAATCACCATCGCTTTTTTGCATTAAAGGTTTAATGCTATATGTATCTAGGCGTAATTTAAAAAAAGTGTGTAACAAATTCAGTCAAAGCCTCCGAAAAACAGCGTTTTTGCCTGAACTTTGGCCATATCTAATGTACCTATAAATTGTAAAAGTAAAGAAAACATTTAGATACCAGGCTTGCAAATGTATTGGAGATTCTAAATAACTAACTTTTTTTTTCACAAACTTGTAAGATTTTTTCGCAAGAAGTATACTCCTGGAACAAGTTTTATGAATGCGAAATCATGAATGACGACCTAGCGAAGCGGCCGCGAGTGATCAGTGGTATTTACCGACTGATAACCGACGGCCCTGATACTGTCTCTCTATTTTCGCAGTCAAACATTACGTTGGATGAAACAACACGCTTTTAGACTATGCTTGCGTTGAAGTTGCGCCGGCCACAGAGGGCCACCTTAACTACGTAGCTACTTGTACTAGAAAATATTCTACTATTATCACATAAGAGACACATTTTACGACGCAGTGGTAATTAATCCTAAATAGCCTTACTTTTTCCATATAAAGCTATTTACTGACTCAGATTTCCGTGTATATAACATCGGCATTAGACAATGTAGACCACAGACATTAGATATAACTCTGCGGCCTGTTTAAAATGACACCTCGGTGCTATCTTACTTACACAAACCAGTTAATAAACGCATAAAATGAGCGCGACTTTATTAGTTTTTTGCAACACTGTATCGTTTTATCGTATGGAATGCTGCAAGGTACCATACTTGGACCGTTAGTGTTAATACACATCATAATTTGTAACGGGTCTGTAATTAATAAATTTACGACTATATGTTAATAGTACCTATCTAGTAGTTTACATCGTTAAATAGAAATATTAATCATTTTATTTAATAGTCAAGTATAATTCAGTTTTATAGGTGAAACGCTGAATAATAAAAAGCAAACAATGAAACGAAATAACGGCCTTTTGTTCGGTCACGTATTTTCTGCCGGACCTGTGGTCGAAGCCTTTGCGCTCGTAAACAGAAAAACAATAGTCCGATCTCGCTCGAAGAAATCACCGAGGTCAGTTTACTTGACTTGACCAGAAATATGAAAAGATTGCTGGCACATAAAAAGTATATTGGATTTGCTATTTTTAGCATCACGTTCGGTCGTGGGAATTTTTGTTCACTGTATGGAGGTCTGCTTTTGTTTCTTTTTGGTTCTCTTTTTTTGTCATGAACCTTCCGGACCTCACTGTAAATCATCAAAGTTTTTTAGGGAGATATACGTTACAAAATAAACAGATAAATATTGATGTATGTGTATCTAGTACATCATAACATAATTAAAAGTATCTCTAGGTAATGTGTTCACTAAGATTATGCGATGCCTAACTCGGAGTCGTTATAGTGTTATAGCATTCGTTATCTCTAGAGCTATCCCTTTCTATGGCCATTCAATAAACAAAGATATAGATTTAATCTGTCATTAAATTCTAATTGACCGCTGTGAGGTCGGCATTTATTGCAGTAAAATTGATCATCATTAACTATATGCCAAAACATAATCCAACAGCCTCATGCCGTCAAATAACCAAGCTATTTCCAGAAATCCCAAATATTTACACCAAAAATGTATGATCAAATGAATCATCATCAATTCTCCCCACAGATCTCTCTGCGAAGAACTCAACGCTTGCCGTTTGGACGCTACCTGCATCGCTCGTTGCTTTGTCAACAATACTACTGGTTTCTCAGTCTACACTTCCTACTGTACCGGCTATCCTCGAACCATGGAGAGATTAGCTGCCTTAGCGTCGAAGTCTCAAAGTGCTAGGGAGTTTCGAGAGAGGCAGATGGCTTTGGAGCATATGCTGCCACTTGCATCGTACTTGCTGAAACCTGTTCAGAGGATATTGAAGTACCATTTGTTGCTACAGGTTAGTTAGCTTCTTATTACTTGTGTCGTGTAATTTCTGCTTGATCATTAGACAATTTATATGTTTAAAGTATATCTTTATTGAGATCTGAATACGTGACTGTTACATATTTGCTTCTTTTTTATTTAATTATCAGGCTATACCACCACAGGCAACATTAAAAACTTGCTAATTAATCCGCTGTGTTTCATTCTCAGAATGAGCAATAGTCCGATCATCGATTTGAAATAATATGTTATTAACTAATGGAATTGCACCAACACTGACGATGACGTCTTTGTGTATCGTTTTTTGGAGTAAACTCTCAATATCTTCTTCTTCATCTTTAAAAACATCTCTATTGTATTCAAGTCCTGGATCTAATATAGAGCTTTAATGTAATAAATGAATATTAACTTCAGAACGTGGTGAAACAATGCGCGTCTCGCGAGACGGAGTACGCGTTGCTGAAGATGACCGGCATCGCGCAACACATCGACGACATGAAGCGGAGACATGAGCATGCTGTTCGGGTGCAGGTAAATATCACAGGCTCATCAAGCGAGACCAATTGCCAAATGAAGTCTCTCCATAACTGCTTCAGGATAACCCAACCAGTATTGATAGCACTTGAACCAAATAGAGACACGCATATCGAGTAAAGGTGCCTCTAGCTTATAGTCCGGCTACAGGCTCCGTCATGCCTGCGAGTGCACAGACATCTGTGCAAACCGATTTGCGCACGTAAGATTGTGCTGTGTTCCATCAGTTTTGGGATTGCGCATGCAAGACGCATGCAATGGACCAGGCCGAATAATGGAATTAACTTCATGAATTTAATTATCGTGTTATTCAATAAGAACACACGTCCACTACTAAGTATAAAAAATAAACGAAGCTAATAAAAGCGTGTTAAAAAATAAAAAAACTTCGTGGTCGGTCATTGTAAATCGCATTCTATTTCTATTTGCAGGAGATTCAGTCTCTGCTGTACGGATGGAATGGCCCAGATTTGACTACATACGGAGAGTTGTGTGCCGAAGGGACATTCAGGTAAATATATTCTTCAGTTTATACTACTAAGATTGGGAAAAAGCGTATAGTCCCCCTGATGGTAAGCGGTTATCATAGCCTATGGACAGAGCAATAGTAGTGGCTGTAGACACTTGCAACACCAGGGGTATAATCTACGGGTTGCCAACCCAATGCGTTGCATCATCACACTCTTCTTAAAGAACTTCATACCTATCTAATCTCATTCTACAACCTCGTATTTTTTACTCGTAAATGACAATGGCGCAGATTAAATTCACACACACAAACACCCCCACACACCCCCTACACACCCCCCACACACACACACACATACACAAATGTTAATGAATAACAAAATATTGTTGATATGAATTGTTAATTTATGTAATATTTTTTTTGTAAAATCAAATAGAATAAGGCAAGTATTGGGAGGGAACTGTCTTCTGACACGGCTCGCGCTTAGACGGCGCTCGTTTAGAAGACAGGGCTGCATTATGATTTTTATTTTGATTGAGCAATAATTGTAATTATTATCTATCCCTTTTATAATGTTTGTAAGAAAGAGATGTGAGATGTTTGTACCTACATTATAAGTGCCTACATAAATTATGATACACCTATTGTCAGGAGTTCGAGGCCATAATAATCTGTCTGTGTCTCGACCTGGGGGCTTATCTACTACTATCTGTAACACAGGTTGAATCCTAGCTCAGAAGTGGATGGTTGCCTGGTCGTAAACGCTAGATGATTATTCTCGCTGTACAAATGTTTTTCCATCTCTTTGAATAACTGTAGGTATTAACATTTTTGGTTTAACAAACGATTTATTATATGTAGTATAATGTTGTTGTAGAGTATTCGGCGCGAAGGCGATGCGGCACGCGTTCCTCTTCGACAAAATGTTACTCGTCACCAAGAACAGGGAGGACGGCATTCTCGCATACAAGTCGCACATTATGGTATGTACCTATTAGCATCACGACATATATCAATTTCATTTAATTTGCAATAATGGACTGTTAAAAATAAAGGTAATTTTGAAGGTACTCGAGATTATTCACTATAATATCACGGTATTTCGGTACTAGTTGTTTAGCCCCGCTTCAGTAGTTTCGGAGATAAGAGGGGAATAGTTTTCCTTTTTATTTTAATCTAGTTTCTTAAATTACTAAAATAAATATAAAAAATAAAATTTAAGATCCTCACAACAAGCCCTTTCATTAGAAATGTTACACGATACAGTTTGCAAAACTGGTTTCTAAATTTTCTAATTTGTCACCCAATGTTCATTTATTTACCATACACGTCCGTATTTGGCTTGCAGTACGTGGCGTGGCGTGCGGCATATATGTACCAAATTTAAACTTATCGGTCCAGTAGACTCGAAGCAAATTGGCTTTGACAGACACACGAGTGATCCTATAAGGGTGGATATCCACCAAAGATATGTAGCGAGGAATGTGTTTCAGCTGAGAAATACGATCGCGTGAAAATGAAGCGATCTTATTTGTCAGCTAAAACGACTTTTAACTACACATCTCTAAGGGTTATTTTTTTTATCATTTGAGATACGGAACCCTAAAAAGTAATAATGTATATAGGATGGTTAACGAAAGCTGGCACGTGCAACACATTTACACGTTGCGCTTGTGTAGTGTCTGTGAATAAGCGCGCGCCGTCACGTCGCACTGCATGCGCATCATGAACACTCTGTCCGTCTCTCTCGCACGCGGTTAATCTTATGAGTATGAAAAAGATAGTTGTTGTTTTGCTTTTGCTACTGCTCATAAATATTGTTTTTTTGCACTCGTCCATTAGAATTGACTGACTGATTAGAAGCAATAATGTAATAAAACATACTGTATCGTGAAAGTGCATATGTGTGAGTACTGTGAACGCGCCAGCTTTAGTTAACAACCAAGTCTGCTATTATAATTGTGTTCTAATGAACTATCAGTGGTGTCAAAATTGTAGCATTTTACAGTTTTGGTAGTCTACTAACACAATAGCGTCATTATGGCGCCATGATAGCTTTCCGATGATTTTCCAATGAAACTACAATCGTGCCACAATGAACTTTTATTTGTCAGTTTTATCAGTCTTTCCTAAAATTCTTTTCGTTCATTATGAGACCATTATGAATTAGTAGAGTACGCACATCGGCTCAATGATAATGTAATTGCAATAATATCGTGTCAGTATGACATTTGAACAGAGTTGGCGTGGTGTACCCATGGTGTACCATAGATTGTGACTTGACAGGCCAGTTGGCGCAGTTGGTTAAGGTTCACCTTACGCGCCGCAAGTCGTGGGTTCGATTCCCACACAGGACATGCATTTGTGTGCATGAACATGTCTTTATGTCCTGAGTCTGGGTGTAATTATGTATATTAAGTATGTATTTACAAACAAAAAGTAGTATATGTATTATATCAGTTATCTGGTTTCCATAGTACAAGCTCTGCTTAGTTTGGGATCAGATGACCGTGTGTGAGGAATGTCCCAGGTTATTTATTATTGTATTGTGCGGTTGGTCGCAGTGCAACAACATGATGCTGGTGGAGTCGATAGCGGGCGCGGCGCTCTCGTTCCACGTGATCCCGTGGGACGCGCCGCGCGACCAGCTCACGCTGCAGGCGCGCTCGCACCGCCACAAGCGAGAGTGGACCTTGTTGCTCAAACGGGTCAGTCTATATTTGTGTGCCGTGTAGAGACTAGAAAAGTCTGTACTATAGAACGAGATCAAATTTAGAATTGTGACACGACGTTCGTACAGTATTACCCAACTGATAAGGCGCGTCGTGAATCTTCATTCGCACAGGAATGAAAGTATGGCCCCGAAGATTAACGAAAGAATGCTTAAAACTTACAATCAACCTTAGATCACTACCAGAAGGTTCATAATACAGTGCAGCTGTTAGTTCCGTCTCACTCGCGCGTGAGGCCCCTCCGCACGGCGCGCGCTAACATGGCGGCAGCTGCCGACCGCGTTTCTCGCGATTTGAAAATGTATCTTCTGCGCAGGTACATCGTAAGCCATATCAGTTGGGTACTACTTGTAACGACGTGTGTAAACCTAATAACATTGGCAGGTTCCAAATTAAATTGTTATAATCTTGACTTACCCATTAATTGATGTTCTAGAATACGGACCTTAGAGTAATTGTATTAGAATTGATTAAGTATTAATTATATAAATGTTAGGTATATAGTTTTATATATACCATTACTTTAAACATGATCAGTTTTGAAGCCTTTTGTTGAGATTAAAAACATCGTTTGTTTTGCCTAATTTTATGATGAGCGCATTGTCTGTTTATATTGTCACTGCACTTATCTAGAATATATTAAAAATAAATAACTTCATCAAAAAATATTATTTACAGGTAATACTTGAAAATTACAACGCTGTTATTCCATCACATGCGAGACAATTGGTTATGGAGCTTGGACAGAATAAAACTGACGGTAAGCATTAAATAAATCTAGTAAAATTATGATCTTTATTTCTTGTTTTATAAATATTCATGAATTATTTTCAAATTGTTACAGACGACATGTTAGCGGAAAAGTCACATAATCTAATAACACAAGCATCGATGAGGAAGCAGCTGTCGGCCCCGGAATATTTGGAGAAACGAAAACTCGAGAGGGAAAGGAGAAAGTCTTTCGAAAATGGCATACGAGGACGAATGAAGAAACCCACAAGAAAATATACAGTTCCCAGTTCAAGAAGTGAAGTTAGTCAAGATTGTGATTGTGCACAAATATCAGCTGAAAAGGGCATCGATTACACTTGTGACAATTGCTATGTAGACCTATGTTCAGATTGTGAAACAGAACTTTCTAATAAAGATAAACCCAGAAATGATAATTGTAGTTGCCGGCATGATGATAACAATGAACTTACTGGAGACAAATGTCCAGAATGTGATAGGTCTCTGCATTACATTGACGCTGGCAGCGCTGAACATTTAGAAAGAAAGCAATCGAATTCGTGCAAATGCTCCGACTTCAAATCGTCACAAGAAAGCTTTAGCAAGGAATTCACCGGTTCTTTAGTAAAAACTAGAGGCTACCACTCTTCTGACAATATTATTGGTTATACTGAAAGCAATAAAAGTAAAGATGATTTGAATGTTGAAACTAATAATTCCTTGACAAACGTAAGACATATTCCAAAAACTTGTTTGAAATGCGCTAAAATTAAAGAAAATATTGCTGTAACCGATTCCACTAGTACAATTCATAGTAGAAAGTCTAGATGCATTGATACTGACAAACATAGAACAGATACTTTGAGATCTAAATCTAAAGATGATCCGCAAAGATCAAAACTTTCTAGAATAGGAACTTGGAGAAGAAAATCTGAACCGGGTCTTCCACAAAATCATCCTAATGTTGCTGCAAAGAAATCTCAGGACAGCGATGGTGAGAAAAACGAAGGGAGAGGTTGCGAAAAAATTGAATTTGAATGTCGAAATTGCGGTTCGAATAAAATAACAAAAAAAGTTAGGGCAAGCGATGGAACATTAATATTAGACTCTGAACTCGAAAATAGAAAGAAAACAGTAAACAATACAGGAAAACCGAACGTAGAAATAAGAATGTATAACACTAAAAACGTACCAAAGAAAATTTCCAAGATAAAGAAAAATAGAGCAAAGGGATTGCGTCTCGGATCTGATACTACTGCAAAATTTTACGCTGACTTTTCGACAGATGTTTCAACTGAAAATATTTTACACATATCAGAATCAAATGATAGCCTCAATGTTGATACGCCCAAAAAAGATACAAAGAGTCCAGCTTTAACTGAGACAATTAGCAAAGATGAAGATATTGACGAAGAAACTTATAAGAAACTAATAGAGAAAACAGATTCATTCAAAAAGAATGAACTAGAGAAAGTAAAGTACTTAAATAAGCAAAAAGTAATAAACGAAGGATCAGAGAGTGAAGATAAAACTTGTGAAGTAGAATCGCAGCAAAAAGATGTACCAGAATCATGTGAAGAAACTGAGCAACCCTTAGAACAAATAATATCGCAACTTCTGTTGCAGAATAGAGAATTCCAAAAGTTGTTGAAAAAACAACAACTAAGAAACAGTGCTCAGAGAAGACACCAGAGGCTTATGAAGTCACATTCTAATCCAGAACAAGTTATATTGGCAAGGAATATCGATTCGACCAAATTGAAACCAAAATATGGACGTCAGACTTCAGAAAATTTAGATATTGACATGAATGATGATCAACCTGTGTCGAGTTTGAATCTAGAACAAAAAGAGGATGCAACAGAAGAAGATCATATTTATGAAACTTTAAGGGTTGAAAATAGAGTTGAAGAAACACTACATAATCTGGATATTAAAAGTAAAATAATACAACATACACATGCAAGCAGACCAAAAAAACTGCCATCACCACCTATCGATACACAAAATGTAGCAGAAATTACTAAAACTGGCCCTGAGTCAGACTACGTATACCTGTCATTCGATCAATTAAAAAAGATGCAAGATGTTGATGGGATATATGATGTACCTGTAAAATCACCAGAAAAAGTTGAGAAACATGTTGCCAATGACTATTACGTGCCAATGGAAAATTCAAAAGCTGTTATGGATGTAAGTAATGAAAATATTTATGACAATATCGTGGAAGTATCTAGACGGACGAAAGAAATACCGACTAATATACCGGGTGACTATTTACCAATGAGTCCTGATCAACAAAGTCCTAATACACCCGAAATATGGTTAAGTCGACAAAAGGAACATTTCAATGTATCTCGTGATAGAAAATCTGGTTCACTCCCGAGAAGCTTCCAAGTAGTAACGAGTACCCAAGAAGATACAAATCTAAGTACTTTTAAATTTAAACCCAATAGCAATAGCAAGACGTATCTTAATAGAGATGGCAAGGTAATGAGCACTGATAGACCGTTCACTATCGCGTCGGATCAGAGTGAAATTAGCTATGATGACGTCGAGAATTACATGAGTGAAGGAGACATACTCAAGTTTAATAAGAAATCAAAAACAAACGAGACTGATTACGTACGAAACATTAGTAAATCCACTTTAGAATTAGAAGAAGAAATTGATAGATGCTACAAAAGTAATTTTGAAGAAATCAACTTGGATAAGAATAAAAATGAAAATCTATTGACTGTATCACAACCTAATTTGAATGCGTCTATAACATCATCGTGTGAAGTTTTACCCCTGGAGCACAGTGAAGATAAGACTAGTGATATTGAAGTAATCCATCCAGAACATAAAATTTATAAACCAACAAGTAATATGCTCTCTTTAAAAAATGTTTTGAGTCGATTCAAGAATCGAACCCCAAATAAAAATAATGATGACGCTGAAATAAATGCGAATGATCAGAGCAGTCCTGATAGTGCAAAATCTGAACCGAAAAGTCCATCAAATGAAAAGAGATCAGCTTTAAATCCAAGAAGCTATTCCAAGAACCTATTGCAAAGATTCAGAAGTATCATTGGCGATGATCATTCAGATGATAATCAAAACAGATCAGAATCACCTAATAAAATCCAACAATCTTGTGAAGATGCACAAAATAATTTACAGAAGGGCGGAATAAAAGTAGTTATTACCTCAACAGATGTCAGTCCCACCACTTCAACTATAGTTTATACAGTAAATAGTGATTTGCTTAGTAAAAGCGTGTGTGAACACACCACACTGTCTGATAGTCAAAATGAAAAAAACAATCTTGAAGCACTATCACACAGTTGCGACAATATTAATGAGAAACAAGAAGCGTTCCGACCAACCTATGATAAAAGCGTCAGTATGACTACAAGCATATCGAGTTCAATCGGATCACCCTCCAAATCTAACAATAGTTCCTATCAGAATTTGAATAAATTGCCTATTTACATGCAAGGTAGCAAATACTTAGGCGCTAGAATAGCACAATCAGATTACGTCGATCCAACGACTTTAGTAAGCGAGAAGGCTGCTCATAAGAATGTTAATGTACTTATTAATAAAAATGCTGTAAGACCCGACAGTTTATTTTCTAATTCATCATTTGTCACCTCATCTAGTGAAGGAGCTTATCAAGAAAGTCACATTAAGACTATGAAAACGAATGTGCCTTATATCAAAGAAACATTACCTGAGTCACCAGTACAATTGAATTCCGATGAAAGTTATTACGAAAAATCATTTGAGAAGATAGAACAGATGACTGATGAAGATGTATTTAGAGATTCTGCTGTTTATTCTGATCAAGAAGAAACTGAAGATGGGAATGAAGATTCTTCGAGTACAGTTACTAATAAAACTGTTACAAGAGTTGAAAGTTTAAAACACAAATCTTCATTCAAAGCACAAAAAGTGATAGTTACTTCAAGCGTTAGTGAAATAATTAATGTACACACGCGTGTTAATGTATCAACAAACAAAATATCAACTCTAGATCACGTTAAAACTGTAAATGAGGCTCGAACTCATAACACAGAAGACGTTATAAAGTACAAAATAGCTCCTCCTGTACCTGTTAAACCCAAAATAGCTAAAACACCAGCGATGACAAGCATTCCATCGAGTTCTTTCAATACAAATATAAAGAATAATACAACAGTTAAAAATCTAGAGAAATCATCATCTTCAGAGTCGGTAAATATGAAAACTATAAAACGGAATACAAACTTCAAACAATCTTTTATTAGATCCGAATCAACTCCAATAAACAAACATGTTAAAATAGGAGAAAGTACCGCAACAAAAGAAAAAGAACAAAAAAGGGATGAGTTAAATATTGAAAAAGTTGTAGAATGCTCAGGAAATGAATTCAAATCGCAAGGAAATACACAAATGAAACGACTGAGCTTCGAGAGGGCAAGTCTTGACTCCGCAACGAGAAAGATGAAAACAACGAATGAATCAAAAAGGATATCCGCAGATCCGAGGAAAGCCACTAAATCGGTTCTAGAGAGGAGAATGGAAATAGAATTAAAGTCAAAATTTCACGAAGAGAAACCAAGTTGTAGTATCAAAAAACCAGTACCAGTAACCAGACCTAAATCTATTACGACAAAAGTAGCTTCATTTGAACGAAGTGTCAGTGAAAATAGTAGAAAAGAAATAAATATAACTCCTAGTAGTAGTACAGAAAGAGCTAACATTCCTTCTAATAGAAACAGTATTAATGAACAAACACGAACAGATTTTAACGTAGAAAACGATATGAAAGGAAGCTGGGTGAAACAAGTAGTCAATAAATTCCAATGAGCTTTTCAAGTGATACGTGATTGCATTTAATGTCTAACGTACTAAAAGCGACCAATCAGAGATGAGAATGATTCTGTTACTTTTGAATATCAAATCTTATTGGTTGATTCGAAGGCGCTTTTTTGACGTGCCTCGTTAGATCTAAGGGATTCCGTCTGTTTTTGTACTCCAACTTTTTAAACCCATTTATCTTTAGGTATATAGATAATAAAATAACTTGTAAGCATTCATTGTTAATCATTACATTGTAAATATTCTTTGAACTGTCAAACCTCTTTGGGCTTTGATATCTTGTGCCATAGACAAGATTTTGGAACTAAGTTTTTATGAAATCTTTAATAGTTGTATCACGCACAAATTACGGAACAATTTCACATAAGTAAAGATATCATTTTATGATGCTTATTTTGCTATGTATTTATTCGAAAGTGCCATTGCGAATTGTATTAAGGTAATGAATGAACTTATTTTTTCGTGCAATCGAAATCGATCTACTTAAAGTATTTATTTTTTTAGTTATAAGTTTTTGTTGTGTAGCTACTAACACCAAAAAGTAGAAAGATTGTTTTAGTATTATTTTTTTACTAATAAATTTTTAATTTTACGCATTATTTCGCTGTTTATTTTTATCTCTTTTATAACTGAAATTGCAATCGAGATTCCCAACAAGCAACACAAGCCCTATGGTAGTAAATAAGGCTTAGGGGTCAATGGCGGAGCAAGATACGACTCTCCTCTCAAGCTCGCCATCAAAACCGCCCGCCAAAACTATTTTTTAAATTTAGAAATTAACTGTTCAAGTAATCCATTTTTAGTCTTGGCGAAGCCCTTGCCTTTATTATATTATATGCTACTTTATTATATGCTCAATGTAAGAAACAAGCCAATAAGGCATATAGTTCAAAGAAGCCAAATAGATGATTATAGAAATTAAGATAATTTCGAAATTAAATACGTATATACGAGTGTATGAATGAATCCTAGTTTTGATATTTGAAAAGAAGTAAGATCTTAAAGCTCACTTAAAGGATTTTTACGAGCCAGCAGTCTATGATATTACCGCGAACTCGTTTTTTTTACCATCACTGCGGCCACGGCCTGCATTTGACCACAATCTCACCATGGTAAGTGCGATGATGTGGGCACCCAAAGCCTACAAGGGAACTGGCTCTCAAGTGATATATTGATCTTTTAATAGTCAATGGTCTATGTATAATCGAATTTAAAATCTAATTGAAGTTTGAACAAATGAATAATATTTCGATACCTAGTTTTATTGAAAACAGTTACGACATACAATTTACGCAGTATTTTGTTGATGGATGACTAAAAACTACCGTCTGTCATTGGTCTTTGCCGAGCGGCCGTCGCGGCGTTCGTCGGCGGCGTATGGTCAATCAGCAAGCTGGAAGTTCAATAATAATAATAGACATAGGAATAGGACATGTTCAATGTTCATATTGTTGCCCCAAATAGTCTCAGTCAAAACCAAATTTGCAAAGAGACAGCATTCGAGTCCATCATCTCACTTGTATAACATCTTAAATAAAGAATTAGAACTAACCGCAACTGCTGCACGAGCTCCAGTCGGAAGCATTGCACTAACTCCAGCCGCATCCGCTGATCTTGAACTAGCCGCAACCGCAGCTCTAGCTCTAGAGCTAGCCACAACCGCCGAAATAGAACTAGCTGCAACCACTGCATTAGCTCCAGCCGCCGCTGACCTTAAACTAGCCGCAACCGCTTCTCAAGCTTTAGACGCAACCGCAGAACCAGCCCCAAACGCTGCACTAGCTCTAGCCGCGACTGCCGAACTGGATCTTGGCGCAAACGCTGATCTAATAGTAGCAAAAATAGAATGGGAGTACCTACCTACACGGAAGCATAAGCATTATTATTAATGCCTAGGTTTTATCTAGATGGAAGGAAGGGCGAAAGATGACAATTAAACAAAAAATTTTTGATGAATCATAGTTATTGCACGTGCGGTTTCGTTTTTTTTTTATTTTTTTGAGCTTGGTGGTGTTTTATTCTGACTTTTATGTTGTCTCAAAAAGACCCTCAAAAGTTTTAGTAAAACGGCCAAGTCAGGGCTGTATGGCTTTGCCTCTTTTTAACTTGAAATAAACAACAATGAATCAAATGCAAAATGTTTGAAATTCAAATTCCCGTGAATTAGTTTCAGCAACCTACTTAGAAGTTAAAACGCTTGAAAAGATGTGTACAATACAACATAGGTACACATTGCTATAACTATATAGGTACATATAATATAATCCTCTGTGACATAGAGCCGTTATAGTAATCTGTGGTAGCAGGAACCATTTTCGGGGGGGTATCGAAATTTTCTGAAATAGGTTTGTTAAACATGAAAACACGTTTCTTTTTATAATCAATTTGTTATTCAGGTATATACTTTAGGTACTTACTCAATTGTAACTTTCGTAAGTGCCTTATTAGGGCCTAAATTGAATAAACGATTTTTGAATTTGAATATAGGTACGACACCTAAATGAACAGTCATACATCTATTTATTATTCGAAAATGTCGGGGGGTGTTCGATCGAACACCCATACCCATACTCCTTGCCTGACACAAAGTCATGAGCGAACAAAACTTCCTGCCAAATAAATTTCCGATTCACGAAAATACAAGAAAACAATGAACTTTACGCCGAGTTCGATAACAGTTGCTATTTTGAAGGTAAAAAATCCAAAATGTCAGAGAGCCCATAACGTAGGCAGTCACGCGAGAGCCGAGCTGTGCACCGCCTTACACCATCGTTTAGTATCCACGATTATAAGTTAACTAGCTGTCCAGTGCGATTTCACCCGCATTCTCGAGGGATCGTATGTTTTCCCGGGATAAAAGTATCCTATGTTCATTTTGTATTGTGCCTATTGTTGTGTGCCAAATTTCATCCAAATCCGTTCAGCAGTTTTTTACGTGAAACAGTAACAAACATCCATACATACAAACATTCGCGTTTATCATAATTAGTAAGGACTATCTTGGTGTGCGGATTCGCCTGCTAAACTAGATGAGGAATAAATTATGTACAATTTACAATCATAACGTTATTTGCAATCCATTATTTGATTTGCAAGATTGCTTAGAATATATACCTACTAAGCAAGATTGACGGAATTTTAGTAGCGAAGGTGACGGTAAATAGATTTTCAACAAAAGAGCCAATTTATTTCAACTAATTCGGCCAATATTTTATCCACTTTCTTACATTCTGATATGATATTTTTTCCGTGTTCTTGCTGTCGTACAGACATGAATGAGCGTAGCCTTAGTAGAGACTCGACTTCATATTAAATCCCGGGATTTTTAAGATAACGTGAATCTTGATTCCCGGGATTGGAGCTCTAACTAACTAACAGAATAAACACATTTGTTTGTCTTGCAAATCCAGTTAAATAAAAAGATAATAGTTTTTTTTTAACTAGATGCCAGTTAGGTAGCTAGGTTATGTAGATGAGTCAGTGAATGTAATGATTTGTGGCTGGGGGTGGTCGCGTGATCGAAAACGTAATTTCCCTCCAAAACCTTCGTGTGTCTTCTTCTGACACGCTAGACACTGCCTGTCGCGTAGTCTAGGAGCTAAGGGCCGGTATCTAGTTGTTGCTTTTAAATGGGGAATTAAATTTTTCAACTGTTTTATTCAGGTTTCAAAAGTCCACTCTAGGAATTGTTGCTAATTAGTATTAATTTCCCGAATTCATGGATCCTTTGTTGGTTCAATATTTTGTTTTGGTAAAATTCTCACAAACAGATTCAAATTTCGTGAATAGCATGGGATCAGCTGGGAATTCGAGAAATTAATTCCATTCATCAATTTTGCATTTTTGATTTTTTTAAGCCCATATTTTTACATAAGTAGGCTGTGAATTAAAAAGTTCATCGTAACAATACAAAAAGCCTTTTTTCTGCCACTATTTCTTTTTTAAGTATGTGCAGAATTAATAAAGAATCTTTAATTTTTATTATTTCTTAAATATATTTTTTTTATACGACGAAATCGTTAAACAAGCATACGGCCCGCCTGATGGTAAGCGGTTACCGCAGCTATATAGACGCTTGCAACACACGAAGCATCGCTGTCGCGTTACCAACCTTTTCCACTTCCCCAATGAGCTCTGGCGACCTTACTCACGCGCAGGAACACAACTTTACACAACATAAAGTTATTTGGCTGCGGTATTCTGTAAGGTGGAGGTACTTCCCCAGTCGAGCTGCTCTTTGAGCGAATAAACGCTATGCTCTACCTCTCTCAAAATTATTTCAATTTTATTGTCATACGCCATTAATTCAACACATAACTTTTTTAAACAGTAAGAAATTTGACTAGTCGGGCCTTGGCTCTTTGCCTAACTTATCCTGAAGAAAACTTTTCCGTTAAAACAGAACCGATACATCAATTCCCGACGCAAGTGCGAAAGGAACAAAACACAGGAGAAACCAAACGTTCCTATTTCCAAATCCATTCCTTTTTCGACAGCATTCGTATATTGCCGCCGATAGCGTTCGCGATGGGTTCCTTATTTGAAAATTTGAATTCGTAGACATATCGCGTATGCTATAGTACTAGTGTCGTACCTAGTACGCTACTATTGCGAATATCATCCATTGTTCAAAGACCTGAACCATAATAAAATTTGCATAGTTTTGAATTACGTCGTAAAGAAAACGATAGGTCTCGGAAGTTGGGTGATAGAATGGGTTCGACGAATTACGTAACTAAACCGAAGTCAGCAAGCTTTAGAGTGAAGAGCGGTTCAAGTGCGGGATCTGATAAAGATATGAACGGGAAATTGAAGCGAAATAAAATCAGGTGAACTATTAATTCTATAAATTTATGGTTTGATGTTTTATTATCTTGTTAACTTTATTTGTTTTGTGTGAATAATTTGATAGAGTTGTGAAAGAAAACGCGTTGATTTGATTTAAAGTTTTCTGATTTTTGTTATTAATCAGCTTCAAAGAATACAGGGGTAGCCCGGGCTAGATATAAGTTACTTCAAGTTTTATAAGTTTACATTCAAAGTTTCTAGCATTTTGTAAAAACGCGATGAACTAGTTCAGAAATTAGGATAAACCAGAATGGAAAGACCAACCTTCCAAAATCACGTACATATAACTGACATCGGGAAACATTTTTGTTTTATACCACAAAATTAGCTACGAAGCATACGGCCCGCCTGATGGTAAGCGGTAACCGTAGCCTACGGACGCTTGCACTCCAGGGGTATAATTCCCGCGTTGCCGACCCTGCAGACACACTAAAATAGAGTTAGTGAGCCTTGATTGCAAATTGTATGTAACTATGTACTTGCGTCTAAGTTTTATTTAAGAAAGGTACTTAGTTATTAGTTAGTCATTTCTGAGTTTTTTGCTAGCTTTTCTCAGTAAAAAAAAACCTCTGGAACGGAAGACCATGATGAATTTTTTATCAAAAAAATCTCTCCAATGAGTACGAAAATTACATATTAAATTACTTGTTTCATACAAAAGGTGCACATAATATGAGATTCAGTTTTCAGGATAATAATTATGAAATAGGAATGAGAACCAATCTGAAAGTAAACCATAGTACAAATTCAAACTGGTGGTACGGACTAAATCTAACTTGCATTCTAAATTGGAACTGATAGAACCCGCGACCTCGCATTGACAATTCCCAGCGCTCTCGCCACTGAACTTTTGGGCCCCGCTTAGATCGATATTTCCTGCTTGTTAGAATATTTCCATTATAGCAAAGCAATAATTTATTGTAAAATAAACAGAAATAAAGTTCGTAGTTAATAATCTAAGATTATTTCAGTTTTTTCTACCATATTACATTGCATTTTTATATCTAGTACGTACTATCTGTTGTCAAGCGCATTAAATTATGTTTACGACAACAACGGTTGCCATGGTAACGGCGATTCGTGTAATCAATACCATTACTTTTTAAACAAAAACTTCCCACAACGCTCAAAATCCCGGCGCAATGCGCAACTCTAGTGCAATTTCGGAAATTCTATATTTAATTTTAGTTTAGTTTTAATTTTTATTCGTAATTCAAAATGTGATTGTTTAAAGTTTTAAGTTTCGGTATGTACGTGCCGATGATAAATTATCCGTATTATAGTTTTTATAATTTCCCGTACTACAGGCGTCCGTCTAAAATGACCGACTACGGACTAAAAAGAGTTCCAGACTATACGGAGTTGGCGTACAAAGAAGCTGTTGGAAAATTGAGATATTTTTTATCTGGAAATTATGCACCAAGTGTGAGTACAATAATAAAAGTTTATGTTTAAGTTTGTGTTTAAAAAAGAGGTATAATTAATTATTTTATAACAAAGATTTAATATCTTTTTACTTCCATATATTAGATACCATCACGCCTTGTAATTTCAATGGGGTATGGCAGGAACTTATTATACACTGACTCGTTATGATAAGTCTCAACTTTTAATAACCCTAGACTATCGAACACTTAAAATCGCTTCAAAATCGGTTGAGTCGTTTTTCGTGATGGACAGTGTTTACTTTCGCGATTTTGATAAGCCAGCCAACCCGAAATTGTTTTGTTTCATGTCAGCCAGCCTTAAAAGGTTAGCTTTAAATTGGCAAGTGCCTTGGTATTGCTAATGTCCATAGGCGACGATAACCACTTACCATCAGATGAATAGTCTACCTGCTAGTCAGCCTTCTAGTATATAGTAAAATCTGTGCTTGTTTGCCAACATTAGCCCAATTTTACCAACATCGAATAGTACTTATCCACGAGATATAAAGAATTTGTACTATCAAGTAGTGTATCTGTCATTTTTTAAATATCGAGTTTTTTTATTTATTTAAAAGTTATTCGAATTTGAACTTAGTGGTAAAAACACTGGCCATTATACATTTTTATTATTTTCTATTTCGAATTTCAAATAGGTGCGTAGTTACGGCGGTTCAGCGTCAATAAAGAACTTGGACGAGTCAGATGGGGACCTCGACAAGAAGTACTCCACCTCGACATCTTACAACAACTTGGCCGAGTTCAAGCCGCGTCCAAGACTCACCGCCAAGTACACGACGCTTTATGCTGACAGCTTGCATAATTATAAACCACATGTCACTACACGTAAGTATTGAGTCTACATGCGTTACCGGGATTAAATCAAAAAGTAATTTATTCATTAAGTCCTGATAAGACACTTATGAACGTTGCAGTTGACTCTTCCATAAAATAGCCATAGCCATACCCATCGAGGAAGTATCCCTATAGAGTAGTAATACTGAACAATATAATTCCACAACTAGTCAGTGATTTGTCACTGAATTTGAACAGCAAGGACCACTCGCTTCGTCGTGTGTTTTTGACTTGGCCAATCAGAGTGCATGCGTCCTTGTCTTGACCAATCAGCGCGCATTGTCGGCGGTGGGAAATTGGCGGAATTTATTTCAACCAAAATGAACGTCATTGCGCTTCTATAGGTTAATTGTTCCATGGCCATACCTAACCTATATCCAAATAGATGACGCGAGTGTATGTACATCGCGCGCCAAAATCTGTGCTAAAATGGGGCACAATGTTATTTTGAAACTGTATCGCGCGGACAGGGAACTCGCATAAGGCTGCATGTCCACCAGAGATGTGTAGCGAGGGATATGTTTAGCTGTCAAATAGGATAGCTTCATTTTCACGTTAAAAATCTAATGCCAGCCTAACTAAATCAATCTTGTGACATTATGGTACGTACAAAAAAAGTTACACACATGGTTTTTATACGGAGGGACTTGCGTTGTCTGTTTAGATTTATGTGTGTGAAAAAACATGTTTCCAGTCTATTTTCGTAAAATGAAGCTTGTAGTTGTATAAAACGAAAGATAATTTTCAGCGGCCCCGCCACCTCCCGTTACAACGTCACCAGCGGACCTGTCCGGTGGCACCAACCCTGACGTCATCAACTTCATACAGAAGCAGGAGGAGTATATTGAACAGCTAGAACGGGAGAGCCAGTATTGCAGGGTACGTACACTCCAAACTTAAAACCATTGAATAAAAAAAAAATTTACGGTAAGTGATGATGTGCTTGAATTGGTAAGCTCACAAATCCTCAAGACAACTGGCTCACAAGTGCAGCTGCACCAGTAAGTGCTTGGCGTCAGATTCTCAACGATCGCTATTTTCAAACCGGTTGAGAGCTTGCTCGCCGAATTTGTCCGCGTAAGGGTACTAAGGCTAAATTTTGGGCCCGTAACTTCATGTCCCTTAAAAAAAAAATCGCTATTTGTTTTACTGATGCAGTCCTCCAAATAGTTTACTTATGTCAAATGATGCAGCATAACATCTCATTAGCTGCACCTCAATTTCCTTTATCAGAAATAGGCAGTACATAAAAAAAAATCTTCTCCCCACCAGGACGAGCTAAACAACCTCCTAGGTAAAGTAAAAGAGGTTATATCAGAGAACGAGCACCTCCACGAAGCCCAGAAGAACAAGCTGATCTCTCGCATGTTCCACTCGTACAACGCTGGCTCGGAGACTGATGATCTCGACGACTTGGGTGATAGCACTGGACTGGACAGTGATAATAAGGTATTAGAAACTACCGCTGGAGTACTACAAGGAGGAGTCTTATCACCACTTCTCTTTCAAATATATATTTCCGCAATATTTACAATTTTACATAGAGTTAAACCGAACAAATAAAAAAAATGCTTTCAGTATGAAACTATTAATAGAATCAAATTCTGGAGAACGGTTAGGACGTTCTCTAGGTAATATTTCAGGTAAATGGAGTGCACCGCAAATGCTGAATATTTTACCCAACTTTTTTCAAAACTACTAGGTAGTTACTTTTTAACAGGGAACTCCGTCTAAATCGCGGAAAGGCTCCAAGTTTCGTTCAAGCAGACTAGAAGGACCAAACATTGTTTTCGAGTCGCGTATCTCTGAATTAGAGGCGCAGTTGGCCCAGTCGAAAATCGACTTGAAGAAAGTTCAGGTTTGTATATATTTTTAAATCTTTTCGGGGCTACGTTGTTTCATTGTTTTTCTCACCTTATCTTTATTTTAGTGGCTTTCTTTACGGTTAAGGATAATTTCCACCATTACATACATGTATTGCCGACTACATAAAAATCAAAGGTCCGTGGACGTCTGCGGTTTTGAAACCTTCATTCTGCAGTTTCAATCTTAATAATATTAACAATATGGTGTTTGTGTAGTCGCGCACCTTGGGAAGACGGGGCGCCTATATCAATAACTCTCTATTTTTTCTATCTTCTGTCAAATCCTCATTCACACCACACACTTTTACATCCTCAATCATATCGTAATTTGATTTCTTTAGTCCTTTTACGGCTGCCATTAGTGATCCCAGAAAATAATTACGTGTATTTTTTTCAGGATGAAAATAATGAAAATAAACGCAAGCTTGCCTCTGGGCTTGTTGATTCAACTTGCCTTGACGGCTTCAAGCGGCAAATCGACAACTTACAGAGGTTTGTATGAAAGGTAGAAAGGAATAGATAACTCTTTATTTTCATGGGACTGGAGAAAAGAAATACAAACGTGATAGTGAAATTTGTCTGCAATACATAAAAAAAGATTCCGACGAACTGAGAACCTTCTCCTTGTTTTTAAGTCATTTAATAATGGGGGGTGGTTAATTACTCACTAACCAATGGCAAATAGCAAAGACAAGGAGCAATGGTAAAGAGCATTGGGCTGTCACATAAAAATATTCCTCATTGTATGATTTTTTGGCAAACAGTTTTTCTATATTCTAGGGATAAATCGGCCCTGGAGGTCCAAATATCAAAGCTGAAGTTAAACTTGGATCAAAGAGATGAAGATGGTAAATACAAACGTGGCTCCGATGTGGTAGAACAGCAGCTTAGAGACGAGAGGAATAACTTAGAGGCTGAAATACGCAGGCTTAAGGTACGACACAAAATGTACATGCTGAAAGATGTCCTTATGTTGAAAAAAGACTGCTATGAAATTATTAAAAAAAATCTAAATTGTTACACAGCCCAAACGATTAGTCCATATGGCTTAACAAACCTTTCATGAGAGGTAGAGCAGCTCGACTGGGGAAGTACCTCCACCTTACAGAATACTGCAGTCAAATGACTGAATGTTGTGTTTATTTATTTATTTTAACATTTTTAAGAGAAACTTACAGCAATTTTTACAATAATAATACACATAGTTTAACATAAGCCAATTAAAAGTTTCTTCAAATAGATAGATACATTTTGAATAACGAACTTGCTAAGGGATTGCCGAGTAAGAGTAGGTAATTCAAAAAAAATAGCATTTAAAAAAACAATACTAAAAATCTAAATTCACAAGAACTATTTAAGAAAAAAAAATATACTTAGGAGCGAATATAATGTTAACAGATTTGTATAAAAACAGTTTTTTAGGGTGAAAAAACAACCTTGAAATCGAAATCTTAATATTAGTTAAACTATCGTTA
This sequence comes from Polyploca ridens, assembly GCA_951394255.1. Classification (NCBI taxonomy): domain Eukaryota; kingdom Metazoa; phylum Arthropoda; class Insecta; order Lepidoptera; family Drepanidae; genus Polyploca; species Polyploca ridens. Next base: position 6,362,176 of record OX596269.1, on the reverse strand, counting down.
AATATGTCAATGGCCCTGATTCTGTTGTTCACAACTAAACTAATTTTAATGTCACTAATTCACTATGTCTCTTTCTAACAAAGAACATAAGAAAAGGATGTAAGAAATTTAGTCCTGTCAAATTAGTCCAATGCTTGTTTTCAATATAAATTTAGTCGCCATCTATCGCAGTTACGCCTAAATACACGCAAAATAAGACGGCAAATATTAATTTGACAACTTAAAATCTGTTCTATCCTTTTTCAATCATGTTCGTAAGAAAGAGATGAGATGTGACTAAAATTAGTTTAGTGCGATTTACAACAGAATCGGCACCATTGTCAGTCTTCTCAACTACGCTATTGTAAAAATTGCACACTCTGACTATATAAGAATTTTGACGATACTTAGTGGAGACTTTGGGAGCACACAAGAGAGGCCACTTATTACGTCGGGACCGATTTGGAACAGACAGTGAAAACTTACTTAGAATAGCAGCTTTGGTATTCTGAAACGTTTTTGACAGCAACCGACGACGACTCCGTTGTGACGGTTAGTCCGGGAGGTAGCGTTGCAAACACAAAAGTCATAGTAAGCCGGCTGACGTTGAAATGTATAGTTGATCTTATATGACTAATAAGTGAACCGACCGTCTGCTCAAGTAAGTGCTCAAGTCTTCTACATCCGTCATCAGCCACTCCCAGTAAAAAAAAAGACATAGTACGCCGGCTCAAACTTGTTTCATAAGTATTTGACATAATACTGAGCTGAAAAAAATCGTCTGCTGCATGGTGGAGGGGGAACACGCGTCAGCTGCTCGCATGAATTTGTAAAAAAAAAAGTTTACCCCTGCCGTAACCTTCCAATCCTAAACCCACCGCGGGTGCATCGCTGATGCGTGGTTCACATATTAGTCATTCAAGATCTATTGAAAAAGATGGCCATCGATCGGCATCACAGAACAGATAAACCTTATTTATCTATTCCGTGATCGGCATATTAATACTACCTAAAATGCATCAGTACCTCCCGGACTATTGCATGTCGAAACAATTGAATACTTGAATAGGTCAAAAGAATTAAAATGGGCTGGAAGGTGTATTGTAAACATCAACTGCGCTCTGCGAGTGGATTTCATTTATTTTAATGATCTGAGTCGTAATCCCAAGCTAAGCAAACTTATGATATGGAAACTAGATAAAGGCTAATTTTATTTCATATTTTAGTAAAACTTTAATGTACTGAATATACCAATTTTAAAGGTTTAATATGAAGGCTATTCATTGGTTTAACTTTATCTTAATATTACGACTTAAACTTCACAAAAAGAAAGCTAGATATAGCGCCCATATTTTGAAAATATTGAAACAATTAACATTTTTTCACGAATAATGTTTAATAACATACTCGTATGTAAGTACATACTACTAAATTGACGAGGTATTTTTTTATAAGGAATAATAAAAATAAGCCAGATATCAAAGACTTCTATATAGAATTTGGAAGAATTTTAGCATTTCCAGTAAATAAAAATGCATTGACTTTGTAGTGCTGTGCACAATTTAATCAATGTTTATTTCAACAAGAATAGTTAAAGAATTACTCGCCAAAAGTCTCAACTGTTGAGCTTGACGACGTTTTTCCAAGATATCTTCATCATTGGCTGATTTAAGGATGCCCATAATATGACTTATCCGAGCTGCAGATATCTGAAATATGTATACCAACTCTGTAACCACTATAAAATTAGTATCATCATCATATTCTGTCACGAGATGTCCTCTGCTGAACTGGGCCTTTGTTTTTGACTGATTTCGACAAAGAACAGTCTTGGATTTATAATAAATAATTTGTAATAAAACATACTTACTTCAAATATCATAACATTACACAGAAACTATCATAAATGAAAGTGATCCACAAAGTGACAGGTTTTTTTTTATAATGGATACATAATACGACCTTAATAGGAGCTTCCTAAAATTAAACATTAATTAATTGACCAATTGAAAAATGTAGCACCGCACTACGAATGTATAGAGAATAGACCGCGACGACGGACGTCGTCGTCGTCAGCTGTCAAAAAAGAACAGAATTGCACTACAGGACAGTTGATATCGCCTCGGACTATTCGTTAGAGTAAGAGTATATCAGCTACGTTACGTCGATAATGTAAGGGTAGCATATGATACGACATCGAGCTTCATAGTTATCTTCTTGTAAGTTACTTTTAAAGGAAATATAACGTACGAATCGTTTCTGAATTACTTCTATACGATCTCTATAAATTAAGTATTGAGGGTTCCAAATTTGGCTGGCAAACTCAAGATGGCTTCTAACATATGCACAGTATAAAAATTTTATGGTTTTAATAGATCTAAATTCTTTCGAGCATCTGATAATAAAACCTAAAGCTCTAGATTCCTTAGCAACAACTTGTTCAACATGCATTTCAAAGAGCATCTTACTATAATGCGTAACAACTAAATTTTTGAAAGAACTTACTCGCGGATCAATTTGATTGTTAAGATAGTAAACAGAATTGAGGACACTTTTGGACGCGAGAAAGTAATTACTGCACACTTGGACACATCGAGATCTAATTTATTACTTACGCAGTAGTCCGTTCGTTAGTCTGTTGTCCAGATCTTCTTGTGAAGCTGTGATATCAGAAATCGATTCGATAGTTTTGAGAACCTTCATGTCATCAAGGTATTTAGAGTTTTTGAAGCAATCACCAATATCGTGAATGAAGAAAATAAAAAGTAAAGGACCCAGAAGTGAGCCTTGAGGTACGCTCGAGGGGATGTACCGCAAGTTAGATTTGGAGGTCGCTAAGGTGGATATTTATTGGGAAATATTTTAGTTTTAGGTACAAATTTATGTATCAAATTCTTCAGGATGTTATAAAATTGCGTCACAGCCACCTCCGCCACCCCTAAAGTACCAGCTGTCAGTATTTGTGACCAGTCCATTTCCGAAAGATGTTGTGATATGGAAGTAAAGTCACCTTTACTATATACTTAACCCTCTGTGGTATTGGTTGCAGGCTAAAATTTTAATCACATACTCTGATGTACCGCGATTTATGGTGTTTATCTTCAGGCACTAAGGGTTGGTCACAATATTTCACAAAGATTTGTTTGACATGACCAAATGTATTCTATTATTAGAATTTGGAATACAATTATATTGCAAAAGGTTAAAAGTAGTGCAAATATCAAAAAAGTTTATTTGATATTTACCTAACACATTACCAGGAACTAGGGCAGTACTGTCATCAACAAACGTCCAGCATACGTTGGGCATATTAAAATTACCTAAGATTAAGAAACCATCATTTTGATCTGAAAGTGTTCCTGCGATTAAGGTCGTCAGAGCTCGTCGGGGAAGTGGGAAGGGTCACCAACGCACTAGTGATAACTCCTGGGGCCCAAGTCTGCTATTACAATTATTGTGTTCCAATGAACTATCAGTGGTGTCAAAATTTATACATATCGAGGAAAAATCCCTTTAGAGTAGTAATACGAGCAATCTAATTCCGCATCTAGTCAGTGCTTTTCAACACTAAGGACCAATCACTGTGCCCGTGTGTTCTTGACTTGGCCAAACAAAGCGCATGTGTCCTTGACTAAGCCTATCAAAGCGCATTGTCGGTGGTGGGAAATTGGCAGAATAGATTTCAAGCAAAATGAACATCATTCTGCTTTTTTGGGTTAGTTGTTCGATGGCCACCAGCTACAAACTCATTTGTTTATCAGGAGGATCTAGGAAAAGAGCGTAACAAAGTCCGCGAGCTGGCCGGCGAGGGCTCCCGGCGCGCGCTCCTGGAGCGCAGCGCGGCCGAGCAGCGCTACCACGCGCACTTCGACGAGCTGCAGCACGACCTCGCGGCGCAGTACGACAACGTCTCTAAGTTGCAGGTGCGATATATGGGACCATGTTTAGTTGATACAGCTGGCCGGCGAGGGCTCCCGGGCCGAGCAGCGCTACCACGCGCACTTCGACGAGCTGCAGCACGACCTCGCGGCGCAGTACGACAACGTCTCTAAGTTGCAGGTGCGATATATGGGACCATGTTTAGTTGATACAGCTGGCCGGCGAGGGCTCCCGGGCCGAGCAGCGCTACCACGCGCACTTCGACGAGCTGCAGCACGACCTCGCGGCGCAGTACGACAACGTCTCTAAGTTGCAGGTGCGATATATGGGACCATGTTTAGTTGATACAGCTGGCCGGCGAGGGCTCCCGGGCCGAGCAGCGCTACCACGCGCACTTCGACGAGCTGCAGCACGACCTCGCGGCGCAGTACGACAACGTCTCTAAGTTGCAGGTGCGATATATGGGACTATTTAGTGACAGGATGTAATATGGTGTAAGGAGTGACAAGTTTATTTGATACAAAACGCCGCAGTGCAGATGCTAACGTCGACGGCATACTTTGATATACTTCTTTTCGGAACTTATTTTGGGTCTCTAATTTTCCCGGTCCGGGGTCCCGGTTATCACATCAGTTGAAGGCCTCCTAGATGTCTTGAAAACTCCAACAGTAAGTTGATTACTAGTTGAGTCTACCTTCACCAATTCGCAGTGGGCATGCGTGGTGGAGTAATTGCCCATGCCCTTTTACTCTTATTCGTGAAACGAGGTTTGTGCTAGGTAGTGGGATATTATAGGCTGATGATGATGATGATTTTGTAGATGATCTAGCTAAAGTCAAAAGTTGTTCGTCGGGCTCTACCGCGTAAAGCGGATACTATACTCCGCTAGCTGTACCTTTCGGGCCCTGGAATAGAATATAGGAAATTAGGAGGCAAATTCTGTTTTTGTTACCATTTCCACATTCTTTCTGTCAACTTTCCATCTTCTTCTATGATGGTAAGAGTAAAAATATAAGACGCGACATTCTTGCTACTTACATATGAATGATCTAGCGATAGGACACGACAAGGTGAGATGAAATTGGTTAGAAGAGTATCGTACGCATGCTTGCATCAAGATTGTGACTGTCCTCTATTTATATAAAAGATTTCGATCAATCACTCTATATAGTATTGTAACGAAGATGACTAATTTAAATAATCACAATACATAGCTGGATTTGGAGCGTCAACGTCGCGACGAGAATGAGCTGAAGCGAGAGCTGTCCATGAAGAACTCAGCAATTGAAGAGCTCAAGAATGAGTTGAAGAACAAGACAGGTATTTACTTAACCTTAAACTTATCAATACTCTATAGTATGGGGCTATATGGGTCAAAAAGTTGCATTTCACTGCAATTTCTGTCAAGTTGTTCGTAAGTAGTGTTGCCAGGTCCCGTGTGTCAAATTTCGGAACGTAAGGATAAAATAATCGGGATTTTGGGTTTCAAATCGGGACAGTAGTGAAAGTCTGAATTTGGTGAGAAAAAATGAGAGCAAAAATATTTTTATGTAGTAGCAGCTTAGTTATATTCACTTTTCCTGTCAAAATTATCAAATATAGTAAAGACTCATGAGGTTAGTGAAAAATCGGGACATTTGGCGTCCCGATCAAGGGTTAATCGGGACGTGTCACCAGACCCCTGAAAATCGGGACGTCCCGCGCAAATCGGGACACCTGGCAACACTATTCGTAAGCAACATCTACCATTTTTAATAGAATTAGAAATGTTTTAATGGACCTTATCTTGTTTATTTGGACCCAGATTATTTCGGTCTCCGTAGATCGGTCGTGTCTTTTACTCTTAGTTTCACTTCAATCCTTCCTCAAGGATCTTCTGTGTAAGGAACTTATTGAATTTAGCTCTCATTTTATGGAATTCAAATAGTATTACATTTAGGACTGAAGCAAACCATTCAGGCAGAATGGACAGATACCCTCCCCATAAGAATAAGATTTGCAGAACATGAGAGCTAAATTCAATGATATTTAGTACCCGTTCTTTAAGCAATGGAATCCCATGTTTAGGGGGATCTAAGACATTTGTTATAAATATTAAACAGATTATAAATATTACAGCGTCCCTCCAGGCTGACTTAGCTCAAGCCCATGCTGAGAAGGCGTCACTAGATGAAGAACTGGCGAGTGCCCGCTTGGCTATAGAGCGTCATCAGCGTCAGTCCAAACATGAAACTAATCGCCTTAATTCTGAAGTTAGTCCTAGTTTTTCCAGCTTTGTAAATAATGTTACGCAAAAAGAGTCTCTACAATTATTTGAAGTCGAATTATGCAAAAGTGCAATGTGTTTCTTTTCATTGGCTATAATTAAAAATTGGTTATTTTTTATATTTTATGATATCATGGGACCGCTTTTATTTATTTTGTATATAAATGACTTACCTACCGCAATAAATCATAAATGTATTATAATCCCAGATGATATATCTCTTGTTGTATCTATCAAATTTGAAAACCACGAAGAAGCTATAAATTCGGCAGTAGATTCCATACAGAAATGGTTCAATGCTAAGAATCTTTGCGTTAAACTAACTAAAACTAAATATATTCATTTAATAGATCAAGCTTTTTCTAGAATTAAGAATAGAGATCCCACTAGAATAATATTAGTATTATTTTACTACTACATAATATCAAACTCCTTTTATATTCATTACTCAATGTTTATTTGGTACTTCTATTCTAGATACAATCTCTACGCCAGCGTTTGGATCGGGCAGATGCTGATCTTGTGCACTCCCGCCGAGAAAATCTTCGTCTATCCGAACAAATTTCAAATTTGGAGAAAGAGGTTAGAAAAATCTTATTTGATTACTAAACATAGTAACGAATGAAAAAGAAATTAACCCGCTTACGCTTTAATTTTAAAATATTAGAACAAAATATTAGCAATAAATAAAATTTCACAGTTGAACATGAAAACTCTGACTCCGATGTCTCCAGAGAAGAAAAAGAAAGAAAAAGAAATATCTACGATGTTTGAATCCATGGAGAACAAACATGGTACGTACCTGCTCTAATTACAATACTTTATTATGGTATTGGGCACATTTGGGCTCTACAAGCTGATATACTATGGGAATAAATTCACCATATGGGTAAACTATTGATGTTTTGTTAGATTTACTTTTATCATCACATTAAAATTTTATTTCTTCAAAACATTCATATTTTACCCTTTCATTTATTGCGCTTGCATGTATTCTATAGTTTTATGAAAGGGCTTTATTCTTTCTTAACTTTCAATAGTTTATTCATCAGATTGTTTAATAAGGTACCTACGAAATCATCAGTTGAGGCCACTTCCACAAATTATTCTAGAAAATCTTCAGATAATAAGAATAGGTTTGAGAAAAGTTTCGAGCTTAAACCAAGCACGTTTGGTTCCACAGCTAAAACGGTGGCTGGGTTGGAGACTATGATACAATCACAAAACAGTCTGATGGAGAAACTCACCGGCGAATGTCGTTTGCTCACAGACAAGCTCGACGACGCAAATCGTAGGCACAAGTACGAATAATTTTAAACTTTAATAGCATGACTCTAAAGTTCACTTTTCTTTTTCAATTATTATTAATCAATGCACATTGCAAAATCAATGGACCTGACTGAATGTTATCATTACCTATTTAAAATTATAAAAATAGTATTTTACCTAACGTCGTGCTGTGTTTTTATTGGTGGCAGGCAGAGCGCAGAGTCGCGGCCGTGCAGACCAACCAATCAGAACACAGCGCGACCGCTCAAGATCCCGCGACCGCCCGGTTGGGAATCGCCGTTCTCCCAAGCGCCGCTCCGAAAAAGAGTCCGGTTCGTCGAATAATTACCCGCCAATCATAGTTGGCCCGTTAACGACCAATCAGGAGCTCACTGATATGAAAGGAGAAAAAATATATAACCTGCCACTTATGATTCAACAGCCCTTTTTACATGAGAAAAAGGAGCCGATAAAAGTTGATATAAGTGTTAAATTAATACCAAAACCTAGAAAGAAAGATAAAAAGAAACGCGAAGCCCACGTAGAAGAAGTAATCATACAGGCAGATGAAAATAAAGGCATTTTAAATAGTATTAGCATGGAAGTATCAAACCATGACGTACATATTCTTAAGGAAACAGTAGAAATACTCGATGATGATGTTGTTGAAGATAGTGATGTAAAAACGAAATCAGAAGTAGATGAAGCACCATTGTCAGAAGCAATAGCAGAAGCTGAAATTAATCAAGAAAGTCCTGATCCTGAGGAAACTACAAATACAGATGGAGTTAATGAAACGTCTAATGAAAAGACCAAAGACAACACTCAAACAGATGAACCTCTCGAATCAGAACCAACAAATCCAGAACCAAGTGAAAATAATGATGCCACTTAGACCGCCATGATCGAAATATTTACTTAACGTGAATGAGTTTCAAAATAATAAATAATCTCATATTTCAAATCTTCATGTTTAAATTTTCGTGTTTTAAATTATTTAGACTGTCTAAACAATTTAAATTGTTGTTATATTTTTATTCGTGTATGTGATCTCAAATATTTGTTATACATTTTTAAGTATTGCTATTTGTCTTAATAACTAATTGTTGTCATTATTAGTATGTATGTAATCATTCTGCAATTGTATTTGGTGATATGTTTTTATTGCTTGTTGTATTATTTTGTTATTTAGCCAAGCATGTTACTATATTTTCTAAAATTATAAAGTGTTATCGCGAAAGAGTACAAAATCTAAATAAACTTTGATGTATTTAAATGGGTAATGATAATGTGTGCAATAAATGTAGTCAAACTTAATCAGTTTTATTCTTCTAAAGTAACATCTCTCACTGATCACAGCTCACAGAGAAATTTTCCATTTCAGAGGAGAAAAAACACAATTGCTTTGCAGGAACGCTGAACTTATGAGAAAATTGAGAAATCTATGGTGTTCTCATAAAAAATATTGCACTACCACTGTCGCACCATTACGAAGTTATACCCCATTGAGCGGTTACCCGAATAGTCGGGGATCATACGATTTAGATCGCACTTATTATACATCTACGCCTTACACATATAGAAATAGAATTAGAAGGACCGACGACTCTAGTTCTAAGTTTAATACACCTAGAGACGAGATTGGTGGTTTGACCAGGCATCTGAGTGATTTGTCTATTGATAGAATGGATGATTCTGATGACGATCCTGTGAAGGTAAGGTTATATGATGTAGATTGACTTGCATGTGGAGTTTTTGCTAGTTTTTGTACCAAAATAGTTAATAATTGGCGTCCTGTAGTAGTAGATGCATGGTTCATTATAGATTAAGCTTCTATTCTTATCGATTTAAGATATGATTTTTACATGCCCAGCAGGGTGTGGATTGAGAATTTTCACATTTAGTTTCCCTAAATCAAATGACTCCTTTAATATGTCATCTAGCTAAATAACATTTACAGACATGATGCAAATGTTGCATTAGTTTTTGCAGTGTTTAAATTATTTTTACAATCCAATGTTATCAAAATTGAACCCTAAGTACCTTTTGTATAGTTAACTGATAATGAAATCTTTTAATTTGATACTGAAATTAACTTCATTGGTCATCGAGATTGGTCGGTAAGCATTCAATGAGCCTCCTAAATGAACCAGGATCAATAAAATGCATGATATGTTTACTTCAAATGATGTGTGCACATGGTGTGGTGTTTTTGTGTGATCACGTGTGTGCGTGTGCTTCAGGGAAGAACTGGCCACTCTGCAGCGTCAAGTAGAAACGCTGGGGAGGTCCCTGCAGCCAGTCCACACCCCGACACCTAGCACCTACCAAGGTAATGTGATTTTCTCTTATAACACATTTTATAACTGATGTTTTTTATTCTTTAAGCATGTTTTATTTTTATATTGTTTTATGGTAACCAGCAGCTGATCAGCAGACATATAGATTAAAGATAATATAAACTGATAGCTCAAGTAATAGAAAGACAAAGTTTACTTATTATATTTATTATTGAAAGAAAATAGGCACACTAATTCTTAATTCCAACTCAAAGTATATTAAAGAAAAAAATTACTAATATAACAAAGAATAAACACTCAAATTATTTTAGCACCTCCCACGCACACGTCCACAACCCGAAACCTACAACATGCCGCGCCCGATGCCGGACGAGACTATCCCGGAGCTGAGCCCGCCGGACACACCCCACCTGGAGACCAGCCGGAGCCGCGTGTCCGACCGGACCAACTCCCCCGAGAGGAACAATTCACACCAAGACCTGTGAAACAAGATTCCAGGACATCTCTATACGGTCAACCTGAAAATAAAGAACCTCCAGAAAATCAAGCTAACAATGACGCCACAGAACAATTGGAACAGTTTCAACCGGAAGATGTACCAAAAGAGGAAGCTAGAGAAGAACCAGAATTTGAAACGGAATATAAAGAGGAAATTGAAAAGCCACAAGAACCTGAAGAGATTCAAGAATATGCTGCTCAAGAATATGACCAAGTTGACCAGAATTATGAACAAACACAACCAACAGAGGAAGCAGAGTATCAGACACAGAATCAGGAATACGAACAGAACTATGAGCAGCCGGCATACACTGAGGGACAGTATGAAAATTATGAGCAGTATCCACAACAGTACACAGATCCAAACGCACAATATGAAGGGCAGTATGAAAATTATGCAACGGATCCCAACTATCAGAATCAGAATTACGATAACGCACAATTTAACCAGGAGTATCAAGAACAAGATACTGTACAATATCAAGAGAATCAACCTACAAATGTCCCTCAAGAGGCTGAAAGTAGAACGAGTAATTCACCAAGCAAAGTACCCAACCAAAGTTAGCAACTTTAATAAATAAGTTTGTATGTTTATTTCGTGCAATATCTGTTATGTTTTACGCTTTTGTTTTTATTTAGGTATATGTGCTAGTTTAAACTGTAGATAATGAAGCTTTTGATGTTAGATTATATTGTTATTGATTAATATATTTCGTATATAATGTAGGTATATTATACCATTATTGGAAAAGAAAATTCGTCACACTCCCTTCTCAATCTTGTTTACAACAGCGAAAAAACTAGGTAGGGTAGAGGCACCAATAAATGAACGTTTAAGGGTTTTGTCCATCTTTAAATAGCTATAACTCGGTCATTTCATGACATAGGCGCTTGTTGTTTTTTTCAATAATACCTTAAATCCTTATTAATTGAAGGATTAAAGTAATTATATCCTACATCTTCAAATATTTTGATAAAAATTGTAAATGTAGGAAAATTTAGGTTTTACCCCTATAGTTGAACACTGAGCCCTAATTATGAACGTTTTGTACCCAAAAGTTGAACTAACATTTGAATAGGAGTAGATTCCATATTAGTTCGTTCATTTAATGGATTAATGAACCATAAAATGAACGAATAATATTCTAAGTGAATATTATTCGTTCAACTTGAGGCAAATATACCCAAAGGTTGAACGAATAAAATGTGAACCGTTCAAATTTCGACCATCGATCTTAATGGTGATTCTATAGGAAAGTTAGGTTTAACATAATCAAAAACTCTAAAATAATTTGTTCAACTTTTGGTAACTAAGTTCATAAATTTAATAAAATTCATTTGAGTATTTTTGTTTTTGTGTTTAATCGTTAACTTAAAGATTTGAATGGGTATAAAAATTAGACCTTTTTCCATTAGTTGAACGCCGTTCATCTATTGGATCAAGTGAACAAAATTTAATCCATTACTTGAACAGTAAATTTCTCTAAAAAACGGTAAATTTCTCTAAAAAACGGTAAATAATGTAATAATATATATTAAGTTATTGAAAGCAGAATATATCAAGATTTTATTCCAACCAAAACTGCTCTAATATGACATTAATTCTTTCTATACGCTGACAATGTTCTTAAATTTGGAGGGACTTACCGTTAGAAGGTTTCCATATAAAACCGATTTTTGGCGGGTACCGTACACATAAAAAATTCACCGCAAGCGCGTCTGGGCTGTCATTGTCAATGTTGTTAAGGAATATGGAAGAAAAAATATTGCCTTATGGGGAAAAAAATATTGCAAACATGTAAATTTAGGGATTATATTTCTTTAATCTTCGGTCGATCGTTCATCTATTGGGGGTCGGTCATCTTTTGGTGCCACTACCCTATAAAATCTAGATTTATGAGTACAGAGATACTTTGATGTACACGTATCCACGATTGTCCTATGTAGATCCACCTTTGGCTATTTTCTTGTTACATTAAATGTTTTGAGTAATCATAAAAACTATTAACTTAGTTAAATACCATTGATTTGAACACGAAATATTATAATCAATTACGATAGATATATCATGGAATATTATACAGGTCGTTGTTTTGGTCAGCGACGAGCGACTCAGGGTCGATAATACAAATGATACTGGTGCTAAAAAAAATATAAAAAAATACTTTTTTTTTTAATAATAAAAATAAAAAAAATAAAATTTTGAAAATCATGTAATAAGCTAAAGTGTAGACATAATACTCAACGGGAGTACGAGGGAGTAAAGGGGTGGGCCGACGGCGGCTTGTGCCTAGCTCTAGTCTGTGCACGTGCCTAGTAACCATAATTTGCAGTAATTTTATTACAAATTGAATAAGGTATTTCTCATCATATTTACAGTATTTAATGGAATTAAGTCCATTTTTGGGGAATATATATTTTGTACTACCGCTCCTGGGTCGCTTGTCGCCGACCAAAACAACACCCTGTATAAATTATTGAAACACGAAATATGTAATATTTTGCTCAATACAATGTTTATAGACCTGAATGTCTTTTTATTATTTTTTCGCAAAGACATAATATAATTATACCTGAAAACTATAGAAAGAACCTTATCTTAAAATGTAAAGATCAGTCACAAATTTCTTGAGAATCGTAAAATTGTAATGATTTAATTACAACGTTAATAAAATGTCAATTTAATTAGCGTTTAGTGAACAATAATTAGGAATTGCTTCAATCAGTCACACGGAATGGATATAAAATATTTCTCAGTCAGTCAGTTTATTGAGAAAAATGATTCTGCTGGTCTTTATTTCTTTGGCTTGGTCACTCTTGAGTGTTTCTGCTGTAAGTATTCCGCTGATATTATTACTATCTTTATTCTGGATTCCGTTGTTATTTTTAGGATAATTTCTATTGACGTAAGGACATCTAGACTTTGGAATTATAAAAATGGATAGGATCGTTTGGCGGGCAACTACACATGAGAGGGGACTTTTTTGAAAAAAAAAAAAAAAAAACTCAAATTGGGAAAGTCTACCCTCTGACTAGTCGAACAAAATATCTTTTTTGTAGTTTTCAATATGGCTAGCCATAAATTTTGACAAAATTATAGTGCCTTAGGTGCCGATCCCATACAGAGAGTTCTAGAGTTCTACGTTCCGTGTTCACTATTCAACACACACATCAAGCAATCTAGAATTCTAGAGTACTGCAGTATTCGCTATTGATTACACGTCATACACTTTTTTTTTACTCTCAAAAGCGCCGCATAGCTTACAGTGAATGCAGAATGCAGAACTCTGTACTCTTCTCTGTGGGATCAGCGCCCTAATAACCCATATTTAGACCTATAAAGATTCTTGTACCTATACTATCTTAATTATCATTTCAAGTCTAGAATAAATGAAGAAATATTTACATTTGACAGAAAATTAACAGCTACGTGATACATCCGCCATTCATTGAAATCGATAACAATGATGTGATAACTGATCCCGAAATGCTATACAACAAATACATGAACTATAAGGACGCTCAGTTAGCTCTACAATCCATTTTAGGATCAATAAATAATTTAAATAATGTTTCATTCGGCAAAATTAGACCAGTACAGGAGCAGGCTGATAAAGTAACTGATACGCGACAGAATCATATAATGATTGATAACTTTGGTTATGTGGTTCGATACAAAACTGATAGAAATCCAGATAATGACAGTTTTGATAGAGAAAGGAGAGATATACCAGTAAGTACATTATTATGTGTAGAATTAAAAAAAACAATTAAGATATAGAGAAGTTAACACGTAGATGTCGCGCCACAAGAACTAGCATCGCGCTATCGGAGTTTAGACAACATTCTGCCTGTATACAACTGTTCAACATGTACAGTTGGGCAGACAGCGTTCCCCAGCCACGATGGCCAAGCGCGGCGGAAGATCTTTCCGGTGCAGGCTCTATTATAGGTACCTGTCGTGAAAAGACAAATAGTAAAAAAAACATATATAACAAGACATTTGTAAAAAAGTCTACTAAAATGTGTGGTGCAAGGTGCTCCTACTACCAATGACACAGTCAAGTTTAGTTTTATTATAATTGTAGTGTAGGACTCGGAAGATTAAAAACAAAAACAAATAAATGTTTTTTATATCAAAGTAAGTATTTCATGTATTTCGATGGTCTACTTAAAACGGTGAGTCATGATATTAAAGAATTGAATTCCACAGTACTTGCAAATTAATATTAAGAAGGTGAATATTATACCTCAGATGTTTTTTTTATTTCAGATCATTATTTAAAATTATTGTGAAAGAATTAATGGCAAATAGGTGTTGGGGAATACCTATAGCAAAGATAAATTAGTTATATTTCGCCTGCGTTATTTTGCTTTAAATAAATGTTGATTAAATTATAATCCTTTCTTTTAATATTGTTGTTTATAATAGGGTACATTGGTGTATTAGTAGTTACTATACATATAAATTGAAACATTATTATAAACTCTAAAACACAACACTGTTTTATTAAACTATTTGCATTTTCTACATCTATACGTTATGATGTTTTTTTTATACTATATTATGGACTAGGTACCTAACTAGGCTTAGGTAGGTATGATTATAAATATCCTTTCTGATCGCAAACTAAGCCTAGTTTGTACTATGGAAACCAGATAACTGATATACCTACTACATATCGTATTTTATAAATACTGATAATTACAAACAGACTCAGAACAAGCCGGCAATGTCGGCAAACAAACATTTGATTAGGGCTGGTTGCAGCGATACAATGTAAGTCCTAGAAAACCTTGTCCAAATAACAATAACTTCCAAGCACACTGCGGCACAACAGCCATACTATAGTCAAATTACAGTATTGATTGTGTTGTAATTAAAAATATATCATTTTAGGTTCTAAGAAGTGGTCCCAATGTAAGTATTGAATTTATTTTGCTCTAATAATTAAGTCATACAAGTATCGGCGTATCTTTATCATCCTTTATAAATCCTAGGTTACACAATCTTCTGACAGACAGCAGAAGACGCCAACATCTGCTGGGTACACTCATGATCCTGATACTTGCAAAACATACAATAAGAATCTACAAGAACTTTGGACTACTTTATCCAAATATATAGAATCTGACAACACAATGCCACACAAATTTCATCTGCATAATATTGCTCTTATAATCAAAGCGTATTTTGAACATCATAATGAAAAACCAGAAAATGAGATACCAGTTAAATCCTATGATAAAATAGAAATTGAAAAGATTGTCAATGAACTAATTGAAGATATTAGAAACATTATAGCAAGTTACAGAAATAGTAATGTAATCACTGAAATAAACGACTTAGTTTTGACTAAACTTAAACCTACAACCAATAATGATATTTTCTGTAAGATAACTGATGAAGAATCTCTACATGAGGTCATTGATCTAGCACATCAGAAATATTTAGAGGATGTTGACTGTCGAGAGAGAAAAGTTGATTTGGTTGATTTGACAAGAACAGCTAGGCATCCTATTGAAGATATGCGTAAAATATTATTACCATACTATAGTAAACGTACAAATGATAAACACAGAATAATGAGAAGACCTAAAGCAATGATAAGGGCTGCTTATGATGACTATAGAAAATTCAATAAGAAACCCATAGGACCACGATCTGATAATCCAAATGAGTTTTATAATGAAATGTTAAAGCTTTACGAAGAAGAGCACGAAATTTCGAATGGAGTTAGGGGCTGTGAAAGTCGTGCTCTCAAAATCTTTCTTAATTCTATGAAATTTATCATTGAACGATTTATAAGAAAATCTGAATGTGGACCAAATAAAAATACGCCAGTATCGCTTATAATTGATGAAAATGTAAAGGGCAAGACGAACAACAAGAAGAACAATCATGACTTCAGAATACCAGTTTCTCCAGATTATTTTAAAACAGATTATTCCATACCAGTTCTTAAAAATAGTATAAAATCTCATAAATTATCAAATCGTGGTTCAGAAAATGACATAAATACAAAAAATACTAAACCAATATATCAAAAGCCAAAACTATCTAAATTTATAAATCCATACAGCATGTTATTGAACCCAAAAGCCCATGAAAAAACTCATTCAAAAGAAATCAATTATGCCGATGATAAGTTTACAGAAAAAGAAAACTATAAAGATCATATTAACAATAATAATGCAAAAGACAGTTTGGATTATATTTCTCATAAAACGCATAAAGAAAAATCAGATGCTATTTCATTTCAAAGCTTGTTAGACTCTGTTAACGTAAATCCTGAAATTGCTGAATTAACGTACATTATACGTGACCCGCAAGTTATAATGTATCAGCCGCAATATTTAGTTAAACACAGGATTCCATATGAAACCTATTTAAAAAGCTATAAGAATACTCACACATCGCCGAACGGAAACATACAACTACTGAAAGCTGTGAAACTGCTTCCAAATAGTTCTAAACTTTTGTATGAAACTAAAAATATTGAAAGCCCTCTAAGATACAGTGATACACGATCTAGGAAAGTTCTAGATATAGTAGCCAAAGCAGTAGATGATCTAAGCGCAATTAACAAAACACATATGACACCAAAGAGTTTAAAGACGCACAGTAAAGACATATATATCCTCACCAAAGTACCTGAGGGAAATTCATTCGATTTAAAAAATACTAAAACCAATGATACTCATAAAGATGTTAATTTAGGTGAGACACACTATATTGACAATTTTGAAACTGCAGATTACATAGAAACAAAATCTGATGAGTTATTTCTTGAAGACGAAGATGAAGCAAAGAAAAATAAAAGTAATATGAAACCGATAGGATTGGATGTGGTTGACAAAGAGATTCATACAAATGGTAACGGTAAAATATTATGGAATAGCTATCCAATAAATATACCAAAGTATACGTACAACGGAGGCGCGAGTATAGAAAATAAAAAGCAAATAGAGACATGACTTTAGTTTAATTACCCATTTAGGCGCCGATCCCACAGAGAAGAGTTCTAGAGTTCTGCATTCCGCGTTGACTGTAAGCTATGTGGGGCCTTTGAAAGTAAAAAAAAAGTGTATGATGTGCGATCAGTAGCGAATATTGCAGAACTCTAGAACTCTAGACTGCTTGCTGTGTGCACAATAGTCAACATGGAATGCAGAACTCGGAACTCGGAACTCTCTCTGTGGGATCGGCGCCTTAAATAATACAATCATGCTAGAAAAACAATGTCACAAAATATTACTGTGATGCCGTCGATAGGTCTAACTCGAAGTCCAAACCGATCGGTCTAAGTCGATAGATCTATAAATCTATATGTAGATAAGTCTAAGTCATAAGGACAAAGATGTATAAGGTAAACTGCACTTAAACGGATAAACGGCGCAGGCTTAGTAATAGGTTAGAGTAAATAAATTCTACGTACAAGGGTCCCGTTAGACACCGTTTGAGTACGAAACCAAAAAGGCGATGATAGCTCAGTGGTAGTGACGTCGGATACCGAGACGAAGGTCCCGGGTTCGAATCCTACAATGAGCTTGAGCTTACGGTGAAGGAAAACATCGTGAGGAAACCATAGCACGGTGGTAGGGTACTTTGTAGTTCCCATCTGGCTGGCTACCACCCTCAAGTTGAAAGTCTGTCGCCAAGCACCTATCGGTGTGTTCCGATAGCTGCTCTTGAGACCAGTTCTTTCTAGGCTTTGTGTGCTTAACACATTCGGCCGCATCATCACTTACCATGGTAAGATTGCGCCAATACAGGCCCATAAACAGTAAAAAAAAAAACGTACGCATAGAATCTTCTCACAGACTTAGTAGAGATGTTAACGCATCTCCTCCTTTTTTGTGTCGGCTAAAATGGGATTTATAAATAACACAATAATTATTACTAATGGTCCAAAAAGTTCCTTTTTTTACTAATTCTACTACTCTTCTCGAGTAGTAGAATTAGTAAAAAAAGGAATTTTAGCCGTTCTTAATCGGTCGGCAAAGTTAAGCTATCACCGTCGTGGTCGGTACCTGGATGGGTGACCGCCTAGTGTTTAGTGTAGTGTAGTTTAAACCCTACCCTTTTTATGAGAAATTATTTGAATAATTTTTTATTCACTGCGTACTCAAAAGTTAAGTTTCGTACTAGTTACATACTACTTTTAGTGCTGCGCGTACGCGTATCCTTATCGTGATGTCTCTCTGGCAACGCTGGTCTTACTTATGTCAATGTCATTTAATTAGTGCTGAATTTCTTGAATTGCTGAGATAGTTTGTTTTATAATTAAAATACATAATAAAATAATATAAATATAACAATATAAAAAGGTCATGATTATTCCGTTTTAGCTGTGTTTCTAGTGATGAACTTTTGAGGTTATAAATCTGTTTTGTTTTGCATCAACAAAAATGGTTTGCGAAAAATGTGAGAAGAAACTAGGTCGTGTTATCACACCGGATCCTTGGAAGAGTGGAGCCAGAAACACCGTGGAGTCTGGTGGCAGAAAAGTTGGTGAAAACAAGGCGCTGACCGCCAAAAAAGGACGATACAATCCATACACATCAAAATTTCAAGAATGCAAGTAAGATTGTATTCCTTAATCTCCAAATAATTTAAAATGCTTTAATAAACATAAATGGCAGATTCTGGTATACTAAAGTAATATTTATAATAGTTATCATCTGGTTTTCATCATAGAAGAACTGATGATTGTGTGTGAAGACTGTCCCTGGTTATTTTTACAGTTATGTCCAATCTATACATTGAGCTATTATTACTATGTATAGAAGCTATCTTAAGTAAAGGTTCCATTTTTTTAGAGTCAACTAAAGTTTTCTTTAGCGATGAAACAATAATTAGTCATCTAAGCAGACAGTAGAAACACGTAGCGCTATCAGAACGCTTTTAGGAGTACTTTTATTGGCAAACACAGTGATTTACATGTTGATTATGTGTTTCGTTCATCATTCTACAACAAGTGTGGCCGGAGGGCCTCACTTGAATGGAACATAGTTTTGATGTGTAGCGTCTTCTCTATACATAGTAATAATAGCTCAATGGCAGCAGCAGCCTCGAGGAATATTTCTGTATCTGTTTCTGAATCTATATCAATTTATGAATTGCTATTTGTCATCAATTATTATTATTATTTCATTTGTCATCATAATTATTATAATTTCCATAGCGGTAGGGGCTAGGGTAATTTGTAGTTGGTACCTACCTGCCTCTGGCCTGTGTATTCCAACAACTGCATTTGAGATTCAGTTCTTAGTATCATCACTTACCTTGGTGAGATTGTGGTCAAATACAGTTCAATACATGCTAAAACAAATAATGTTATAAAATTCATGTTTTCTTTTCTTTTTCCAGAATATGCAGAACAAAGGTGCATCAGGTTGGATCACATTACTGCCAGGAGTGTGCCTACAAGAAAGGTATTTGTGCAATGTGTGGAAAAAAAATATTGGACACTAAAAACTACAGACAGAGCTCCACATAGTGGTATTTTGTTATTAATTAGTGTTAAATATATTATGTAATAACTTATAAGTTATTTGTGGTTTCAATGCAATTGAGTTTTTTTTTTTTTTATACCACTAAGTTGGCAAACAAGCATACGAGTTTCATGTCATATTATTTTGATTGAAAATAAAAAATGTGATACCTGTAGTAGCTAGATTAAGGACTTATTAAGTTTAGTTTATTGAATGTTAAAATGCTCCGCTAATTTTAACTTTTAACGGGAACTTGCAAAGTGTAATTATTGTGATTTTTCAAGTCGTCTCAAAGGTCTGTGACAAGTTTTAGTAAAACGGCCACTGCTTTACTTAAAAATAAACCGAATGTTTCCAAGTTGATTCAAAAAATCTGTAAAATGGCTAACATTTGTCTAAAACTGGACAGTGACTAACTTTAACTTGACTATAAAGGTGATAGTAGACATTCAGACTCGAAAGTATAATATAATTTGACATTGCCAGAATGTCCTAAATGGATAATTGCTAAAAATAATGTGTTCAAGGAAAAAATAATGAATTATGTCGTCTTTAAAAATGATTGTTTCTGTGACTGATGTATAGGCATATATAATTTCTGTGTTTTCATTATCATGAAGTATCTGTTTTTTCATTATCATGAAGTATCATGTTTTTAATGAGTACTGTCAAACATGATGATGATTCCAATAGTTATTGTAAGTACAGTAAATAAGGGAGGTGTGTAAAATAACCATGTAAATATTAATTCATAAATATAAACATAAATGATGGAAAATGTTTTTCATTTTAAAATTTCTATACAATCAATATTGTGTCAGTCAAGCACAAAATTATGAATTGGCTATAAAATGTACATAGTTTTACAGAGATTAGCTAAAACTTAGAAAATCTTTAATTTTAATATTCAGAAATGGATTATTCGGTTTTTTTACTCATATTTATTGTTAAAGTAAGTGAAATATTACTTACTAGCAATAAGGACGCCATTTGTAGAGTATTTCTTGTTTTTGGTTTGCTTTTTGTAAAGACCTATAATTATTACCATTTTTTTAAATGTAATAATTGACTGAATGTAATGAAACTTAAAAACAGGTGCATTCGGAAACTATTCCATTTAAAATAGTCAACGAAAATGAGTTGGCTCAACCTTCATTATTGTTAATTAAAACTAATGAGGAAAGATTTCAAGAAAGGGTAATGGAAGAAGAGCTAACAGTCCAAGATATGAAGCTACATGATCTCAAAGATAAAAGGTGGTTGGTGGGAAAACTTGATGGCCTTTTGAACGAATATGATATGCACAAAATTGTATGGATCATTGTTCGCAAAGTAAGCTTTTTACTTGTTATTTTTATTACCTTTTACCTATTATGTATAAAGCTCTAATGCAGGGTTTCCGAACCTATTCTTTGTTGAGCCTCCCTTATTATTTTAACGCCTTAATGAAAAATTTACCTAGTTTGCTTTTTCCTTGTAGTATTTATACTCACATTAATATTAACTTTTTTTGTTTCAATTTGGTGTTTTTTAAATGTTTTATGAAATACATTTAAATGTTGCTTTTCACTACAAGAAGCTATCTTGCGTTGTTTCTGAAATTAAAATATGTCATGATATATCTATATACTTAATAATAATAATATAATAAAGTGGAAGAGTTTTTTGTTTGTTTGTTTGTGTAAACGGGCTAATCTCGGGAACTAACAGTCGGATTCGAAAAATTCTTTCACTAATAGCATCTAATAGGAAGCTATATTATCCCCAAATATTATAGGCTGTTTATCCCGGAAACGCGGGTGAAACCGCGGGGAACAGCTATATGAAATAAAATTGAAGGAGGAACCATACTAGAAACGTCTTCTTTTGGTGTTTTTTTGTTGCGCCTACTATTAATTACAAAGTCAATTTGACTTGGATAATATTTATTATTATTGTACGGAACCCTCCGTGTGCGAGTCCGACTCGAACTTGGCTGGTTTTTTATATTGCTCGTCAATGTATTTAATATATCCACAGAAAAATCCAAATATAAAGAAGAATCATGGTATCCATCGACCAACAGCACAAGATAATTTACCACCCACGAATGACATCTCACGTGAATACCGGAGGAGAAGCTGGCGTGGTTCATGCTATAATAGAAGATCCAACCGGTGTAAAAGAGCATGTTTGCAAGCTTTTAGATATATTTGTATGGACTACAGCTGTACTAGTAGAATCAAAAGAGATGCCAGAAGACAATGCGCAAGGAGTTGTAGGAATGCGAGGTCATACGGATCTAGTAGTTCTTCATCTGAATAAAAATATGTTTTATATGACATCTTATTAATGTAATAAATGCGAATGTGAGTTTGTTTGTTTGTTACCTCAACGGCTATACCAGGGATAACCAATTAATTTCAATCAGCGGTACGTTTTCTTAAATTTGATGACTGGCACAGTCCGTTTGATAGACGATTAAGGGTCGTCCAATCACGTGAAGTTTTTTGGGCTACTTTTTTACACCCCCGAGTCGAGGTTTTAATTAGAGATCTAATTTATAATCTAAGAAGATAACCATTTCTGTTAATTATTATACTTAAGACGTTTAAAATAGATCCAGAGGTCCTGTACGAGCCAATAATGCTCATACAGCAAAATTATCCCTTATAAGGCATAATTTTGTAGAACAAAGTTAGTCGTAATAAAAACGTCGATACGTGACGTGCGGCTCAGATTGCTAGAAAACATCAGCATTTCTTTATAAATAAATCTGCAAACTTAGCATTGGTTTGATGTTAACTAACCTACAACAATATCATGAGTCTACGACGAGATAACCCCGCAATATTTTGGTCCTTCGAGTCCGGCATGTATATCTATGGAAAGCAGATAACTGATAGGTATAACTAGTAAGTAGTACCTATATAGGTAGCTAGCAGTAGTAAATACATTCTTATGGTGCGTCTATGCTACGCGAAGCAAGCACGAGCCGAGCACACATGGAGCACGGATTCGCGTAGCGTGGAATTGCGAACGATCATACGTCTCGCGCTCGATTACGCTCCGCACTATCGATGTTTATACCCACTCATGACAAACTGACAAACAGCGTCTGTATGGGTGAAATTAGTATCATGAGTTTTCCGCTAGAGGCGCTGTGCCAATTCCTATAGAGAAGTGTCGTATACGCAAAGGCATTAATAAAAGTAAGCGTTTACTTACGTCAATTCTCTACACTCGGGGTACAGACGTGTTCATGCATACAAATTAATGACATGTGTGTAAATCGAACTTACGACCAGCGTGATTTAAGATAACCACGCCAACTGGCCTGTAAAAGATAGAGTAAGTACCTAAATTAGGCGCCGATCCCACAGAGAAGAGTTTGCGTTCCGAGTTCTGCATTCTGCATTGACTGTAAGCTATGTGGGGCCTTTAAAACTAAAAAAAAGTGTATGATGTGCGATCAGTAGCGATTATTGCCGAACTCTAGACTGCTTGCTGTGTGCACAATAGTCAACACGGAATGCAGAACTCGGAACTCTAGAACTCTTTCTGTGGGATCGGCGCCTTATAGAGTGAAGAGTAATTTCAGTATTTTCATCAAGAAGATTAAGTTTCCGTTATTCGTCTGCGTTGTATGGTTATTGATGTAGCGACCATCTATGGCGCCACGACATCCTGCATCGCGCTGACGAAGTTTATTCCACCTGCATTTACAACTGTCCAATATGTACAGTTAGACCGCGGTCCCCAGGAACGATGACCCAGCCTGGCGAAGGAGGCCTTTTAAATGGACATGTCATCCACCTTGCACCTCCATACCTATATAATAAAGTTAAGGTTAAACACCTGGAAAGCAGCAAGTGGGACGCCCTCCCACCAGGTGGACGGACGACCTGGTCAGAGTCGCTCAGCACCGCTGGATGCAAGCGGCCCAAAACCGTTCGAAGTGCAAGTCAATGGGGGAGGCCGATGTTCAGCAGTGGACATGCATGGGCTGATATGATGAAGGTTAACAACCTAAGGAAGCGGAACATGACGGAGAACACTGCCACCCTGGCTATCCACCGCAGGAGATTCGGGCGCCAGAGGGCGGCTTTTTAGAGCCCCCAACAAGAGGGGTAGAGCATATCGTTATTTCGCTCGAAGGGCAGTTCGACTGCGGAAGCAGCTCCACCTTATAACATGTGTTTTCCTGCTAGTAAGGTTGCAGAGCTCATCGGGGAGGGGGGAAAGGATCGGTTACGCGTGAGAGACTCGTGTGTTGCAACCGCTCACCATGAGGCGAGCCGTATGCTGAAATAGCTGTATAAAAAAACGTGAGCCCAAGGGTGGCGGACTATGGGGGCGGCCGCGGCCTTCTCCCGATCCTGCTCAGCTACGTCCATCTGGATCATTACGGTCTCGCAGAAGGTGGCTACGGCCGTCCACGCCGTATCCCTGCTCAGCAGCTCTGACACGGCTGCTGGCAGGGAGAGATTCCGTCCTATCTGGTCGAACAGGATCCACCGCTCGAGTTCCCACGCGGGGCGCCCCGCGAGCGTGTACGTTCAGTACGATACGTAGCTCCAATCCCACCGCAGTGCAAGCAGCAGAATACTGCCCGGCATATACTGCATATACTGGGTGAAGATTTCAAGATGGCATATTTTCGAAACCTAAGGCGATAATAGCTCAGTGGTAGTGACGTCGGATACCGAGATGAAGGTCCCGGGTTCGAATGCTACAATGAGCTTGAGCTTTCGGGGAAGGAAAAACATCCGGAGGAAACCATAGCACGGTGGTAGGGTACTTTGTAGTACCCGCCTGGCTGGCTACCACCCTCAAGTTGAAAATCTGTCGCCAAGCACCTTTCGGTGAGTTCCGATAGCTGCACTTGAGAGCCAGTTCCTTCTAGGCTTTGTGTGCTTACCACCTTCGGCCGCATCATCACTTTCCATGGTGAGATTGCGGTCAAACACAGGCCTATAAACAGTAAAAAAAAAAAAGAAAAAAACATAGATGGAAACATTGGATTAGTCATGCTGAACAACTTTTACTATTGGACCAACACTGAATTCTCAAAAAATATTATATTTTTTACTTTTCATACATTATGATCGAGCAAGATTGACATTTTGTAAGAAAAAAAATTTTTTTTTGAGAATTCACTTATTGGTCTCACAGTAAAAGTTGTTCAGCATGACTAACCTAACATAGGCTTCGAAAATATGCCATCTCGAAATCTCCACTTGTTATAAGAGAGACAAAAATTGCTTGTAATTTCTCAGTCACTAAGTTCGGTTGAAATAGTTTATTAATTTTCAACCAATCTTATGTCAACCAAGCAAATCATTATGATTCAGCAATAAAATTATTGTACCTAGGTAAAATAGCGATATAGGACATTGAAAGATATGGTCTTATTTTGTTACAATGGTGCTTTTATATTATTTTGCTTACTTAGCTTTAGAAATTGTATGTAGTTCGGTAAGATTAGGATTTAATTTTATTAAAGAATAGTGATATAATTATATATATTTTTTATTGAATCTAAACAACTTTTAAATAACAGGTATATGCAGAAACCAATCAAAAATTACCATTTATAATACTCTTAAAAAAAGACAGAACTCAAATTACTTTGGACAATCTATTGAAGTCAGTGTTAATAACTAAACAGAAAAATGTTCAAGATATGTCGCCAATGACTGACAGAGTTGATGACGATTCTATGGAAGATGATGACATGAATGCTATTTTGGGGATTATGGATATTAAAGTAAGTTATCTTTTACTTAAGGTGTCGGTTCGCAGCCGACCGTATGCTGCAGCAGCAGATAACGTGTCGTTGCGACACAACTTTTTTCTCTTTTGTTCCTATGTATTACTATGCAGGCGGACGTGTCGCTAGCAACGGAAGGTATTTCATGGTTTAGAAACCAGTGGTGTCGCAACGACACGTCGTCTGCTGCTGCTGCAGTCGGTCAGCTGCGAACCGGCACCTTTAAATTAGTAGTTAACTTTCGCTTTGTTTTTGTTTGCGATTTTATTTAAATTTATTTCGTATAATATATACTACCTAACTACACAGTTAACCTTTTCGCAATAGACTGTTTAGGAACAGACATTTTTAGTTTATAGCTTAATTACCTATCCTCCATTACACGAGATGGTTTAAACTAAGTCTAGTAAAATCCAGGTTCTAAATAAATATCCGTGACTTTCTAATGTTAAACTATTATAATAAAAAGAGCTTGGGCAATCGTAAACTGGGGTTTTTATAAGATTTGATTTAAACCATCTCATGTAGGTAATAAGAGAATTAGTTTTTCAGGTTTTGCTTTTCTGTATCATGCATAAATGAGATACCTATACTATCTGTCTGTACTAATCTATGAACTTATATTAATTAATATAATAAAGCGGAAGAGTTTTTTGTTTGTTTAAACGCGCTAATATCTGGAATTACCAGTTGGATTCGAAAAATTCTTTCACTCATACGTAGCTACATTATCCCCGAGTATTAAAGGCTACTTTTTATCCCGGTAACGCGGGAGACAGGTAGTTTTAAATTAATATAATAATTTGAGTTCAAAAGTTAAAACACATTTTTTTATGTTTAATTTATTACAGAAAAATCTTTTTATTCGACAAAATGACCAAGCCACAGATTCAACAGACGATTCAGATGAAACAGATGAAAATATGCATTCAGGATTATCGTTACCAGCCAATTTAAAACCCGAAAACGTCAAAAACGTAATAAATAATCGTAAAGATAACTCGACGGAATTTAGAAAAGGAAACTGGAGAAGTTCTTGCGATAAGAAAGCAGCGAAACAATGTAAAAAGGCATGTGTGCAAGCTTTGAGACGAACATGTTCTATTTATAGATGTAAAAGTAACTTTAAAAGAAGTGCCAAAAAAGAATGTCGTGCGAGTTGTAGAGAAAAACTTTCGATCCGGAATAGGAATAAATAATATATTTTAATAAGTAAAGGTTTGATTTTATTATGTCGCCTGCTATTTTTAATGGGGATGCTGCATCGATTATAGAGTGATAGCGAAGAGTGGGCATAAAGCCTTTTTCTGGGTAGCGGGCAGCGAACGGCGAGCTATAAGTATAAACTAAGCGCCAAAGGCACCCAAAGGCGTATAATCTAAATAACTCGTAAAGTATAGAATATTTTAAGAAATCGTTAGTGTCAGCTCTAAGTCATACGTTGGTGATATTATTTATACAATATTTATCTTCTTTTTTTTTGTTGGAGGACCAACAGCTTACAAAATCATGTGTTGTTCCCTTCCCTTTCGCAACTGAGATTTTTTCCGTCCAAATCTTTTTTTTTTCTATAAAAAAAATCTATAAAATCTTATTGTGTACGGTAAGTATCATGGGAAAACATATTTAAAAAATATACCATTTACACAACTTCTAGAAAGTGCATAGCACGTTCGTGACATCCGTGTGTAGACTACGTTGTAAAATTTTAGAAAAAATTAACTCACTATCGTATTATTCAGGTGCGTAAGGGATATATTAGCATACATTTTTTTTACATTTTTTTTTTCAAAAAATGTTTGAGCCATTTAGAGGTCCTCACTGATAGAGACATGATTTAATTACACTATAATCGTATCAAAACGAAAATCAATGAGCAGTTTTCTTATAATACAAACAAAATACCTGTCAAATCGTAAACTTAAGGTTCAAATTGGTTTGAATTATCAACAGACAGGTATTTTGAGCATTTTCAGGAGTTTTCATTCCACTATGTTTTTGCTCAGTGGGAACCAGCCCCGGATGTAGGGCATGCTCCGGGCAGTATAAATTCGTTAATTATTGGCACGCGTGCTATTGGTTCGCCATTCCTGCCATATGCCCATTCCCAGTGATGCCAATCAGCCCGGTAGACTAACGCGCCCAAGCGGCTATGTAGGTAATCCAACACAACAAAGCTATTTTGTGTTTCTATGTTGCAGAGATTCGCATTCGCAATCTCGGAATTTCCACATATATTTTAAGCATCCGCATCTGCTGAACTTAATGTAGAGTTCACATCCGCATCCACGGATGTTGCGCACGACAAGAAATTAATGACGGGGCACTTAAGTGGGGCGTGGAGAATAATCTAACATAATCCTAAATAATATTATAAATGCGAAAGTGAATTTGTTTGTTTGTTACGCCTTCACGCCTCTACTACTCAACGGATCATCATACATTTGGCATGCAGATAGCCTATGGTACGGAGAAGGACATAGGCTTTTTATCCCGGGAACGCGGGTGACACCTTGGGGGATAGCTAGTAGGTTATATTTTTTTTTATATTACCATCTTTTTCATATTAGTAGTAAGTATCTAAATTAAATATCATTAAAAAAAAACATTTGCATTCGTTGTAACGGATATAATGGGGCTTAAATATTCCTGTATCTGCCATTTCCTTGGTCTGTACGCACGGCTACAGATCAAGCTATACATTTCCAATATAAGCTGAACTCTCACTGTACTGAAATCCTATACAATGCGAGATACACGAGACAGACTTCCAGTATAAGACAGCTTATACTGGAAATGTATAGCTTGATGTGTAGCCGTCTGTACTTGCTACTGTGTGTAGAATAAGACGATACAAGCTACGATAAAAAAATCGAATTAAGATAAGAAAAAGCTAATAATTACTTTAGGCAACACGTTGAAATGTATAATTGAACATGAAACACACATGTGTCGTTAAAATACTATTTCATAACGATCCCCTGAAATGATTGTTCATAGTCGTATCGCTTTTACAGTAATTTTAACGTTATTTCAAACTGTAAGTATTTATATCAGTTATGAAAATTGTTATTTTTTAACTGTGTATTCGGCTAATTAATAAAAACCGGTTATGTAATATAAATAAACCGGTTATGGATCAATAAATAACAGTGATGATTATTTTAAAGTGCTACGATAATCATAGCGCTCCCACTCGATAATATCTAACCTATTAGGCACTTTTTATTGGTAGGTAACATAACACACTCCTAATTTCCTAAATAGTAAGCCCTTTACTTTATTATTGGGAAGAGATAAGTAGGCCAATACTTTATAAATTTATCATGACTGGGAGGCAAACGATACGAACACGGTGTTTATTAAACTAAACACTGTAATTATAGGTAAAATTAAGTATATATTTTTATATTCCAGACTATTGCAGTTACTAACGACAAAGATTATGAAAGACAAACAGAAGTTAACATTCATGATACAAAAACAAAACTAACATTTGCAAAACTTCTAAAATCTATCGTCAAACTGAACGAAGATCGTTTTAATGCAATGCAAAGGCTGACCCAGTTGCAAGACGTAAATGTAGCTAGGGGTGTGCTCAGGAGTGTCGATAATCGGTTTTTAAAACTAAAACCGGTTTTAAGGAATGATTCGAGTACAATTTTAGCAGTAGTAATTTTGCAGGTAGTAATAATCATATCGTCTGACTTTTATTCCACCTTAAACTATGACTATTTTTGCATGTTACATTCAAGTCCAAATTAAAATAGTCCAAATTATACGAAAACAGAAAATCTAAGTTTACAGCTTAACGATTTTTACTTGACACTGAATGAGTCTATCTAGTATTTACCCGTGTTTTTTTGTACCACTAAGGTAAGGTAAGGTAAAGGCAATCAAGCGTACGGTCCACTTGTTGGCAAGCGATTACCGTAGCCTGTAGAAATTTGCAACACCAAGGGTATCACTCGCACTCTGGCCGACCGTGCAAAAATCTCTTCACTCCACGAAAGGGTTGAGAACAGATATTATGGTGCGTCCATGCTACGCGAAGCGAGCACGAGCCAAGCCTCGAACGAACAACATTTGTTCATTGTTCGCGTAGCGTGGACGGACTTGCGAGGCTCGAACGAGCATTCGTCTCGCGCTTGACTGCGCTCCGCCCGATTGACAGTTTTTTCACGAACACAGGGATTCGCATCGCGCTCGTTGAAGACTTGTTGTAAGCTCGTTGCATATATGCTCGTTGAACGTCCACATTTGACATCGCGAGCAACGAATGAAACCTGTTCGCTCGTGGCTCGGCTCGTGCTCAGTTCGCGTAGCATGGACGCAACATGTTTATTAACCATATGTATAACCTAAGCACAATGCTGAGTCGAAACCTATTCCTGGCATCACGCATGTTGTGCTGTTTAATTTTTATTTTTATATTTTTTACTATCATTAATTGTGTGTTGTCCTGAATATTTTTTTTTTCTTTCTATGTTTCTTTCATGTACTTTTTACAGCCTGTTACATCATCCGAAGTAAGTAGCGAAGAGCTTGAAAGTGACAATGACTCAGCGCAAGAACCGAACAGACTTGTAAAAGAATATTTTAACATTGAAAATATTGAAGACTATCCTAATTACTCCGAAGAAGATATTTTCCATTTAGGTAGAGAATAGTATGTCTTATATAATGTCGATGGTTATGGACAGGAATGTTTGAGATATTGCTTTCATATTTTGTGTTGGTGCTTGGTGAAGCATCAGACGCGAATATCCTTGTAAAGGTGGTAGGTATAGAGAAGAATGCAGATTGTTGAACAGAAAGGTTTTGCTTATTTAACATCTAACTTCTAATGTAAGTATTTTTTTATAAAACTATAAGACGTAGTATATTATTTACTCTATGCTTATAAGTTATTCCTGTAGGTAACCTACGTGTATATATTAAGCTAAATAAAACTAATTTTAAACATTTTTACGACTTTATTTTATAATACATCAATAAAATACAATATGTATAACTGTGATATTAAATTGTTAATTGTTTCATGTAATTGTATGTTATTTCTACAATCACGGTAGGTACGATAACTAAAGTTCAACATTAACAAATAACCAAATATTAATAAATATAACTAGGTCTAAAGTCTATGCTTAATAAATGGAATGGCCCAGAAGTATACTCTGCACTAGCCGAAAAATTGCAAATCAAAAAAAGTGTAAAAGTAATTTATTTACTATATAAGGCCACAAGTATTTATAATATATCCACTCGTTTTTACATTAATATTGCTTAAGCCAATATATTTCTAGTCTACGTACTTAATCGTAAACTTATATAAATTGGTAATACTTTTGGGACGGAATTATACAAACGGTATTGTAATTTATATTATGAACTAACTTTAGGTTTTCTTTTAAAATTTAATGTAGTTGTTGAACATTTTAATTATTAACCAATTTTAGATTTCAAGTGTAATAAAAAAAAATACTTTTTCTAAAACCGGTTTTCAATGAGTAATAATAAACATCACTACAAAATGTTTGCGCCTATCAATTCAACAATAATTACATGTTAATCTCATTATGTTTCATATATGTCACATAAATTGTTATTGCTTGAAATAATTCATAAATTGTGACAATAATAATATTAAGACACTAATATTTATTCATATATAAATAACATTCACAACCCAAAAATAACGTAACCTTACGAAATATAACATAAGGTAAGAAGGTAAGTACAATATTATTTAGATTAACATTTAGAAGGCACATTTTCGTTACAATTTAGTTTTAATTTTAACAATTGTATAATATTTTCTGGCACTTCATGCTTTTTCATGTATTTATTACAATAAAAATCTTATACCAACATGGTACTAACATATTTTATATAATATGCTGCTGTAGCATTGAAGTTAACTAAATAAGTAGGTATAGTTAAATATACACTTTGTAAATCATTTAAACCTATCATTCATAAGTATATTTTTTTGTAATTGATCCAAAAACTTATTAGGATCACTAATTACATTAAGTTTATTGCTATTACATTCTTTGTCAATAATATATAAAACTACATAAGTAATGATCAGTTTGTTTCATTTTTTTTACAAAAATTTACCACCACTCGGACTTCGCGAGCTAGTTTTGATGGAAGTTACCGAAATATTACCCGAACTTCCGCTAATACTTAGCGGCGGAGACATAGGTAATGAAAATTTTGCGTCTGTTAAATTTTCCTGACTCAACGACTTCTGTGTCCCAAAAACGGGTATTTTGGACGAAACCGGCTTTGGTTTTTCAGATTGTTTGACAGGTATGTTGCTCGGTTTTGCGGAAATTGACGGTTTTGCTTGGTCTGTCGCCGCACGAAGTTGCATTTGATCAAGCTGCGACAGTCTTCTATTTTCAAGATCCGTGCTTGTGACTATTGTGCCTTTGGGAGATTCGTAGGTCGCTGTGCGGAATTTTATCGTAGTGTTTCTAGGTAAGTCGAAATCTGAATGGCGTTTCTTTGGTTCGTTTGAGCTTTGATTCGTTTTCGTTCGTTTTAAAATATCGGCTTGTTGTTTTGCTGAATGATGCTGTTCGTTTAAAATGAAATCATTCAGTAATTCGATGTCCAATTCATAAGAGAGAGGAGGTTCTTCATAGGGGGGCGCTCTCTGTCTGCTTGTTACTTTGTTTATGCTCCCTTCGGACTTATGTTTCAAATTCTTTTCTG
The DNA here is from genome assembly GCA_951394255.1 of Polyploca ridens. NCBI lineage: Eukaryota > Metazoa > Arthropoda > Insecta > Lepidoptera > Drepanidae > Polyploca > Polyploca ridens. The sequence goes on along the minus strand of OX596269.1, from coordinate 6,330,009 downwards.
TACGCGGCGTGACTACTTGGATTTCTGTGATGTGATCTTTAGGAGCTTCTATATCTTTAGAGCTTTCTTCTCTTGAACATTTTTGCGTATCGGACATTACTGACGGGTTGAAAGTGTATCTCGTTTTAGTTACTTCTACTGCATCATTGCTGGCTGTTTGTGTGTCTTCTAAATCATGAATTATTCTTATTCCCAATTGAGATAATTCTTCTGGTGTCTTCTGTGCCATAAAACTAGGATCATTTTTAAGTTTTGCCATCAACATTTTCGCTTGTTCCTCGTCCATTTCCGTTGTATTAAGAATAATCGTTTCAGTTTTCGTGTACGAAGGTTCATCGGTAGTAAAGTGCATGTTCGGATTCTGTCGCTTTATTTCATCCAAATATTTTTTGTCGATATCTTTAACGTTTCCCTCCTCTAATTCCAATTCATTTATATCGCCTGCATTTCTTAATATACCAAAACTCATCTGTTCAACTTGTAAAGGCGCCTCCATTTTAGATGTTATGTATTTAGTAGAGATCTTTTCAACATTCTGTGTGATCACTTTATTTCCAAATTCGTCTTCTTGAACGTTAACTGTTACCGTCTTTTGTGGTGGCTCTTGTGTCATCGTTATAGACATATTGGCTGGTTCCATGTATAATGTTCTGCTCTCTCTTTCATCATGCTTTCTTCTAATTCCTTCTAACACATCAGGTGGCATAGCCCTTATAATAGGTTGACCAATTTCAATAGATTTTGTATACGACTTTCTATTTTGATCTTCAGAAGGTTGTTTCTTCTCTGTGGTAGATATTGTAACAACATTAGAACTATGAACTTCTGAACTACTGTGTTTTGGTTGCTTCCATTCGGTTGAGAATGTTTCAAGAGGTTTAGTTGAATATTTCATGTTGTTATTTGACCCGACTCTAATATTACTGACGAATTCATCATAATCTCTTGACTTCGTGTCAGCGGATTTTAAGTCGAAGTTCACAATGTCTGGTTGATGCATAGCAGATTTGTGAGCGTCCGTCATTGGTGTAGCTGTTTCTTTACTCGTTGTAGCTTCACTTCTATGTACGTTTTGGTCAACATGTACGTTCAGAATAGGATTTTTAGCAAGGAGTTTTTTCATCATATCTGATTTTGGTCTTTCCAAACTATTAGCGTATGTGTTACGAGAGACTTTCATGTCATCTGGAATATTAGTATCGTATGTCATTGTTAGTTTCTCCTCGTATTTCGCTGGAGTTGTTTCAGTTTTGACAGGACTCGGTTGTGTTTCTTGTGTACTATCTAGAGAACTCATATTGCTACCATCTGAGGTTGATTTCGCAAATTCAGATACCAGCTTAAGGTGGACTTTCATGTTTTCGTCCATTATTCTCCGGGCCAAATGATCTGAAGTCTCATGCTCACTTTCTTGGTACAATTCAAATTCATTAGGCGTTCTATGTATAGAACCTTGTTCTTCCGTCTTCTCTGATTCAACTGAACTGCTTGACCCTTTAACGATGGCGTCTTCTAAGTTACCGAACTCCGAGCCTTTCTTTAGACGATTTCTCTGGAATGTATTCAGGCCTTCCATAGCTGAAGTCTTAGCTATGTTAAGGCTCAGTCGAGGTTCCTTATTTTTGTTCACAATACCTTTATCTGATTCATGTATTTCGGGTAGAATATCTGCATTGCCAGATTCAAAAAACGTAGTTTCTACCACAGACATCGCTTTCCTCTTTTTAGGTGATAAAGTACTTTCTTGAATTTCGCCGTCCTCAGCAGATATGTCTAAGCTTTGTGCTCTTTCTAATGTACCTGTTGATGGCTTAGACATTTTAGCTCTCATTTCGAATCGGGACAAATCGCCTAATGATGCCGCTTTTCTTTCGTTTTCATCCAAAAGTGACGCATTATCAGACGCGGAACGTACCGTGTCATTTAGTGGCGAACTATGTATAGTTATATCACTATTATTCAGCTCAATAGTTGTTGATCCCTTTTCGCTTTTGTCACTGTTATTCAAAGAAACAACGGAATGCACATCCTGATTTGACGACAAGTTCGACTTGGAATCTTCAAAGAAGTTATTAAGCGAATCACTTTCACGCTTGAAAGGCTTAGAAACTATATCATCAATATCGTCTTGACTGAAATTGATCGATTCGTCAATACGCGAGGTAATTTTGGTCTTATTTACTTTTGGTGTTGATGTATTTATGTTGGAAATTACAGATCTATTGGAAGTCGACGATGTGTTATGTAAAACACTAGAGTGCTGCTTCTCATTTTTCAAGAAATCGTTTACATTTTCCATTTGTTCAATGATGCTATCATCTGTTTTATTCCTCTCGTATTCAGGAGGTGAAGGCGCTTTGCCCTTTGACTTTTTACTTGGTTTGGGGGCCTCTTCTTTTTTATGTTCATTTTTATCTTTTTCATTAATAAGGTCTGAAGAACTCTTTCTATTAGTTCTAGCTGCTTTTGCCGCATCTAACATATGTTGTGGCAGCTCTTGAGGAATACCATTTTCATCACGTTTTATTCCGCTCGAATTAAGGTCACTTCTTGAGAAAGACGACATCGATATTTCTGAAGTTTTAGATGTATTCTGACTTATTTGACTAGTATTTATTTCAGATTCGTTTGATTTTACTCTAGCATTAGGTATTGGTGGTGCCATTTTTTCTCTTCTCTTAGCAACGACAGGTTTCTTATGTTCAGTTTCAGTTTCGAGTTTGATTTGTGTTGTAGGTGCTGGTCGTTGTGGTTCAGGTTTATCTATTTCATCTACTGACTTTGTGTCAACTGCAACGACACCATTTTCGATATTCTTTTGTTTTAATACGCCATCATCGGGCACGTTAGGTGGAAGAACTCTGATGCCAAACTTCATTCCTCGTTTTGGATCATAATCTCTTTTCTGTACTTCCGCATGTTCGATATGAGATATACCATTCTCAGGTTGTATGATTTGTATGTCACTGCCGGTCGAATGTCTGTTCTTATTCCTCTCAGGTTTATTTAAAGACGTTGGAACATCTGAGTGTCTCGTCTTATTAGCGATATTCTTCTCGTTCTCTCTTTCTAATGTGGTGGGTAGTTCTTTCTTCTCTTTCTTGTTTCTTTCTAAAGTTGTTGACGTGATGATTTTATCTGATATCATTTTCTTGATGCCTACCTTCCCGTGTTTGTTTTCTAGCGTGGAGTTGTTGGAATGTGAGGTGTTTGGTGACTTCGGCGGGTGTAAGAGCTTGGCTTCTTTTTCAAGCTGTAACAAACAAAAATAACATTGGTTAGCTTTGGAATGGAATAAGAAAAGGTTGAATATGTTGAACTTAAAATAATAGTAGTCATAATATCTATTCCTCAATATTCATGTCACCATACATATTAAATGAAACAATATTATAGTCTTCGTCAAATCGTCACATACAACCTCCTTCTATTGTCTTACTCATAAAACAATAGCGACATTAGGTACCACAGGCATTCCATTCCGTGTCAGACATTATATTGTATTCCAAACACGCATTGTACACCACCAAAACAACGTAACACAATACTGCTGTTGATTAAATAACTTCCTTAACATATTTGTGTTAGTGTCCAATATTGTTTGTTTACGTATTGATAGTTGCAACGTTTTATGGTGAAGTCTTCGATGCGATAGCAAATTTTACTTGGTATGTGGGCACGTTTGGATTGTTTTGAAAGAAAGGTCTAAGGAGATTGGTTTAAAAAGTATTGATGAGTAATAGATTCGAGATTCAAGGGTCTATAATAAAAATAATTAGTAAGTTTAAACAATACAAGTATGGGAACGTATTTTGTATGAGTGATCATGTATTGTCTGTCATATTTTTAATAGAAATTGTGAATTATCTTTGACACAATTATGCAATGCATCAAGTCATAAAAAAGACGTTTTTTTCCATAGACGACTGAATTTTCTCTACATTAGTGTTTAGCATGGAGTTAGAATATGATTGCCGCTATAATTAATAAAAAATGTAATAAAATTATAAATTAAAAACAAACGAACGACTTTTGACGGAACCCTTCGCGTGCGAGTCTGACTCGCACTTGGTTATAAGTTTAACGTCTGTGAAACACAATGCCTTGTTTCATCAAGAATGAGACGAAATCTGGACGAACTGACAGTTAATGAAACAATCAGGAATTTGTGTTAGCGATGGTTACGTAGTAACTATTTATTCATCTGTGGCGATGGTTAACTAAAGTCATCAATAAAACAGTAAGTAGAAACATCCATCCCTCTCTAGACGTCTCTTTTCTAGTTAATTTGATAATAATGATGTTTTTATGATTTAATCTTGACAGAAAAACAAAAGAAAAACAAACATCATTCAAGAAAAGTGTGAAAGTAGCAAAAGTGAAAGAAAGTCAAGGCTTATACGACATAAATGTCTTCGTACTTTCGACCAGAATAGGGTTGTCATCTGAAGAAACATTAACCGGGGGTTATCCCCATATAGATTTCATTTATCTGGGTTTCAGTTTTGGCGGGTAGTGTTAATTATGCAATGAAAGCCGCTTCAGCGGTTGATGTTTGATTCCCGGGTTGAGCATAAAATTGTTTAGAAATAAATCTATAGTGGAAATCTTGGACAAAGGGCCATGTCAAGTTATAATTTTAAATATTTCTGATGAAACTTGGACTTATTTTTTTTTATGTCATTAGGTTGACTTATGCGAGATTTTCTAAATATATTTTGTATCAACACTTTTCCTATTACGAGAGATGGTTTAAACCAAGTCTAGCAAAGCCTAGGGTTTTATTGTATCCGTCACTTTCTAAAGTCATATAAAATTAAAACCAGGACTATATTAAATCATGTTTTACAAGACTTCCTTTAAACCATCTCATGTAATAAAGGGGCATAGGTCGCTCCTCGAACTTCCACTAAGTAAATTACGACAATACCGGACGGATGGCATCCCTAATGACTGAGTACATGAGTACCGATCGTAAACAACCGTTAGTCAGCGTTAATTGTTCACTGATTGGTTAAGTTTTGCACATAAAGCGTTAACGAGCAAACACTTTGAGAAGTATGACGTATGAGAATGAAAACGTTATTAACAACTGAAATAAAAACCAGGTGATGGATCTTGTAATAGTGTTGTCAAGTTTTGAGTCGAGATTCATCGAAAAATTTAAAATAAAGATGGCCGTTTTGCCATAAGAGTTCTGAGGGCTTAGTGCGAGTTTTTTAACGCGCTCGATAAGGTTAACGTTAAGTCTATTTTTTTCTATTCTATTTAATTTGTATGGCGCAGTATCAGGTCCAGCCAATTGCCGCTAGGCGGCGCTAGTTCAAGCTATACAAATTAGAGTTAACGTTGAACCTAACTAAATACTCAAAGCGTTGAACTTATCGAGCGAGTCAAAATCTCGCACTAAGCCCTCTGTCCTTGTCTCGCTCGCTATGCGTCTCTTTTTGGCGCAGGCATAGGCACGATGAGCGTTGATGACATTCTTAATTGATTGGTAAAGTTAAGTTACCACCGTCGTGATCGGCGCCTGGATGGGTGACCGCCTAGTGGTATTTCAAATCGAGCGTTTCCGTGGTTCAGAAAGAACGCGGGCGAAACCTAGTAATCTATAATATAGTGCAGAACATACCGTGGTGACATCACCAGTGGATCCAGCTCTCTTGAGCAGTGGGTGTCGGACGGGCAGCCCCGCGCCGCTGGTGCGCGCGCCCTCCGTCACCTCCAGCTCCACCGGGTACGGACTGGCCAGCGACAGGATCGCCACCGCGTCCTCTAGCGGCGTGCCGGTCAACTCGATCTTGATGCTTTTGATCTTGTCACCTGGAATATTATAGGTAAACGTAAGCTGAGGCGTATTGGTATTGGAGGCCTCTTGTTGTTGAAAAAGAAAGCAAAGAAGGAAAAGAAAGAAAAGAAAGAAAAGAAAGAAAAGAAAGAAAAGAAAGAAAAGAAAGAAAAGAACGAAAAGAATGAAAAGAAAGATAAGAAAGATAAACATTTATTACGATGGGTGAGAAAGTAACTCCATCTTAGTGAGTTTCGTGAGTTCCTATAGTGAGTAAGGTCGCCAGGAGGCGTTTTGCTGGCAGTGGTAACTACCCGTGTATCGATTCTTCAAACCCCTTTTCGAAGGGTGTTGCAAAGACTACGGTAACCGCTTACTATCAGGCGAGCCGATTGCTAGATACAATACAAATTTAAAAAAAATACGCTGATGATACAGATCACGTAACGAAAACTTTTACTATGGTATCATTCGAGTGACATTAAAAAAAGTCCCGAACGTCCCCTACTAAATTACCCTGCAAATGTCAAACGATTGACTTTAACGAACAAAATATTATAAAAGTTAACCCTAACGCCCTGTTACACCGAGTCTGTACAAGGTGTGATATTTGCCTATGTAGGGTTACCATTTTGTCAAGTGCCAAAACTGCACCCTTTTGTTCAATATGATGACCATACCTGGCTGTAAGTTGGCGGCAGCGGCGGGGCCACTCCTGAGCACGGAGTGGACGCGCACCCCCTCCCGCGCGCCGCCCCCGCACCTCAGCCCCAGGCCTGTGAAGTCGCGCGCCCATAGCTTAACGTGACGAATTCTGGCTCTCTGTAACAAATACAATGCACAGATATAGACCAGTAGAAATCGAAAGTTCTGGTTTTTTAGTATGTTGTATGGACCAGTTAATCCAAATTTGCAAAATTTTGGGATTTTTTTCACTTTTTGCTCTGACTATGCGCTTTTCGGGATACAAAATTCGGGTTATTAAAGATCAATTTAAGCTTCTGCGCCGCAGCTCTTTAAACCTTATTAAGTCCGAGCTGTGGCCCTTCGCAGATGGTCCATTTTTTACCGAAAAATTTCTAGTTTTAGTTTTGCTCCCGTTCGGATCAATATTGCCAATATCGCTCGCCCTGATAGGCAATGGAGAAAACCACGAGCTTCGATTGTGGTTGGAGAGGACCTGGGCCTCCTTGTTGACCCAATAGAATTTCGAAGCATTATCATTATCATGAAGAAATATCGTAAATTACAAAATGAAAAGCGCCACACGCTTTTCATTCAAATATTGAACTTATTTACAAAAAAATTGCTTACATTTAGGCCCTTACGGGATAGACAGAATATACCTACTTAGGTTCAATTTTATAATTATTTAACACTTTTTAGTGCAGGGCTTTTTAAAGCGTGTTTTTTTTTGTTTTTTTAAACTGTAATTTATTTAGCGTTCATTTCTACTGAGCTAATCATTCGACCACAGTGTACGGTTACATTGCTACAAAAAAACTTAAAGCGTGACTTAAAAACTCTTTTTTTATCTGACGTCGATGACATCATGGCTATATTAACGGCCAGACTTGATAACAAAACGTCATTGAAGGAATGACATCAGCTGTCATTCCCGCCAGGGTTGCATCCGTGTGAACTCCAAGGTACTTAAATATGACCTTCACTTCGAATACCTTTGCAGGGTTCTCTCTCACGGAACGAATTATTGAATAACTAAGCTTTGTGTTTTAGATATGTTATGATTTCACGAGAGAGCATTGTCGTTATTTCGCTCAAAGAGCAGCTCGGCTTGGGGAAGTACTGAATACCGCAGTCATCATCATCATCAGCTTATAATGTCCCACTGCTGAGCACAGGCCTCCTGCACACAACTTGGGGTGAAAGGGAATGGGCAGATACTCCACCACGCGTACCCACTGCGGATCGGTGGAGGTAGGCTAGTAGTCAGCCTACTGTTGGAGTTTTTCAAGCCGCCTAGGAGGTTTCCAACTCACAACTTTACGTGCCTTCGGAAGCACGAAAACGCTCAATTTGAAATACCACTATAGGCGGTCACCCATCCAGGTACCGGCCACGACGATGGTAGCTTAGCTCTGGCGATCGAGCTACACCACGAACGAACCCAATATAAATAAGTTATTTCTAAAGCAGCCTTCATAATGCGCAACATTTAGAAATATTTGTCAGTGAGTTTATTTTGTTTACGAAGCCAGTTGAAAAAATAGACGCAATATGTTATGAATCACGCCTGCCCATATGATATACCAACCTACCTACATTACCGATGCACTCACTGATTTTGAACTTGAATCCTCTGCAATCCATCATTTATGATGCACCTCACGCAAAAACAACAAAAATACAATGTTGTTGTTGATTATAAGGCCGTAGGATGAGTAAGGAAAAAGGTACTACAGGTACCTACACCCTTCGGCACGTAACTTGGCAAGGTTTTTGCGTAGTGGGCCGCGCATGTACACTTAGTGCAACCAAAATGGTCTTAATTTGCTTGTCATTCTATGGTTATTGGCATAATTTATTTAAAAACATGTTTGTTTGGAACTGACTAAAGAAAAAAAATATATAATCTAAGTAATTGCCAAGTTACGTGCCGTAGCTACTATGAAATTACTGTGTATACTTTACTATTTTGTGATATATAAGGCCCTTCTAAAGTCTTGGCGTATATTTTGAGGGATGAATGTACAGGTCATTAGTAATCAAAAAACAATATTAGAAAAATAATTTTACTGGATTTTCGAAGGACCTTATATAAAGATACTTAAAAAACCTTTCCTAGTTCTACCATGAATGTGCCGTGTATTCCGAACCGGTGGTGATTAGAAACACAGAACAGATTAAGGTATTAGAAAGAACAGCAACTTTGTATCATTCGTCTCTTTAAGAGTGCGTATAAAGCAAAATAACAATCTTAGAATTGAATTTTACCCAAGTAAATAGTATTTAAATGAAAAAATATTTTTATATGGGTATTTTCATTATATACGCGAGGGTTCTCTCTGAGCAAAAACATAATGGAATGAAATTTCCTCGATAAAAAAAAATCACAAAGCTACCTCTAATAATAATGAATTTTCGGTTTTATTCGTTCATGGTGTATCTAATTAAGACAAAAATTCGATAAATAATATCACTAACATATGACCTAGGGCTGCTACTAACGATTTTTTAAAATATTCTATACTTTACGAGTTATTTAGATAAAAAGCGCTTCGTTCATTTTTGTTGCGCGGAACACGCTATCTCCGTCTCATGCCACGCGAAGATTAGACATAAGTTTGTTTCATCTGACATTGCCATATTTTTCTGGCTTGGTACGCACTCTTAAACTCTCTCGTCAGGTTTGCTACAAATCTATTTGAAAATATATGACAACGATGGTCATGCTATGACTATCGTGTTATCGTTTTTCAAAGCAGAACCTTTTCAGAGCATTTTGATCTTATCAGGGCTTATATCGTATATATCGTAGATAGGTAAATATTTTTTAGTTCTGAGTGTGAATTACTTGTTTGTCTCAAGGATGTCTGTGTTTGACTATACTCTATTTCACATAGGATGAGTCGTCAAGGTCAAGGGTTTTTCACCAATATCTAGTGAAATTCCATTTGATTACTCTGAAATAATATTCACAATATTTCGTGAAACCTAGCTCTATCATAGTATTCCTTTATTATATCGAAATGAACATTAACCATTGAGACATTTAATAAAATACCAAGTACCACCGAACTCATGTTATTTGAAATATACTATAGTAATATTTATTTCCCTTACTGTACACTCTCTACAATCAAGTAAGTAAACGCGTAAGTATCAAATAAGTTTCTCTAGCTACCATATTTTAAAGGTATCCTAAACCAAGATAAACATCAAGAAATATTAAAAACAGTTTAGTTTAATTAGACTATCATTAAATTCTACATTACTTAGATATGCATTTTGTTCTCAAATCTGTGATCGTAGGTGTATATGATCATTGTGGAAAATTCCAAACACGCCTCTAGATTAATGTTATCAGAGTTTAAACGGTGTTAAGCTGTACAGTGATTTAGGTTAGCTATTAGTGGTCGTCATGTTAATAGTTGCGTCATTCCATAAGACACAGGTAGGTATTTGTTTGTGTAGTCACGCGCAGGATAAACTAAGTACCTACCAACTTACGTGCTTAGTAAAACGCAATTGCGTCGAAATGTATAAAATAAATAATGGACTGGACCCTCAGATTACAAAACAATAACAAGGCAGATGGAGCGCGCGGAACACGGGAGTGAGGCCAAAAAAGCATATACAAATTGAAAAACACATAGGTATAGTAAGCGCCACGAGTCGTGAGCGTTGCGCAGTAGTTAATTTTTCGGTCTGTTTGGCGGAATGAAGAAGGGGGGAGCGCCGAGCTGCACATGATTGGTTCGTCAGTCGATGCTCGTCGTCTATTGGATTCTCGCCTGTCATTTGGCTACTGTGATTTGGCCAAAAGTGTACATGCGCGAACTTGCCCCCACTACTGCCTATCTGTGCTCATCATTCGTGGCGCTTACGATACCTGGTATTCGCTTTTGAATTTGTATTTGCTTTGTTTAACAAACTTTATTTAACGAAAAACACTTTCCTTTTAATAAACTTTGTTTAAACGAAGCAAATACGAATTCAAAACCGAATACCAGGTATATGTTTTACGATTAGTATTTGCTTTTTTGGCCTCACTCCCGTGTTCCTCGCGCTCTATCTGCCTTTTGTTCTGTAATCTGTGCCTGGACCTTTGACATAAGGTTTATTTTCTATTAACTGAATCTAATCTTGAGACCTGACTCAAGTATTGATGCTCGCTCTAGGCCTAAATCTGTGGTCTTTGACTTCTCAGTATAGCCAATACTAAATACGTTTTATTTCAAACTCATGATTAAGCATATTAGATACCCGGGTGAAATAATCCTATGACTACCCAGGTGCTGACAATTTCCTCGACACAGGTTCATTCACATTGGTAACTCGCAAGGCACTGGCACTGGATCGATTTGTTACCAGTCGCGTTGGAATGCAGATCGGAATTACATTGCATTATTTTAGCACTTGCACCTACCTCACTGCAATGCAAGATAACCGATACGTAATGGTTGTAAGGAATTACTGGGAATGGAATGTTACGCGTAAATTGACAGGGTAATGATAGTTTTTAATGAGGTTTCGAAATACCATCTTTGAAATCAGCGTTTGTGTGGTAAATAAATATATTGGGCTCAAAATAATGAGACGAAACAAAATAATTGAAAACTGTTTTACACTAAACTTAAACCGACTTACGTACACTAAGAAGTAAACAAATCCTGATCTGATGACAATGGGACCAAACGGGAAATGTACCTTTCCAAAGAAAAAAAACATTTATCCAAATAGGTTAATAAATGACGGAGATATGAGATAAAAAAAAAGAAAAACACAACCGAATTGAGAACCTCCTACTTTTTTTGAAGACGGTTATATAAAAATAAAAATTTATACTTTCTTTCTCAGATTACAGAAACAAAAGGCAGATGGAGCGCGCGGAACACGAAAATTAAGTCAGAAAAGCAAATACAAAATTAGATGCCTGGTATTCGCTTTAGAATATAACAGAAATACACATTCTGTAAAAATTTCAAATGTCTACATAATAGGCGCTGATCCCACAGAGAAGAGTTCTAGAGTTCTGCGTTCCGAGTTCTGCATTCCGCGTTGACTGTAAGCTATGTGGGGTTTTTGAAAGTAAAAAAAGTGTATGTTGTGCGATCAGTAGCGAATATTGCAGAACTCTAGACTGCTTGCTGTGTGCACAATAGTCAACACGGAATGCAGAACTCGGAACTCTAGAACTCTCTCTGTGGGATCGGCGCCTTACGGTTCATGAGATACAGCCCACTGACAGACAGATGGACAGACGGACGGATGGACAGCGGAGGCTTAGTAATATGGTCCCGTTTGGCACTCTTTTGGTACGAAACGCTTAAAACTAATAAAATAAAGTTTTAAACAGCACCGGCCTAATGAAATATCATATTAATAATCCCATAACACTTTTGTTTTTGAACAAAAATGTTCCAGCAAAAAGAAAAAGAGGTACAGCCAGGCCTGTCTCACTCCCATGTTTAGGTACGATCTCGCGCCAACGGTCTACCGGACAAACGCTAGTCGGTTGCAACGCGCCCGCAGCGAAAGACGCGTGTGGGTATAAATACCTACGTACTTATATAAAGTGTTTATTATTCTTATTTTAATACTATTTTGGTATTAAGGTCGGCAAGATCTAATAGGCCCGTTTTGATAGCATACCAGTCTGTCAAAAAGAGACGAGACCAGAAGAGACACCCTCTTATCTAAACGGGCCACTGAGACCTCAACAACTCATGTGACTTATTTTTAACCGACTTCAAAAAAAGGACTTTTTTATGCGTGTTCGCGGATAACTTCGTCGTTTATGAACCGATATTGATTTTTTTTTTAGAAACTGTTTGTAGTTCCAGAATAGAGAGTGTTCCCTCTTCAAATATACAAACAAACCAATGTAACGTTTTTATAATACTAGTATTATTATACACTAATGAATATACATTAGTGTAGATTTTACTTCTACCTTTTTAGAATAACTAAGATTTAACAAACCACTATTTCAAAAATCAGTAGAATAATATTCAGAAAAATTTAACAATTCTAATTGTTATTACTTACTCAGTATATCCTTTTTTAAATAATTCTTTAACTTTATTATTTTTTATATAACAAACTTGAAGATTATTAATAACAAACGTTGTGAATTTCGGCTGACGGGGTTCTTGTCCCGTCGTCAGTTATTCCAGATTTTATATGCATGTATGTTACTAAAACCCTTCCCCAAAATAGTTGTATTTAGTTTCGTAGACAGAATACACATTCAGTATACAAAGTATCAGTATAGGCCTAACACTTAGATTAAAATATGCAGACATTTAAAAATAACTTTCTGCTCTAATACTAGTTAGCTAGGATATTTAAAATGTCATTATTCACGAAAGGAGAATAGTAATAGCTCAGAGTATATAAATACTACGTACAAGTAATAGGTACATACATAACCGATAAGGAAATATTGAAAATTCATAATACGTCATTAGACAACCCTACCGTAAGACGTGCCGCGTCATACAGGATAGAGTTATACGATAGAAAGAGAGGGAAGTTGTAGGTGAATATAATTATAGGCGCGCAGCGCTGCGCGAGCTGGATTGCGCCTTATTACGTCGTTCCAAAAGTCGCTTTTTATTTAAATGTCGTTTTCGAAGTGGGTTTTCTGTACGTAGTACTATTGAATATTCTGTGGTACAGCATAGCGTTTATTAGCTCAAAGAGCAGCTCGACTGGGGAAGTACCTCCACCTTACAGAATACCGCAGCCAAATAACTTTATGTTGTGTTCCTGCGCGTGAGTAAGGTCGCCAGAGCTCATAGGGGAAGGGAAAGGGCGGTAACGCGTGAGCGATGCTTCTTGTGTTGCAAGCGTCCATATGGCTACGGTAACCGCTTACCATCAGGCGGGCCGTATGCTTGTTTACCGAACTAGTTGTATAAAAAAAAACAAGTTTCATTCCTAAAATCAATAAATCGACGAAGTGACAGGTGAGTGAGGAAGTGACAGCTACATCACCGTTACACAATCATCTTTCAATACACTTATTTGTCAAACAGAGAGCAGTGATATTGTGTAACTTTCTACGCTTACATCCGCTCGATCTTTGTTCGATATTGCTTAGATAATGTTTATTGATTACCTTGTTTTGCAATTTCCTGTGAGAAAAATGGCGAATGAATTAATGGATGAGAAGAACTACACAGTAAATGTATTTATTAAACAGTAGCTTAAAATCACACAATGATTAGGTAAATAATCAGTGCAACTATAACCTATTTAATCCCACAGTCGCGAAATATTCGTATTGCTTAGTAGGATAGTAAATCTAAAGCTAGTTATTAAGCTAGCTATAATGACATTTAAAATAGGCTAAAATATACATTTAATTCAATTCAAAGTATTATTTTAGAGTAGTAACAAGTTAACGTAAATTTGAAATCAAATCGTTGCGTTATTTATGTACCTACTACGCTTTGCTTTTGTCACAAAACCTCAGTGTTTATTTATTTATTTAGGAAACCAACAGCGATACATTAGTGAAAAATGATAAAAAATATATAAAATTTACGGCCAATAACTCGTAGATACAATTAAATACAAAAAATAATAATTAAACATTGAACGATTAAAAAATAATTAAATATTGAATAAGCCTAAATTACAAATATTTTGCGAGTGACTCCTACTTACTGTGTGAGTGTGTGTGTGTGGAGTTTTTACCTACTGATTGAGCTTTAACATGAACTGTGTTATAATTACTTATGAGCTTCTCTTACCTGTAAATGCGAGTCATCCTTGCTCTGATCAGGTTTTGTGAATTCAGCATGTAGCGCGTGTGTTTTCCCGCCCAAAGGTAGGGTTGGCGCTTCGTTCTGCCACGCGTGTCGCTCCTCCTGGCGGAAGCCAGGGTTGTCGAACGCGAACTCGTCTTTTACGGATTCTGGGTCCGTTGAGAAGACTAGGTGCTTTCCTGTTGGCAATAGATTTTTTTTCTATTATTTGTTTGTTTTACTTTTTGTGATGATAAATTAGGATTTAAGAAAACCAAAATAGGATGTCTTTATTTTCTTAGTAGGTATCGATACTTTATCATACTCTTCAGTAACTAAAAGCAAGTTCTTTACTACGTATCTAGTATTGTTTTATAGGTACCTAGTTACTTAAAACTTAACAAGACGTTATTAATATTTAAGAAAAATATATGAATGTTTTCGACAAAGAAAGTTCTCTGTACTCCCCACTCTTATTGCATGTCAAACATGTTTTTTAACATGTATGTGATAAATAGCTGAAAAGTGAAAATGATTTCTCCTGCCTGTTATTGCTTTTAAAAGTCTCCAAGTTCCTAATTACCAAAGTTTTAATTATAAATCGCCAGTCATAAACTCGACTCTTTAAAAAAAAATGTAACATAGGCCCAGTTTTCACTGAGTGAAATCATTAGAGCGCGTTCACACGCGCTGCTATAATCGCGCGATACTCTGCAATTATTCCATAGCATGCAAACACTCAATGGCTCAGAGCAACTATCATCAGTAAGACTAGCATAACAAGGTCAAAAAAGATTGATTCACTGGCGGATGTCGGTTTATTTACTCGGGTTTTTTTCGCACCAATAGGTATAAGTTGCAGTTCTTTTTTTATTATTTAACCTATATGTTCAGACGATTAAAAAAAACCTGCGAACGCAAAAACTTTTTGAAGTCATCCAAGGATGTATGATATGTCTGCGTTGACTTTACTCGAACCCAGGTACATACCTAAGTCATATACTGAATAATTTATACCACTTGACAATGGCAGGAACACCGACTGCTAGTAAAAAGAAGAATAGACCGCATAATGAATTCTAAAATGTTTTTTTGATTTATTAGTTTGAAGTGTAAATTGGCTCTACAGATGTCTATTTCTTATTTGTACCTATTGCTTTCTGCTGTTGTTCTCATTACAGATCCAATTAAATAAACCTTAGATAAAGATTAAATACGGTTTATATTACATTAAATAAAAATGTTACTTGCAAAACGATAACAGAACAGAGCGGTGGTTTTAACAATAAAAATAGAACTAATGGCTCGTCACTTTGTCGTCGTGAAAGTGTCGACCTAATTTGTCGTACATCCGATCTCCATCGAAAGCAAGAGTGCAATTACGTGTGAATTAGCCCAACCCAGCCGTGGTGGCGCGTGTGTCGCTTAATTACGTCTGTAATCATGTGTAACGGCCTTATATGGCAAAGGTACAACTGTATGCGGCATTTGAAATTGCTCGAGAGAAACTTGCGGATGCACGTAGGGAAACGATGAATAGTTTTTATTAACATCGGTAATAATTCGTAATTTATTTTCCTTTTTTAAACCCGTCGACTGTAGTTGAAACTCCTTGATATTTTAAGCGTTATTTGACCATAGGTTATCTCTTTTTGTCTCGCTATGTTTGTCACTTTTTAGTACATCTAACCATAATTATGAGCTCTAAAATTTGTCTTAGAATGTAACTGAGTTTAGATTAGGTAAGTATTGTACTTGATATTATCATCCCAATAATCATACAAGTAAAACTTTGAATATGCTTTTTTCTATAATTCTTTTAGTGATGAAACCAGCTCCTAGGTGTATGTACCTACTTATATCGCCACAAAATCACAGACATATAAAGAATAGCACATAATAGATAATAGCACTAACGTAATCGTTTTGTAGTGGGCTATTTAATTTACAATAATGCATGTCTGACATACACTATTCGATTCTATTCAATAGGCATATCATACTCAAAAGACACGTAGAGTAGCGCATAAAAAGAAAAAAATACTATAATGACAATTATGCGTATATTGAAATCAGTCAAGTGGAACATTTTTTGCAGTGGCAAAACAGTATTTAGGTACTTTATATTTGGCAATTGAATATTCTTCACGCTTATCGTGCGAGAAAATCGTGTTTTATAATAATATAAATAGAAGATTTTATTAATCATAACCTAAGTGCAAAATTGATTAACAAATGCACTTAGGCGCCGATCCCACAGAAAGAGTTCTAGAGTTCCGCGTTCTGAGTTCTACATTCCGTGTTGACTATTGTGCACACAGCAAGCAGTCTAGAGTTCTGCAATATTCGCTACTGATCACACATCATACACTTCTTTGACTTTTACAATCAACGCGGAATGCAGAACTCGGAACTCTAGAAATCTTTTCAGTGGGATCGGCGCCTTAGTGAGTAATCCTGTGAAAAGTCTAGGTGATGTTTATAAGACCCTATGTACTATAACTGTATAAACAAACTTAATTTACCTTATCTATAAAGGAAGAACAGAGATCATGGCACAATAAGGTACCTACTTGTCTTCTTTTAGATTATTGGAATAGCTGCAACTCAATGTAATATATACCTACATAAACGTACGTCATAAAATCATATTATGCATTATGAAATTTATATTCACAACGCTTGGAAAGTATTCCAACTAATTTGCACATAAATAAAACAATGCGGTTCTTGTCAGTGTTGCCATTCTTAATGAATTACTGTTAAATATTAATATTAAGGGCGAGTGCAATCGCCATTTAGATACCTAATAATTATTACTGTTACAGTTAGTAACAGAAACCATTCAGTTCCAGTTATATTTGAATATTTGGCTTTGGTCTATTATTTGAGTGTAGGTCTTCACTTCTATTATTAATCCTATTATACTTGTTTTATTGGTATCGTTACCTGGGATAAGATAGGTATAGGATACCTTTATCCCGGGAAAAAGTAGATCATAATAGAACTACCTATATTATTGTGACTTTCACTTACTGTACGTACAAACTTGTTGGAAAACATGTTTGCAAATTGATAACCATTTCAAAATCTAATAAATAAGATAACAATACCAAGAGACAATTTAAACGCATTTAAAAAGTAAATTCAGACTGCACTTCACCTTAAATGGCAGTTACGTCACACGTTCGCAATGTTTGACAGTTGACAGCCAGTGTCATCGACCTGTAGCCGTGCGTGGGTGTGGACCTACCTTTACATTCAAAAGCTAGGCTGCCATTATTGAAGAGTTGACATTATGTTCGCTGGTAACTTTTTTATTCATATGCTAAAATAAAACGTAGGTGGAAGACTCTTCAATTAAATATCCCGTTATGGTTTGTCTGCGACAAGTTTTTGAGGTGATTGTTGTCTCTATAATTATGGCTAGTAGCCTAGTAATAATGAAGATTTAAAAACGTGCAGAAACCATTTTGCACCGTGTCTAGAAATAATAAAAACAAAATTACAATTACAGTCGTAGTATTTTTTTATAATATAAACCTATATTTTGTTTTGTTTTAAATTTATGGTTTGCTGAGAATATTGAGTTTTTTTTTTTCATCTTATTTTTTGTTTGTTATTGGAAATTATGGTCATAAAACGTTTTCACAAAAATATCGAGAGCTTTTACATGATTGCTTTTTATTGTATAAGTACCTACCTATTATTTTTTAAAGATATGTCAGTTTATAGAGATATTGTACTTAGTTACCTACGGACATTCATATATATTGCACTTTGCACTGCAGCACCCCCTAGTGAGCGGTGGCGATAACCCTCAACCATTTACCCCAAACTCATACCAGGGGTATGAGTTAATAAATTTGAATAAATTTCATCCAATCAGGGCCCGCGAATGGTCATCGTCGCGTCATATCGCGTGCGCGTCATTGGATGAAATAATTAATGGTGTTCGTTACGATTACCACCAAAGATACAAAATAGCCCAGCAGCTCCGTCGTGGATAAAAAGTGATCGAAGCAGTTACCAGGTTCTCGTGCACTGCAGCTCACTGCACAGCTTTCACTGCATTGTTACGTGTTACTCTAAACACTTGATTGGCAGAGCTTTCACACATTGCCGTGATATTTAGTACTTATGTACGAGTTGGTTTTTACATTTTGTCTAGTTGTTCACACCGCTCACTACGTCCTCGACGAAATGGTTCCATGTCAAAAATGGCTCCATTTACAATGCAGAACTGTTCGCATATGCAGTTACGGTTAATACGAGTTTCGTCAAATTCCATTGTAAAGACTTTATTCTGCCAATTCCCAAAAGTAATCAAAATATCGCTATATTGAAATGACCGCTACATTGAGCTATAATTACATATTATTATATCGATGGTTTCAAATTGCAAATGACAGCAACAAAGTTACGTAGGTACACACGGCAACACATCAAGCTATACATTTCCAGTATAAGCTGATCTCGCAATGTATAGGATTTCCCTACAATGAGAGGTCAGCTTATATTGGAAATATATAGCTTGATCTGTAGCCGTGCGTACTAATCTAAGCTACATAGTCACACCGTCTCATAAGTTAAAAAATACAATAATTAGGTACTATTCAAGACTTTCGGTTGTTACCTAGGTACTATTTTATTGCCCTGTAAATAGGTAAATGAAGCTGCGCAGTGACTTGAACTACAGAATATCTATCAAATATTTATTTATACTAGTGGTCTAAAAAGAGGTCGAAGTACCAAAATTATAAAAAGAAATATTTTAAAAAAAAATTAAAAAAACAAATACTTTCTTCACTTCTCCATATAAACTTCGACTATACCATATCTCACACTCCGTAAGCGCAAATATGCTTAAAACGGTCCAAAGATTTATCTCCCACTCTTGTTAGATTATTACCTGATAAGAGCGCAAACAAGATAATATATCATTAATATTTACTTTTTAAAAGAGTATTATTTCTTGACCAACAACCTCAAGGGTTCCCATCAATTTTTTTTTCCCAGCGCAACATGCAATTAAGGCAACGATCACAAGATGTACAGCCTAGCGATCCTATCTGTAATTCATGTCGCGCATAGTTGTGCACTATTCATTACTTACCTACCTGCTTAATTACTGGTTAATCTACAGTATCTAATTAACACCTACTTGTAAAATGACCACGTAAATGTTCTTGTGGAAACGAGCAATCGGGTTTTTCAAGCTTTTATCAACAAAGGGGGAAAGAATTGTAATGAATTTTATAAATATCTGACTACCTCATAATCCATCTGCCGTGTTTCCAATCATCTGTGGTCGGTGCAATATGTACGCTTCTTCCATTCGTCTCTTCTATCCGTCATACCAGCATCCACTCCTTTCTTACCCATGTCAACTATCACGCAATCCATCCATCTCTTTTCTGTCTTCCTCTTCCCGTATATCCACTTTTATATACACAACTCTTTTAGTCACGTGGCTTTCATTCCCCTCATAACATGTCCACCACCACCATGACCACGATAAACGGTTCCCTCTCAACTTTTCAGAAATAAATAACTACCTGTCTTCTTAAGTCCTTCTCAATTGTGGACTGCCTCTTGACAGTCAACTTCCAACTTGACTCTCTCCTATTTTTCTAAAGCTAGTTTAATTGAAGGGCTTCGAATTTGTAACCATAGACTAAGAATTGTCAGGAAAAACTTTAGATATAAGTCTGTGAGAAAAACGGATATCCGTAGGTATATATTTTTTATATGTATAGGTCATACTGGTTAGACTGCACTCTCACCATTGGGTCAGTCAGTTATTTTTGTTTTTAAATATTCTTTTATTCAGGCATGATGTGGTTATGATGTGTGCTTACCACCATCGGCCACATCATCACTTACCATGGTGAGATTGTGGTTAAACCTTAGATTAAAACACAAGCTTATACACAGTAAAAAAAAAAAGAAGGTGGGAAAAAAACAAAGCCTAGAAAAGAAGGACATGGGTTCAGCTTTATAATGAATTTACTTAAATTGTAGATATCATCAAATGTTCTAGTTTCTTCGTTAAAAATAGCGACCAGTCTTAAGCGGTAGTAGCGTTTGCTACCGTCAATAAAGTATTTTTATTTATTGGAACAAAATCTACATAATAAAGTAAGCATGAAAACAGCCACATTAAGTACTTAGTTATTTAACTGTGATCTATCGATCTACAAATTCTGCAAGAATGTATTTATGTACCTGTTGGCCATGTAATAGGAGTTTCCCCAATCCGTCTAAGTCTATAAACACTTCCCTAGAAAGGCAGGTACTTAACTTGGCTCAGTTATATTGGAAAGTAAGAAGTCAAACATACTGTTAACCTCGAAACGAGTTCCCGAGTTTGTGAGGAACAGGTCGGCATACATACATTACTGGTTTACGTATGTTTGAGGAGTTTATTAGCAATGTCATTTTGCAATAATTAGGACATGAAAACTGGTATTTAGATACCTACCTAAGTAGATACTCCTTTGATAATACCTACTAAATCTAAAAACACAAAACGACAAATATATTACATAGAGCAAAAGACATCTCTAAATGCATAAAGATAAACCTAGATAACTAACTTATCTATCTAGTCATATAAAAAATTCAAGGGCTTTTACAAATTGGAGAGAGTCCACAATTCAAAGCCATAAGATTATCATTATAGCAGTCCTATGCAATATTGGAACTTATGGACACAGAAATTTTAGGCGTTTGACACCCATTTAGCGCGCGATAGATAACATAAGTGTGTTTATGTAGGTCTGTTGTCTAAATCTTAAAAGGAGTCACGATCTTCCTAAATAGTAGCTGCCTTAGGAGAAGATAGATATAAGAAATAAGGTCCTTCTATTGCAGCAGCATTAGTAAGTCGGTAAATCTATGGCAATAACGTGAAGGTGTCGCGTGAATTTTGAATTCCACTGCAAGAATGCAGTTTTTAGCAAACATAAAAGTTATTTTACGTCTATGTCGTCTGAAGATGTGGTAGCTAGTGATAAGGATGTTTTGCTTAATACAGATTTTCTCAATGGAGCTGTCGTAGCACCCAATTTTCCGATATACTGTAATGTTGACTTATTGCTGCAGGATCAGTAAGTAAGTGCCAAATTGTTACGATACAAGCTCACATTTCTTTAGAAACTCTATTGGCAGAAATACTAGAAGTTCATTCAAAATAGAAACATAAGATTAAATTGAAATCTTACTTTAAATGGAAATAGTTGGTTTATTTCTCTCACGCAGCCAGCAAAAGAGCAAAGGGACGGTCTATTTTTTGCATAAGTAGGTAGTTAGGTCAGAGAGTAGCATTTTATTGGAATCTCGATTGAAATTGCGGTGGGGCAGCTTGTAGATCCCTACAAATACCCAACCATCACATTAGGCTACAAATAGTAAATAAAGATAGCCCAAGTAATAAAACTATGAAACAATCGTGATGTTTGATTACAATTTATAAAACTTTTACTTGTAAGTCGTTTTTAAAGCTATGTAAAAATATAATTCGACCCGCTTTCATTGAAACCAGTTCGTTCGCACGACTTTATGTAGGTAAGTCATACCTTGATATTATGGCAAGTAATACTACAAATATAGGTAACTATATACACTATTTAACCACAAAATTAAAAGGCACGTAAAAAAATGGTTCGATGCTGTAGAATCGTACCATAATGCCCGGTTTTAATAAACAAAAACGAATCGTTTTGCTTACCAATGGTAGGATTTTTTATTGCGAAACTGGGCATATAGATCATTTCGTAAGCAAATTTTACCTGTGATAGCACTGCTATGCAAAGTTTTGAGGTATTTGCTTCATTATTAGTAAAGATCTAAGAGTCTTAATTTTAATAAATCTTAACGGATACCAGCCCATAAATTATTGAAACCGGGCATTCATTGCATTTAAAAACTGGTAGTAGGGAGATAATCAACCAATCGGGAGTTAGTTTGAAGTCACAAACAGCTTTTGACAAGTTATGGTAGATAAAAAAATGTAGCCACGCAATAAAATCGCGCTAAAAAGCCATAAAAAGCTAATTTTCAAGTCGATAAAAAAGTATGGTCTATCAAGTTGATCGATACTTTCCGATACGGGTTTATAAATAAAATCCTGTACCAATCTGCATAATAATTAAGTAACCAGTGATTTGATAAACAGTTTAGCAACACGACGCGAGATTCATTGTGCCCATTCAACTATCAATCGTTAGAACCGGTCGCGCGGATATCTCACGGCCGCCGCCATTTTGTATTTGACAGCTGACTCGTAATGGCGGGAATGTTAAGTAATTGTCTATGGTTGAGTAAGAAATTCGATACACCAAGAGACGTTAGTTTTTTTTTACTATTTGAATTGCGGTTTTTGTATTTTTACTTTCAATATCGTACAATCGGTTGATAAACAAATTTCAACGGATATTAATGTGGAAATAATGCGCTACTGATAATGAAGTCGTTACGGAAACTCAAATAAACAAACATTTATCAAAGCATTTAGCTTTCAACCATAATTTTCACTTTATAATCTATGGCAATGAGTTTATTAACTCTCCTTCACAAATAAGATATGGATATAAGACCTTTAAAGTTTTTAAAGGAACGAATAATGCCTGAATATTTTCAACAAAAATTAATGGAAATGTTCAGATTCGGTTTCAACCGATTTTAGTCCATGGTCTTATTTAATTTGTTTCATCCATTTCTAACTTTGTATTAGTTACCTAAATTAATTAAATATCCTAGCCTAGGTACTTTGTCTAAGGGTGCTGGGACGACTATGAACATAAGCAATTACCTATATAATTTGCTTGCGTAATAGCTGTATGATTCTCAAGCATAGTTTTTTATTTTTAATCAATCCGTTTAAAGATTGTATAATGAAGTCTCGACAATCTGTTAGTTCTGGTCGGCCCTCAGTAAACAGGCGTGAAGTTAGTGTCAAGGTCGCAGCTTAACCTTCTGTTGTAAGTGAAATAATTGTTATATAAATTAATAACTTTGGCAATTACTTGGCTTAACTTAATTACACAGATTACAGAGATTGATAGGTATCTGTAAAAGTTATTCAAGACCGCAGTTTTATCCCTATTTTCAACAACCAATGCTTAGCTTAAGAAAGTCCTAATAAATGTCAAATTGATTTAGAAGAGCTGTCATCTCGAGTTTTTTTTTTTTTTATACCACTAAGTTGGCAAACAAGCATACGGCCCGCCTGATGGTAAGCAGTTACCGTATGAACGCTTGCAACAAGTTAGGTTAGGAGTTGCGTTAGGAAGTAAGCGTAGTGAAATCCTAAGTCTATGGTTAGGACTCTTCCAAGCGGAAACATCCCCATTGACTTTCTTACTACCATTGAAAAGATTTTATTGTCGAAAATAGGGTAGAGGCACCAATAAATGAACGTTTAAGGGTTTTGTCCATCTTTAAATAGCTATAACTCAGTCATTTCATGACATAGGCGCTTGTGTTTTTTTTCAATAATACCTTAAATCCTTATTAATTGAAGGATTAAAGTAATTATATCCTACATCATCAAATATTTTTTTAAAAATTGTAAATGTAGGAAAATTTAGGTTTTACCCCTATAGTTGAACACTGAGCCCTAATTATGAACGTTTTGTACCCAAAAGTTGAACTAACATTTGAATAGGAGTAGATTCCATATTAGTTCGTTCATTTAATGGATTAATGAACCATAAAATGAACGAATAATATTCTAAGTGAATATTATTCGTTCAACTTGAGGCAAATATACCCAAAGGTTGAACGAATAAAATGTGAACCGTTCAAATTTCAACCACCGATCTTAATGGTGATTCTATAGGAAAGTTAGGTTTAACATAATCAAAAACTCTAAAATAATTTGTTCAACTTTTGGTAACTATGTTCATAAATTTAATAAAATTCATTTGAGTATTTTTGTTTTTGTGTTTAATCGTTAACTTAAAGATTTTAATGGGTATAAAAATTAGACCTTTTTCCATTAGTTGAACGCCGTTCATCTATTGGATCAAGTGAACAAAATTGAATCCATTACTTGAACAGTAAATTTCTCTAAAAAACGGTAAATAATGTAATAATATTTATTAAGTTATTGAAAGCAGAATATATCAAGATTTTATTCCAACCAAAACTGCTCTAATATGACATTAATTCTTTCTATACGCTGACAATGTTCTTAAATTTGGAGGGACTTACCGTTAGAAGGTTTCCATATAAAACCGATTTTTGGCGGGTACCGTACACATAAAAAATTCATCGCAAGCGCGTCTGGGCTGTCATTGTCAATGTTGTTAAGGAATATAGAAGAAAAAATATTGCCTTATGGGGAAAAAAATATTGCAAACATGTAAATTTAGGGATTATATTATATTTCTTTAATTTTCGTTCGATCGTTCATCTATTGGGGGTCGGTCATCTTTTGGTGCCACTACCCTATCACAATTTGGCATTTTTATGTGTTCAAGAACACGACTTGCCACTAGCACAAGTAAATTGAAGTTGCAAACAATAATAGAAGCTGGACGGGCAGCCTGTGGTATCTACCCTGATTGTAATCTATGTTCAAGACCAATAACACTGTATGCCTCCAATTTTAGAACTCAAAGTAAGGAAGGAAGAAGTAACTCAATTCTTACTAAACAGGTAATCCTTACTGAAGTCTAATTAATAACAGCGATAACACGATTTCACTATTACGCAATGCTTAATTTCTGCAAATTAAACAGTTAACAACAACAAACAGCATGAATGAAACGATATAATTTTATTTTAGTTCAATGAATTTATCACCCGGACAAACGTGGACATAAAAACAACTAAACAAATAGTGTTTAATTAACAACACTGACGATTACTTCAATCAACTGAGACATTGATAAATCGTGGGGTTCCCGAACAACAACACGACGAATTAAAACTGATGGTATATTCCGAACAGTTACCAATTTAGAGCTTTTGCCTCGGATTGTTTTTAAAAAAACATGGGAAATTCTTTTTGGTCATGCGTTTCAACAATGGCATCCTTACCGGATAATGTAAGAATATGGAAGATGACTCAAAAGCCAGTGAATCAAAACTAGATGACAAGATTTTTTACGTTGATGATATTAGAATTGTTTCCGCGATGATTAATGAACTTAAGCTTCTTTCTAGGAAGAACTACGCTAAGTTTTTATACAACTGTCGGTATGTGTATGTGACCAATAGGTATGATTGGTTGGACGAAAATAGATTTTTTTGGATTGGTCACATACCGATGAACGATTAATGAACGTGAATTTTATGTGTTGCAGTAATTGCACTTAAGAGCCAGTTCTTTTCTAGATTTGTTTTTTTAACACTTTCGGCCAGATCATCACTGACGATGGTAAGATTGTTGACCTTTAACCTATAGATACAATTAGGGATTGCAAAATCCGGATTTTTTACAAATCCGGATTTCAAGTTTATCATCACATATAAATCCGGATTATCCGGATTTTTCGAATTTTGGTAAAATTTTATTGCAATCTTTTGTAATTTTAAATTGTACGCGTAGTTTTATGCTAAACTATTAGTAGTTTGAAGATGGGTGTTCTATTTTATTGTTTTCCATTGTTTTTGAATAAAAATTAAATAAAATTGGAAATATTCTAAAAAAATAAAATATGGACTTGCGTTTGGCCACTGAGCCTTCATTAAGGATAATGACGAAACCTAAGTTGGAGCACGCTTACCCAGATGAAACCTATTCACCATGGCCTTGAAAGTGCCTAGATTGTAAGAGTCAGGTAACACAGACGCCGGCCGGAAGTAAGTTCCACTCCCTTGCTCCGCATGACAGGTATGTCAACAACGTACGGGTGAAAATTTTCCCGGCTTGTGGTTCGGAGTAAAAATGGGGATGGTGGTTGGAATAAGGTTGAACAATTCCTGCACACACTCTCCAAATATATCTTTTAAAAAACCGATTAGGCAAGCGACCTTTCTTCAATCGTCGAGGCTCGTGAGTTACATCCTAATTAAAGTCTCATCTCCGATGAGTGAGATGGTCTCTTGGTGGCATTAAAAGTGACCAGATTGGCATTGCCCCAATCGGAGACTGCCTGTAAGGTCACGTTCAAACGCTCTACCATGGTTTCTTGCAACAATTCGCTCCAGCCTCGCGCGCTGGAAATATAGACAACGAAGCTATCTTCTGCGTAACCAAAAAAATTTTTTGTTGAAAAAATTTACTCACTATCGTATTATTCAGGTGCGAAAGGGCTATGACCACATGAATAAACCGTTCGCTCAGGAAATTGGAAACCCAAGCGTACAGACCACCAGAGACTCCATATCAAGGAAGCTTACTTAGAATAGAAGGCTGGTGTGCCAGACACGAAATAAAAAATTAAAAAATCAGCCGATGTACAAAATGCGTTCAGCGGTAACCCATCTAGAACTATAATTCGTGATATTACGTTGTACAGAGTTGTTACTCGCGCCGCGCGCACGTCGCCTCCATCTAAGACTCGCTGGCCGACTTAGCTACTAGCTAGATGGATGAGCGGGAGCAACTAGCAGCGTTTGAGCCGAGCGGTTTATAGATTTTATTATAGACCTTAAAGGCACCATGAACAGACACGGCAACGCAAACGCACGAACTAAAACGCAGGAGTTTTAAATATTATGCGGATTTGTGTGTCAGAGTAATACTGACCTACAAATACTGGATATTCAATTATGAGAATTATAATTATCAGTTACGAGGCGGGTTTTTTTTTTTTTTGATTTTTTTACCTTCGTAGAACAATATGGATAGATGTTTCAGTGATTAGCGACAGTAGAAGTTCATTTGGTACATTGTGTTATGAATGTTTTTTGTATAATATGAGCCATATTTGAACATTTCTCACGGTTTCTCTAAAAACCGTAAAACTTACTATTTTGGGAAATGTACAAAAATAGTTAATCTTAAACAAAAAGTATCAATTCTACAATATGCTAAATGAACTACTGGTCGCGAATCACTGACATATCTATCCATATTGTTCTATGAAGGTAAAAAAAAAACTCGAAAAAAATCAAATTTCCCGCCTCGTAACTGATGATAACCTTAAATTCGAAAAAACCGGATTTGATTCTGAATATTCGGATTTATAAATAGGCCCAAAAATCCGGATTTTTCAGTCATTTCCGAATTTCGAAGTATCCGGATTGCAATCCCTAGATACAATGATAAAAAAGACGAACACAATTTTAGCTGTCAAAAAAGTTTTTACCACGGATCTTTTGACAGATGACTAGCTTGAATTCAGAGAATCTACCACGTAAGACCGTAAGACCGTAGCCTTGTTGCCGAGTGAATGGCATCATAAACTTACAAGTCCTTATCGTACTTTAACCTTCATTTACAGTTGGAATTCGCACTGGACCAATACAGATGGCTAACTAACGGACCATCTGGTGACCCAGGTATTAATCTGAGGTGGTTTGTGGCCGAAAACTTTAGGCCTTTTTGCAACATAAAATTACTATTGTATTTTTATGTTCTTCTGGTAGTTATTCAACCTTCTATAGCAAGAGTCACTTTCTTTCAGCGTGACTATTTGCTTGGGGAAATATAATTTTGGAAAAACATATAGATAACGGTAAATCACATAACACACGAGTACTACATACAAATTCTACACAATATCCCAAATTCCGCAAGCGGAAAATGCGTTTGGTTTTTGTCTAGAACTACTGGTCCGCCGAGGCTAGTTATATCATATTAATGGTTTATAGGAATAATAATAAAATGACCTACTAGATATTCTGAATTTGGTTCATGCAGTTACATTGTATTTAAGTAATTATGACTACAGTTCTTATGCAGCTAAGATTGTAGTAAGATACCTACCAGAAATTTAATATCTCATGCAACTCGTGTTTCAAAAAGCCTTGACTGAAAATTAACATTAAAAAGTAACCAAAATGTCAATGTTACATATTTGTCACATTTATCACGAGTGTGAACAGGTGTCGGAAACATCAACAAGACTTGTATAATAGTCGGTGTAATAGTTATTGTTATAATCAATGTTATAATAGTAATGGACTACTTCATTCATTGTTTGATTCTTTAGTCGTGTAGTTACGTATTTCAGAACTAGCAACAGCTTATGGCTCTGCCTGTGATTCTTAAAAATCTACAACATTTTTGGGTTTTAAATTCCACGTAAATTGTTTTAGTAGTTTAGTCATCAAAGATAAGCACTTAATGCCGTAAGTCAGCTCTTATGCTTATAAGCAAAAAATAAACTAAGCATTGGTAATATAACGATGTTGATGTTCTAATAATTTAATTATTCGGTCTTTGTGGAGTACCCATGATATGGCTTACCAATGTACCTGTGCAGAAGATACATTTTCAAAGCGCGGGAAATGCTATTGGTCGGCAGCTGCCGCCATGTTAGTGCGCGCCGTGCGGAGGAGCGTGACTTACGAGTGAGACGGAACTAAAAGCTGCAGTGTATTATGAACCTTATAGTAGTGATGTAAGGTTGATTGTAAGTTTTAAGCGTTCTTTCGTTAATCTTCGGGGCCATACTTTCTTTTCTGTGCCATAAAAAGGGTCCAAATTCCATTACCTAGGTAACCTGTACCATTTGAAAGACCAAATATCTTTGATGCAATAAAAATAAAGGTGAAATTGAAGTGATATCAGTTTACAAAACAATAAAAGGTTTATAAGCAGAAGACATAACTCTAGAAAAGTTAAATTCTCAGAACGAGTCAATAAACTCACTAAAGCAACCCTAAACCACACATTCAAAGCCAATAATACTATAAGCATAAGCTTACCTATGGACCTTGTGCCATTGTGGTCACAAGATACTCACACGTTGGCAGATGATGTCATTTTAATGCAAACGGTGTCGCCGTTTATAACCACGGTTCTCGATGATGGGCTTTGTTTATTTGAACGCTTATTCCTTAACGTTTGTGACCATGAGATTGTAAAGAGAAGCAAAAACCACGCATATGTCAAAATTGACAGGGTTGTGAATTATTGAACAGATTTTGTATTGACGGTTGTAGTTTATTGTGTTTGTGATTTACGCATGCAAATTAAGGCTATGTAAATCTTGCGACTTTTGGTGGTTCTATTTCTTTTCATATGGTTTCATTATCAAGTTTAGGGATCTGAGAACGCATCAATAGAATCATTGAAGAGATAATTATATTATTGTTCGTTTAAGAATTTGATCAATACCGTAATGAGTCATTCTTATTTAAGTAGCTACACTATTTGACGTGGTTTTAGTGCTGCAGAAGTGTACTCAGCCAGGATTAAGGGTATTATGCAATATACAACCATCTTACTTATCTTAACGCAAGGAACAGCATAATAGATAATATAAAGTTGCGGTTTCAATATACAACCTTGCGGCACACCGCTGTTGATCTCGCATGCACAACGCATGGCAAAAACTGGAATTCCTCCAATACCAAGACCCGTGATGGCACAGATGTATAACTACCAGGTGTTGTGCAAGAGGCTACTCGTTCACATGGAATTCATAATTGACTTGTGATCAACTTCATCAAATGCTTTGTATAAATAGTAATGGACGTTAAGTTGCGTTTCATTACCTTTGCAGGTTTATAACCTACTTTATATTGCAATATTATGATAATGAGCTAACCTAGCGATGGTAGATGGGTAGACTTGATGCAAATCTTGATGCGATGCATGCATTTTGAGGGGATTACATATACGTTAATAAATTTCAATTCCTTACATTTATTTAACCTGAGAGAGAGGAAATTATAAGAAGCCATACAAACTACATTAAGTTAATTATGTCAGTAAGTATAAACTATAAGTACCTAATAATAAAATCTATTTTAGTAAATAATAATTCCATTTAAGGTTTCTTCAAGTCTTGTTATGGTAATTTGTTTCTATTTTATTAACATATTTTTAAGGAATTTTATTAATAATATACAAATCGAGTTTTTAAATATGAATTTGAATTTTACATGCAAATTGAAAGAACGTCTAACTTGATTGATTTGGCCTTTTCACAATTTTAATTTTATTCAGGTTTCTTAACAACCTCATGTCACGCATTCCAAATAGTCCATAACATTTTAAAATATTTTTAATATAATTTTTTTTCTTCAAGACAAACTATTTCCATTCAGTAGCAGTTTCCGTTAAGTAAAATCCATAGGATTTTTAGTTATGCCATAAGCTTAGATAAAAAATATGTAATTTCCTTTCCATTAAGATTTCAACACAGTTTTCAATGGACTTCATTACCTAGCGTGATCCAAGGCGTGATTGTGTACACGATTGTATTTAAATTAGTTTTTTAAAACATCCGTCGTGTTTTAATGAGAGCTGTGTTTACTAATAACATGCACTTAAAGTTAAATAACACTGAATCGTTGTACAGATTCAACACTTGTAGGAAAGACAACATAGCTTATTTTAAAATTATTACTTGCCATTGGTGTATAATTTATGCAGATGTATCTACTATATAACTAGCTTCATTCATTATCCTTTGTATTAAAATATCACCTTCATTCAATATCATCTTCTCGTTAGTATCTATTTAAAGCTGATTTGATCCTCCTCCCGCTTTTGCCAATCACTTCTGTTATGTATCTATCACATCTAGGTCCTTCCTGCTATCATGTCAATAGCATTAACCTATCTGGCATTGGTCTACCAATACTGTGCTTTCCCATTCTCTGGCACTATTCAGTCAGGGCTCTACATCAACGGCCATCATAACGCCATATCCTGTCAAATCAACTAAAATATATAAAAATACAATATGGTCCTTATCATACATAACCCCAGTAATCCGACATTTATGGCTTACTGGCTTCCATTTTACGGTTTACCTGCATTTCAGAAGAATCTAATGTTTTCCCGTGATATTTATTCAGTAGATAATTGGCTTATTAATAAGTGTACAACAATAACTGGTCATTTGCTTTATGCAACCATTAGCCATGCTCATTTAGTTCATAATTTTTTTTATATTCGTGTAGTATCCATACAAAATCATCAGCATCACATTTTGAAACTATTAATCAAATAACTTGAACGAGTGTTAATAAAAACATTTTTATTGTTCTATCAATAAAAACTATATTGTCTGAGCGTACCTTTTTACTTCTCGGAATCTATCAAGGCTATAAGCATTGATTTTGATGTTCAGTTTAGACGAGGAAGTGTTCGAATTAGCAGTATTTAGGATACGACCTTATTTGATTGTTTCGTTTTTAGATGGTTTCCTATTTCCTTAGTTCCTATAAATTGAAATAACATTAAATTTTGTATTTGTCTGTATTTTGTAAGTCTTTTAGCTAATAAATCTCACAGGTAGGTAATCAGTCACAGGTTCTGAGGATTTAATCTGCTAAAATGAAACATCGATGAATGTTTTTGGTACTTTAGTGCTAAAACTCAAAATGTTGTTGCTTAAATCATACATAAAAATCTAAAAAAAAGAAAGTTAACACAAGACAGACACTGGGACTAGCGAAGTCAGAAGTTACAAAGGCGACTGCATAGAAGCAATACCAGATGAAAATCACGAAAATAGAAACCTAATAGCTAAATTGTCGGCAATTCGTGGTTGCAATGTGCCGAAACAAGGAACGGTTGCGATTGCGGGTCAATACTCAATCAGTGTGCAATCAATTTGATTTCTGTTGCTTTCTCTTATTTTATGCATGCAAACTTACGTTGCCTAACTTGTGATATTTGTCTAGTTTTCAATATGTTTGCAGGTGGCGCCGCTGCCGATGGCGTATGCAGCAGTTGCAAAATTACTGCATGTTTATTGTTGTTTAGTTCATATTTCAACGGATCATCAATCGGACATCAAACATCGAGTTGTTAAATTAATCGACTTTTATTTATATTTCAATACTTTTCTTTCCTCTCTTAAACTATCAATATACACGAATCATTAGTATTTCTTTATAATTTAGTTTTAAAATCACCATGATTCATACTTTAATTGCCCGTGACACTTTCAGAGTCTAAGCCACATTCACGGTAGGAATACCCAAACTCAAAATGTAGCAACTTTATTTATAAAACAAAGACACCCACATTGTAATTCAAACGTGTCTTTACAAAAATGTCGTAATATGAAAAGCGTACATTAATTCCAGTCAGACACACGTACGCTGTACGCCTACCTAAGTATAAAGTCTAGGAGAAGTCGCAGGTCAAGGTAATACGAAGTATGTCGAGATGCTGGTAAACATGTTTGCAATGCAAGTTAAAGTTGATATTCAATATGCAAATAACATGGTCAGTCACTTGAGAATTTAAAATTAGTAGCATAGCTTGAAAAGATGTGACGACGGCAGATGGAGCAGAACTCTGACATTCTGGCGAATGGGAAGACAATATCGGGATTTCAAGAGCAAATACAATCAACACACAAGCTGAAAGTCATTTTATCAGCAGTATAAGACATGATATTGCCTGCGAGAATAGCGATGCACATCAGTATGTGAAAAAAGCGTAAAATATAAATATTCCATAGTGCATTGAGTATGATTCTACCACCGGAATCCGCTGAGGTATCACATGACATACATACTAATATAACTCCATAAAGCTCAGTCGCTTTGGAGGAACAGTATATTTTTTTTAATATCACGCATGTATACTACATAAAGGCTCTTTTACCTCGTTTCCTAGTAAGGAATGTCATTTTTTTTTTCTTTTAATGCGTATGTAATAAACTCCTTTTGCTTCTAGGTATTTTAAAAAATCTTTGACATTATTAGGATCTAAATGATCTATCAAAGTAGTCTGTATTTTTTTAAACTTCGTAAGCGAGGAAAACATCGTAAGATAAAATAAAAAACAGTCTAGAACTTTATGAACCAACTTTTTATGAATCACAAACCTCATTTAGCACATTCCTACTAAGTTATCAGATAACGGAGGAAACAGATAAGTTTTAATGTAAACATTGTAACACGATTGTCAAACAGTTCGCTTGCTTTGTCTTCCAAGCTAATTTTTGCAATCTTATCATAATTTACACAGCGTATTGTAAAACATATTTTTTGTACTATCTTAATAGTTTATTGCTTGGGCTAGCCTTTACATTTCTGTACTATGAAATAACTGTAGGTATTATTTATGTTGGTAGTTCGGCTTCATGTTTTTTTTACTACATATTTAGTGTTCCGTACCCTATAGGTGCCAATGGGACCCTATTACTTACATACCCTCACTGTCCGTCCGTCTGTTTATCAGTGGACCGTAATCGACCCAAAAGTGTATCTAGATAAGTAAGGAAATACCAAACCAAAGGCCTAAAAACATTGTAAAAATTATACGGCGTAGTCGCCTCAAGTACCTAATTGAAAACGTAAATCGAATCAAAAACAAGGTTGTAAAAAGGTTGTAAACAAAACAAGTTTATATCCATAGTTTTTTTTTTATTATGACATTAGTAACAGACCACTAACCTTTCAGTAAACGCTAAAATCATTAGCAAACATGAATGTTTTCGATGTAAGGACGCGGATTACCAAATACGTTCCATCCTTCACACTTATTAGATTGTGTTAGGCATGACTAATTTTAGCTAAGATGGATGGATATAGCGAATTTTGTCAGTAAAAAAAACTAACGCTTATGAATTATGATTAGAGGCTAATACAGGCTAATACGTTTTTTTATTGTATTAAATTACCGTCCGAATTATGAATTATTTAAATTATTACCTACGTGTTTTAAATTAAATTATTAAAAGAAACAAAAAAACCCTTGTCCTTGCATTAAACGTGGTTTTTTGCAGTTTACGTCAAAATGGTAGCATAAAAGTATTACAATATATACATATATGGAATGGTCTATTTACAAGCTTCATTTGATACTCATATTGTTAACGAAACTTTTATTTTTAATACCCCCCCCCCTATTTTTATTCATAGGCGCTATATAAAAATAATATACCCTATGACACTCCCCCAGTCAAGACGAATCTAACGACACCTCATATGCTTAAATCCATTAAGCTGTTTAGGCTGCAGAGCGGCATAAAGAAATAGACATACATACATACGTACATACATACACTCGAAAAACATAATCCTCCTTCCGGGTCAGTCGGGTAAAAAAGAAGAATCTAGGTATAGTTCTTTTTAAAAACTAGATAATGTTCATATTTAGCTATCTAGATTTTTATCGTATCAATAACATACTAAAAATCATTGAGATTGGATAATATTATTTCATGAGCTTTTACATGTTATCTTTTGTATAGACACGTGCGTGCTATTTTATTTATCGAGATCTGTGATTTATCTATATTTTATTTATAATACATTTTTTTTATTATAATAAGCAACACAGATGCACAAGGTATATAAGGTATGTATATACCTATATCATTCTTGACCTAACTAAAGTAATACACAATTATTTACTCTCGCCCGAAATTTGTCCCCGTCGCGGATAACGTCACAAATGCAAAACTAAAAAAAAACTAGATTTATTTTATTTATAGTGGTTATTAACATTAATTCAACTTTTTCCTCGTTCTTCGCTCTTTTACATAGGTAATTGATATTTTTTATTACTTCATTGCATATTTAATGTTATTCATAATCGAATCATAAAAAATGGTTCTAATGAGGTAGCTTTGAGGTAGGTATGTTATTTAGCGTCTCATTATTAGGTATTATTATATCTGAGATTAGGAAAGGTCTCGCGTTGATAAACAAAAATCTTAACAAAAATGCTGTAAAAATACAGTCAAGTTACGTCACTTTGGAAATAAAAATATGCTACTAATTACTACAAATCTAAATCCTGTTTCTTTTATATGTTGATAACTAAGCATAGTACATATTATGCTTGGTCTGAATCTGAGGTACTATGATAGAAGGTGCTATAAATATAAATATTCTACACCCATCAAGAGGCTGCGGGCTCAATCTATTTTCACATATCATCTCACCAGCCAGTTATTTTGTACAATCTCATTATAAATTGTAATAGAAAAAAAAGTATTGATGCCGGAGGCTCATCGTACAACCAACGCACACACGCGCATATCGCATTTATGCATGCGTGTGTGCGCACACAGGTGGGAGCGGCCCGGACGGGTGGCATTCCTCGGGTGACCCACATAGCTTGACGCTACTGTAGCTATCGTGAACTGGACCCTGAGGTATGGGTAGATCTGTCAATGTCAAAGTGACAATGATTGTCAAAAATTGCAAAATGGGATTGTGCAATACGGCAATCAAAAGTTTTGGTTTGTGATATGACCTCAAACAAACACAATTTTAGCTTAATAGCTATGGTAAATGAAATAAAAAAGCACATGAATTAAAGAACGAAATTGCCAAGAATCAACGAGCACATTATTACCAAGGTCACGGATTCTATTGAGGATGACGTTACTAACTAATATCAGGATATTATTGAATAAAATAAGTTTTAAATAACATATTTCTTGTGTAGTTTTTTGAATTATGTTTTTAGTATCTTACTACGTGTTATTCCAACATTATTTATCCATGTCTATTATGAGTATGATTGCTTTTTTTCAAGACGACATTTTTTCCATTATATTCTCGATGACCTTGCCTTAAACCGCGATTGTTCACGTTTTCTGTGTACTTAAGATAAAAACACCTGCTCAACTGTTTCACTTGTATTTACTTTAAAACTCATATGGTTGGTTAATTATTTTATAAAGGGCTTGTTCCGAATTAACTGCCTCCTTGGAACTTGGAATGTGCTGTTATTAATTATGAAATAAATAATACAGATAAAACAAGCAATTGAAACCGATTGCTAACCTGATTAACAACGAGATTCTCATCTCATAACAAATTAACGGTTGCGATTTGCTAGTCATTCATTACGCAATCGAATTAAGATTGCCTGAGAGAATCTACGTGCCAATTCACATCATCGTCAGCACAGTGTAGGTGCAAGTACCTGTATCGTCTGACGTCACCGTCCTTCGGATGCCAAGGGTTTTTTCTTTCCATCGTTCCCATTCCCGAAACAATTAGGCTCAGCCTTTGTTTTTATTGTAGGCAACATCGTTGTCGTGTTTGAAATTCAATTTTAAAGTTCAAGTTCACAAAAGGTTTTACGAAATTGTCTTTAGTACTTTGCTGATATTTTAGTTAATAAGT
The DNA here is from genome assembly GCA_951394255.1 of Polyploca ridens. Classification (NCBI taxonomy): domain Eukaryota; kingdom Metazoa; phylum Arthropoda; class Insecta; order Lepidoptera; family Drepanidae; genus Polyploca; species Polyploca ridens. Next base: position 6,293,601 of record OX596269.1, on the reverse strand, counting down.
ATGCAGTTCGGTTTCAGTTTTAATTTTGAACATATTTTAAGTTAATTTATCTAACTAGAGTTATAGAACAGGAAACTCGAAATGGTATCAGTTGACCCTCATTCTTATTATTTAAAGTGCATTCGTGCACTCGTTACGTCAATATTCTTCAAGGCCAAGGGTTTCTTCCCATGATTAGGCTGGGGCCTTTGTTTTCATTACGACAAACTTTTTTGATGAACAATCTTATCTACAAACAGTTTATGTTTGTAGAAATTAATCTAATTTGGCATGGATTTTAAAGATTCTTATGAAAAGGATACTACTAAACAACTACTTTTGTAAATCGTATCACTTACTTCAGATAGATTAGTAAATTGTTGATAATGACGCAACAACTAACTTACAGGTATTTCATTATATCTTCAGATAAGTTTTAGTTATACTTCTCACTTTTTTTGATAGCTAAAGCAGATCTATAATCTAATCTTCATAACTACTGCTTACCCTCAATAATATCTTTACGCCTTCTGCTTCTCACAGGTGGCACTATATTATTCTCCATTGAAGTAATAGTTTATACACTTATTAAAAAATTACACGCAAAAGAAGTTCACACAACACGCAAAATCCACACAAATTATATTATACTGCTTCCACTGTAGGTACACATGCAACTGTTTAGAGAAATTACAGTGTACAATATATTTCAAATCATTTTAATACATTATATTTTATCGTACGGAAATCAACATATCGGTATGATATTCATAATATTTCTGATTACATATTCTGATAGAACGTGATATAACTATCTTATCTTATGCTTTTCGTATTTATTTCTATTGTTTCTTACATGGTTTTTGATCTAAAAACGTTTATTGTAAATAATTGTACAACTTTTTACCAAATTTTCTATGTTCAAACAATCAATATTTGATAAAATTAATAAATTACCTCAAAACTCTCTTTTGTGCTGAGTTGCGGTCCTAAGTAGTCCTAACTAATATTATAAATGCGAATGTGAGTTAGTTTGTTTGCTACGCTTTCACCCCTAAACCGCTGAACTGATCTTGATAAAATTTGCCATGCAGATAGCCTATGGATATGGAGGACACAGGCTACTTTTTATCGCGCGGGTGAAACCACGGGGTACAGCTAGTTAAATAATAAGCATTTAAACAAAACAGTGCCCTTTAACGAATTGTTTCCCAGGTGTTGCCAGTGTAGATAAATAGATAACTCTTTATTGTACAAAAAGTATTTAACAAAGTATAAAAATAAATGCTTAAAATTAAAAATGATTGTATGTTCCTACAAGATTTTCACACGATATGCTTTGCTTGTAAATAATAATATCGTATTTGAAACGTAACTCAATCGAGAATTGATAATATTGATAAACTGATAGCATATCTATCAGATATGTCACGATTTTACATACAATTTGATACTTATCAAAGTCTAATTTTGTTAGTAAACAAATACGAATTTTACTAGTTTTCCGCCCCCGGTTTTACCTGCTATTCCCTTTTTATCTTAGAGAAGAATTTTGAAATACCCTACGTTAAGGCTGCCGTCTCATAAAAATCAAAATGTCCGGGATCTTTAAGATCTTACTTCTTTTCAAATAACAAAGCTAGGATTTGTATGATCCAACGAACGTATTTTCATTCTGTACAAACGTGTCATGCCAGTTATTTGATTAGATACAAATTTTTCGATGACAAAAAAAACAAAAATATCTTTTGACATCTATTTGCCTTCTTCTCTGATCTTCACAAACCTATCTGGCCTGTACAAAAGAATAACTAACGACGCCGTTATTCACCATTGGTCAAAGAGAATATAACCACTACGTTCATTGGTTGTTTGCTCCACCAAATACGATAGCAGCGACTCTCTCACCGGGCCAGATATGTTTGTGGACTGAAATATGAGTTATTCTTATGGCAAATATGGATTTCTTGAACAGTACTCTCTTAAATTAGAAGAAATAGTTTTAGCGTGCTTGCGGGGGAATTGTATCTTGCTCCGCCATTGACTCATTGGATTCTAAACTTAATGGATGCCTAGTTAAAGAACATTGTGTAAAATATTTAAAGTTCCTAAACCCTGAGCTGTGCGTGCATTTGTCAATCAGCTAGTTTCTACTTTACACTGAATTTAAAGTGTAACAAAAAATTAAGAATTAAGTCTACGAAATAAATTTAACTAGGAATATCTGAACGCTTACAAGTCAACGACGACGAGACGAGACGGGCCAGTTGGCGCAGTTGGTTAAGATTCACCTTACGCGCCGCAGGTCTTGGGTTCGATTCCCAATAGGACATACATTTGTGTGCATGAACATGTCTGTATGTCCTGAGTCTGGGTGTATTTATGTATATTAAGTATGTATTTACAAACAAAAAGTAGTATATGTATTATATCAGTTATCTGGTTTCCATAGTACAAGCTCTGCTTAGTTTGGGATCAGATGACCGTGTGTGAGGAATGTCCCAGGATATTTATTTATTTAAATAATATTGTACTAGAGTAGTTTCGCTTTGTAAGCTGGTAGCAAGGTGGTAATCGTTTAATAATATATACAAATGATATTGATTTTATGCGGCCTTCGTATTGAAATCGAACAAATTGTCTGTTTAAAATATTCTATGGTTTTGCCTTAAAATTTAACCATTTATTGCAAAAAATATGAAATTATTTAGGTACTTAATAAATTTCATTTATATGGTAGAATTTCATTTAAAAAAATGCTTTGTATAAGTATTAACGTTTAAGCAAAGAGTCCTAATAAGGTTTTATCAATGATATTATAATAAAAAGAGGGGTTTTATGGTAAAAAATCGTAATTAAAATTATTAATAGGTAAATTTTTAGTTATTAAATAACCTTAAAATTACAGATGCGCAAACTTTTCATACTAAATATTAATCATTATAATTCTGACCAGTTTTTGGCAAAAAAAAAACATATTTTTATACCACTTATAAGGTATCAAACATGCATTCACCATAGGGCTGAAGTCAGCTATTTTAAATCAAAAATGACATTCTGATACTTCTGACACGATCCCATTACAAATCCTTTCCCATAGAGCCAATGTGCGTTGTCTATTTTTGTCTACATTAGTAGACCACCGAAACTGTCAAGTCTGTAAATTTTGATACAACTGATAGTTCATTGAGCAAATGTGGGCCCCTGCTTGATATCTATAAGCATTCCCTAATGATACCATTTAGGATCTTGAATATAATACCTATACATTAAGTAAACCTGTAAGATTTTAAAAATAAACCCATTCACTGAAAAAAAGCACTTATCAGTTCTCATATTACCGCAGTTTTTATCACCTTCGGGTTTTTATTTGACACAACAACAAAAAAACCTTTTTTAAGGCGCCAAACTAAAAATGATAATTTTATAAGATTCTTCGTTCGGTATTTTGCATTTAAACGCAGTATAACTGTACATGACTCTGACCAGATCGCCATATATAAATAGTCTTTCACCCTATATGGTAACTTGACTCTGGCAAGCTATTTAAAATGGCTAAGAAGAACTGTTACTTGTGTACCAAGGGTTTAGTTCAGTTCTTCAGGTTTTTTGCCGTGGGTTTTGTTAAAAATAACTAATGGAAACCACCGGGAGAACCGGAAAATGCGCCCGAGTACAACCAATATGGGAACAAAATACCGCTGAGCATTGGTAAACTTTGAAAGCACGTTAATACCTATCTCACTGTTGAGGATTTTTTACAGAAAAAGTATCCAGTAAAGAAGTAATACTTATTAGCATTTAGGTACTCAGTTTGTTTATTTCTTTAAAGCGTAAACGAGAGCTATAATTGTAGGTACAAATGTGTGCAAACGAGGTTACTGCTAATAAGATTCACTCAGCCATTAATAATTAACAGTTCGTGTCCAGTTTTAATTGATATACCGTTTCATTATTCATTAGACGAGTATCTTTTTGTTTATCTTCTTTTTTATTGCTCCCGTTTTGCTGTAATACCTATTGAAATCTTCAATGAGACTATAAACAGTTTGAAACATTGAAGAACATATCGAAATTCGAGTTTTACTGAAATAGGATTGAAGTGAATGCATCATCTGATCATAAATGCCCTCTTGTGATCATATTGGAGCCCTAACTGCTTTATTTGATGACACAAGTGATATAAAAATAGCATCAGACCTTCGACATCCCACATAAGGTGACCGCCCTACCTATTTCTTTTGACCCGTGATATCTCATTATTTTAATGAGTTTCGGGTCCATCCGACAACTTTCTCTAGTCACGTAGCTATGATTACAGGTCCACAGAACATGTTTTATACGTTTACATCATAGTTACAGTGTGGCGTAACCTTTATGGCATAAAGGGAAAGTGATATTAATAAAAAAACATGGGAGTGGTTATATCATGGGATTTGGATTTAAGGAACGACAAAGAAAAATCATTTGAAATTTTATTTCTGTCACCAATCACCATCCAAACGTTCATCTACAAAATCGTCAAGTGTTTAATCAATCTATCTTTAAAAAAAGGGAAAAACTGTCTGATTGAAAGATAAACTACAGCTAAAGCTGCAGTCATCCACGAAGGAAGAGGATTTTCAAAGAGGGGATCATGTTTTAAGACTTCATCGTATTTTATTACTACCTATTATAATGCTGTTTATGTCCTGAACGAATAAAATAAAATTAGCACTGTTTAGTTAGGTACCTATATTTCTTATTATATTGTATAAAATACCTTTTCCGCAAATTTGACTTTTTTAGAGTTACGCCGTTGCTACAACAGGACGACGTCAAAGCTCAAAATGTCGCGACATATCTCCTAGAAACGATTACGTAGAATGACATAAATGACCGTCGTTTACCTACTATAAACAAGAAATATTTCAGTTTATTACAGAGAAAGTAGCTAGCGGGTTTCTCTCTTAACTTATAAATTACATAAACACTGACTTATCAGAATCTGAGAGCAATTAAAAACGTTACTTTCTTCACATTTTATCGGCCGTCGTCGCGTTGGATTGAAAATTGAGTGTTTAAAAAAACTGTTGCCTTTATTTTTATATTTAAAAGTATGTACCTACCGTACCTACCTAACTTTCAATAATAATTATATAAATTATCTGTGAATAAATACGGTGTAAGTATCTATTCACTATAATAGTACATTATGATACATGTGTGCAAAGTTGGTAATTACACGCGTGTCAGAGACGTTTTTCAAGGAAAAAACAGACTTGTATTTTTTTAAGTAGATCTTATTATAATAAGCAATGAAAACGTCAACAAATATAACGCGCAATTTTTTTTTGACAGCTCTGACGAACTGTTTTACCCGTTTAAATTAAGAATGCTTCGTCTACATACATATCAATTGCATTGAGGTACAAACTTAACATAATCGGGATTATACCCATCATAAAACTATGCGGTAATGTAAAGTAAAAAGCACTAGTGCGTAATAAACTACGATACGTAATAAGATACTAAAAACGGTGCAATAAATGTCACTTTAAGAGCAAGTGTGTTGAAAAAAAACTAACTCGACTAGGTACCTAGTTAATGACACTCATTACGTACCTACCTACTTATATAATTAAAAAAAACAAAGTGGCGTTAAAAATAAGCTGCAATTTTTTTATAAGGATACTTATATTTGGTATATAAACATAAAATAATAATACTGTATAATGAAATTAACGAATAAACTTATCTGACTTAATAAAATATTGCAATTCAATTTATACGATCAATTAGGATGATGTAATACACTTTTCAATACACTCGCTCGTAAAGTGACATTTATTGCAAAATACAAATCTCTTTCTTTCCTCGCAAGTGTATTGAAAAACGTCGTATGACACGCGTGTGCATTGATTATTACACTCTCGGCTCCCTTATCGCCTTAATACCGCCTGGAGTGTTAATAACCAACTTTGCACACATGTATCATAATGTACTATTAATTTATTTCTTTTGGTTTAGTGATTGTGTATAATGTGACAGACATCTGAGGATAGCTATTGTATTTTTTGTTGAATTGGCTTGAATGATAATTATTATTTTGTATTTCCATTATTTGCACGCCATCATGATCATGGCAAAAAATTAAGATCCTTATAATATTAATATTATAAGAATTATTATTAATAAAAATACTTCTACAATATACATAAATGTATAAATGCTCGCACCTTGTCATCAAAATTGATCGAGACCTCCGGAGACCAGCGGGCGGGGAGCTTTTTCCGCCAACGCGTCAGCTTGGCTATCCAAAGAGGAAACGCTGCCAGCCTTCTGGGAACCCTGCCGTTAATCGGAAGCAGCGGCAGGCTTGAGGAAATTTTCTATATATAGATTGTATTTTGTACATATTTGTTGTAAATAAAAATTATAATTAAAGAAATGATCTTTATCTTTATAAGATACATATGCAGATAGCTTTGAGCTATTATTACTACGTATAGAGAAGCTATCATAAGCAAAGGCTATGTCCCATTTTTTTAGAGTAAACTAAAGTTCTCGTTAGCGTTGAAACAATAAATGAGTCATCTAAGCAGACAGTAGAAACACGTAGCGCTATCTATTTAATATAGGGTAAATCAGTGGCTAGGAGAGGGGATTTCGTACCTCTACCATGAGTTTTCTACACTAACGTAATCTACAGTCGCTAGCGACTTACGGTGAAACATTTTGTATGAAAAGCTTCCAAAAGTATCCACTAGAGGCGGTGCTCGTTACGCAAAATATTCACCGTAGTCGCTAGCGTGTGTAGATTACGTTAGTGTAGAAAACTCATGGTAGAGGTAAACGCTTTTAGGAGTACTTTTCTCGCAAACACAGTGATTTCCACGGCGCGCGGCGCTTACGCGTTTCGCTCATCGTTCTAAAACAACAAGTATGGCCGGATGGCCTCACTTGAACGAAACATAGTTGTTATGTGTGGCGTCTTACGTAGTAATAATACCTCAATGTATATCTGGCACTTTCTAACGTCATAACAAAACGAGCCGGGGGTATCTTATTACCTGCTAATAAGGGCAATGGAGTTTGCCTCGTATTTTTTCAGTCAGAGGTCGACCCATCCACTGTATTTTTTTTTTCATTTTCTTGTACATTTATGGACATAAATGTGCGACCATGATCATTATATTGTCAGTGAGACAGACACGCGTCATTACGAACACTTGATTCATAAATAGTATCTGAATATAATAGAAGAATATTCTTTTATATTCACACAACACATACAATTAGTACATGTCTGTACGTTGTCGAGAGTAGAACAAGTTTTTTTTATCTATGGTCTAACACTTGTGTTACTACTACATCTTATAGCCTTATACGTCCAACGTTCAACCAAACCACTCTGACCAAACTGTAATGTCTATGTGTAGTCTATCCTAACCTAAAAACTTGCGTATTGATATTCGAAATTAAAACTTTTTTTTTAAACTGCAATGAAATACTATTACCTACCTGTTGCTTTGTTTCTTTTTTGTGTCTTTATCTACCTCTCCGTACATTATGATAAGTCGCCACAGACTAAGTAAGTGCTCCATAAGTAACTGTGCTTAAAACTACAACTAGAGAACTACTTACACGAATTTATATGTAGTTTTTACAGTTGTGTTACAGTTACATGGTGGTAGGGTAATTTGTAGTAACCGCCTGACTGGCTAACTACCACACTCAAGTTGAGAATAAGTTGTCTAAAATAGCTTTGTGACATTTAAGTAAATGGAACAAATCAGAGAAAAAGAAGAGAGTGTTTAACTCTCTACGCGAGCAGACCCGTTTTTTACAGACCACAAAATATTGCACTATTACTAAGTATAAAGAAGCTATCACACACAAGCAAAGGTTATGTCCCATTTTTTTAAGAGTCAACTAAAGTTCTTTTTAGCGCTGAAACAATATTAGTCATCTAAGCAGACAGTAGAAACACGTAGCGCTATCAGAACGCTTTTAGGAGTATTTTTCTCGCAAACACCGTGCTTTTCACGGCGCTTACGCGTTTCGTTAATCGTTCTTTTTTTTTTTTTTTTTATACCACTAAGGTGGCAAACAAGCATACGGCCCGCCTGATGGTAAGCAGTTACCGTAGCCTATGTTCTATAACAAGTGTGGCCGTATGGCCTCACTTAAACGGAACATAGTTGTGATCCTCTCTATACGTAGTAATAATAGCTCAATGAATTTAAAATCGAAATTATTTAAGAAGTTCCATGAAACAATTTTCCATCTCTTATAGTTTCAGACATCTCCATACTGACCCTTGATCATGATGGATCACCTTTTAAGTGTAGTCATCAGTGAGCTGATTAAATAATGACGAAAACAGTGATGGATACCCTAATAATAGGTACCCATTGGTAGTCATTGTTTAATCCCTTAATCCTTTGATGGTGATCCTACCTATGTGTGATGGAGAAAGATCATGTGGGTATTTTATGTCTCACAAAAATCAAGTCCCCTTTGAATTCCTAGTAGGTACCTACCTATTTAAAGTCTCTAGTATTAGTTTACAAGAAATAAATGAATGTCGGCGTAATCCTTTAATACCTATCAGATTAAACTGAACTCTATTCACGGTCAGTTAGGCTTCTTATCTAATGGAATGTTAATACGATTAGAACGACCTTAAATACCTATTGTGTGGGGAGGATAATCTGGATAAATGCAGTTTATGGTTAAGAGTGCGTACCAAGCCAGAAAAATATCGCAATGTCAGATGAAACAAACTTATGTCTAATCTTCGCGTGGAGATGAGATGGAGATAGCGTGTTTCGCGGAACAAAAATGTACTAAGCGCTTTTTATCTAAATAACTCGTAAAGTATAGAATATTTTAAAAAATCGTTAGTAGCAGCCCTAGGTGATATGTTAGTGATATTATTTATCGAATTTTTGTCTTAATTAGATACACCATGAACGAATAAAACCGAAAATTCGTTATTATTAGAGGTAGCTTTGTGATTTTTTTCTATCGAGGAAATTTCATTCCATTATGTTTTTGCTCAGAGAGAACCCTCGCGTACATAATGAAAATACCCATATAAAAATATTTTTTCATTTAAATACTATTTACTTGGTTAAATTTCAATTCTACGATTGTTATTTTGCTTTATACGCAGTCTTAACTGGTTAGTTTTTGAATTAAGAATAAGGTAGTGAACTTTTTTGTAAAAACGGGCCAAGTCTCTCGACTGCATGCATGGCTATAAACAGAAATTAAGATACTTACTGAGAAGTAAATAGATATTATAGGTATTGTTGTATGTTTGATGTCAATATCATATATATGGTATGTGATGATGTAACAAAAATCGTCATAGTGCAATGATTTTTAACTTTTTTTGAGTACAATTGATAGTATCGCAGTCGAACATGGACATGGATTGGGTTGATCAATCTGCCTGAATACACTGGAAATACTGGACGGTACTTGACAACAATAAACTTAAGCATGACCAACTACACTTGTCTAAACTTAAAAACCGGCCAAGTGGGGTCGGACTCGCACACGAACGGTCCCGTAAAGACGTTTCATGTATGGGGGCCCCTTTAATTTTGAATTTTATTGTATTTTTATTATTTGTTGTTATAGTGGCAATAGAAACACATCAACTGTCTACCTATTACGGATCATGAGTTACAGCCCACTAAGAGACGGACGGACAGCGGAGGCTTAGTGATAGGGTCCCGTTGGCACTCTTTGGGTACGAAACTCCAAAAACGTTGGTCCTTCAACAACAGTTAAAGCCACGAGAAAACAGTACGAAATAAGTAAGTTCTCCTCAATGTAGGTCGATATCTGTCAATGGAAACGAAAGTCATCGCTGTCTCATGATTGTGCTAATGTCTCTTTGCTGTGTAATAGTGTTAGCGCTCAGCTTTCTACGTAACCAAGCGTTATGTTATTAAAAGAGTTGGTATTGATTATAAACTTTGAACAGGCATTGCGGTTGACCACAATCTCAGTGGCAAGTGCTGATGCGGTCGAAAACGGTGAAGAAATAAAGCTCGGGAATTGTCACCTAAGTGATTCCTAAAGTAAACAGAGATGTTGGGAATTTTGATATTAGACTTTCAGATTTAAATAAAATCTTTTGCCTTGGCCTGTAATGGGGTAGGAAGTTTAAGGTTTACTGAGCTATTAATTATGAAGCTCTTTCAAGCTACAAGTTATTGTTATAATAGTTTTTATATTAGAAATATCAGTAATGGATCCTAGTTTGGATCATCAGCCACCAGCCTTAACAAAATAGGTTGTTTAGACATTTGAAGAAACGGTATGATAGTATTCATTGCTGAATGTTTAGACTTTAGTCCTAGGTTTAACAGCTTAGACTAGCTATAACTTTCCATTTAAGTATGCTAATCTGAAGCATACTTAATGCTTCAAATTAAACCAAAAGCTAAGTATAACACATTTTATGAATCAAATCATAATAAAAATATTGATTTGGAAATTCACGCTTGACCAAAAAAAAGATGAAGGTTTCCTGTACCTTCTTTGGCTTAGGTTTTCCCCATACTGTCGTACAGTGCCTTGTATAAACCTTGTAGTAAATACCTAACTTTGAAATACAAACAACTTGAGAAGATCAAATAAGAAATACTCACAATACTTAAAACCAAATGATTAATTTAACTTTTTTATAAATCAGCTAACTTTATCGTAAACTCATCACAATGATGAGTCTAAAAGATCACGTACGACGTAAAATGATTGATGTGTGTTCGTTAACGTATGAAAAATGTGAAAGTGCTTGCCATTTTATTTTGTAAAGCGTGTCGCGTTACTTCACATTGTAAAAAGCGTTCTCTTAAGCAATATTGACTTAGCTACAAGTCTATTGTTTGTGCGATTCCTATTAACCTATTAATTAATTTAGTGTAGCTGGGTAATTAAACCAGTGAAAGTAAGCCAGATTGGTCATGAAGGTCAATTTTGTGTTGATGAGACGATTAGTTGGATTTATATCTGCTAGCTTTTGTGGTTTTCGCGTTCTCAGGGTAAACACTATATTATAAGGTCCTAATAAATTAGTGAACTTCCTCTTGAGGGTTGAATGTATAGGTCATTAGTAATCAAAAAATAATATTAGAAAAAAAACAGAGGAAAAAAAATTTTTTCTTCGATTTGCATAGAGACTCTCCATGCAAGTTTTTTTTTGCCATTGGTTTTTTTCTAATATTATTTTTTAATTAAAATAATAAAAAGAACTGGCCAAGTGCGAGTCAGACTTGCACACTGACGGTTCCGTACAATATCAACTAAGTCAAGTTTGCTTTAAAAAGAACTGGAGGCCCCATTAATTTTTAACTTTATATAATTTATACTATTATATTTTTTTTTTGTTATAGCCGCAATAGAAATAGATATTCTGTGAAAAATTCAGCTGTCTACCTATTATGGTTCATGTGATACAGCCCACTAATAGACAGACGGATGGACATACGGATGGACGGACGGACAGCGGAGCCTTAGCAATAGGGTCTCGTTGGGCACCCTTTCGGTACGGAACCCTAAAAATATAAAAAAATATGTATTCTAAAAACTGCCGGATCAGGTTTTGATGCCACTTTGCACAAGGGGATAGTTGATATCGCCACAGATATACCACAACAGTATCGCTATTTCTTAGACCACTTTTGCTCAGTATCCTTTAACATATACAATCACCTAAATACTAAATACATAGATACCATTCCATTCCACTCCACTCCTCGAAAGACATTAGAGAGATACAGATTGTGTTTTCCACTGAACTATTTTCTTAATCAATGACGGATCTGATTAGATTAGAATGGGTTCGCTGCAGCTACTTTCAATAAATTACCTTTGTCTAGTGATAGGCTGTGACTTCTAAAGTGATCAACGGTTAACTGACAATCTTAAAACGCAGCGATGAGTTAGGTTAGGGTACTCGTTTTGTGGTCAACATATCTCATAACATGGGGAGGAATGATTCCTAGGTAAAAAAAAAATACATCTTACTAGTCCGTCAGTTAGATTATCAAAAAATATTGGACACATATTTTTTGCTTTACCAAATCATTAAAAAATTGCAAAGATAAAGCGAGTCATAGTTCGGGAGTGGGGGCTCGTGACGTCATTTTAGAGTAAAAAGTGTACTCTAAAGTGACTTCACGACTTCAACTTACGATAACTATCTTCATAATTTTTTGTTTAATTGACAAAAGAAAAAATACGTGTTTAATATTTTTTGATGATGTAAAAGACGGACTAAATAGATTTATTTAGTTATCTAGCCCATTTAGTTACATACATACAGAGAGCTACGCATTTGAGACTTTTCTAAGCTTGCATTTATATTATTTATAAGTTATACCTAATATAACCGGCCACATCATGAATAAGTTTGGTAAACCCGATGTAAAAAGTGTAAATAACAAAAAGTCTTTTGTCCTTACAATGTAATTCTAGGGTTTTAGGACTTATACATAATTTTAAAGAAAACAAATCCTTTTCCCCGTAGGTAAGGGTAAAACCCTTGATATAACTTATGTAAGGATAACAATAAAAAAGAAAAATAAAATGGCAACAAACCATCAAAATATTCTAAATTAGTTAAGTATCTGATACCTAAATGGTTTTTATCAAGCATGGAAAAGAGGTACTTATGCATAATGAATGAAAAAAAAAAAACTTCAATAAAAAACGTGAATCAATTAAATTACTAATAGTACTTATTGTTAAGGTGTTAAAAGATGAATTTCGTTCAGTGTTTGATTTTTATACACACTTACAAACATACCAATTGTTTGATATTAGTAAACAATAAATTGTTTGATATAGACGCATGAACTGCATAGTTTATCAATGATTGTCACTTCATTTGTCATCTCGGGAACGATTGATAGATTAAATTATAATTGCTACATTGTTTCGAATTAATGTGTTGAGAAATTGGAGTTATTTTTTACTGAACTTGGCCAGATTTTTACACCTGTATTTTGAATGACATGCCAAATTTTTAGCGTGCCTCTTAATAAATAATGTGCCTAAAAAAATAAGACCGAAGCAGAGATTTAAACTTATAATGACCTTGTTCGTATGTAGACACAACTTGTTAGTGGGATCCACAACTTATGGATATTTTGCCCGTGACTTAAACCTTAAATAGTGATGTAACAAAAATAACTAAAAACCGGTTTTTATCTCAGATAATTTAAAAAACTATTTTTTATAGTCATATGATTCCACCTGCAAACATTAGTATACTTACCTACCTACCTTATGCTATTCTAAGATGATAAAAAATGAGACCAACAAGATTTTATCAAACCAGTTTCATTTCTAGCTATCTCATGAATATCTTGCAAATGTATATGCCTTTTACGTCGTATTATTTATGCCACTAAGTTTATTCGCAAGTTAGTTAAGACTTATTCACACGAACTTCTAAAATAACGACTATAAAATATCTATAAATCTAACTAATGGGTGATAAAGTAAAGAATAAAAATTACGTGAATATTTAAATTAAAAAAGCGTCAATTTAAATTTATTGCTACATAACGTTATTATTTTGTAATTAGTTCATTGCTACTTACTATAACTTTCGATTAAGTGATGTGGACTGGAAGATTGTTTTTTCTCATCGGATGCCACACAATTCGGTTAAATAACACAAAAAAAACATTATTAGGTACTATTTAACAATCTCCGTCAACTTACCTTTACGCGATTTCCAATACAGTTTCCTCAAGTAGTAAGCGGCCGCAACTAACAAAAGTGCAGCTAAAAAAGCACCGATTGCCGCACCAGCTATGCTTCCAGCACCATAACAATCCCCAGCTTCTTGGCCAAAAACACACGGCACCAAAACGGTCACTAAAAACAATTTCAATAAAACACCCATTTTATCGATTTTTTTATTCCTCACAATGTAACATCACTATTTATGGCACATAAAACGTTTTTGAACGAAACGGGTCACCGGTCACATTCCTAAAATTTGAACATTCGAATCCGGAATGCGTTGTAAGTTATTAAAAAAAAAACACGCGACGAGAGCAAAGGCGTGCGCCGCGTCAGCCTGCGCGGTCAACTATGGCTTTCGTTCCATTCGAACTCGTACACGAACGTCGTAGTGGATCGGGAGGTTTGGTTGTGAAAAGGCTGTGATTGTGGGACAGAGAGCATGTGTAGAAAACATGTTTGGACAGTGGTATTGTATGCTTCTACTTTGGCAGGGCCACCTTTGTAATGATAAACAAATCCAGCAGTTTAGTTAGCAAAAATAACTGTGATAAAAAAAAATATAAAAACATACGCGTCGAACATAGAACCTCTTCCTTTTATAGAAGTCGATTAAAAAATTACGGAACCACGCATACTACACACAGACCTACATGCACCTAAAAATATATATATTATCAGGTTCGAAGGACCAACTTATTTCCCTTTACCGATTTCATCCATCTCTGTTTTTTAAAGTTTTCTAATACTTTGTAGAAGGAATAAAGAATTAAGAAAGTGGCGCAGAAAATTAGAAAAAAGAAAACCTAACGACTAAATAAACTTTTCTAATGTAACCTTAGCGTAGTAGGGTAGGGTAGAGTTGGGTTAACTACGCAAACGAAGTCGCGCTGGGCAGCCAGTTTTATTATAAAAATTTGGCTATTCGTAAAAACTTACTAATTGTAATTAAGAAATATTAAGTATCAAACAATTTCATCTAATAACTAATTTAGTTTTTGAAAATAAACATTAAAACCCCATCAAAATTAGAACTATTTCAACTCTATCTACCAAAATCAATTCAAAAACAATATTAGCAGTAAATCTTCAAAAAGATAGATAGACCCACATCAAAATACTAATTTTTAATTAGTATTTTGATGTGGGTCTATCTAACTAACCGAACTGACGCACAAACACCTGTGCGCGCGGCGTGCGAGACTTGAGCACGAGCGTTAGCGCAGGCGCAGGTATACGCAAGCATGCACAACCTAGAACCATATCTAGTTTTTTTTTTAATTGACACGCTTTTTCAGGCTCAACATTCGTGTAAGTACCAGACTATAGACTAGAATTTATAATATAACTTGACACTGGTAAAAATAAACCCTTATAAAATGATTTGGTTGCCAAACTGAAATCCTAGTCTTTATTCTATGCTGAAAACTAAGAAAAATAATGATATCGATAAACTTCTCGATCCTAAAGGTTACACTGTTGTTTTAAATAGTTACATTACCTACATTTGCTATTGTTTTTACCGAATAGTCAGTGTTTGTACATAAATTTGTACAAAGGACAATATGAGGCCGACTTCGTTCTGATCTCAGTACACGCGACTTGGGTAAAAATTATAGGAAAATTACTTGAGATTGTTTGACCTTGTCACGATAAATGCAGGAAAACATTGGTCATATTGCCTTGTGATGACGATATCACTGGTAGTAAATCACCGTGATGGATCGAAAGGTTCTTCTTTACTTATAGATTGACGCGCGGCCCGATCGGGCCTAAACCATCACAACAGGTAGGTATCTATGTTCATTATCCAGTCATATATTATCTACGAGTACGTGGAAATAATTAAAAGACTAGAAAAGCTAGTGTAGGCTGGGTTCAGTCAACTCCATTCTTTGGATAGATTGACTAACTTACGAAATATTATAAATAATAGTTAATAAAATAACCTTAAAAATAACCTTACTATAAAGCAGTATCAGTCGTAACGGTCGTAACCGGAAAAGTAGATTTGAATTTCGTGCCCACCTAGAAAGAGGCTTTTGAATTTGAGTGTATCTAAAAATATCATACCTACTACTTATTCTGAAAGAATGTATTTTATTGAAGCATTTACCATAGAATAAAATAATGATGTGTTGGAAAAGGTTTCAACTGAAAATTTTAGTCGTTCAGAAAATCAGTTTCCGACGTTGAAAGCTATATAACAATAAACAAAAAACAAAATTGTTCGTTGGGTTTAAGCAAATTATTATCTTTCTGACAACCTAACAAGCAAATAAGCAACATGGTGACCGGTCAGTCCGGTCGTTTTAACATAAATATGCAATCATATTAATATTGCGTTTACGACTCGGCTTCGTCGGCTAAGATACCTATTTACTTTGCATGATAAATAGATAGATAAATTAAAGTTAAGCCGGTAAATAGAAGAGGCAATAAGTCGAGTCGTGACTGATTCACTTTGCTATATTATGAGTTATGTGCATGCTTATAAAATAAATGTTGAACGTTTTAGAAAATAAATAATAGTTTATAACTACGTAAAATAAAATGTATAAAGAACAGAACGCTAAGCAAGTACATATTGTAGCTACTGCAAGAGTAGTTTATACAGAAAACAAAAAAAACAATGTTGGTTCTTATGATTAGGTGTCATCTTATAGAGAAGGGCATACTACCAAGTAGCGACATCTATCAACAACATAAAGACATAATACAATTCCAATGGATAGATAGCGCCACATTACAACTTTACTATATTTACTGTTATTTAAACGTAGAATAATTTATTTTCTATTTGTGTGGGACCGCCGCCTGTCCACCACAACCTCAAAACGTCACTTTTTTAAAAACAATGCACTCCTTCATCACAAAAAAAAAGATTTTTATTGTATGATATATGTGTATGACCGTGGTATACCCAATAGAAATCTTGTTAAATGTTATTCAAATGATTTTGTTAAGGTGTCTCTCGCTATATACGCAAAATCTAGTAACTGTGACCATTTCAGTATTTTCCCAGCCAATGGGAAAATTCCCGGGTTTTTTCCCACCAAATTGGAAATTTACTCGAAGTTGGGTTTATTCCCGGGAACAAACCCAACCGTATCTCTATCATGTTACGCAGCTGCAGCTTTAGAATAAATCCCCGCAAAATATTATCTACCAGTTGGGATAATCAAAGAAATTGTATTGACGTATTATCTATCTAAGAACAATACCAAACCATCGATATTTAAATTTGTCGATTTCTTCTTTGTACCCATCCCATCTCTAAACTTGATAAATTGACAATTTGACATTGACAACTCTTTCATTCATTTTATTCAGTCAGATTTCAGATTGTCTGAACTAGCTTTTCTCTATTTTTTTGTTAATTATAGTGAAATTCGCAAAAGTTATAGTTCTAACCGAATCGGAAATAAATGAGAATATAATGGAAAACGATATATTAGACTCATTGAACGATCTAGGGTAAGTTTTTGGGGCCTGTAATTTTAGGGTTATAGTTTTATTAATATTTCTTATTAGGTTAATATAAGTAAAACACGATATAGCATGCGATATTTTACAATAAAAAGGGTACAAGTGTTTTGAATTCAAAAAAAGTCTTGTACTTTTTTGAAACCATATCAATCAATAAATCTATGCCGAGTTGGCGAGCGTACCATAACTTTGCAATAAAACCAAGATTTGGTTAGATCTCTTGTTTTTTTTTTTTTTTTTTTTTTACTGTTTTTAGGCCTGTGTTTGACCGCTATCTCACCATGGTAAGTGATGATGTGGCCGAAGTTGGTAAGCACACAAAGCCTAGAAGGAACTGGCTCTCAAGTGCAGCTATCGGAACACACCGAAAGGTGCTTGGCGACAGATTTTCAACTTGAGGGTGGTAGCCAGCCAGGCGGGTACTACAAAGTACCCTACCACCGTGCTATGGTTTCCTCACGATGTTTTCCTTCACCGAAAACTCAAGCTCATTGTAGGATTCGAACCCGGGACCTTCGTCTCGGTATCCGACATCACTACCACTGAGCTATCATCACCTTAAATGTTAATGTTAACATCTGGGCGTAAGCTTGAATTGAATTTTATAAACTGATGCTATATTGGTTTGTATTAGTAAACATCTGGGAGATAAAATTTGGCTTGTTCTTCGCTTACATACTTGGATTTGTAACTTTTTTACTTTCCGACAGTAGCTATAATAATCAAGCCACCAATTGTATTTATTCATATTAAAATTCATTTATTACTGTTTAAATAACCATTAAAATATGTATTATATTATCTATGTTGCATAGCCAGAATCAGTCTTCTCACTAATCTAATCAACAATATTATAAATGCAAAAGTTTGGATGGATGTATGTATGTTTGTTACTCAATGATTCTTCAAATAAATAATTTAAAAAAAAATACCTCCTTATGTGTGTTCTACCGCTTGTACAACGGACAGTGTTCTGAAGAATTGTTTAAGATGATGCCCACGGCTACCTTCCACCATCGCAACTCTCGCCATCGACAGGGAGTCCATCCTCACACATTGAAACCAGAATTGTTTCGAACTGTGCGGTCTCAAAGGAGCTTCCTTCCGCGGACGCTCAGATTGTGGAATGAGCTCCCTGCCGTGGTTTTCCCAATGGACTACAACATGGGGTTCTTCAAAAAGGGTGTGAAGAGATTTCTGCAGGGTCGGCAACACGCGAGTAACTCCCCTGGTGTTGCAAGCGTCCATAGGCTACGGTAACCGTTTACCATCAGGCGGGCCGTATGCTTGTTTGCTACCTAAGTAGTATAAAAAAAAATAACCAAGTACTGGTTGATGTAGTTCTATTTTGTATACTTTTATTACCTATCTATTTACAGTTATGAAGGCTCACTATCTGATGAGGCGACCTTCGCTGCGGCGCTCCAGGGCGGCCCCAAGTCCCTTGAGTACACAAAACTTATCCACATCCTGGCCGAAGAACTTAAGAGTCTGTGCAATTTGGAGGAGACGGTGACCATGATGACACATCCTGATGAGTCCAGCTCATTCCTGTTGGAACTTAGCTCTTTTCTTAAGGAGTTGGGGTGTCCATATAAGAAATTGGTTACAGGTATGATAGAAAATAATTCACAATATTTGTTAATAAATAAATTGTGTCATTAATATCAGTTCAAATCCCAAAAATTTTCTGATATAATTCCTATATTACAGATAGTTATTTTTGATCCTCTATTTTGTAGCAAATCTCTCAAAAACTGTAAACATAAAATTACTTTCATGTATGGTGCAATGGAGTGGACTGGTCTGCCAGCTGACATAAGTTTGTGATATAACTGAAACATAAACCAGTTCGGGACTTTCTGATTTAAATTAAAAATATTGTTCTCAGGTCACATGTCATCCCGTCTTCAAACAAGGGAGGACCGTATCCTGCTACTAGACTACTTAGTCTCGGAGCTGATGGCAGCCCGGATGGTGAATGTGGATAAACCCAAGACGAAGCAGTCTTCTACCATGGATATTGTCATGGTATGTTTAGTTAAAGTATCCTATAATAGGAATTCCAAGTATGGGGTGCCTTGAACTACCTGAATGACAATCATCAAGCTGGTTTGTGCCATAGAGGCTTCAGGAGGTAGCAAACTCAGTTAGGAATTTTTTATATCAGTATTATTATAGGGGTCCCTGGGTAATTCTAATTAGTCCGTCAGTCAGATTATCAAACAATATTGGACACGTATTTTTTTCAAGCTTTTATTTAACTTGCAATGTATGTATGTTCAGGTGGAATCTTGCAAGTCGAATTTCACCCACTTCCAGTGGTCAGATTGACTTGATATTTGGTATACATTAGTATATTGGATGACAATGCAAGTACAGTCAACAAAAAGTACAGTCACTCAAAAAAAGCTTGTATAAAAAATGAAATTTTTATCAAAGAATTTATTGCTTTATCATATCAATAATTTGCAAAGTCAAAGCGCGTCAAAGTACGGCTGTGGGGGATCGTGACGTCACTTGTTTGTGAAAATTGTACCATCGCGTGACGTCACGCGGAACATCAACACACCATATTTTCGTAAATTTTTGTTTGATGCACGAAAGAAAAAATACGTGTCTAATATTTTTTGACAATGTAAATGATGGACTATTTATTTTTAAGAATTTTTCAGGCTTATTATAGTTTTTTTTTTTTTATATTTCCAGCAAGAATCTCCTACAGCAAAGAACTTGAAGGATATATTAATAGCCCTGAAGTTTAACAAGCCCCCGCCTAACATAACTGCTGAGATGCTGTTCACAAAACTTGAGGCCAAGTTGAAAGATACCATACAGAAGGAAGGTAAGCTCAATTTTAAATGGTACCAGTCCAGTTTTGGTTAATCTCACAAGATCTAGGTGAAGGAAGTCAAGTAGATACCGGGCGAAAGACTAGTCTATACCAGATCAGGTAAGCTAAAGAAAAAAAATCCATGTCACGTGGTTAAGTAATAAAAGCCATATTTTGAAAGAGTTGAAAATCGACACCTTACACCATATCCTTGGGAGCTGTAATCACAAATTTCGAGTGTCTTTTTTATTAACGTAATCCTGAAGCGCTCGTGGTGTAGCATGATTAGCCGTTCTTAATCGAACGGGAAAGTAAAGCTACTAACATCGTGGTCGGTACCTGGATGGGTGACCGCCTAGTGGTATTTCAATTCGAGCGTTTCCGTGCTTCGGAAGGCACGTAAAGCCGTTGGTCCCGGTTATCACTTAATTGTAATAGTCGTTAAGCTAGTTGAATGCCTCCTAGGCGGCTTGAAAAATTCCAACAGCCATTAATAGGTTGACCATTAGCCTACCTCCACCGATCCGCAGTGGGCACGCGTGGTGGAGTATTGCCCATTCCCTTTCACCCTCATTTGTGAAAGGAGGCATGTGCTCAGCAGTGGGACATTATAGGCTGATGATGATGATGATGAATCCTAAATAACCATGTTTTCAAATCGTAATTGCAAATCAAACAAAGAACATTATTAATTTAGTAAAAAATTATGATATATCATTAAGTCATGGTTTAGAAAAAAAATTGGGAACTTTGACACGACATAGTTAAAGTACTACACTAACTCCGGCAAGTAGTAGTATCAAAAGATAGCCCATTTACTCACTGTATAGAGTGGACTGTATTTAGGATGCACAAAGTATCAGGCAGGGCTTTCTGGCACTTCTTGTTTTAATTAATAATCATACGTATTTCAACACACTCGCTCATAAAGTGACATTTATTGCAAAATACAAGTCTGTTTTTTTCCTCGCAAGTGTGTTGAAAAACGTCGTATGACACGCGTGTGCATTGATTATTACACTCTCGGCTCACGCGCTTATTACCGACTGGAATGTTAATAACCAACTTTGCACACATGTATCATAATGTACTATTATCAATAATGTTATATATTTTCTAGGTGACCAATTAGTAGGTAAGCCACTATACAATAAAGCGATATCGGACAAGGATTGGAAGCAATTGGAAGCTAATTTTGCTGAAATGTATGAGGAATACAGATTGAGACGAGAAACATTGATTACCAGGCTTGAGTGTACTATACAAAGTTTCGAGGTATGAATACTCAAGTAAAATTTTTTTTTTTACTATATCTGTTTTTGAGCACAATTTCACCATTATCATCTCCCGTATCAGTTCCAGGGATAAAAAGTAGCATATGTCCTCCATACCATAGGCTATCTGCATGCCAAACATGATGATCTGTTGAGTAGTTGAGGCGTGAAGGCGTAGCAAACAAACTCAGTTTCGCATTTATAATATTAGTTAGGATTTTTTGATAATAATTTGTGCGCGAATAGACCCGATACATTAATATTACATTTTTTTTTTTTTTTAAATAAATAAATATCCTGGGACATTCCTCACACACGGTCATCTGATCCCAAACTAAGCAGAGCTTGTACTATGGCAACCAGATAACTGATATAATACATATACTACTTTTTGTTTGTAAATACATACTTAATATACATAATTACACCCAGACTCAGGACATACAGACATTCAAGTTCCCGAATTTAGTTCGCGAAAGCTTAAAAAGTAATGTTAGTTAGGATTAGGATGATGTGACAGTGGGTGGTGCACACACAAAGCCTATAAGGAACTGGCTCTCAAGTGCAGCTGTCGGAACACACCAATAGGTGCTTGGCAGATTCTCAACTTGAGGGTGACCAGCCAGATGGGTACTACAAAGTACCCTACCACCGTGCTATAGTTTTCTCACGGACTATACTCGCTCTAATAATATTCTAACTCTGTGTATTTTTATTTTGTGTTTTGGAAAAAATAGCCAATATAGTCAGATTGACAAAAAAAAAATTTAAACAATGTAATCTTGCTGAGTTTCTTGCCTGTTCTTCTCAGTTGCTTTGACCTTCATAAGTGCCCTACTAGGGGCTACATGGTGATAAATGGCTTTGACTTTGACTTTATGGTTGTGTCTCTTCTATACGATATAGTTATTCTTTGCCAGTGGTCCGATAGACTGAGATCGAAGAAAGACCTCATACAGTCGACATACCGTCCGAAGCGAGAACAGCTCAAGAATAAGCCAGACGTGAGACTATCAGACTTCCTTGCTGCCCGTACTTCACTTTTACTTGTGGAAAAGACTTCCAGTGCAGCGGTCAGGAAGAACACACAGAGTGATGTTAATAAGGTCATCATTGGACAGGTGAGTTTGATTGATGCAATTTTTTCAGGTATCTTTAATTTATTTTTAAGTCAAAGGCTGAAATGATGGCGGACCCTCCACTTTCTGCGCGACCAGCCCATCGTCATATAGTATTAAAACATTTCGAAAGAAGGAAATTGTATCGATTATTTTGTTCAGAATGCTAAAAGGGTTAGACCCTGGAAGGGACGCTATTAATATTGAGGGGTCCATGCCAGCAAGGTTTTGACTATTGAAATTCACCGAATAAGTTGTAACTTCTTAAGAAATATCCATGAAACGGTTTCCACAGACAAGATGAAGCCTGGCGCAAGATCATCTCTTTTAAATGGATGAGTCATTCAATCTTTCTCCTCCATAGCAACTTTATTAAATTCGCATAAACAAACAGTTGTTTAATATATTTCAATACCTACTTCTAGTGCCTACCCAAGGCTAAAAAACCACCTTAGGCCAAACCTTCGGCTTCAAAAGTTTTGGCCAAAGCCGAAGCATTCTAGCAAGCGCTGAAATAAAAAGAACTTTTGCGAATATGTGAGAGATTATTCTTTTTGCAAAGTAATTTTAAACATCACATTTAGCCAATCTTGAACAGAATTTCTTAGGGTTTTTAAACCGTCGGCTTTGGACGAAGTTTGTGGCGATAGCCGAATAATCGGCTTCGGTCAGAAATCGGACAATGGTGCCGATTCTGTTGTAAATCGCACTAAGCTAATTTTAGTCACATCTCATCTCTTTCTTACGAGCATTATTGAAAAAGGATAGAACATATTTTAAGTTGTCAAATTAATCTTTGCCGTCTTATTTTGCGTGTATTTAGGCGTAACCACGATAGATGGCGACTAAATTTATATTGAAAACTAGCATTGGACTAATTTGACAGGACTAAACTTCTTACATCCTTTTCATGTGTTCTTTGTTAGAAAGAGACATAGTGAGATTAAAATTAGTTTAGTTGTGAACAACAGAATCAGGGCCATTACCTACCTATATCAAAATGTATGGTAACACTTGAAAATTGCAATCGTTTTGAATAAAGTATGAACATTGTGTAAGGTACCGGACCGCGGCGGACGGCCCAACGAGCAACAGCCGCCCCCGCCAGAGATGCCGTCGTGGCAACAACGAGTCGCACCGGTAAATATACCTCTTCTTAGTTTTAAGTTTGGCAACTAAATTCTAATTAGGATTTATTTTTGCCAGTGTCGAGTTATACGGGGTGGATACGACAATAAATGAAACCACGTAACTCATAAATACGATCAACTTTTACTATGGGACCAACTTCGAAATCGCAAAAAAAGTCATAGCCTTTCATATATTTTTGCCGAGGAGACATGTACCTTTTGTATGAAAATCTGTATTTTTTTGCGATTTCGATGTTGGACCCATAGTAAAAGTTGATCGTATTTATGAGTTACAGTAGTACCCAACTGATATGGCGCGTCGTGAATCTTCGTTCGCACAGAAAAGAAAGAATGGCCCCGAAGATTAACGAAATAATGCTTAAAACTTACAATCAACCTTAGAGATCACTATTCATAATACAGTGCAGCTGTTAGTTCCGTCTCACTCGCGCGTGAGGCCCCTCCGCACGGCGCGCGCTAACATGGCGGCAGCTGCCGACCAATAGCGTTTTGCGCGCTTTGAAAATGTATCTTCTGCGCAGGTACATCGGTAAGCCATATTAGTTGGGTACTACCGTACGTGGTTTCATTTACTGTCGTATCCACCCCGTATATAGTTATTATAATTTATAGTCACAATAAATCACTTTCACGTAGTCCTCATTGTCAGTCACCGTCTATAAAAGTCATGTTTTAGTAAAACGGTGGCCAATGTATTAAAACTTTTCACGGACTCTTTGAGGCAACTTGAAAAGAGACGTTACACATAAGTTCTTTTCACTTCACTGGTGCACATGGATTGATCTTTATTGGATAAAACACCACCGATAAAACTTAAAATACTCGAATTTATGAAAACAACGTCACTTTTTCAAGTTCCCGCAAGTTCAAATGTACTTTTATTCACTTTCCATACTTTATCATACATATTAGGTAATACTAGTTGATTCTCGCAGTTTCACCTGCGTACGGGTGTAATTTCTTTGCGCGGAACTCTAATTATTTTTATAAAATAAGAGTAGCCTAAGTTACTCCTTATAACATCAGGTATCTGCCAGTGAAATTCCCGTCAGTATCGGTCGAGCCGTTTCAGAGATAAGCCGGAACAAAAAGGCAGACCAACAAAAAAATTGTTACATTACAAACACATAAATTTTATTTATTTTGGTATAGAAATGGGGTTCCGACGGCAACGGCCCCGGAAGTCGAGGAGGCCAGGGAGGGCGGGGAGGACAGGGAGGTCAGGGAGGGCGGGGAGGTCAAGGTGGGCGGGGAGGCCGGGGTGGAGGGAAGGTGCAGGGCGGGTATAATAATGCCACTGGCGCGCCCGGCGGCGACCACGCCAGGTGAGATAAAACACCACAATACTCATTATTTCTAATTGCAGCCATTTTGAAATTATCCCAAATATGCTAAAAAAAATTGTATGGAGCATGCCATACGCTGATTGTAAAATAATTCTAAAATAATGCAAATAATAATAAGTTCTTTGTTAAAAAAATAATTTTTGATACCAAGCTTTTTTAACCGACTTCAAAAAAAGGAGGAGGTTCTCAATTCGAATGTTTTTTTTATGTTTGTTACCTCATAACTCCGTCATTTATTAACCGATTTGGAAAATTCTTTTTCATTTGAAAGGGTACACTTCCCGTTTGGTCCCATTGTCATCAGATCAGGATTTGATTACTTCTTAGTGTACTTTGAAGTCGGTTTAAGGTTTTTGTAAAACAGTCCAATTATTTGAGTGACTGTACTTTTTGTTGACTATACTTGCATTGTCATCCAATACACTAATGTATACCAAATATCAAGTCAATCCGACCACTGGAAGTGGGTGAAATTCACCTTGCAGGATTCCACCCGAACAAACATACATACATAAATTGCAACTTAAATAGAAGCTTGTAAAAACGTCATTGGTTTTTGAAATAAAAACACAAAACAATTTAAAATACTGCTAAAATACTGGCGCAGTGACGCAACTACATATTTTGTAGCGCGAGCGCGGTGTTTGTATTGTAACTTTGTTATTAACTGGTTGTGTTTTTAAAAATATCAATGACGTAATTTTTTTAATTTGATGTTACTTGACCATAATCTGAACAACGTTTGTTCTAGCAAAACAATGATTTAAAAGTCACCGTGTATAAGTCAGTATTTCGTTTCAGACCTCAAACCAGTCCGGCACCAAACAATCAAAACCACCGTAACTACCAAACCTTTGAGGTACCACCTGGTGGTTACCAGACACAGGGTCAAGAGCAGACTAGAACCGGTCATGACCAGAACCGAGGAGGTTATAACCAGTTTAGAGGAGGTTATGACAAGAATCGGGGCAGTTATGACCAGAACCAAGGTTATGGAGGTGGTGGTGGTGGTGGTTACAGTCAGGGTTATGATAGTATGGGCAGCTATAACCAAGGATACAGTCAAGGTAGGTTGAATTACTGTATAATTAGCATTTTTGTGGCGTATTTAGGGGTGATATGTCCTGACAGGGCTGCTGGGACACAGTATGTTGCTGATTATTGTAAAAGGTAGCTAAAAACTCTTGTTACTTTTGAACTAGGGACCGACACAATTTGATATTAACGACAAATAAGCTATAGATTCGGAATTCAGGTGTATTCCCACTGTCTCCATCGCCCGCATCCCCATTAATAGGGACAGCTGGACTTGAATAAAATAATAAAAACCCTATTGATGGGGACAACGAGACTTGAATGACTTGAAAACTTGTTCCCGTTGTCCCCATTGACGAAGTGGGGACAACGCAATGCGGGCGATGGGCACAGTGGGAATACACTAGAATTCAATGCGTGATGGCCCTGGGAGGACGGATCACACAGGAATTAGCTAAATCTTGGTGAATATGATAATTGTGTACCACAAAGAATATTTCTTTCCATCGTATATCGTTATCAAAATTTAAATTAAATTTTCAGGCGGTGGCGGCGGCGGAGGCTACAACAAAAACCACAATAACCAGGGCCAAGGTTATCAGAACCAGAGCCAAGGTTATCAGAGTCAAGGTTATAACCAAGGTCAAGGTTATCAAGGTCGAGGTTATCAGAACGAACACGACGACCGCGATAGGAGAGGAAGGGGCGGTGGTTACAATAGAGGGGGAAGACGCTGAGATTAAAGGCTTTTTTTTGTTTGAAAGATTGTTTGAGTGAATTTAGGCTTGATTTTTTTTGTGTAAACGGTTTCGTGCGCTTTTTCTATGTAACTTATTAAATCCAGTAATATTCCGGTCAGTACTGGTAGCTAGAAAAGTTTTGAATTATGTATGTCTCTACTCACATTTAACTACCTAACTAATTAAGGTGGATGCTCAGCATGACGCGGGAATTCAGTTTTTTTTCAAGTTTTTATTGATTTTTACCTTCATAGAACAATATGGCTAAATATTTCAGTGATTAGCGACCGTAGTAGTTCATTTGGATATTAATACTATTTCTACGAAGGTAAAAAATCGATAAAAAATCTGAAAAAAAAAAAACGCACCTCATGCTGAGCAATCTGAGCATCTTAAGTAAATAAATAAATAATAAATAAATAAATAAATAAATATCCTGGGACATTCCTCACACACGGTCATCTGATCCCAAACTAAGCAGAGCTTGTAATATGGAAACCAGATAACTGATATAATACATATACTACTTTTTGTTTGTAAATACATACTTAATATACATAATTACACCCAGACTCAGGACATACAGACATGTTCATGCACACAAATGCATGTCCTGTGTGGGAATCGAACCCACGACCTGCGGCGTGTAAGGCGAACCTTAACCAACTGCGCCAACTGGCCCGTCAAATAACTTCATTACAAATTACTTCGAATCGAAAGAGATTTTTGCAGCGTCGGCGACGGCACGGTAATCTCTTACGTCAACTACATATTTAGCAATAATTACTAAAAAAGTAGGGTGAATATTTTGTGTACTGCAAAAATGATTAAACTACTCTATATTTGAAAATAATTCTATACACACCCCCTTATTCATAATCGCTTTTTAACTAAATCAGTGTAATAGTGTGCCCCGTCTCACTCTTTCGATCACCAAATGTCACCTGTCAGATAAAGACTTCGGAATTTTAGCTAATCAACGTTAACTTTATTATGAATAAGGGTGTACAGTATTACCCAACTAATATGGCGCGTCGTGAATCTTCGTTCGCACAGAAAAGAAAGTATGGCCCCGAGGATTAACGAAAGAATGCTTAAAACTTACAATCAACCTTAGATCACTACTATAAGGTTTATAATACACTGCAGCTGTTAGTTCCGTTTCACTTGCAAGTCACGCCCCTCCGCACGGCGCACGCTAACATGGCGGCAGCTGCCGACCAATAGCGTTTCCCGTGCTTTGAAAATTAATCTTCTGCGCAGGTACATCGGTAAGCCATATTAATTGGGTCCTACTGTAAGACTATTTAAAGAGTACAGTCAGCGACATTAATTTAGAGATGTGCTTTAAATACTTATAATCAGAATGTGATAGAGAATCATTATTATAATGTATAGTAAAATAATTATATTGTGAAAAGTAAAACTAGATTCAATATTTCGTTTAAATATTTCGTAAACATTTATAGCTCATTAGAAATTTTGCATACTTGAATTTCAATATAAATAGAGACCTTTATTCAAATAAATAGTTAATTATGCTGCTGACTGTACTCATACAAGATTATAAAATCCTTGTTCAATTTATCACTTAATAATTACTACCGTGGGTATATTATTAAATTAGAAATAATAATAAATTCATATTTACACTTTAATTTGTGAAGTTTAATGTTTGTAAGTAAAATACATTTTTATTAAATTGTATGAAATGTAATTTGTATGTATTATTTTTGCTTATCGCAAATGTTTCTAACCTCTGTCTAGACTGCAATAATTATAGTGAATACAAATAGATAAAATATAAACATAATTATTTTACTCGTTGCAAAATGTACCTACTTGTTTCCTACCTTAATAAAATTGTTTTTGAATACAAACTTATTTTATTTTATTAAGAAACTAACTTTCTTTGCTTGTGAATATGGGCAGACCCATAGAGTTAGAACATTATAGATTGATAGCGTTAACAACGTTACCTTGTGCGATGCGTGAGCTGTTTCCATATCGATCCATTCACAGATATATCGTACACTAATTGATTTACAGTCAGACATTATGTCGATATGGATTGGTTCCTTGTCATTTGTTCTCGGTAAATGGGTAAAAGTATCTTTATATTTTAATCGCTCAAACGATGTACGCGAACTTCGTTTCAAGGCATTTAGGGCCACCGCACATTATGGCCACCAGTCGTCGCACTAATCTCGACCACCAGTGGTTCAGTCAGACCACTGAGCGCCGCCGCAAGTGGCAGCCACTGGTGGCCGCATCCAGCCGCTAGTGGATGCCACTGGTGGCCGCATCTAGCCACTAGTGGCTGCCACTTGCGGCTAGACTACATTGTTAATTTCCCTTCAGTGTACTCGACTGTGGCCTCGTGTGCGCGCGAGTCGAACGACAAAACGCGGCCACAAGTAGCGAGCGCGGTCGACTCCCGCAGCTTGTGGCTCGGACGCCGCCACTCAAACGCTCGGTATGGGCCGATGCTATACAAAATGTATGGAGAAACGCGTCCGCAACTTGTGGCGGCCATTAGTCGTTCTACTGTGATCGCCACTATTGGTTTAATTAGCGGGAGCACTTAGTACCCGTGCTCACGGACCGTACTCTAGTAAAGTCGCTCTATAATATTCTAACTATAGCTCTATGGGCAGGCTTGTCTCACTTCACAATAAAGGCACGAACACATACCTACGGACTCGCAAGCAGCTGACTGTATATCTATACAATATTAGTATAATGAAATTATAAATACATACAGCACATTCGCCTACCTACTCGTTAGGTAAGTATTTTGTTAAATAGTTTGACGAATGTATGTGAGTAGACCACAGTCACAGATATAAATCTAAATAGATGACGCGAGTGTATGTACTTCGCGTGTCAAAAGCAGTGCAAAAAGAGAGCAATGCTTCTTCTTTTGAAACTGAATCGCGCGGACAGGGAACTCGCATAAGGCTGCATGTCCACCAGAGATGTGTAGCGAAGGATGTGTTGGCTGAAAAATAGGATCGCTTCATTTTCACGTTAGTTCTAATGCCAGCCTAACTAAATCAATCTTGTGAAATTATATTAGGTATAAAAAAAGTTACACCCTTGGTTTTCATACGGATGGAGGGACTTGCGTTATCTATTTAGATTCAAATCTGTGGCCACAGTACTATTCCTTATTCTTTGGATGGGGTAAAATAAAAATATAATTCATAAACCATTCAACATTTATTTTTGTAGACTAACAAAAATATTTAAAAATTATGTACAAAAATTATGTAGTGTATTGTATTCTATTATTTTTGACCCAAGTCAAAGTAAACCGGGCTTATGTGTATACTAAAGCTAAAATCTAATCACGTATTTTCAATTGATTCATTCATATTTTTACATGAAACATCTCAAAGACATTTAATAAAAATGCACCTTATTTTCACAATCACAAGACAATTAATTCAAGTATACCTCAATTTACAAAGGCTCTCAACCTCAATCACGCTGAACTTTACAAAAATTCTACTCAAAATAAAAACTTCACAAGTACACAAAATATGCCCCTCAAAATTGCACCGTATCATGTTAGCAAGAAGGTATATTTTACAAGTCCTCAGTGCTCCACTTATAGGCCTCTTCTTCCTGCGCTTTCCTCTTACTCTGCTGGTCGAAGTATTTCTTCTCGTAGCCACTAGATCGGTCGACGCCGTCCCAGCGGTAGCCGGGCCGGATGTTGAAGCGATTGGGTGGAAAGTTACCTTTATATGTTGGCTTCTCTGTGGAACGAAAAGAGAGGATATGAAAAATAAGATTTTTGTAAAAAAAAAAACACATTTTTAATACAAGCTTTTTTTGGTGACTGCACTTGCATTGTCATCCAATATACTAATGTATACCAAATATCAAGTCAATCCGACCACTGCAAGTGGGTGAAATAGGATTGGCAAGATTTCACTCGAACATAGTTACATACATTGCAAGTTAAATAAAAGCTTGTAAAAATAAGGACAAATTTACCATCACTTCATAAGGTTTGTTAAATTCAACAACGATTTTCTCTTAAACTATTGATTTAAATTATGAGAAGGTATGTAGGTACAATCTTTTAACATATACATACTATTATTTATGTAATATTTTCACATTTGAATCTATACAGTGCGAGAAAATTGCTTTTGAAAGTGTATACATATTTTTGTCTGCGACTGTACGTGCGTGCTTTGAAATGCACTTATGGCTATATTATGTCAATAGATAAGAATTCTGTGCTGATCTATTTAATTGCATTTTTGAAAATGCCTACATTTCTTCTATCGGTTGGTCTCAACAAATCAAAAATAATATAAAAAAAATATTCCGGGATCTGCTATTCAAGTGAGATTTTTTTCCGTCCAAATCTTTTTCTTTTCTATAAAATCTTATTATGTATATTAAGTATCATGGGAAAACATATTTAGAAAATATACCATTTACACAACTTCTAGAAAGTGCATAGCACGTTCGTGACATCCAGGTGTGTAGACTACGTTGTAGAATTTTAGAAAAAATGAACTCACTATCGTATTATTCAGGTGCGAAAGGGATATGGCTTTTACACCGTATGCACCGAGTGGCGAGGTCCTATTGCTCGAAAATACTATCAGGAGCACTATCACGCCATTACGTTACGGGCGACAAAGGTGGACAACAATAAATTCGCTGTGTCCCTTATATACGTAGCAATAGTATTCTTAGCTTAAAATTGTCCTAATTTAATAATTTTTTTCCTTCTTCAACTATACGTACCTGGGCCAAGTTCTCCCCTCTCTCTCTTCTTGTCCTGTATATACCTCAGCATGGGATCTCCGTCTCTTTCTACCCGCTTCAACGATGTTTCGAGGTCCCTATCGTCCTTATGCCTAGCGAGTGGTTTAGATGCCTCGTGCATGAATTCTTCTACACGAGCTTGTTGGTCTTGTACTTGTTTTATACTGGAATAAACATGTTTTAGATATGATAAGTAATTTAAGCCGATGATAGCGAAACCTAAGCTTTTTATAAAGAAAATAATCGTGAGAAAACCATAGCATGGTGGTAGGATACTTTGTAGTACCAACCTGCCTGGCTAAGACCCTCAAGTTGAAAATCTGTCGCAAAGCACCTATCGGTGTTCAGAAAGCTGCACTTGAGAGCCAGTTCCTTCTAGGATCACTTAGCAAGTTCCGCAACTAGTGTTTTTTGCACTGATGATCTACATTACCGTCCTCCAATCACCGCATGTAAATGTTAAGTGTGTCCTTGACTAAGCCAATCAGAGCGCATTGTCGGTCGTGGGGAATTGGCGGAATAGGTTTCAAACAAAATGGACGTCATTTCGCTTCTTTGGGTTGTTTGATGGACAGCACACTACTAAAGTTTCCATCAGTTCTAAAGTCAGCCCAAGAGCTACTTAAATAACGAATTATTATATTTTTGGAGGAAATCAAAATGTTTTACTCACCCTTTACTCCATTTCTTATATTTTTCATCTAGCTCTTTCTGTCTCTCTGCTTTATCCCTCTGTTTTTGTCTATCTTCTGAGGTTTCTCTTTTACCTGAAAATTATATTAGCCAAATTATAAAGCTGTATGTTTGAACACGCTTATCTCAGGAACTGCTTAGCAGCCCCATAACAACAATTTGCCTTAGTTTGCCCATTTATTGATGCAATGCTACTAAATCATACTTACTCTTTCTAGAAACCGCTTGAGCATTTCTTCCTGAAACTTCATCCCCCATTCTATTGAAAACTTCATCTTCTTTTTTCCTAAATTCTTCGTTTTCTTGCCTCAATTGCCTTGCGTCTTGTAATCCCGCCAATTTGCCTTCTAAAGTCCGCGCCATTTTCTTATTAGACGGTGGTGGGCTTTCGCTATTACGTTTATGACTTTTTTTGTCTCTTTCAGACATGTTCCTATCCCTTTCTCTCCTTGGAGGAGATAAATCTGAATCACTATCGCATTTTCTTTTGCTACTCTTTTCAGGGGAATGTCTTTTTGATTTTCTAGGCGGGGATGAAGATCGCTGTCTCTTATTTTTTCTAGGAGGGGACAAATCTGAGTCTGAATTTTGTGTTCGTTTGTCATGTTTCTGTCTATCTGCTTTTCTAGACTTATTATCATGCGGTGAAGATCTCCTTTTCCTGGGTGGAGACATATCAGAATCTACTGACCTATTTCTTCTTTTTAATTCCTCTCGTTTTCTTGAAGGTGATTTAGAGTTATTTCTAACTTTTTGAGATTTCCTCGGAGGTGATAAATCTGAACTAACTGACCGTCTTTTATTAGAATCTTTTTTAGATTGTCTCACAGGAGATTCTGTAGTTTTTTGCTTCTTAGACCTTCTTGGGGACTCAGATTCTGGTGATCTTTGTCTTGGGATTTCTTCTTCCCAATTACCCCAACGGCTTGGTTTTCTCTTCTCATTCTGTTTGCGACTCTCGTGTCTTTTGGGGGACGGATCATTTCTACTCTTCTGCGGAATGGTTTCTCTTGCGTCTCTTTTTCGTGGAGGACTGGCGTCACTATCACTTGCTCTTTTCTTTGAAGTTTTCCCTTTATCATAAGTCTGTTTTCGTGGTGGCGATGGATCAGAATCATAGATTGTTCTTTTAACTTCTTTCGTGGACTCTTGATTCTTTCTTCTTGGGGGACTAAAGTCACTGTCACTATTGTGCTTCTTAGATTTCTTTGGATTACCATTGGTTTTACTTGGTGGTGACGAATTGTCATTTTTATCATTACTTGGTTCATCTTCAGAGTCACTGTACATTTTACCAAACATAAGTTCATTTTCCTTTTCTCTCTCTTTGACGTCTTTTTTTATTTCTTCGATTTGTAACTTGCTGTTGAATCCGTCATCCTAAAATAAACATTTAAGTTTTTATTAAAATAGTGACAAATAAGTGTAATAATATATTCCTTTTGTTTGAACAATGTTTCAAATATTGCAAACAACTTTTTTATAACATTTACAGATATGTGGCAGTCAGTATATGCTCCCCACTACAATGTAGATATTCTCAATGGTTATTGAACATTGAATGCAAAGACAAAAGCCTGGGTTCGAATCCTTCAATGAGAAAACACTGTGCGGAAGCCAGAGTATAGTGGTTGGGGTACTTTGTAGTACCTACCTTGCCTGCTACCACTCTCAATGTCAAAATCTGTCGCCAAGCATCTATAGATGCTCTGACAGCTGCACGTAAGAGCCAGATCTTTCTAGGCTTTGTAGTTATTTCTGTTGGCAATACCAACACTGAACATAGTGAGATTGTGGTGAAACATCTGCCTATACAAAGACAGTAAAAAAAAAAAAAATTACACTTGAATACGTGGTATAAGCTGCTAGTGTACTTTGATTATCTTACTAATATTATTAACTAACTGTCCCCGTGGTTTAACTCATGTTCCCGGGATAAAAAGTCTATGTCCTTCTCTATACTATAGGCTATCTGCTTGCCAAATTTCATGATGATCCGTTGAGTAGTTGAGGCGTGATAAACAAACAACAAACTCACTTTTGAATTTATAATAGGTATTAGTTAGGATTTCAATATCCAATAAAGAATACTACACTAATTTTACAAATGCAAGAGTATGTTTGTTTGTCCTTCTTGCAGTCAGCAATGGATCAGTGTGATTTATTGCATTGGGATGAGCTTGAAAGTAACATTTTTTTTTCTCCTTTATCTGCTATCGGCTCCTTAGCCAAAATCAGATGTGGTTGAGGTATCAGGAGTGTAGGTGTCATGCCATTAAATGACACCATAAGGGTAAAAGAAATTTAATTTCTTTGGTCTAGGTCCAGTATTTGCCATCTTTTCAGATGCTATACATTGTTGATTGTGTTCAAGATGAGAGAGTAACATATAGACTACTTTTCAACATGGGAAACAGGTGAAACCACATGTCAGAATCTAGTTAATAAGAATAAAAATTATATTGCCACATTTACCTGATTAACAATCTTCCATTTTGAGGTAGTCTTGAACTGTTCTAACTTTTTGACATCCTCCGGTCTTTCATCAATAATCCCAGCTATCTGTGGAGCATCTTCTCCTTGATCAAACACATCCAGCTCATCTCCATCTAGAGGCCGTAGCTTTGTTAGGTCTACATCATCAT
Source organism: Polyploca ridens (assembly GCA_951394255.1). NCBI lineage: Eukaryota > Metazoa > Arthropoda > Insecta > Lepidoptera > Drepanidae > Polyploca > Polyploca ridens. Next base: position 6,258,746 of record OX596269.1, on the reverse strand, counting down.
CTATTATTTTGAACCTGAAAGAGTATGGATATATGAGAATCGCTAGAAGGAAAACGAGATTGATGGATTGTGTGAGTTTATTTGAGTGAGAAGTGAATACTGATATGCAGTATGGTGACTCAGGTAGTGAAGTCAGTGGCTAGGCACAGGACGCAGATCCCCTAGGGGCACAAAAATTATGTTTAGGGCATTTTTCATGGTAGTAGTTATAGAAGCTCACACAGGGCTTAGAAGAGGCTAGCTACGGCATTGCTGATGTGGTTGATAGAAGGGCGGATTGGCAGATTGCATATTGCGCTAACGGTTATTAATTGGAGAAAGGAAGATAATGATGAAATGAATTTCAGTAGACTGTTGTTATTGGCTCGCATAGTCACTCAGAACGTACTGTAGCAACAAAACTAAGATAAAAACCCTTCAATGGATCAAGACCTACATGTTAAATAGCTCTAGTATGGTAATTCTCTTGAAAATCAGGAAAAAATACTCAATTCAATAACCTATACATACCCCTTTCCTTTTACAGCTTTTTTCTTTTTCTTCTTTTTCTCAACTGATGGCCCACCTAGATATTTTTGCAAATACGACTTCTGGTCTATTTTCGTGGCCATTTCAATAACCAAATTAATTTAAAATTCAGAGAAATACTTTAAATTATAGTAATTGTCAGACTTGCTAGTTTTTTTTTTACAAGAAAATTGTTATTGAATACAGTGTTGCCAACAACATAGGGCCTGATGTCGCCATTTTTCATAGTTTAAGGCACAAACTACCAAGAGAATGACATAAATCACAAGTAGCAGGTGAAAAATCATATGATTATGTTTGTCATACGTCACACCTGCTACCGTCCATGACATAGCGTGTTACAAATCATAGGTATTAATATTAGGTACTTATCACACATCCATCATTATCGTAATATAAATATTTCATTGATTGATCTACTATATAAATAAATCCTAATATTGGTTTTTTGGTACAATTTTAAACATATCAGTTTTAAAAGGAATAAAGATAAATTAACTTTTTAACAAAAAAATAAACCGCCTTCAAAGTACACTAAAAAGTATGAAATAACTCCTATCTGACACTGTTTTGAAATCAGCGAAATATTTTCTATTGAACACGTCATGCGATTTAAATATTTCGCTGATTTCAAAACAGTGTCAGATAGGAGTTATTTCATACTTTTTAGTGTACTTTGAAGGCGGTTTTTTTTTGTTAATAAGTTAATTTATTTTTGAATTTTTAGTTTCATCTATATGAAATTTATATGGGACCATTTCGGTATAAACCCCTTTCGAACAAAAAAAGAATTTTGCAAATCCGTCCATATATGACGGAGTTATGCCCGAACATACATAAAAAAAAAAACATCCGAATTGAGAACCTCCTCCTTTTCTTGAAGTCGGTCAAAAACTAAGAAGAAGAACGTATAATTTAACTCGACACTGGCAAATATAGGTCCTAATAACTCGTCAGTTAAAATTGATATGGAACTAAATGACAGTTAATATTAAACCTTGTGTCTTATACGTCACAGTGGTATTTCGCGCACAATGGCCGCGGTTCCCCTTAAACGGAAACGGTCTGTTTAAGGCGTGCGGCGTGATAAAAATAATTTGGCTGCGAATGGCAGCCCAATAAAAAGAATAAGACTTTTTGGCGGGAACTTGCAGAGTGACATTGCGTTTTCATTTTTATTTTCATAAATTCGTCTATTTTGAGTTTTATTGCATATTATCGGTGGTATTTTATCCAATAAAGATCAATCCATGTGCACCAGTGAAGTGAAATGAAATGAATTATGTGTATCGTGACTTTACAAGTTGTCTCAAAAAGTCCGTGAAAAGTGGTGAAAAAATGGTGGTACAATGACCACCATTTTACTAAAACATGACTGGACGCTGACTGATCATACGGACTATGTGAAAGTGAATGTGCGGACTATATTAAAGTGATATTATAAATGAAATGTATGCGACTGAAGGACTTTGTATCCATGGTCATGAACAAATAAACAAAAAAATAATAATGAAGAAATCTTTGAGCTTGATTAGCTTTTAAGAATATTTTAAAATAAACCTTAAATCAAGAGGCATAAACTGCTAACTTCTGTAGGATGATATGTAGCAGGATCGAAAAATCACTGTTTGCGATCACGAAATTATAAATAATTTGACATTTCACTTCTCTCTCATCAATTCATTCATCATTCTCGAAGTGCGTGTGATACCTTTAATTATTTAATTGTGACATGATTTTGTTTTCCAATGAAAAATGCCAATGCTTGGTACATTCGTTACATTCATTTTTGTAATTTTATGTGAATAAAAATAGACTCGTTTTTAAAGTGTTCGTAGGTATGTGTTAAATAGTGTTTTAAAAAATAAAGTTTATGTTTCGTGATTTCTTTAAAAGGTTGGTTTGTTGGTTGAATTGGTTGATATCCCGGGAAATGATAGTAAGCGGTGTATATTGAAAAATCATTGCAAATCATATATCACTAGTGAAATCACTGTGATAAAAAATAATAATAATAATAATATCAAATGAGAATTCCTTAAAAGTAGCAATCATTTCCATGCCTAAAGAGAACTAAAGGAGCCTAATGTAGCTGAGTTTTTTGGCGGGCCAGTTGGAGAAGTTGGTTAAGACTTCAGCTATCTCGGTTTATAACGCTGCAGGTCGTGGGTTCGATTCCCACACGAGACATGCATTTGTGCATGAACATTTCTGAATGTCCTGAATCTGGATGTAATTATTTACAAACAAAAAGTAATATTATGTATTATATTTACAACCTTGCTACAACTTTATAAGTCGCAAGTCCGGCCTCATATGGAGTACTGCTGTCATCTATACTAGCCCAAGCTGGTATAGATGACAGCTGGTATGATGGCCCAGGCCTTTAGACTCGGTTCAGCGTCGGGCAATCAGAATTGTTGTCGATCCCGAGCTCACAAGCGGCTCAGTCTGAGGAGAGACTTTGCCTCCTTATGTGTGTTCTACCGCTTGTACAACGGAGAGTGTTCTAAAGAATTGTTCGACTTGATGCCCACGGCTTCCTTCCACCATCGCAACTCTCGCCATCGACAGGGAGTCCATCCTCACACATTGAAACCAGAATTGTTTCGTACTGTGCGGGCTCAACGGAGCTTCCTTCCGCGGACGCTCAGACTGTGGAACGAGCTCCCTGCCGTGGTTTTCCCAATGGAGTACAGCATGGGGTTCTTCAAAAAGGGTGTGAAGAGATTTCTGCAGGGTCAGCAACGCGCGAGTGATACCCCTGGTGTTACAAGTGTCCATAGGCTACGGTAACCGCTTACCATCAGGCGGGCCGTATGCTTGTTTGCCAACTTAGTGGTATAAAAAATAAAAAAAACATTTTCCTGGTTTCCATAGTACGAGCTCTGCTTAGTTTGGGGTTAGATGACAGTGTGTGAAGAATATCCCAGGATATATATTTTTTAATTTAACCCTGCACAGGTCTTGCGGATTACAATAGTAATCCACTATTAAATATTTGCAAATTTCCAAGTAAACAAATTCAGGGTAAGATTTCCCCGAAACTAACCATAACCAATCATTTATTTCTTAATATCTATCTTTCGAATTTAATTTTGGGAGGGCAAAGATTATTTTTTTCTTAACTACCTATATGTTCATTTGTGATTCGGCTAATTAAATAGTCCTTATCCTGGAAGTATAATGGCGATCAGTCGTCATTTAGATTCTTTCTTCACAACGAACGGACGACATTCAGTCGTCTTAAGTAGCCTAAATGGCGAAAATCATCTACTTTGGCAACACTGATGTTATGACTAGTGTTGCCAGGTCTATCCAGTCCTCGAAATCAATATTTTTTTGTAGGTTTATCAATAGGTATAACCAGTGTCTCCATATACACGGTAATTACCGTAGAAACACCGTAATCTGGTCTTAATCTACCGTCAAGGTAATAAGGTATTACCGTGTCATATGTCACCGTATTTAAAAAATTACGTTATTAATGTGTCATCACTATACTGCGTAAAACGAATCTCTGTGAACTTAACATATGTATTTTGTAATGGCAACACTGCTCTTGGTTACCGGGAATCCCGGGTTATTAAAACTTCTATCTCCACTCACCCATAGATAAAAACTACCAAACCTCGGCAATCTATTCGACGTCCTTATTTAAACATACAGGAACAGTGTTACCAACTTAACTCTTTTAGAGCTTTTAGCTCAATTTCAACATTGTCAGCTCTAAAACATAGTATATAGCTCTCTTTTTATTGAATATTAGCCCATTTTTTAGGTTTATATGATATACCAGCTGCCCGGCGCAACTTCGTTCGCGTAGTGCTACCCTACCCTAACCTATCTAAACCATCCAGGGACCATTCTACTGTACGTGTGTTTGTCACTGAACTCCTAAACGGCTGGACCGATTTGAATGATTTTTTTGTATGCGTTTGGGTGGCGCCCTGGATGGTTTACATTCACAAATCAGCCCGGCAGAAGACGCTGCAATCGGTATCTAGGTTATATTATTGTTTGTATCCTTTAAAAAATTACACGGTAATTTACACGGTACAATATAAGCTGATCCACCGTAATTTTGCCTAAAAACACGGTATTTTTACCCTTGCAACACGGTAAATGCCGATTTACATATGGAGACACTGGGTATAACCATGGTATAACTCACATATCTACATGATATACCTAGTTCATGCTTATAAATATTCAATATTTTAGCAGGAAATTAACACCAAGTATTTGTAAGTATAAAAAAGAGAGCAGTTTTTAATTTTATAAGCAAAACTATCTGCCAAGCGAATTTACTTGCATTTTTTAATTTCAACATTTAAGTCATAGCTGATGACGAGATGGTTAGTCGTACTAATCACTACAATCTGTGCAAAAGATATGCAAATATTGATATAAAATGAAAAAAATAATCATATTACTGTATAAGCTTCATTTAAGTCGGGAGAAATATAAATAAGGCGACTTTTACTAATATTACGTAGTACTATTGAATATTCTGTGCTAATATTCGGAGGTTAATTGCAAAAATATATTTAAAAAGTTTCGGAATATTTTTCTCAATTTTCCAAAATTGTACAAAAACCACAATCTGGCAACAATGGTCTCTCATGTCAAAACGATTCGGATAGGTTTAGTTATGGATTTTACCGAAGTTATAAATACCGGTAATTACTTTTATTTTTAAAAAGTAAAATTGTTTTTTTTTGTTATTATAATAGCTATTTATACACACCGGCACAATTAGCGGAACAGAAAAAAAAGTGAGACTATGAGATAATAACGCATATATTTGACGAAAATGTAATTAGACACAAAATAACAAATTGATTAACATCTTTTAACAACGAATTTGAAAAGTCTTCGTTATTTTTTATTGATAAATAAAGAAATTTTAAATAAGTAAAATTTTTTGATGATTATGAACCATCACAAAAAATAAAAAAAGTGAGCATTAAATGATTTAACAATAAAATTAAAGCAAAATTAATAACGATTGTTTCCCCCTCTTGCTCTGATTACGGTTTCCATTAGTCTGGGCATGCTACAGATTATGTTATCGATGATTTCTTGAGGCAACCGCTCCCACTCCTCAAGTAATGCGTTTCCAAGTTCATTCAGATTGTTGGGGGGTGGCATTCTGGATTTAACCCTTCTTTTTAGCAAGTCCCAGACATGCTCTATCGGATTCATATCGGGGGAATTTGCTGGCCACTGCATCACCGGTATACCTACGTGGCTCAGATATGCCTGTACCGATTGTGCACTATGAGCACGAGCATTATCTTGCATTAGAATAAAGTCGTCACCAATAAATGGGGCAAATGGTACAACATGTTCTTCTAAAATGTCTCTGATGTATCGATCTGCTGTCATGGTCCCTCCTGTGACTATCACTAACTCCGTGCGAGCTCCCAAACATATCCCTCCCCAAACCATAATCGAGCCGCCACCATAAGCCACTGTGTGTTCAAAATTAGACTGTATGTGGCGTTCTCCTTTGCGTCTCCATATTCGCTGTCTCCTATCGATCTGTTTTAAAAGAACTCTGCACTCATCAGTAAAGAGAACCTGCTGCCATTCGTTCAAATCCCAATGACGATGTTCTCGCGCATAGCTTAATCGGTTTACGCGGTGACGTCTCTCAAGTTTTGGGCCTTTGGCAGGTATATACGACCCTAAACCAACTTCTTCAAATCTCCTGCGAACTGTACGCTCACTTACTCGTACTCCTCGAACGTCTTCCAGTTCATTTCGAGCTTGTACAGCCGTTAATCGCGTATTCCTACGAACTCTAAGTTGTAAAAAACTGTCATCTCGCCTCGATGTACATCTTTTTCTACCTTGACCCCTCCTCCTCACAAGAGAATTAGACGATCTGTACCGCTGAATGCTGCGATGAATCGGTGATACTGGTCGACGAAGCCTTGAGGCAATCGATCTGTAGGTATGGCCATTTCTTCTCATTTCATCAGCCCTAATGATTTCCAGTGATGTTAGTTAAGTCAGGCATAATAAAGAGCTTTTAATAAACAAAATTGCCTATAGAATAACAAATTTATAAAAAACAATTAAGTGCAATTTTTCAAAAAAAATACAATTACGTAGTATTACTCGAACAAGTTGATAAAAAGTATTGTTCGGGAAAATAAAACAAATGAATGAAAAAAGTGTATGTCATCTAATTTTCTATTTTCAAATTTGACAATAAATTAAAAAAATATCATAACTGGCCAGTTCCTCAAGTAAAAGATTTTAAAATCCTGCTTTTTTTGTGTTCCGCTAATTGTGCCGGTGTGTATATAATAGAGAAGTAAAAGTATGAGGCCAAACGTACGTGACCATTTCGTTACAGATATTTAATGATTCTTGACAAGAATTTATTGCTATTCGGGAATATTATGCATGCGCAAACGGAAAAGCTGTTTTTTACGTATTGTATAGTTTTTTATCTTTATGGATAAAGAAAACAAGATATTTTATGCTGCAGCTGTGCTCTTTATTATACTAGAGCATCCATGGTATACGACAATCTTAACAAATAATGGCAATTCAGGGTCCGTGTATGCATATGGTCATCGGTACTTATAGATACATTAAAAATTAAACTGGGTCCTGTAAAATAAATAGCTATAATCATATTGTAAATCACTTTTGGTCTTCATCACGTTCTTTGGTAATATTATCTTCGCGATCCGCTTCATCTTCACGATCTGCTTCTTCTTCGCGATCTTCTTCTCTATCACGATCTGCTTCTTCTTCGCGATCTTCTTCTCTATCACGATCTTCGTCTTCATCACGAGGTTGTCTCTGTTAATCCAAATGAGGAAATATTCATTAAATGGTAAATTCCAGAAGTAATTTATTTTGAAATAATACTTTGTATATTTTTTCCGGCCAAGTGTGTGTCATCAATCATTTTGTTTTTAAATTAAAATCTATTCCACCAATTCCCCACCACAAATTGTTTGGCTCAGTCAAGGACACATGGTCTCTGATTGGCTAAGTCAAGAACACACTATGAATTAGATGCATTGATTGGTCGGTACTGTTTATTCATTCATTCAGTCATTAATCAGTGCAAATGCAATACTAGTTGCGGAATTGGATTTCTCGGTATTATTAGTCTAAAGGGATTTTTCCCCGATAGTGTAGATAGAGCCTACCTTTATTGTAGGGTATGGATTATGTGACTTGATTGCAATCAGTAAAATACAGGTTGTTGTTTTGGTCAGCGACGAGCGACTCAGGGTCGATAATACAAATGATACTGGTGCTAAAAAAAATATAAAAAATACTTTATTTTTTTAATAATAAAAATAAAAAAAATATTATTTGGAAAATCATGTAATAAGCTAAAGTGTAGACGTAATACTCAACGGGAGTGCGAGGGAGTAAAGGGGTGGAGCGATGGCGGCTTGCGCCTAGCTCTAGTCTGTGCACGTGCCGAGTGATCATACTTTGCAGTCATTTTATTTCAAATTGAATAAGGTATTTCTCAACGCATTTACAGTATTTAATAGAATTTAGTCCATTTTTGGGAAATGTATTTTTTGTACTACCACTCCTGGGACCCAATTCTCACTTCCCTCGAACTAGCCTTCGAATCGAACTTACGGCTCGAGTCCTATTCGACTGCAAAATTTCGAGGGGCGGAGTCAATTCGAACGATCCCGACCAATCAAAGGACTAGTTGAGTGGTTTTTCTTCTAAAAATGCCGGCCTCGAAATTGCCGGAATAACGTAACGTGATTAACACACGATAAAAGTTCGAATTCGTACTTTTTTCGATCGAGCGATCAATTTCGATTGGCTGAGAATTGGGCCCCTGGGTCGCTTGTCGCCGACCAAAACAACACCCGTATAAACAATTACGAATAGTTTGCTAGATAACCAGTTACGGCAGTTTGCTAGATAACCAGATTTTCTACTTTAAGTATTGGTGATCAACGTTTTAGTTGCTTTTTCAAAGCTCGTTGCAGCGACTGAATGCTAAAACGCGTCTGTTTTAGATACCACGGCTACGACTAAGCGCAGCAAGTCACCAAAACGCGATGCAGCCGTAAAATAGCTGATCTCTAATGCTAAAAGTAATGACATGTGTGTGTCCCTAAATTACTACTGAGATTAGATTTAAAAAACTCAAATGGGTAATAGCATAGAGCAGTAGTTGTTGATGCGGATGCGAATTTAAAATTGAGTACTTCCAAGACGCTAAGGAAAACAAGGCCTATGCACTCACCTCTTAAACAGCAAGCAACTTGTTCCTCTTTCCTTAGGTCCGGGGCGGTGTGATGCGGTGCAGGTACGACAACGTGAGATTCCCAGGAGTGTTATGAGAGTTATATAATTTTCTTGAAAAGCGTATGATTCTTATTGAATATTTTTCTGAATGATTGACACTTATTTTTGAATTTGGACATGATGTGGTTCGTCCTTTCCCGGACCGTTTCGGGAAACGTCGTTACCGTTTAACAGGCGCGTGCATAAAGCCTTCATACGTTCCCTAGCGTCCATTGGTACTCAAATCGGCATAAACATACTCCCCGGCTTGAAAGTCCGGAGGATTTTTCAAAGTCCAAATAAACTAGCGAAAGAGGATTCTATAAGATTCTATAAGACGATGAAGCGGATTTCAGTTTATAAAAAAACTTGAAGTAACATGAGGAATCAATAATCAAATTTGAAATTAATGATGCGTTTTAATTATTATAATAGCGGGTTAATTAAAAAAAATATAACATGCGGGTAAGTTAGGTATAAAGTAAATAATGCGAGAAAATATAACATACATGCGAATACAATCATTGTGATGGTAGTGGACATAATTTAACAACTGGACGTTTGAAAGAACCAGTTGTAGTACGCACTAGTGCCACGCGCGAGATTCCGTCTCTACCCGGGAAAACTTGTTCAATAATGCCTGTTGGCCAGCGAAGCGGTGGAGTATCATCTTGATGAATGAGTACAAGTGTTCCTGGCAGAATCGGGAAATCAGGGGTATTCCATTTTTGTCTTACTTGAAGTGTGTGTAAATAGTCCACGTGCCACCTCTTCCAATAACTTTGTACCAGACTATCTAACAGTTTCTTTCGATTATGTAGACTTACAGATTCGTTAACTTCAAATGCAGGTAACGATTGCAACGGTGTTGTATTAAGGAAATGAGCGGGTGTTAGAATAGTATGAGGTTGATCGGACAGTAAACACAGAGGACGCGAGTTCAAGAGACATTCAATTTGAACTAAAACTGTCAGTAATTCTTCATAACAGAGTAATTGTTCGCCAATGCTACGATATAAATGGGACTTGATGCTTTTTATATTACTTTCCCAAATACCACCCCAATGAGGTGCTCGAGCAGGAATGTTCCGCCATGTGATTCTACGATTATTTAACTCTGTTTGAAATGCGGTAGATGTATCTTTAGCAGACAAAAAGGCATACAATTCATCTAATTGACGCTTAGCGCCGATAAAATTGGTTCCATTATCCGAATAAATACATGAAACTGGTCCTCGCCTTGAGAGAAAGCGTTTCAGAGCATCTAAAAACGTTTCTGTACTCAAATCAGAAGCAATTTCAATGTGTATGGCTTTAGTTGTCATACAAACAAAAAGGCAAATGTAAGCCTTTTGTTTTTTAACACCACGTCTGCGCGTCAGAGTAATGTATATAGGCCCGGCGTAATCAACCCCTGTGTGTGTGAAAGCCTTAGCTTCTTGTACGCGAGAAGGAGGAAGACTTGCCATGATAGGCGAAGGATGAGAGGGCGAGACTTTGAAGCAAAAGTTGCATTGACGAATGCGTTGCCGAATTATATTTCGGGCAGATATAATCCAAAAACGTTGTCTTAATAAAGACATAAGAAGATGCGAACCAGTATGATAATTAGAGCGGTGACAATCATCAATTATCAGATCAACCAAATGGTCACGGCGTGGAAGCAATATTGGATGGCGATTTTCATACGGTATATTAGCGTTTGTCAATCGGCCACCAACGCGGAGCAACTCATTTTCATCCACAAACGGATCGAGTTTTCTCAAAGGAGTTGAAGGTAATTTACCTTTCTTAATATTTTTTATTTCATCAGCAAAATGTTTGCTTTGTAAATTGCGAAGAATCTCTAATTCAGCAGTTTTAATATCATTAACTTGAATCGAAGGCGAGCGAGGTATTTTCTTTGCAAAACGTAGGACATAAACAATAATGCGTAACAATTTTTTCCAGGAAGAAACCCGGAGAGCGAGTTCAAGAAAAGGCGAAGTATCCATATCAGATATAGTAGTTAAAGTAACAGTATTTTTTATTTCGGGTAAAGTGCCTTCAATGTGACATGGTTCGAATGGCACTATTGGCCATTTAGAAATAGGAAGATGAATCCAAGATGGACCGTGCCACCAAAGCGTGTGATTAATTAATTGTGCGGGTAATAAACCCCTTGATATGACATCACTAGGATTGTTAATTCCATCTATGTGGAAGAAGCGATCAGGGGATAGAATTTCTTGAATTTGACTAATGCGATTTGCAACAAATACCTGCCATCGATGAGGAGATGAATGAATCCACGACAGAGCGATCGTTGAATCCGAAAATGCAAAAATATCATTTATAGGATAGTTATCATGAAGTGTAGATCTAACTTGTTTGATAAGTTTAGCAAGAAGTAATGCAGCACACAATTCGAGTCTTGCTAAAGTAACAGTCTTCAGTGGAGCCACTTTAGACTTAGAACACACCAAATGAACAGATATGTCGCGGTTAGGGTGTGTAACGTGTAAATAAATGACGCAGCCGTAAGCTTTCATGCTAGCGTCTCCAAAAGCTACGAGGTTTAAGACACAACCAGCGGCAACCCCTAAGTGACGAGGTATCTGAAGATTCGAAAGCAAAGGTAATTCATTTTTGAATTGAATAAAACGTTCAACAATAGTTTCAGGTGGTTCCTGATCCCACCCCACTTTTGATAACCAAAGCTCTTGTAATAAAAGCTTTGCATAAAGTATAACGGGAGCAACTAAACCCAGTACATCAAATAAGCGAACGATTGTGGACAATATACTACGTTTAGTGTTACTTGTCGATGTGGATGAAGTGCTGAAAGCAAATACGTCAATGGATGGTATCCACTTTAAGCCCAAAATTTTCAAGGTATCACTATCATTAGTGAACTCGATCAATGCACGATGTGATTCCGGCAAATGAGCTAAAAGTTCAGGCGAGTTGCTAGCCCATTTGACAAGATTAAATCCACCAGCTTTAAATAACGCGATTAATTCGTCCGCTAGACGTATCCCATCATGAACGGTATGTACGCTTGTGGTTAAATCATCCATGTATAATTCTTTTGTGGCGATCTCAGCTGCTAAAGGAAAGCGCTCGCGTTCATCATCAGCTAACTGATGAAGAGTCCGCATAGCCAAAAACGGACTAGATCGGAGACCGAAAGCCACAGAATTGAATTGTAAAATACGAAGCGGTTCATTTTCGTTAAAGCGGTATAATATTTTTTGAAATTTACGATCGCTTTCTGATAAAATTATTCTAAGATACATTTGCTGCACATCCGCGGTTATAGCAATTTTAAAATAGCGAAACTTCAAAAGAAGTGCAAACAAATCTGCCTGTAGATTAGGCCCTATATGTAACAAATCGTTAAGCGATGTGCCACTATCAGTTTTAGCGCTAGCGTCTAAAACAACACGTGTTTTGGTTGTAGCCCTGTCTGGCCGTACAACGGCATGGTGTGGTATAAAATATCCTTCAGAAATAGCAGAGGAAGAATAAGGTATCTCAGATAAATAACCCTTTTCCATATAATCAACAATTACATCATTGTACGCTTGACGTAACGTAGGTATTGTGTTAAATTTACGCTCTAGAGCTATCAATCGACGTTTCGCATTAATAAAAGAATTCCCTAAAGACTTAGGATCACCTTTAAAAGGCAGCGAAACGATGTAACGACCACAAGGACTTCTTGAGACCGTCGATATATACAACTGTTCACAATTGTGATTTTCCGGACTTATAATATTAATTGACGACACCTCCTCGAGTTCCCAGAATTTCATTATATTATTATTAAGTTCATTAACTAAAGGACCGAAGGACCAGGCATTGCCTTCAGGGTTGACAGCAGGTATCTCCCCCATGACAATATAACCAAGCGTAGTCTCGAGGGCGTGCGGTGCGAAGCGAGCGGTATCCGAAAAATCAACTGAATGAGCGAGCGGCGGTATGACTTTACCTCCGAGTAAAATAAACGCGAACATCTGTGCACCAAGAATTGCATCTATTTCACCTGACAAATTCCAACAATCGTCAGCGAGCGGTAAATTTACGAAATAATCTATTATTGATGCGTGAACGACACAGGTAGGCAATTGATCAGTTATATGATCAACGACAAGAAACGTCAAATTATACTGAGCGTCAGAAACGCGGGACTGTATCGTCAGTGATACGAAACCTTTAACGGGTGTGGAGATTGATCCAACTGTTTTTAAAGACGAGTTAACAAGTGGCTGAATATCTAATTTTAATTTATTGCAACATGCGAGCGTAATAATATTATTTTGCGACGCACTATCAACTAAGCATCTTATAGTATCGAGTTTACCATTAGTAGGAACAAATACTTGAGCAGTAGGTAAAACAATTGTTGTATCTAAATGTTTACCAGATGCTACTTGATTGCAAGAATGTAAAGCGAGCGAATTAGTGCGTTTTTCCAACGTAGCGGTCGAAACGCGCGAAGTAGTCGCTTCAGGTGTATCTGTATGTATATGCATGCACACAGCCTGCGAATTTTCTGAACGCGGATGATCAACGGCAGCAGTACCATCACTTTTATTATTGACACCTGAATTAGAAGCGCGTACAGGCGTAGGGTGCCTACTCTCAAACCCTACTGTATTATGTTGCGATTGTTGCGGAACTACTGGAGAATCAAAATGCAAAAGAGTATGATGTTTCTTATGACACATCTTGCAAGTATTACGCGAAGCACATTTAAAAGTAGAATGTTTTGAACTAAAACAATTAATGCAAAATCTGTTTTCTTTAAGGTAATTAAAGCGTTCTTTTACAGACAATGCTTTAAATGCTGAGCACTCATATAAATGAATGTGTTGAGAGTCTTTACAAAAAATACAAATCGGTTTATTTTCAGTAATAGTAAAAGTATGCGATATTTTCGGAGCAGAAAAACGCGAGCGATTTTGAGAATAAGACCCCTGAGCGTTGGACGTACTTCGACGATCGTCATTTGTTCTATCGAGAATTTTTATATGATGTCTAATAAAAGTAACTAAATCAGAACTGGAAGGAATGCCTTTATCGCGCACTGACAATTCGAAGGTCTGAACAAGTTTCGAATCTATCTTTTTAAGAGCGAGATGTGTAAGAATAAAATCGGATAAATCGATAATATCTAACTGTTTTAAAGCTGCTATAGAAGAATGAACACGTTCGATATAATTATTCAACTGAGCGGAAGTATCAGAAATAGGTTTCATATTGAGGATGTTATTAAGATACATAGATCCCAGTAACCTTTTGCTTTGGTATTTAACTACTAAAGAATCCCATATAGTAGCGTAGTTGGACTCGTTAGGAACAATCCCTGCAAAGACGTTAAGAGCTGTTCCACTTAACTTTCCTACCAAATACTGTACGCGATGAGCATCGGTCAATTCCTCATTGTCATGCACGTTAGTTTTGAAGTTTTGATAGAAAAGCGGCCATGATTCGGGATCACCATTAAACCCTACCAGGTCAAGGCGAGGTAATCGACACGAAAATTTAAAGGAATCTACTTTTTCAGACGGCTTACCTGAAGTGATAGGCTGACGATATTGCAACAGAACTGTGCGTGTATGTTGTATATATGAGTATAACGATTCAAATGCGCTCCAAGAATTAAAATCTACCACATAGTCAGGGTCCTCTTCTAAAAATAATGCGTTTTGTTCGTCACATAAATCGTTGTAAGTGGTGTATAATTTTTCTATGTTACAAGAAGCTGTCAGAAAATCTTGTTTACTTCTCGTGTCAATATCTGACGGAACTACTTTTTTTGCAGAAATAAACAAATTATTGACAATTGAAAATATAGCCTCTTTTTTGGCTATAACAATTTTTATTTTAGAGTCCGAATTCATTTTGACAAGTTTCAAAATATGACGTGAAAAAATGAAAAATAAAATGAAAGAATGCTAGAATTGAGAAATTATTGAACAATTATGTATTTATGAGTGAAAAAATAAGAAAATGCGATAGGAATAAAAATGCGAATTTATTTATAAGGCGATGCGATAGGGAATCTCTCACATAGGCACTATAACGTAGCGACTAATTATATGCACAATATTATATACGCAAATATAATTATAGAAATAGAAATAGGGATTATATTTCCGATAGCTAAGAGAGCGGTGCTAGTCTCATCCGGCTCGATGATGACCAAAACTTATGTTGATGCGGATGCGAATTTAAAATTGAGTACTTCCAAGACGCTAAGGAAAACAAGGCCTATGCACTCACCTCTTAAACAGCAAGCAACTTGTTCCTCTTTCCTTAGGTCCGGGGCGGTGTGATGCGGTGCAGGTACGACAACGTGAGATTCCCAGGAGTGTTATGAGAGTTATATAATTTTCTTGAAAAGCGTATGATTCTTATTGAATATTTTTCTGAATGATTGACACTTATTTTTGAATTTGGACATGATGTGGTTCGTCCTTTCCCGGACCGTTTCGGGAAACGTCGTTACCGTTTAACAGGCGCGTGCATAAAGCCTTCATACGTTCCCTAGCGTCCATTGGTACTCAAATCGGCATAAACATACTCCCCGGCTTGAAAGTCCGGAGGATTTTTCAAAGTCCAAATAAACTAGCGAAAGAGGATTCTATAAGATTCTATAAGACGATGAAGCGGATTTCAGTTTATAAAAAAACTTGAAGTAACATGAGGAATCAATAATCAAATTTGAAATTAATGATGCGTTTTAATTATTATAATAGCGGGTTAATTAAAAAAAATATAACATGCGGGTAAGTTAGGTATAAAGTAAATAATGCGAGAAAATATAACATACATGCGAATACAATCATTGTGATGGTAGTGGACATAATTTAACAACTGGACGTTTGAAAGAACCAGTTGTAGTACGCACTAGTGCCACGCGCGAGATTCCGTCTCTACCCGGGAAAACTTGTTCAATAATGCCTGTTGGCCTTCATACGTTCCCTAGCGTCCATTGGTACTCAAATCGGCATAAACAGTAGTCGAGCTATATCTAATTAAGATGTAAAGTATATGGGCAGTTACTTACTAAATAATTACGGAACTGTAAAATATGATTGAACAATTAAAATTTGACAGATATTGTTATTACTTAGGTATAAAATAAGATAGGTTAAATTTTTTCTACTTACGCGTTTCAGCAGGACCCGATTATTGTTTGACAGTATATACTGAAACATTAAATTCAAATAATATTTTATAGCTGTTTGAATGAAAGCACATTGTTGTGCACCTATTATTATTACTAGCTTTCGCTATCCCAGGATGAAAGTAGCCTATAGTACTCAGTGATAATGTAGCTTCCTATAAGTGAAAGAATTTGCAGAATCGTATCAGTAGTTTCAGAGATTACCTCCTACATACAAACTAAAAAACAAACTTTGCTTATATACAGGTCGTTGTTTTGGTCAGCGACGAGCGACTCAGGGTCGATAATACAAATGATACTGGTGCTAAAATATATATAAAAAAAATACTTTATTTTTTTTTAATAATAAAAATAATAAAAAAAAAATTTGAAAATCATGTTATAAGCTAAAGTGTACACATAATACTCAACGGGAGTACGAGGGAGTAAAGGGGTGGGGCGATGGCGGCTTGCGCCTAGCTCTAGTCTGTGCTCGTGCCTAGTAACCATACTTTGCAGTAATTTTATTTCAAATTGAATAAGGTATTTATCAACATATTTACAGTATTTAATGGAATTAAGTCCATTTTTGGGGAATATATATTTTGTACTACCGCTCCTAGGTCGCTTGTCGCCGACCAAAACAACAGCCTGTATATTACTATTATGGCAACATTATTTATTTATATTGACTTAGATACCTTCACAATTAAGATCTAAAAATATTCAGGTTTAAATGTATAGGTAATAACTTACATCATTTCCTAAGTCAAGCCGTGGACGAGATACCTTTGTGTAACACAAAAATACAATAAAGTACATTATTATAATACATGTGTGCAAAGTTGGTAATTACAGACGAGGGTCGTATAGATAGGCGGTAGTTGTATTTCTCGGACTAGATTTTTTGATAGTTAACAAATATTGCGAGCAGGTTTTTTTTTGACAGCGAAATGTCACTTTACTATCAAATGTGTTGAAAAAAATATTATGTAAGTATTCAATACAAGCGCTCGTGGTGTAGCATGATTAGTCGTTCTTAATCGATCGGCAAAGTTAAGCTACCACCGTCGTGATCGGTACCTGGATGGGTGACCGCCCAGTGGTATTTCAAATAGAGGCACGTAATGCCGTTGGTCCCGGTTAGACTTCATTGTGATAGTCGTTAAGCTAGTTGGAAGCCTCCTAGGCGGCTTGAAAACTGCAACAGTAGGTTGACCACTAGTCTACCTCCACCGATCTGCAGTGGGCACGCGTGGTGGAGTATCTGCCCATTTCCTTTCACCCTAATTTGTGAAAGGAGGCCTGTGTTCAGCAGTGGGACATTATAGGCTGATGATGATGATTCAATAAAAAAAACTATTATTATTTTATAATACTTACTACTCTATATTGATTGGGCTAGAAAATAAGGCGTAAATCTAATAAATATGTATCTTAGATTAAAAGCAAATATATTTTATGATATAATAATTTATTCATTATTTACCATTATGTACTCGCGTGGTGGGAACTGCATAAAATATACGTTCAAAATAAATTAAAATAGCTATTTTATACAATACTCAAATAAATTTTAAAATATGTGAAAACATTTATTTAAACTCACGTAATGGAAATCGAGAGACTGAAACCAATTAAGAAAAATATAATTATAGTTTATGTAAATAGGAAACTCTGTAAGGTAACGAATTTATATGAATTAATGTTTTTTATGGTGTACTTACACCTAAGCTGTACGATCGTGGATTAAGCTGCAAACATCAAAGTCGGAGAATTAAAATAAATCTATACTTAGTACGTAAATAACTTAGAATATTATCAACTGTGCAATAATTTACTAGATTTTTAAATTTTAAATATTAATTGGTACATACGTTTCTGGTTAGCGGTGGAGACTAAAACAAACAACAAAATTAGAATTATTGTCATGATATAAAAATAAATAGATTTTATAGGTACGAATTGAAATGTATTATAATAATTTATAAATTAATGTATTAATGTTAATGTAAAATTTTAATGTAGAATCTAAATGTAACTTGAATTTTAGCATGAAATAAAAGGCTTTTTTATTTTTATTATTTATTTATAGGTACGAGTACTTTACTATCAACTAGCTTTACCCCACCGTTTCACCCCCTATAAATGTAATATATCATATAAAAATCGGGAATAATGTAACTTCCTTTAAGTGAAAGAAATTTCAAAATCGGACCAGTAGTTCCGGATATTAGGTATCTACCTCCTACATCCAAACACACAAACTTTTCCTCTTTACAATATTTATGTAGATACTTACGTATGATACTTTAAGTACCTGCAGAAAATGTAATGAAATAAAACATGTATTAAAATAGGACTTTTTGATTCCATAATTGAAAAAAAAAAAACAACACCAAAACTGAATAAAATTTAAACAAATAGGAAAACCGATTCCGAATTTTACCTATTTGGCTGGCCTATTTTGATGTCTACTAATAATCTTCAACTAAATAAGGTAAATTAATTTACTTACGCCACGATTTCCATATAGCTATAATAAAATCGTAAAAGTAATTTATGCAATAGGTTAATTTAATAACATATCTTTTATTAATAAATTAATCCCTGAATGTTTTAAATATTTAATAAATAAAATTATTATTTACTTACCGACGCTAATTGGTCTAATTGTTTAGCTAGGTGTTCGAATTCAGAATGCTGAAAGCACACATTAAAAACATTATATTTTTTAATTAACTTCAGACACCAAAACAGTAATATCGATAAAAACCGGTTAACTAACAATCAAACTTTACCACACTATTTGAACTAGATAAAAAAAATATGTAATTTTTCAGAATTAGGATTTTTTGGCGGGAACTTGCAGAGTGACGTTGCTTTTTCATTTTTATTTTCATAAATTCGTGTATTATGAGTTTTATTGCATATAATCGGTGGTATTTTATCCAATAAAGATCAATACATGTGCACCAGTGAAGTGAAATTTAATGAATTATGTGTATCGTGGCTTTTCAAGTTGTCTCAAGAAGTCCGTGAAAAGTGTTAGTACAATGACCACCATTGTACTAAAACATGACTATTATGGACGGTGACTGACTGAGGACTATGTGAAAGTGATTCATTGTGACTAGAACTTATAATATTACTTGAAATTGGCAAAATACTTAAGCCGTGTGACGCCATTGAAGAAAAAAAGAAAAAAAGAAACTTGCAGAGTGACGTTGTGTTTTCATTTTTATTTTCATAAATTCATGTTTTTTGAGTTTTATTGCATATTATCGGTGGTATTTTATCCAATAAAGATCAATCCATGTGCACCAATGAAGTGAAATGAAATGAATCATGTGTATTGTGACTTTTCAAGTTGTTTCAAGAAAAAAAAAAAGGAATTTAAAAGATCTAGAAGATTCTAGTAATCATCGTTATCTTCTTTCTTGTACTAATAGTTGGATAAAATAAAATGAGGCTAGATAAAACTAAAGCTAGGTAGTAGAGTTTGAATTATTTCTAGCATTCTGGCTAAACAACGGGCTAAACATGATGTTATCCTACATAGAAAGATATAAGTATGTTCGATTCCTCATCTCATATTTTATCATGATTCAATTCATGATTGACAGGCGAAAAAAAATGTACCTTCCAACTATTTTCTTCCTTTTGTTACTATTAATGTTGCTATCTTCGTCGCCTCTCTAAAAATAGTAAGGAACTAGGACGAAACCGAAAGTAGAAGGTTAAGTTCTAGGTTTAAGTACCATTTGGACTTGGACCGGTTGCCTATGGGGAAGAAAGGTTCCCGAGAGATTACCACGTTGGTATCAGAAAACACCTAGCTGAACAACTGATATGCTTGGAAATCCATAGTCAAGGCATTTGCAGCTGTGAACAATAATATATCACGTAGTAATATAAAACCTAATTAAGTTTCACTTACTTCATGTCTCCCATCATCATGACTATCGTCATCACGTCTATCGTCATCACGCCGATCGTTATCACGTCTATCATCATCACGCCTATCTTTTCGTCTATCGTTATCACGTTTGTCATCAACGCGTCGGTCTCGCCTATCCCGTCTATCGTTATCACGTCTATCGTTATCACGTCTATCGTCATCACGTCTATCGTCATCACGTCTGTCGTCATAACGTGTGTTGTTGCTTTGTCTATCGTCATAGCGTCTATCGTCGTCCCGTCTATCATCCTGAAATAAATGATAAAATATATAAATTTCCAACATTTAAGTGGCGTCGTCATAGGTATGTTAGCATATAAATGCTAATCATCAACTTAAGAATGCTTACAGAATCATCATCGTCATCCTCGTCGTCATCATCATGTATTACCTGAAAATTTGATTTAAAAAAACTTTTTGAGTCAAAATATTACAATCTTATACTATATAAAAGAGTTATATGTTAAAATTTAATACAATCTTCCAAAGCCACTACATTTTACAGATTCTCTTTATTTTTTTAATAGGGTCCTATAAACAGTAGGCACGCCTGTGTGTTTTTAGAATAAGGTCAGCCGGTTTCTTCTCCTGAGGGTCGTAAAAGCCGACCAAGTAGAGTGAACAAGTATATATGTATACATAAGTATATGAAATCAACCAGTAAAACATACTTTTAAACTAAGGTGCTGCAGTCTCCTTCGACTTGTTTCTGGCTGATGAAAAAAAAAAGAATATTTAAATGAACGGTTTTGTGTGAATTTTTCAATTTAGCCGATTCTGTTGTTTAAAAAAAAACTAATGTACCTATAAGATAATATATTGTCCTGTCAAATTTCTTGCTTATTATCAACGTGTCTTTAAACACCACCAAAATTGTTCACCGTATTTTTAAAAAAATGTCTTTCAATTGGTAAACAATCCGGAAAAACTAAATGTGGTTTTTTTCTATGATATTTCTCCGATAGGTAGGTATCGAGTAAAACCGCGGGGACAGCTCGAATATAAAGAGCCATTTAAGAAAATACTTACCGTTTTATCGCCATTTTGTTGAGGCTAAAAATATAATGTAAATAAATATTATTGTCGCAATATGCTTTCTTGGCTCCAGTTCAATATACAGTATGGACGTAAATGTACGTAAAGTACTCAAAATACGAACAACTTTTAGTATTAAACCAATTCGACATAGCAAAAAAAAACAGCGTTCCATACTTGTTCCATACATATTAGCTGTCATTCACCTTTTGTATGAAAAGCTGTATTTTTTTAAGAGATTTCGAAGTTGGTCCCATAGTCAAAGTCGTTCGTATTTATGAGTAGGTACCTACTTTACACGGTTTCTATTTATCCTAGTATTTAAATTGTATTTTTGTTATTATAGGTATTTCCCTCTATATTTGAAAAATAAAATAAGATTTTGCTTTCCTCAAAGAGTATCTAATTATATAAACAGGGGGCCAACCACCAAATCTTAATAAATTTTTTGACATCGGGTATCAAAGAATGACGTAACGCAATTAAGGTTATAATAATATTGTTTTAAAAGATGGTGCTTGGCCCTCAGGATTGAAAATTATAACATCGGTGATATACGAGTAGCGCTTGCAATCCAGAAATCCAAATTATCTGGATGTCCGTTGATTTTATTATAGTTAAATAAAGTTATATAGTCGTGCCGTTCGGCGTCGAGACCCTCGGTCCCAATGCCCGGCTACTCTTTAAGGAGCTTTCAAAACGGCTCGTCGACTCCACCGGATGCCAAAGTGCTGGCAGCTTCCTCGCCCAGCGTATTAGTATCGCTATTCAGCGAGGAAATGCTGCCAGCATCTTTGGGACAATGCCACGGGGGCCCTTTTTAGACGTTATTTAAATAGTTTAGATAGTTCTTATTAATTTAGTTTTTAGTTAATTTTATATAGAACATAATAGTTTATTTGTATATATAGTTAATAATATTAGGAATTGTTTATTAGTAATAAATAAAGCTTAATTTACCTGCGGAGCGCACAATGCAACCGCCAAACATAGGCACAACACCAAAACCGACTTCATCCTGTCACACTAAAGTAAAATAAAACAAAATCACACCCTAATATAATAATCGATCGATTCCATGCATAATCGATATTAATGATTAAACACAGTCGCTAATCTACCGTGAAATCGAAGACATTGACCATTAATTGTTATTTATCTTTACAAATAATAACTATGTTTTTAGCCTGTGTTTTATTTAACCGACTGTGAAAAAGGTGGTTCTTGATTTGAACTGAAATTTGGAATGATTTTCAGAACAATGGCGATGGTAACTCAGTGGTAGTGACGTCGAATGCCGAGACAAAGGTCGCGGTTTCGAATCCTACAATGAGCTGTTAGATTGTGAGTGAATGAGATAATGATAATCTGTGACCAAGTAGGTACCTATCGGTATGTTCCTTCCGTTGCACTTGAGAAACAGTTTCTTTCTCTAGGCTTTTTGTACTTACCACCTTCGATCATCATCATACCATGGTGAGATTGTACTCAAATATTGTAGATTGTAGTAAGCGGTTACTGTAGCTTATAGAGGCTTGCAAGATCAGGGCCCAAGTCTGCTATTACAATTGTGTTCCAATGAACTATCAGTGGTGTCAAAATTGTGACATTTTACAGTTTTGGTAGTCTATTAATACAATAGCGTCATAATGGCGCCATAATGACTAGATTATGACGCCATAATGACGGACTTTTGACACCATTGAAAGTTCATTGGAAGACAATAATAATAAAATTGTAATAACAGACTTGGGCTCTGGGGCCCAATTGTCATGCGATAGACAAAATGTCAATTTAGACATATGTCGAAAATGTTGACACCACTGAAAGTTCATTGGAACACAATAATAATAAAATTGTAATAGCAGACTTGGGCTCTGGGGCCCAATTCTCATGCGATAGACAAAATGTCAATTTAGACATATGTCGAAAATGGTGACACCACTGAAAGTTCATTGGACACAATAATAATAAAATTGTAATATCAGACTTAGGCCCTGGTGCCCAATTCTCACGCGATAGACAAAATGACAATTTAGACATATGTCGAAAATTCTTGCAAATGTCTATCAAAACCTTGTTTTCGTATTGTCACGATAGACATTATGTCAACTCAAAACGTTAGACATGCAACGAGTGGGTGCGAGCGATAGATATTCTGAAGTACCTCTTTAGTATTGATGAGGGCTATAATATTGTCATTTAGGTATGCTAATATTATTTAGATTTTTATAAAAAATATAATAATATTACGTCGCGCTATAATTGGTGGTGGTAAAATGGCAGTAGAATAAATTTTGGAATCTATACGGAAAATGGTAGAGTGAGACAGTTTCCACGGCGCGGGCGGCGAGTTTTGTGGTGACAAGGAAATTTAGAGGGTTATAAATTTCTTTTGAAATTCAAACCTTATATTTTATTCCATGGGTTTTTAATGAGTTAAGTTCTCTAGTATTTAAAAAGAAACATGGAAATTAAAGCCAAATAGTCGGATTTACCAAAGATTATATTATTTAAAAATGTAACCTTGCTGAGTTTCTTGCCGGTATCTTCTCAGTTAGCCGACTTTCGATCCAGTGGTAAATTAAGCAAATTTGACCATCATAAGTGCCGTTCTGGGGCCTAAATAAAAAAAAAAAAAGTCTTAGGGGGCTTTAAGTTTGACTCTATTTTCAGTTCTTCCCACAGGCATTGAAAAAAACAACGCGCCTCCCAGCACGCGGGTCTCATTGTTTGTTTTTCCCATAATATCCCCACCGCAGGCAAGTCATTCGTTAATAATTGTAGAATAATTGCCTACTATGTTATCTGAGTAGATAAGATTGAATTCAGAGCGCCAAAGTATTGATTTGTCCCATAACATCCCATAATGTGTGCAAAACTTCAATAACGAAGTTTAAACATGTCCATAGCAAATTAATACGGGTAAAATATTCGGCAAATTGGATTCCGTAGGGAACGCAATTCAATTTGTGTTATTAAACTGCGATGTACGTTTAATTAGTTTTTATTCAATTATAGTCGTGAACATTAAATAATTTTGTGGACATTTTACCTATTAATGAATAATTAAAACTAGCAATTTTCATTGGTTTCGTTTGTTAAATATTTGTGTAAAATTTTACTATTACGGTATACAGATAGACGTAATCCTTTTCAAATAATCCATACTAATACTAATATTATAAATGCGAAAGTAACTCTGTTTGTTTGTATGTTTGTTACGCTTTCACGCCTCAACTACTCAACGGATCAATTTGGCATGCAGATAGCCTATGGTATGGAGAAAGACATAGGCTACTTTTTATCCCGGGAACGCAAGTGGAACCTCGGGGGACAGCTAGTCTATCAAAAGATTTTGCAAACATAAACGCGCTTTTATAAACTAAAAAGGCTATTGTAATATCAAGCTAAACATTGTGATAGCTCAGTGGTAGTGACGTCGGATACCGAGACGAAGGTCCCGGGTTCGAATCCTACAATGAGCTTGAGCTTTCGGTGAAGGAAAACATCGTGAGGAAATCATAGCACGGTGGTAGGGTACTTTGTAGTACCCGCCTGGCTGGCTACCACACTCAAGTTGAAAATCTGTCGCCAAGCACCTTTCGGTGTGTTCCGATAGCTGCACTTGAGAGCCAGTTCCTTCTAGGCTTTGTGTGCTTACCACCTTCGGCCACATCATCACTTACCATGGTGAGATTGCGGTCAAACACAGGCCTATAAACACGGGTGAAATCCCTACTTTAATTCTTTTGTCTGTGTTTACGCCCTACATGACTGATGGAATAGGCAGAACATATCTCAAATTCTCAATACAGTACCTACATTCAGCCTAGGTACACTAGAGTTTCTCTATCAGCCGAGCATGTGCATCAACGATTTGCAATAGGCTCTGATTTCTATTGAGGTCTTTATATAGACGATTCACGTTCCAATCCACCTACTTACATAAGCTAGGAAACCGTATGTTACCAACCAGACATATTAAGTATTTAAGAAAATAGAGAAACATCTTCATATTTCCATATATCCAAGTTCTTTGCGCCACCCATAAAATCTAGTTGAAGTAGTTTTTTCATACATCAAAGGAAAGGCAAGAGTAATTCAACCATACAGCCTTTTCATATTATTATATAATAAAATCTATTGTAGCTGAATGAGCCCCTTTGTAAGATCAGACATATTTTTGAATATTTTTTCTAACACGCAGTGTCGAAAAAAAAAACAATGTTACTCCAAAACAAAAGATTCTTGCTCCAAAATAAATATATTTGATAAATAGATTGTCATTTTTCATTCATTGAGCACAAATTGCTGTTCAATTTTTAAATCTGACAAGCACATAATAAAAAGCGCGCGTCGACTTTAATTATGGAACGCTTCATATTTCAAAGGTCTCGTAACAACTGGCAACATGTTCATTCATTTAAAAATTCAAAATAGGATCTCAATACAACGCAAAATCGGAGAGAACGTTGCTCGCGTCGCGTCGGGGGAACGATCGCTCGTTGCCTAGCAACCATCTCCCGGCGATCGACACAGAGCAACCAATAGGAGAGATGAATTGATTGACGGACGATAATTGATTTGAATTTAGAATGCTATTAGGCATGTAGTGGAATCGTGGGATTCATGGATTGAGTTCGCAGTTATCTACTTACAATTCCCATCTGTTCCCAATTTAATAATTTCTGTTCCCAATTATTCGGGATCGAACGGAGCATTAAATAAAAATAAAAATATGGAACTAGTTTTAACTAATATTTTTTTAACAAAGATTTTTTTTTATTTATTTATTACGTAATCCAAAGCTCTTAAAAAATAAATACATTTATCTTACTAAATAATTTTGTATCAAATATAAAATCATTAGAAATCTTCAAGTGAAAAGTTAACATCATTCGAATAACAGATAAAAATATTAACATTTCCTCTCAGATTTTCATTACTCTATATTCTTTGCAGACATCACGTCGCCAATGCGTGAATTCGCTCCCCGGGCACCTCTACCAAGCGACGCTTCAAAACGACACGTATTTTTTCAGTCTGTATGAATGTTTACGATTGCTATGTTTGTTTTTTCTTCACGGGTGTCTCGTGGTAGACGGTAGGTAGACAGCACTATCATAATTTTATTTGGCCGCGTTTGGCCGCGGATGTGGAGTTATATCGTAATGCGTGTTTCATGTATTTTGTGCTCTCACTTTTTAATGCTCCGTTAAAACGGTGTTGTTTTATTTTGAATGTTGGTACGGGATGCGATGCTGAAATGTTTTATGAGCAAATGTTTTATATATATAGGTACCTACGCTACTACTTACTGCTTACGCTGTTTCTACGTCCTTACGTACGTTTTACAGCTACCCTCCCCTAACCCTGAAAAATAATGAAATTGAATTTCTATTCCATACATACATGAAAAAGTTATTACTTTTTTACACCCTGATATGTGGGATATCAGTGTCTAGAACTTAATGAGTTTAGTACAAAGTTATTATTATTTTCGAATTTCTGTCTACATAATGTAATTTAGACTACAATTTAAAAAAGTTGATTCATATAACAGATGGAGATTTGGACATGTTTTTTGAGAATTTTGTGTTGGTCCCACGTCCACGTAAAAGTTTTGTTCACCATGACTCACCTAACCAGGGTTGCCAGACGTCCCGATTTTGGCGAGACATACCCGATTTTTAGCTAATAATTAATGTCCCGCTCGGGATAGGCCTAGTCCCGCTTTTCGGGGATTACTCGGCGGTGAAATCAACGTAGAAGTGCAAATTGTAAAGGCGCCATTGCACAGGAGAACCGCGCCAAAGTGCGCTAAATACCTTTAGGATCACTGTCTTAGGGTTTTATTTACTCTGAGGCGCTAAATATCACTATGTAGGACGTATAAGTAACACAAGGTTTAATATTATTTTTATTTAGTTATTATTCCATAGATACTTTATACATTCTTATTATATAAGCGCATTTGATGAGTTAAACAGTTTCCAAAGTGTTCCGATAGATAAAAACTCCTCATTATACTATACGTTTTTTAGTATGTCCCGCATTTGAAGATCCCAACATAGATTTCGAAAATATTCCAATTCGAAATCTCCAGACCGTTTGTGAGTTTTGACCAATACAAACAAACATTATATTTATTATCCAACCCACAATTTTTATTTTAAAATTTGATACGTCACAATCTCTCTACGGAATGTGGCCGAAGGTGGTGAGCCAGATTCTCCATAGCATATCGTATATCTCTGTCTAATTCTATTGAAAAATGTATCTATCGCATTCTCCGAAGGGTAACTCTTCGACTTATAAACACGTCAATACTAATGCTGATCAGTAATGGACGAGAGGCACACACTCTCGATATTAAACTCTATATTCCAAATAATAAGAGATAGAATAAAATGTTTTAGAGGTATTCAAAGTAGTCGTTTGTATGAATGCCGAGGGGGCACAAACCGAGCACTAATGACAACAAAGTTTCTCAATTAAGCTATAGGTCTCAAAGCTATTTAGTCTCCGCTAAAGCCTGACTTTGTGTGAGTTTGTGTATACTTGAAGCACATATTAATCTATATTTATTGGTAAAACAACAACATCATAAACAACAACTTTTGTTCTATAACTTTTTACATAACAATATCAACAACAACTTTTTACATAACAATATATTTACCAACAACAAATTTTCAAGATTTCGTTGTTGTATCTAATGGAGCATTCACGCTACGCGAATCGAGCTAAGTAAGTCATGCTCACTTTAAGGCCTTTGCTTGCGGCGGCGTCGTGTGACGGGTCGCTCACTTCCCTCCAATATGGCGAGGAGGGCGATGGCTGCCACACGCGTCATACTTGTGAACAGGTGCTGCTTGTGGGGGTTGGTCTGCTTAAGTTTGCCATTTATTTATTTACTTATTAAATATAGATTCAGTCTACTTTGTAGTTTTGCCGCCGCGCCGGGGCACGCAATTGTTGTCAGTGCGATTAGGATGTAAATATTATGTAATTAATCTAAGCTTGTTTTGAAAAGAGTAATTGCTGAGTTTATTGCCGGCTCTTCTCAGCAAATGCAACCTTCCGAACCGGTATTAGAGTATTAGAGTCAGACTTTTCATAAGTGCCTGCGAAGGTCTATTTGAATAAATGATTTTGAATTTGAATTTTGAATTTGAGCACTAGCAGAGGGCTAATGGAAGATTCGCGTAGCGTGGACGGACTTGCGAGTCTCGAACGAGCGTTCGGCTCGCACTCGACTGCGCTCCGTCGATTGTCAGTTTTTTAACGAACACAGGGATTCGCAACGCGCTCGTATTGTAGGCTTGTAGGCTTATTGTCACACTTGACATAGCGAGCAACGAACGAACAGAGGCTGGGCTCGTGCTCGGTTCACGTAGCGTGGACTTGGCGTGGACGAACCATAGTCTGCATTTTATTGTACACACGGCTACAGATCAAGCTATATTTTCCAATATAAGCTGACCTCTCATTGTACGGAAATCCTATACAATGCGAGCTTATACTGGAAATTTATAGCTTGATGTGTAGCCGTGTGTACCTACGCCTCCCGTGCACTATGACTCAGTCTTGCTACGCGTAGGTAGAGTTCGTAACATTTAGAACGTTAAATTTCAATATTTTTGTTTTTGTATGAAAATCCGATGAAAAAATCTGTTGTATGTTGAATTATAAAAGTCATAGAGCAAAAGTTGTTGTTTATGGTGCAAAAATGTAGTCAAAACTCAAGCGATTGTAAAATTTACTTTTTATGCGTCTCTAACGCATAAATAGTAAAAAAGATTACATAATTATCGTTATGTGGTATCTAATAAGTCAAAATATACCTACTTCAACTGAATAATAATAGGGTTTATATTATCAAAACATAATTTTCAACAGACCTTCCAATAGCAAATTTGTGAATGTAAATCGAAGGTGAAAATTATATCTCGTGAGATACCCTTTAAGTTAGATGGAATACAGTTTTTAAATTAGTTTTACATTAACATTTTCAAAAGGTCCAAATACATTTTATATTTTGTCCAATTAAAGTTGTATGGATAGGACGGGTTTGTATATTTTTATATGGACCGAAATGAAAAGTGGTTAGTTTTTTTATTAACAGGTTGACAAGCATACCTTCGTAAGTGGTCACCACCCTGGGGCCCAAGTCTGCTATTATAATTGTGTTCCAATGAACTATCAGGTGTGTTAAAATTGACGCATTTTACAGTTTTGTCTACTAACACAATAGCGCCATAATAGCTTTCCGATGATTTTCCACTGAAACTACAATCTACAATCTTTTAGTTGTAAGTTTTGACAGTTTTTGTACTAAAATTCTTTTCATTCATTATGAGACCATTATGAATTAGTAGACTGCGCACATCGGCTCAATGATAATGGAATTGCAATAGTATCGTGTCAGTATGACATTTTAGCTGACTTATCCCTCCGAACGAGCACATTTGATGCCTTTTTGTAAAACCCCATGTCGTAGCGCTGAGGGAAAACCGTAAGCTAATTTTACGTCCCATTGTTTAAACGTTAAATAGGCTTGTATTTTCTACAATCTAACCATAGTTATGATGTAACCGAAGGTGGTAAGCACACAAAGCCTAGAAGGAACTGGCTATCAGACCAGTGCAGCTGTCGGACCACACCGATAGGTGCTCAGCGACAGATTTTTGTAGCCAGGTGGTTACTACAAAGTACCGTAGCACCGTGCTACGGTTTTCTCACGATGTTTTCCTTCACCGAAAGCTCAAGTTCATTGTAGAATTCAAGCCTGGGATCTTCGTAATGGTATTGGATGTCGCTACCACTGAGATATCATTGCTTTTCAATATATTTTCAACTTAGTGCTTAATTTTTTACTTGACGTTAATTGAAAGACAGCTGATAAACTAAACTAAAATCCCGCTTCATTTTTATATCACAGTCACGATTTTCCCAAGGGAGCATTTTTACAATGATTTTTGCGGTTGTTCAACACTTTTATTGGAAAAGTTATTATGTGCTTAGCATTTTCCGAACGGAAAAGTTAACTTTGTGTTTTTAAAATGATTTTCTTTGGAGTTTTCTTTTGTATACTGATTATTTTATTTTATTATCTTTTACTTATACGGTATACTTATTATTACATTTATTTATTTATACAGGTAATGCCAAGAATTAGGGTAAATCGGAAGTCCAAAGGTACTCGATTCACCCCCATGTATATTCCACTTTTTTTTTTTTTTATATACCACTATGTTGGCAAACAAGCATACTGCCCGCCTGGTGGTAAGCAGTTACCGTAGCCTATGGACGCTTGCAACACCAGGGGTATCACTCCCGCGTTGCCGACCCTGCAGAAATCTGTTCACACTCTTTTTGAAGAACCCCATGCTGTACTCCATTGGGAAAACCACAGCGGGGAGCTCATTCCACAGTTCGAGCGTCCGCGGAAGAAAACTCCTTTGCTGCGACCTCTTTCATGTTTTATAACCAAACTCTGAAACTAGCTTGTTAAAATATTTTGAATGTCACAATATATTCTTTAGGCACCAAGAATTAGTTGTAAGGTTGTAAGAATTAAGAGCAACCGGTGTAGGTTCAAAGGTCTTACCTAAAAAACACTTACTCTACGAAACCAATAACTGAAACTACTACCAAAACTTTACCCACATAGAAATTGATGTCCAGATTTAGAAGTACATACAAATTGTATGAATTGTAACTCTATCTGATGCCCTAAGGGCTCACCAAACACTTATGGATAAGCGGGATGTGTACAGAAAATGTCATTACATTATACACGAGGTGGGGCGATTCCCATCGCTAAGCTGGGTTCACACTGGAGTAGTGGAAATGTACTACTTTATAAATAAATAAATAAATATCAGATTATATTCAGATAATATGTCTTTAATTCATTGGCTTGTAACTATATGTATCGATCAAAGCTTGTGCGTCGGTTTGCTCACGTCACGCTCGTTCTCATTTGCCACCATATTTTCGTCGTAGATTTGCGAAGCGAATAACTCACTGTATGTATGTAAAAGGTTTTTATTTATGTAATTTTATCTTATTTGGAATGTACCAGCTTTCCCGCGCGGTTTCACCCGCGTTTCTGGGCTAAAAATATACCAAGATCTATTTCAGGACTTGAGCAGTAACTTTGTACAATTTTTTTTGAAAATTTATTTACCTGTTGTACACCTAAGCTTTCACATAATTTTAGTAGAAAGTATTTGTACGGATGTATGTATTTTTCATCAAAAATGCAAAACGCGGCACTAAAAACAAAGCTCCTGAAATGGCGGCCATACAGTCCGCGGGATAGACAAATGGTGTAAGATTATTAGCACCTGGTACCCCACAGAAGGGAAAAGAAGACAGGAAAGGCAGATAAAAAGATGGGATGATTAAATCACTGAAGTAGCGGGCAAAACCTGGACTAGGATGGCACAAGATAGGGTGAAATGTAAAAAGTTGGAGGAGGCTTTTGCCAAAGGGCACACAGATTAGTAATCAAATATTAAGAGGCCATATGCAAAATTTTGCCGATTTCGCTGATTTACGTGATTTTACAGACGTGATTTTACGGTTAAAATACTGTATTTCTATAAGTTTTAATGCACAATATGAAAGATCATTTCAATTATTATCTAATAAACGAGCTTCTTTTTTAATTTTATGATTGAATTTTGATTAATCGACCTCAAACAGGCGGCTGTTTTTGAATTTTTGCTATAAGAGGTTTAGAATATCACATATTTACGAATCGTTTTGCCGTCTAAACGGTATGAAAAAAATACAGTCCATTGTTATGAAAGTCATCTATAAAATAAACGGAGCACTTTTTACCACTTTAATATAATAATTGTGAGTAAAAAAATATTTAACTTTGTCAATTTTTAGAGAAAATGGGCGAAGAATTGCTTTTGATTTCGGCTACTTAGAACTCTCGTTCATAAAAATTATAACAACATAAATAAACTTCAGTTAATAAACAATCCACTTCCTGAAAATAAATAGAAATAGTTCAATAGTTTGGCAATAAAAAATCTTTTAAAATAACCTAAATCTCGCAATAAATAAAATAATAAAAATGAAAAGGTAGCTCATTCATTAGATCATAATTAAAATGCTATTTTGGGTTGTGAATTAAAACTTGTAGAAATACAGT
Source organism: Polyploca ridens (assembly GCA_951394255.1). Classification (NCBI taxonomy): domain Eukaryota; kingdom Metazoa; phylum Arthropoda; class Insecta; order Lepidoptera; family Drepanidae; genus Polyploca; species Polyploca ridens. Next base: position 6,226,589 of record OX596269.1, on the reverse strand, counting down.
ATTTTAACTGTAAAATCTCGATTGTTAAATCACGTAAATCAGCGAATTCGGCAAAATTTGGCATACGGCCTCTTAAAGGATGGAAACTAAAATAAAATTATACAGGATGTATTTCGCATGGTAACGCAAACTTCGCGAAAAGGCTACACCTAATGCCACTAATCAAATTGTGAAAGTCATTCACCTCGCTAATGATCGGTTATAGAAATTGTCATTTTCGAGCGCGCAATGTATTGTGAACACCGCGATTTAAACGCGCGATAACGTTGTGCCTACGTAGTATGTCGCTGACTGCAGGCGAATATCGCCATAAGACACCGTTTCTAGTTTTATTTACATTGCTTTGATCGTGATAGTTATGTTTTACAAGACCAAATGCGGGTAGTTGGAAACAACTCCCGTTCATCGAGACGCTGATACCCGCAGTTTCCAGTTCACTCGTGACCACGATCAATGCAACTTGATCGAAACTTCGAGGTTAGTCAAAATTAAATTTTGATAATAATCTGTGCGCGAATAGACCCGATACATTAATATTACAATGAATTTAGTTCGCGAAAGCTTAAAAAGTAAAAAAAACTCAAAAAAAAAATAAAAATTTGGGAAAACCCGACGAAAAATTCCAACATGGGGGGGTCCAGAATCATGTCCTGGACCCATGGTATCCGTTTGTGCGGTGATGTCCCTTACACGCTGTATATAACTAACTGTCCCCCGCGGTTTCACTCGCGTTCCCGGGATAAATAGTAGTACTAGCCTATGTCCTTCTCCATACGATAGGGTATCTGCATGCCAAATTTCATGATGATCCGTTAAGTAGTTGAGGCGTGAAGGCGTAACAAACAAACAAACTCATTTTCGCATTTATAATATTAGTTAGGATAGGATTAGGATTATAATAAATAATCTGTTATAGGTTATAAATATAAAAAAAATGAATTTTTCAATGCTGTATAATCCAAGCAAGTGACGTCAGTAGATATGTCGTGCAATCTCTCAGTAATAAATATCAGTCAGAATAGAAAGCCTAACTGGCGTGTCTCTTTGTCCTATATTAATTAACTTGCCTCCATGTAATAATTTAAGTACCTACAGGTTGTTAAAATCGCGTGATTCTATTTTCTTAAGGCTGCGTTTAAACGATAATAGTTCATTGCTGCTTTACAAAATGTTTTTACTAACTAACCTTAAATATTATAATTTTTTTTACTACTTTCTTAATAATGCTTACAAGTGTGCCCTTCCCTTCGTTCATTATAAAAACAACTGAAATGTTACATTAGTCAGATTTAATATAATTATATAGGTCAAATAAATGACCTTTGATTAAGTACAGTGGACATGTTAATGTATTCAACTCATCCTTACAAAATAAAATCCTTTGCTCTACATCGGATTACATGGATACCATCCAAAACCATAAATAACAAACCAACGTAGACACGAATAAAACGGAAACACGCAAATTTATTACGAAATAAACAATTATTGCATTACCCACTGACAGATTCGATTTAAAATCATGTAAACAACGTCCCGGCTGTACGCACGAAGCATCCTAATTTATCGCTCGCGACTCTCCCGGTGTAAATGAGTCCTTATCCCATCTTTCGAGCCCAGTCGAGTTGGTACCCTCGTATGGGGCGCGCGCTTATTTCCCTGCGTTTTATAATCCCGCGCTTTCAAAAATATATTCGAATTTGGAATAATATTTTTCATCTGTGCTGTGAAAAATAAACGTGCTGTGTGTGGCGTGATTAAAAAGTTGGATTGTGGCACAGGTACAGGAATATACAGCCTTTGTCTGTAAGTAGACTATTATTTATATCCTTTTTGTCTTCTTTGTTTACGATTACGTTATATTTTATTGAAGCATGCCGTCAGAGATTTTTTCAGATATAATTATGAATATACTTACATAAATATAATATATAGGTAATATTATCTTATTTAAAACATTTCTTGCTCTAGGCTCCTAAACCTTTGACCAGCTACAATTAAGTACTTATATTTTTCTTTGATATTTTTTTTTTCGAAAGTTATTCAGAGAGTGCTGCTCTCGGTCGATTTGACACATACCACATGAAGGAGTATGAAATAATTGGACTGTTTTACAAGAACCTTAAACCGACTTCAAAGTACACTAAGAAGTAATCAAATCCTGATCTGGTGACAATGGGACCAAACGGGAAGCGTACCCTTCCAAATAAAAAAAGAATTTTCTAAATCGGTTAAGAAATGACGGAGTTATGAGGTAACAAACATAAAAAAAAAAAAACTTTCGAATTGAGAACCTCCTCCTTTTTTTGAAGTCGGTTAAAAAGAGGTTAGGAAACATACTTCATACAAGGTGTACCCTCAATTTAAATATGAGCTCCCCGCCGTGGTTTTCCCAATGGAGTACAGCATGGGGTTCTTCAAAAAGGGTGTGAAGCGGTTTCTTCAGAGTCGGCAACGCGCGAGTGATACCCCTGGTGTTGCAAGCGTCCATAGGCTACGGTAACTGCTTACCATCAGGCGGGCCGTTTGTTTGCCACCTTAGTGGTATAAAAAAAAAGCTAAATAAAAACAAAACCCAACAAATTATACTATTTTTTAACATAGATACTATTCTACTATTTTAAAATATACTCGCATAGAATTACTCATTTGCTTAGAACATACATATTATATTCATGCATACCATGTTTTTACTGTTGAGAACTGATGCTCGGTTTCAATAAACAAAAACGAATCGTTTTGCTTACCAATGGTAGGTTTTTTTATTGCCAAAATGGGCATATAGATCATTTCGTAAGCTAATTTTACCTGTGATAGCTAATTCCATATGGGAGGGTCTGCAATGCAAAGCTTAGAGGTCTTTGCTTTATTATTAGTAAAGATATAAGAGTCTTAATTTTAATAAATCTTAACCGATACCGGGCCTCAATCTACTGCACACCAACCATTATGAAAATTACTTATAATTTATAAATAAGATGAACTGTCAAACACTTCGTTCCTCGAAAGTACTTATAAACGCTCGCTGAAAGATCTTTGTAAACAGGTTCGTGACTCAGCATTTAAATGTACTTTAGTATTAATGAACTCTACAAGGACATATCTTCAAAAATATTCAGCATTTACTTTTGAAATTCAACCATTAGAGCGAATCCTTTTTTAGGGTTCCCAACAAAAAAGGAACCCTAATGGTTCCTTTTTTAGGGTTCCAAACAAAAAAGGAACCCTAATGGTTCCACTCAGTCCGCCTGTCCGTCTATATCTGTCTGTTACAGTGGTATATTTCGGAAACCACTGATGGTAGGTATTGATTAATTTGAATTTGGCATAGTTCTAAATAAGGCTTAGGTACCCAATTTTATTGCAAATGAAAATAGAAAAAAATTGTTTTTTGAATGAAATGGTGCCGAAATGGGGGACCGACATTCTTTAAGTAGTTTCTTTTTTTACTTTGTATGAAAGAGCTTCATCGCACATTCCAGAACATGTTTGTTTTTGTTTTCTTTAATGCGTAGTTTTGACATAACATACCACTCCTTCCCAAGCCAATAAAGCCAAAAATCTGTTTCAATTTATTATTTATTCTGAATTCATTACAGGTAGATATTGATGTAAATACTACAGGAAAAATAATACGGTGTTTCCAGCTAGCACAGCTTTTACCGATATTATCAAAATTTATTCACAAACTTTGGTTATGTGGTTCAGTATTTTTTTTCTACGGTTACGGCTGATACCAAGAAATAATATGTCTAAGGAAGGTTGAAATCCTTGGTGCGTGAGTCAGACTCTTGGCGGGTTATTATTTTTACTTATGAATTACGGATTTTTCGCAGCATCGGGTTATTTGTGAAAACGCGTGAAAAAAGCCTTAGGGTTGGCGACACATTGATAATCCACTGGTGTAGCAAATTTTCATAGGCAGCAGTAACCGCTTACTATCAGATGATCCGCGTGCTTGGAAACCCTTTTTCATTAAAATAATATAATAAAAAATATGACATGTTTTGTGTATGTCTGACTCGGAAAATGTTGAAAAAAAAATTTGATGTTCTATAGTCAGATATCCTTCCTATCTTTTATTAACTATTTAATTTATTTAATTGGATATAGTGTATTATAAATTTTAGATAATCACAAACTAATACATATATTAGGTACGCTTTATGATTAAGGAACGCCAAAGATTAAAGAAACCTTTTATAAAGGTCTACAGAATTAATTTAGTTACTTAATTATTTCGTAGCAGCTACGAGTGTGCTACAAATACACGTAACGTGTTGAGTTCGTAGAAGCGCTACGTGCGTAGTGAAGTAATGACGACGTTCGTGGTATAATGACTACGTTCGTAGTATAATGACTAGACTACGTTTGTAGTATAGACACATTGACGGCACTACCAATCAATTGAATAATAGTTCCTGGAATTCTATTTTTTTGCACAGTTATTTTTATTGTTTTTACAAATGATCACTAACATTAATTAATCAATTTATAACCATACAATTTTCATAATACTTGGGAAGTTTATGATAATATTGTTAGAGTTACTTTACATTACCCACGCTGGCTGCGTCCCTATAAATATTAATTTATTTTGTTTAGCGTTCCGAAAGAAACGGAGCAAATATTAGGTACCTGCTATTTTATAACCACCCAGCTTCTATATAACCCTATAAAACAAAAAAATATAACCTCTTCATATAACTAGCATTTCATCCCTTAGATTCATCTGTGACCTTTTATTTCACCTAATTTGTGGTGGACTTTTGAAATATTTACTGGGTCTACGCTACGCGAACGGAGCACACGTGGAGCACGGATTCGCGTAGTGTGGGCGGAAGGGCGAGCCTCGAACGAGCGTTCGGCTCTTGGTCAAATGCCACGTGTGCTCGGCTCGTGCTCGGTTCGCGTAGTGTGGACGCACCCTTAGATTCATAAACCAAAAGGTTCTGAAAAGGTTCTCTTCGTGCAATAATTGTGTTTTGAATTGAATTTTCCAGATGGGTGATTGTCGCTGGTGATTGTGAATAGCATAGAGATAGTTTGTACATCAATCTATTAATACAGTGACTGTAGTGTAAACTACTTTGTTTAGATTTATTTATGTTATTGTCTATTTATATATTTATTGTTTTTAAAACTATTCTGTAAGGAAAGAAAATAAATGAGTGTGTGTCAGTTCGCTTGGTTGCCTATTTTTTCTACTGCAAAATTAAAATTATCGAAATCCTCTACAACTAGAGTATATACCGTGAGTACGGGTATGTTAAGAGGAAAGAATGGCTGCAAGAAATTTGAAAAATAGGTGTTTGCTGTCGCGCTGTTGCTGGGATATAAATGTATGAGGGACGATAGAGACAACTGCAGCTTGGATCGATTATACCTATTTAAAATAGACGAAATCGCTATTTCGTAATCCCCAGTTTCCTCCTCCAATACTGGATCGTTTTTTTTTCAAGAATAGGTATACGAAGGGCTTTGGCTATGTCTGTCGGTTTTCCTTTTATTTTTTATATTCGTCAAATTTGTTTGCTGGACGTCTGATAAGGGCAGTAAAAATGGTAAGTTTTTGTGATTTTAGAAGCTCCTAATTCTTATAATAAATAATTTATGGAGAAAAACACAACCGAGGGACACACAGTGGTACCTACAGATTGCATGGTAAAATAATCATAGCTCTAGTGTAATTATCCAGAGAGGAAACTGAAGATTACGTTTGTATGGAAAAAACGACACCAGTGTTTCCTCTTAAACGCTTTCTTGAAACTAGCTGCACGTTCATACTTTGAGGTGAATAGCATGGCGCTGATTGAATTTTCTTTTAAATCTCTACCAGTTTGTTCTTTGTGAGTCAGTCACAGAAAATATAAATTTGTGTTTATAATTTTAATGTAGTTTTAGTTTAATTTTATTTTTGTATAAAACTTATGCCTTGAGTATAAATATGTTTTAAGATACAGATAGTATAGTATATTTTATGTTTGAGGTATAATTTAAGTGTATTTTAATTTTATAAGGTTAATTTTTATGTATTCAATAAAGATCTATTTATAGATACATACTAAATAGGATATTACAATCTATATATAGAAAATTTCCTCAAGTCAAGCAGCGGCTGGCAGCATTTCCTCTTTGGATAGCCAAGCTGATGCGTTAGCGGAAAAAGTTCCCGAATTATAATTATAACTAACTATAAGCAACCGTATCATAATATATTCTGTGGCATATAGAGCTAACCAACGTATCCTAAAATTGTACGTTCCACTTATTCGTACATTATTTAGTGCCATAAATTATATTTTTTCTTTTGTTCGCCATAAATAGCTGCGTGGGTGACTACAGTACAGTCGGCATAAATATTTGATCTAAAAAACACATGAACTGGAATTTGGCAACCGTACTTTATGTCCTCTGAGCTACTACTATTTGTCACAAATTGGACGTTATGTTAATTGTCACGTAGTCGAAGTGAAATTGTATCGAGAAAAAAATGAGTAATTCCTATTTATTGATTACTTATCAGTAAAAAATAGAATATCAATATGTACATAATTAACACTGACGAGACTACAAAATTCGAGAAATCCACTTTTTGTTGATCAAAATAATGTTAGAGTAAATTAATAATATACAATTTGAATATGGTTGGTATGTATGGTTTACTTTGCTTATTTCCATAGTTTAATGTCCTACAGCCTTCTGCTGTGGGGCTCAGCTGCAGACTTTGAAACTATATTTATTCTGCAGAAAAGTGCAATTCGCGCAATCTATTGTTTGGGTCCTCGTGAATCACTACGAAGTCGATTCAAGGAATTTAAAATTTTAACGTTACCGTCACAGTACATTTATGAAAATATTATGTTTGTCCGTAAAAACTTAAATTTATTTGAAATTAATAGTAGCCGCCATAACTTCAATACAAGAAATAAAGATAAAATTGTGACACCTAGATTCAGGTTATCTAAAGCTAATAAGTCTTTTCTCGGAAATTGCGTTCGATTCTATAATAAAATCCCACTCGAAGTAACTAAAATGTCTTATGATAAATTCAAAGATTTCATAAAGCAGAGGTTAATTGCCAAAGCCTACTATAAGGTGGCTCATTACGTGGAAGACAAGAATACATGGTTGTAGTAGCTTCTCTCTGCACTTGCATCCCCCTGGCTAAGTGACAATTGTACGAATAAGCATAAAATAATAATGTATATATTGTATAAGTATTTGGGAAAAAAGCAGTAATATTAAAAGATCTTCCACAAAAAAAAAACCTTGCTGAGTTTCTTGCCGGAGTCTTCTCAGTTTAAGTGTATTCCGAACCGGTGGTAAATTCAACTGTATGTACCAATTTAACGTTCATAAGTGCCTTACTAGGGCCTAAACTGAATAAATGACTTTTTGATTTTGATTTTGATTTTGATACAATTAAAAATAAATATACCAATATAATGAGTTACGTTTTAGATATATTCCTACAGTGAGTTACAATTAATAATACGTTTTCAATCAATGCGAAAAAAGTAAAAAAAATATCTGAATGTCTTTTTTTCTCACTAAAGATTTAAATGACTGTGTAAATAGGTTTCAATTAGTTAAATATATTTTTTGGTTAATAATTATATTTTTTGGTTGATTTGAGGATTAATAAGGGTAACTTGTATACGATGAGAATTAAAATAATCGAATTCTCATCACAATATCACAGAAATGAAATCACCGTGAGAAAAAATGGTAAGGCAAATAGTAAGCTCTCTACATAATTAATGAAAAGCTCTTGCAAGGAATGGAAAAGTCCAGAACAAAGGAGAGAATTAGAGATCCACGCTCATTTGGAATGATGGAACGTTATGATAAACTTGACATTGTGTTCGCGTTTGTGATTCTATGCTTTATTGTCATTTTATGTTGATTGTGAAGATCAACGTGGCCGTAAATTTAAGACATCTTACAAATATTGTTTCGAAGTAACTTAGAGCGCAACGTGTTTGAAAATTGTTTACTTGAATGTCTTTTGTCTTAAAAACCAATCTAAAGTGCTTATTACACCTTCCTATTTGTAGGATCCTAACTAGGATCCTAACTGGGATCGCTCTGACTAGGAAGCAGAAGCTGTTCTAACTGCGATTACACGTTCCTATTTCCTAGTTAGGATCCTAAAAATAGGACGGTGTAATAGTTACTTAAGGGTGTGTCCAGGCACAGCGAATGCCCGCGCTATGATTGGACGACTGCCGCAAACATTTCATACATTTCTAGGTATGGTATGACTAGTCGCGCGGCAGATTTGGGTCCTTCGAATGACACGCGCGGCTGCCGCGCACTGTATTCGCTGTGTCTGGTCACACCCTTAGGTTTATAAACCGAAAGGTCCTTAGTAAAATTCTTAGGTTCTCTATAAAAAAATCTGTATTTTTCATTGAGCTATTATTACTATGTATAGAGAAGACGCCACACATCACAACTATGTTCCGTTCAAGTGAGGCCACACTTGTTGTGGAAAGATGAAAGAAACGCGTAAGCGCCGTGAAAAACACTTCATACTTGTGAACATGTGCTGCTTGTGGGGGTTGGTCTGCTTAAGTTTGCCATTTATTTATTTACTTATTAAATATAGATTCAGTCTACTTTGTAGTTTTGCCGCCGCGCCGGGGCACGCAATTGTTGTCAGTGCGATTAGAATGTAAATATTATGTAATGAATCTAAGCTTGTTTTGAAAAGAGTAATTGCTGAGTTTATTGCCGGCTCTTCTCAGAAAATGCAACCTTCCGAACCGGTATTAGAGTCAGACTTTTCATAAGTGCCTGCGAAAGTCTATTTCAGAATTTTGAAATTTTGAAAATCACGGTGCTTGCGAGGAAATTACTCCTAAAAGCGTTCTGATAGCGCTACGTGTTTCTACTGTCTGCTTAGACGACTAATAATTGTTTCAGCGCTAAAGAGAACTTTAGTTGACTCTAAAAAAATGGGACATAAACTTTGCTTCTGATAGCTTCTCTATACGTAGTAATAATAGCTCAATGGTATTTTTAACATCTTTAACCTAGACTAGATGTTTTCAAGATGTATGCAAATAGCATTTTCTGGGTAAGCGTGCTACATCCTCGGCATTGTCATATCCTTTTTCAGAAGTCACATGGTGAAATAAGCACTTTTTTTTTTAAAACGTAATTTATTATATTGAAAACAAGCATTGAACTAATTTGACAATTTCTAAAAGATACACTTCATAAAAAACTTTATCTAAATAAAATAAATGTTTCGTATATTTGTGAAGAACACAGAGTAATAAAATACAAGTCATGGACTCAAACATCTTTCATGTTCTGAAGCTATTAAACCAAACATTTTGTAGATATTTTTAGTAGGTACTGTGCACACTGTGGCGTAGCTACATAAAATTACTTTTGAAGTAATTTCGTAATGCGGTGTTGCCACGTGTAATTATATACTGTGGTAGATTTTTCGCTGGCAATGTTTTTTGCACGTTTTGAGTCACGATCGTTCTAGTATAAGTAATGAGGTATATAGTTGATGTAACTAGGAAAAAAAGGAAAAGTCGATTAGGGTACTCTCTTCTTCTTCGTTCTCTTCATTACAGAAGGTCATGCCGTGATATGCCTTCACCGAGGTGTACAGCAGCTGATTCCACACCACTCTGTCTTCGGCTTGTCTCAGGGCAGTAGTGACGGAGAGTCCCGTGATCGCCTTTATTTGGTCGGACCATCGGGTAGGTGATCGATTCGGCGGTCTTTTGCCTCTACCTTTCCCACTATAACCAGTTTGACCAGATTATCTGGTTGTCTTCGGGCAATATGACCAAAGCTGCTCAGGACTCTCGATTCCTCCACCACATTTCAATGGCCTCAATCTTTTTCCTGTCCACTGCTCATATTGACCATGATCGGAGCCGTAGAGAAAAATCGAGAACACTATAGGTTACACAAGCCTCATTTTAGTGTTATTAGAGAGATTCTGTTACTCCAAATTCTATGCAGGTTGCTCATTGCTCCTTTAGCCATCTGTGTACGTCTTCGAATCTCTTTCTCACAAACTCCCTGATCACTGATAAGTGAGACAAACTCTTTAATAAATTCCAGGCCCGACAGTTCACCAGTCCCTTCAAGTTGTCCAGTCCGCTCAATGACCATGATTTTAGTCTTTGATTTGTTTACTGAAAGACCAATTATCTCGCACTCCCGTTCTACCTTTTAAACAGTTCGGCTAGCTTCTGCTCTGAAGATGCAAATAATATCAAAATAGTGTCGATCTTGTTGCCACCAATTGAGATTCCTCCTTCCCACCCTTCTAGGGATCTTCTCATTATATACTCACCATAGATGTTAAAAAGAAGAGGAGACAGTACGCATCCCTGGTGTACTCCTATTTCGAGTTTGAAAGATCCTGATACCACATCATTTATCTTGATGCTTGACTCTCCGTCTTCATACGGACCGGCAATTAGTGCTTTTAGGTGGGACGCCCATTTCCTCGAATATTCTCCACATGAAACTCCACCTGACACAGTCAAACGCCTTTGTGTAATCTATAAAACACATGAGTATTGGAACATTAAACTCTCGGCTTTTCTCTATCATTAGTCTAATGTCCACAATTTGGTCTCTAGTCCCCCGGCCTTTGACAAAACCAGCTGGTTCACTAGGAATCTGACGAATAATTTCAGCTTTCTGTTGATGATGTTGATGATTAGAATACAGATTAAAAATATTTGCTGCGGCTACGGGTTCTAAAATGCAGAATAAGATATTTATAAGGATTTGTCCTACGAAATGATAAGCAAAATATCTTCAAGAATGAAAACATTTGAAAATCTGTCGCCAAGATGTGTCAGCTGCACTTGAGAGCCAGTTCCTTCTAGGCTTTGTGTGCTTATCACTTTCGGCCACATCATCGCTGACCGTGGTGAGATTGTGGTCAAACACACACAGGTATTTTGAAAATAAAAATCTTTGAAACGAAAAAAAAATATTCAATTCGAATCTAAATTATGCATCTATCAATTTCTCAAGTGCAATTTAATCTGTGATAATAATTTCAAAATTTTGGTTGTAAAACTATAAACAAAACCATTTTACATCAGTTTTCTGTAAGCATCCGGTCCCTCTAAGTTTGGGGTTGCGTGACCATTCGAGTTGATAAGTTCTCGGCAAAAATTTCATCCAAAAATAGACACATATGGTACAGAATAATAAAATATATAAGCCGCACTAAGCCTACTTCCCTCTATAAATATTATATCTACATCATTATAGAAGATAGACAAGTGAGTGAAAATTATATTCATGTATGTTGTTAATTTATGTACGTATAAGGGTCACCGCTCACTGTAACAGCACGGCTACGCCTCGGCATTTACCTTATTTATTTTATGTATGCGTTAAAGTAAATTTTACAATGACTAGATAAAATAGTTGACGCCTCGCGGCACGCGCGCTTGCCACTACAAGCCACTAGTCCTGCTGACCACACGCTTTCAGCGAGCGGTCCGCTACCTTGCTGCGTGACGCCAGCAAGCGGTATCTTGCCAAAGTCACGCCACCAATTTCACCGGCGCCGCGCCGCCCGTGAGCTGCCACCTCGCAGGCGCGTAGGCGGCGCGCTGGCAGCTAGTAGTTGCATTGAGTTGAGGCGGTGCCGGGCCGTTGCTGCGATGGAGCGATGCTGACATAGTGGGCGATGACCGTAAGGTATCATCATGCCTACTCTTGTAGTTATTGGGAATTGTGTTACAGCAGTGCGAAGATTAACTTTTATACAATCAGTTTTAATTAAAAACAACCTTTGTTTTGATAGAAATACTAGACGGTCTTTATACCATTTTAAGCACAAAACACGAACCTGTGTGTTTGTGTGCTTTGTTGCAAAAGAAACCACTTTCACACATTGTGTAGTATCGAGGAAAAGAAGAGAGGAGAAATCCGCTTACAATAGTACCGAACGAACCAATTCAGAAAGTGCTTTTGAATTGATATATAACAGTACCGACAAATTACTGCATCTAAATGTTTAGTGTATCCTTGCAGAGCGCGCGTGTTCTTGATCTCTGGACACAAATAGATCATTAGTCTACTAATTTAAATTACCTACCTTGATCAATCATAAAAACTATCAAAAAGTAAAAACATGCGTGTAATCCAGTGTACTTTCTATCCCGGAAATGCTCTATTACCCTCTAAAACACTAAAATAACCACGTGATAACTAGCATCATATAACCAGGGTTATGTAGAACTAGGGTTGCCATCCGTCCGAGTTTTCCCGGATTTGTCCTAGTTTAGAGGGCGTCCGGGGAGAATAAAATATGACTAAATTTAATTTAAATGTCTTTGAAAGTAACTAAAAAGTTGATTTATGAAATTTTTAACTGTTTTTTAATAAACTAACTATAAAATTTTTTTTGATATGTTCGGGTTCTGGGCTCTAAAATCCGGGGTTTTCACGCGTCTTGTCTTGGTTGCTAAGTTTTAGAGATGGCAACCCTAAGTAGAACTTAACTTTCTCATGAATTAATAGTGGGTAGGTATATTTTAAACGTATTCAAGCTGACATCAAAGTTGGGTGATTGGAAAACTTTACCGATCACGACCTCCAACCTACCCGCACCGCCGCGTCTAAACTGTTCACATCTGTATAAAGAGGTGCATTCATGAGGCGCAAGCCACATAGAAACTGACGTGGTATGGACCTCCGATCGTATTCGGTGAGTTCAAATTGCGTCATTATTTCCGTGCGTGTGAATCGCAGTGACGTTCATTTTGCCTCAAAATTCCGCCAATTTCCCACCACTGAAAATGTGCTCTGATTGGCTAACTCAAGAACACGCGATGCAGTGAATGTCCTTATTGTTCAAAATAAGTGCAGAACACTGACTAGTTGCGGAATTGGATAGCTCAGTATTACTTCCTCTCCATCCAAAGGTTGCCTGGTAGAGATCACTTTTAGTGATAAGGCCGCCCATTGTAGCACTTTCACTGTTCGTTTTAAGTTTTGTTTGTAATAATATGTTTTGGTGTAACAATAAAGTATTATCTATCTATCTATCTATCTACTTTTTATTCTAAAGGGATTTTTCGTCAATGGTTTTGTACGAAATTTTAATGGAATGGAATGACACCCGTGTCAAGTCCGCGCCCGCGCCACCTCCTATGTGGCTTACGCCGCTTATAAAGAGTGATAAACATAGAGGAAGAATATACGTTTGACTGTTTGACGATCCGTGCGGGCGAGGAAAATAATATAAATCTATTGTTATTTTTTAACCGCAAGTCAAGGGAATATTAATAGTGATAGCGTTAACATTACCATGTGCAAAGCGTGAGCATTATGAGATGCATTCATAGATATATCATAGACTAGAGATTTACTGTCAGAAAAAATTTCGATTTCTTCTAGTTCCTTGTCATTCATTCTCGGTAAAAGTAAAAAAAACGAGAAATTGGCATTCATTATATTTAGTCGTTCAAACTGTGAACAAAGGAAAGCTTTGTTTAAATTCACAAACAATTAAGAATGCAAAAACAATTAAAGTTAATTTTGCATGTCAATCGTCGTTGAAACATTTAAGGTCATTTCACTTGCTCCCACGAGCACAGGCAAGGAATCACGCTCAGTAATGGCCCGAGCGTGATTTGATTTCGTGCTATGCTATGTTATTCTGAAAAAAGTAAACCATCTCGATAGTCAACTCGCAACACTTAATTTGACAGATGAATTATTCGTTTGTGTGAGATACGAGATGACTACCGATTTGGCGGCCATTTTTTTCCAGAATACCAAATCCTTCTATCATCACTCGGTGGCGCTAGTGTCGAACTGAGTCATTGCAGATTCGAGTGATAAAGCATTGAGCTATTATTACTACGTAAGAGAAGCTATCATAAGCAAAGGTTATGTCCCATTTTTATAGAGTCAACTAATGTTCTCTTTAGCGCTAAAACAATAATTAGTCGTCTAAGCAGACAGTAGAAACACGTAGCGCTGTCAGAACGCTTTTAGGAGTATTTTTCTCGCACACACCGATCACGATCCCATTGCAACTCCACTACCATTGAGCCAATGTGCGATGTATGCTTACTAATTTCGATGCTATTGTATTAGTACACTACCAAAACCATCAATCTGTAATTTTTTACATCACTGGTAGTTGATAACACAATAATTGTAACAGTGTTTAGTAGAGCTTGTGGTTTCACTCGTGGTCCACGGATTAATTAAAGACTAAGAGACCTTAAAGAATTATCCATCTTCGATCTAACTACTTACAATGGTGTCATGAGAGTCTTTGTTGCTAAGAAATAAAATAGATCTCCGCTTTACTGTAGCCTGCACACATATCCGCTTAGTTGCGGTATAAACACCTTAGCCCCTAAGCCTTTCCTTTCATCGCTCTTCTAATTCCGTTTCAGTGAATTCCGCCACGTAACATTAAACAGGACATTGATTGTCTCCATTTTGATCCTTTAAGGCGGCCCTCTGTGGCCGGCGCAACTTCAACGCAAGCATAGTCTAAAAGCTTGTTGTTTCATCCAACGTAATGTTTGACTGCGAAAAAAGAGAGACAGCATCAGAGCCGTCGGTTATCAGTCGGTAAATTCCGCTGATCACTCGCGGCCGCTTTGCTAGGTCATCATTCATGACTTCACATATCATAAAACTTGTTCCAGGCGTATACTTCTTGTGAAAAAATCTTACAAGTTTGTAAAAAAAAAGTTAGTTATTCAGAATCTCCAATACATTGGCAAGCCTGGAATCTAAATGTTTTCTTTACTTTTAAAATTTATAGGTACATTAGATATGGCCAAAGTTCAGGTAAAATTTGAGCAAAAACGCTGTTTTTCGGAGGCTCTTACTGAATTTGTTTCACATTTTTTTTTTATTTCGCCTAGATACACGGCTAGATATAGTGTACAAGATACTAATTTGTAAAAAAACATCTAACGAAAAATGTTTAACAACGCCATAATAAGTACAGAGGTTTTGTATGGAAAGTATGGCGAATTGAGTGCTCTTAACAAATAGTGAATTTAATTTATCAATTTCAAGCGTCTTTATATGGAAATCTCGTAATTTGTTGGGAATTTACTAATTACTTATGGTTGTCTGTATTCGTTTTGCATTCAAAAGGTATAATATGCCCGTTATTAATTTATAAGGAGCCAATTTTAATTAGTACTTTGCAGCGTCAGACACCGTTTTGTAAACATTGTATGTTGTAAATACATTGACCGAATCCTGTCCCCCATAGTACAGGCTCTTGCCTAGCTTATGGGCTGATGGGCTCATTGTGTGCATTAATCGTGTACTGCTAATCAAATATATGTGTCTAATGAATAAACTATTATTATTAATTCACAAGAAGGACGTCTCACAGGCAGTTACAATTGATGTTATAAATTAAAACGCAAAAGATTACCATCAGACACTCAAAAGGAGAGAATCCCCATCAAGGGAAGTGGACTATATTGCCGATTTCTTACGACACTTGCGAGATCAAATCAATTGACCCCATCTATACTTGTAGGTTGGTAGATTAATTTAATGAGTCACACAGTCCATATACAAGACAAACATACAAACCTGATTAAGAACTTTTAAAAGTTACCGTTTGAAAAGTAAACCAAAAACTTTCTTGTTCGTTAAAAGTTTTGACTTTTCTTTCAATTGACCCCAAAAAACCGGGACATTAATATTAAAGTGAGTCCCGGTACCCTTCACCTGGGGTTTTACCGGGACAAAATGTCTCAATCAAGATTATTTAAGACGACGCCGACGTCGCAACTTTTGCTAAGTTCCCTCGCTTCCTTTGAAGTTTCCTGAGCCGCCTATTACACGGTCGCGTAACTTTTTGAGTAGGTCTAGTATATCGTTGGGCGAGCTTGTAGCAGGTTATTACCTCAACGTTTCAATGCAAACGTCTGATCTGAGGTAACGATGACGGAGAATAATATTTGGGTAATGGTTAGTATAGTTATTTTATATTACTTTTATTTATTGGTTCCAATTTCAAGTTTATTTACAACAAATATGTACAAAATACAATCTATATATAGAAAATTTCCTCAAGCGTGCCGCTGCTTCCCATTAACGGCAGGGTTCCCAGAAGGCTGGCAGCGTCCTCTTTGGATAGCCAAGCTGACGCTACCCATTTATTGGTTAAAAAGTACATAAAATATAGATTTGTAATACGATGCAAGGAGGAGGTCCTTGCATCGTATGCCTTATTGCTGAGAGACGTGGCTGTCAGGAAAACACTATGGCATTGTCCCAACTCTAGAGACAACCATCAGCGTCACTTCGCCATCTTCTCCGCGATAATTTATCAGTCTCATGTTCTTTTATACTGTATCTAATTAATTACAAAGCTAATAAATAATTATAGTTTATTGTGGATATAATTCAAATTACTGGGCATTAAGTTACAGTGACCTTTATGGATAATCTTCTCGTGAATGTGTGGATAGCAGCACATACACTGGTGTCCAGTGTGGAGCGTATTGGGTCGGACCAACGCATCGTATTCCGTCCCCTCGGCCTATTTTTATTAACTGTGTTATCTCACCATGGTAAGTGATGATGCGGCCGAAGGTGGTAAGCACCTAAAGCTTAGAAGGAATTGGCTCTCAAGTGCAGCTGTCGAAGCACACCAATAGTTGCTTGGCGACAGATTTTCAACTTGAGGGTGGTAGCCAGACAGGCGGGTAAAGTACCCTACCTAGCTATGGTTTCCTCACGATGTTTTCCTTCACCGAAAGCTCAAGCTCAAGTTTATTTTAGGATTCGAACCTGGGACCTTCGTCTTTTCTTCCACCTTGCAAAATATAATATTAGCCCGGATGATGGACGCTTGCAGTTGGGGTGTCACTCGCACGTTGCTGCAAAAGGTATCATATCCTGCTTACCATCAGGCGGGCCGTATGCTTGTTTGCCACCTTAGTGGTATGGTAATGGTACCATGTTACGTTGCGGTGTGATATAAAGCCGTAATTTCGGGCGTACGTTTTTGTGTATACAAAGGTATTCACAGAATTTGCAATTTAAAATTGTATAAAGATAATTTTCGTCAACTCGGCGACATAAAGGAGGTAGTTGGAATTCCGTCATCATTATCGTATCTCGTTATTCCGAATGTCGATAGCCATTTTATTCGTGCCTTTTAATGTAATTTTATCCTTTGTAAGTTTAATTTTAATAAGGAGTTTATTTTTAGGATATACCTACTTATTTTTTATAATTCTTTGTGTATTTTTGAGCAATAATTAACAACAAGTATGAGAAAGGAGCATTGATATTATAATTGGACTGTTTTACCAAAAAACCTTAAACCGACTTCCAACTACACTAAGAAGTAATCAAATCCTGATCTGATGACAATGGGACCAAACGGGAAGTGCAAAAAAGATTTTTCCAAATCGGTTAATAAATGACGGAGATATGAGGTAACAAACATAAAAAATAGAACCAAATTGAGAACCTCCTCCTTTTTTTGAAGTCGGTTAAAAATAACTAAACAATTATTTGACCAGAAAAACAATTTCAGTTACTTATGTGCAATTAATTATTGACCGAGCGAGCCAAGCGTCTCCGTTTCAACTTGGACAAAAATGCTTTCGTATGTCTGTCCAGATGTCCGGATGTCTCTCTACCATGAGTTATCTACACTAACGTAATATAAGTCGCTAGCGACTACGGTGAAACATTTTCACACATGCGTTGATTTTCAGTTTGCCCCAATATTTAAATAATATATAAAACTAAATTCTATTATGCTCCGTGCCCATTTAAATATAATTACACTTACATACATTCAATTAACCAAAAAGAGCACAATAGGATTAAATATTCATACATTTTTATTCAAATAACGTAATAAAATTCGTATAATTTAATTACTATGGACAGGTGGTCCCTCATTAGTTAATGAATGGGGATATTTGAGCTTAATATACATACTCCATTGTTTAAATTTAAAGTTTCAGTAAAATAAGATATAACATTATCGTTATGAAGGCTCGTAGATTTATTTCGGGGTAATTCAGATATACTCGCTCGTGATGTAGCATGATTAGCCGTTCAAATTTAAGCTACCACCGTCGTGGTTCGTACCTGGATGGGTAGCGGTGTTTCGGAAGGCACGTAAAGCCGTTGGTTCTGGTTATCACTTAATTGTGACAGTAATTAAGCTAGTTGGATGCCTCTAGGCAGCTTGATTCCAACAGTAGGTTGATCACTAGCCTATCTCCACCGATCCGCAGTGGGCACGCGTGGTGGAGTATTGCTTAGTCCCTTTCACCCTCATTTGTGAAAGGAGGCCTGTGCTCAGCAGTGGGACATTATAGGCTGATGATGATAATGAGGTACCGAGAGTTCTACTGAATCTAATAACACCTATTGTTATAGCTTTCCGTTGGGAATGACACAGTGAATAGCGGCAGGATATTAATGTAATAAAATCGTTCCTATCGAATAGCAACCGATAAAGTTAATCTATTAAACTATATGACGACGACAGCTCAGTGGTAGTGACGTCGAATGCCGTGGGTTCGAATCCGACAACAAGATACGGTGAAGCAAATGAAACTCGGTGGTGCATTGGTACTTGTTAGTACTCACTTGGCTGGCTGCCACCCTCAATCTGTCGCCAAGCTCCTATTGGCAGATAATTTTCTTCTTCTAATCTACACTTGTGAACCAGTTCCTCCTAGGCTTTGTGTGCTTACCACATTCGGCACATCACCACTTACCATGGTGAGATTATGGTCAAAAACAAAGTAAAAACAAATACCATTAATTCATCTTTGCGTTTTAATAAACTAACACTTTATCATAGATTAAATACTATTTATTTACAATATATGTACAAATTACAATCTATATATAGAAAATTTCCTCAAGCCTGCCGCTGCTTCCGATTAACGGCAAGGTTCCCAGAAGGCTGGCAGCGTTTCCTCTTCGGATAGCCAAGAACACGCGTTGGCGGAAAAATCTCCCCAACCGCTGGTCCCGGAGGCTAAAATTCAAAAGTAATATTTTATCAAACTGAACCTAATTAAAATGGGTTACTTGTGGGAGGACTCACATAGATAGATAGATAGACAGACAAACGTGCTACGGACGGATATTATACCAATGCTTTATATGTGTGACCATTTAGCGGACCACAATAACAATAACCTATATGAACGCCATTTGAGCCCCCTTTGAGCCCCTTTTGAGTCACCTGCACTGTCACGTGAAAGACAAAGGTATTTCGCACATAAAGGTGTCAAC
Source organism: Polyploca ridens (assembly GCA_951394255.1). Classification (NCBI taxonomy): domain Eukaryota; kingdom Metazoa; phylum Arthropoda; class Insecta; order Lepidoptera; family Drepanidae; genus Polyploca; species Polyploca ridens. The sequence goes on along the minus strand of OX596269.1, from coordinate 6,207,305 downwards.
ACACCGTCGGACGGCGCGGAGTGTGACGCTGACACTTCCTGACAGTGTAACAAAGGCCTTACACGCGCTTACCGCCTCAGTAAAGTTTCGCAAAACACATAATGGCCAAGTTTGTTTTGGGTGTCGGGCGAGATTTTGTTTTGTTTTCATTGTCTTTACATTTTGGTTTGTGCTTTTGATTACAAAAACTTTAGGATAACTTATTTCATGATTATCTTTTAAAAATTTTGGTAAGTGCCAAAATATGAACTGGAGGACGTTTCCATCAACGTTTACAAAAAAACTGTACCTAGAATGTACCTATATGTAGTAGGTGTATCAGTAATCTGGTTTCCATAGTACAAGCTCTGCTTAGGGATCAGATAACCTTGATTGTTTGTATAAACGCGCTAATCGCTAGTCGGATTCGATAAGAAGCTACATTATCCCCATCCAATATCAATAAAATGATGCCTGTCCCTCTAAAAGGTAATTAGACTCTGTTTAATTTCATCACGGTTATTGTGCCGAGCCTTGAAAACAAACAAAATTCAACATTCACATTTATAATATAAAGTTATGAATCATATTTTTTCTGAAGGAAGCTCTTTTGATACCGCAGAGTTCGAAACAATTCTGGTTTCAATGTGTGAGGATGGATTCCTCGTCGATGGCGATGGTGGAAGGTAGCAGTGGGCATCATCTTAGAAAAATCTACAGAATACTTTCCATTGTACAAGCGGTAGAACACACATAAGGAGGCAAAGTCTCTCCTCAGATTGAGGGGCTCTAAACCGTCTGTGAGCTCGGGATTGTCGACAATTCTAGCGGCACGTCGCTGAACCGAGTCTAAGGGCCCAAGATGGTATCCAAGTGCCCCCGCCCATGGATGTCAATTACAGTATTCCATGTTAGGCCGAACATCCAATTTTCCTCATAAAATATATTTTGCAAGAACCCTTTTGAACGAACGTTATTATTTTTTAACGTGATAAAGAACAAAGTGGCGTTAAGGCGACGCGAAGAGGATTTTATCCAATAAGTAGATATAAAAGAGATCTGAGAGGGAGTAGTGGCCGTTTAGTGCGATGTAGGTCACAGATACTGTACGGGATTATAGTATTTATGATGTGTGTATTTAATATTTATAATGCTAGAATACTTGTATTAACACTTATATCTCAGAGTATATAAATACTACGTACAACATATATCATTTAGCATAAGTGTTCAAATTCAAAGGCTACCGTCTCTGTGGCCACCAGTTGGCGCCCCTAGCGAGTGGGTATAATTAATAATGGTGCCGATTCTGTTGTACATCAAACTAAACTAAACTAAATTAAAATTGACCTTATTTTAATTAAGTTTTTTTTAAAAGCTATTCTGTTGTCACATCGAACTAAATTTAAATTTAGAAATGACCATGGATTTAATATACAAACAGGATTGAACTCTCCAAAAATTTTATCATACAAAAATAAACCATAAGTCATGCACGTTAGGGTTTACTTTTGTTAGTTATCTTAGCCGAGGCAAAACGAGCCGAGAGAGATAGCCCGAACCGAGGCCGTTTGTCCCTTTTCCTCAATTGCCAAAAGATAAAAATGTTAAAGATGGTAGAAAATATTTCACCACAACAAGTAAAATATATTACGTATAAATATTTTTTTGCTATTAAACTAGTTTTAAATCATTTTATTTTGTAGGTTTACATCTGTACATAATAATAAATAATTGTATTTAAGTAAAATAATCAAAATAATATGATTGTTTGGTAGCTATCATAAAATTATTCTGGTAGCACTGAAATCTGATATCAGTGGTGTCATGGCAACATGGCGACTTTTTCTGTTGTTTTGTGGAAACGCATTTTAAGTTCTAGCTACGGTTTTTATACTTTTTATCGTGAAAATGGTGAAAAAAAATTGTATCAAGACATGTAAAAGTGAATCATGTGCTGGTTGTGGGATTTTATTTCACAAGTAAGGAATAACGATGATTTTATTTACTAACAATGGTGAGTCATAAGTAGTTTGACCATGGTTTATTTAAAAAAATTGTAGACGGAAGACACTAAAGTTAGTGTAATTCTTTTTAAAACTAAGTATAATGTTTATTGTGTGTTGTAATGTGTACCTATTGTATAAATTATTTGTACCTATGTATCGCATAATTGAAATAGCATTATTTTTTATGTTTGTTACAGCTTTCCATCGAAAGAAGAAATGAAGCAAAAATGCAATTTTGATGCGATTAAAACAAATGTTTTCCACAAGATTGAAACATCTTATTATTCCACCGCATCCTTTCCAATGCATAACAGATGAAGAACCGCAAAAACTGTAACTAGTAAAAGCATTGGCTAATAATTCGTACCTATTCACCACGCGAAATGTAATGCATTCAGAAACTTAGGCAGTGAGATTGGCCTAAGGCAGAAACTAAATAAAACGATTTTGTTTAGCCGTGTTTAATTTTAATAAATACCTACTTTGTCAAGCACATTCGAGTTTTATTTCGCTTTGCTTTATTTTAATTCCCAAATAACAGCTCTGTAGAGCAAACTGAAAAAAGAGCAAGGGGAAAAGCCGTGGTCCCAGAACGAAATTCTGCATGCACCCTTGCCTATTCATACGTAATATTTGATGATTCGACACAAAACGTAACTCAAAAATTAATCATAACTTTTCTCAAAAACATGGGTATACACGGCTACACATCAAGCTATACATTTCCAGTATAAACTGATCTCGCATTGTATAGGATTTCTGTACAATGAGAGGTCAGCTAATATTGGAAATTTATATCTTGATTAATCGTGCGTACACGATTCAACACCCACATAGAACATAACAATGTTCAGTTTCAAATAATGGGTTTTCGCGAAAAAGTATCTCGATATCTATAGTTTTTCATTATGGTTTTATCTCTTATTTTTTCTATAAATTATTATTTCACTATTTTAAGTAACATAATGTTAATATTTTTGTAATACAAACAATAATTTGTAATCAACTAGTGTCAAAACGCCACAAACAGACAAAATTGGAGGAACTTTGCAATGCAGCGATTGTGCGCGAAAGGGACTAACAATGACCACGACCACTCTGCCAAGAGTGCACGACTAGGAAGAAGAAGTGTCAACCGGACACAAATTATCTCTCAAATCCAACTTTCCTGTTCGTTATAAAAATGTTTGGTCACCCTATTAGAATGGGATAAACAGCCTCGGTATGCGTTATCTCTCTCTGCTCGCGTTTTTGGCCCAAGAGCTCAATCCTGTTTGTATATTAAATCCATGGAAATGACAGGATTAATTTTGATTTTGACAGGTCCTAAATTGAATTGATGAGTGCTACCAGCAAATAAAAATAATGAACGAATGATATAAATTTTAATGGAAGAATAATTAAAAATAAACATTTAGTTCATAAATATCATTGAAAAATATATAATAATGGCAAGAAAAGCGTATATATTTGTGTTCTTTTCCAATAACGCGTAATAAAGTATGTTGAATATCTTGATTACCTGTGGAATATAGGCTTAATAAATATATTTTTACCCTGGCGAGTTTAGTACCTAGTGTAGTAGTTTTTTAATCCTTAAAAGGATAGGCAAGGGTATTCAACCATACAGCCTTTTCATATGATGTTATTTCTTTGAATATTCTGTTTTGTCGATTTCGACCGTGTGGTGGTCGAGTTTTAGTAGTTTTTTCTTCTTAGTTTTAAGTTTGGCAACCAAATCCAAATTAAGACTTATTTCTGCCAGTGTCGAGTTATATTATAATTTCCAGTCACAAGAATTATCACTTTCACAGTCCTCCGTCAGTCACCGTCCATAAAAGTCATGTTTTACTACAATAGTGGTAAACTTGAAAAGTCACGATACACATAATTTATTTCACTTCACTGGTGCACATGGATGATCTTTATTGGGTGAAATACCACCGAAAATACACAATTAAACTCAAAATACACGCATTCATGAAAATAAAAATAAAAACGCAACGTCATTCTGCAAGTTCCTGCCAAAAAGTCCTTTTAGTTGTTAGCTTTGCGACGAATCAGCGATAGCCGCAACCACTTATAAATGCAAAGCAAGTTTTATTAAGTCCATTTTTTATGATTCGCTTGTGAATTTGTGATGTCATTGAAATACCCATTTTACAAACTACTTATAGTCCTACAAACTTTTTTTTTTACTGTTTTATAGGCTGTGTTTGACCGCAATCTCACCATGGTAAGTGATGATGCGGCCGAAGGTGGTAAGCACACAAAGCCTAGAAGGAACTGGCTCTCAAGTGCAGCTATCGGAACACACCGAAAGGTGCTTGGCGACAGATTTTCAACTTGAGGGTTGTAGGAAGCCAGGCGGGTACTACAAAGTACCCTACCACCATGCTATGGTTTCCTCACGATGTTCTCCATCATTGAAAGCTCAAGCTCATTGTAGGATTCGAACCCGGGATCTTCGTCTCAGTATCCGACGTCACTACCACTGAGCTATCAACACTTTAAATTTATCTGACCCGGTGGTCATTAGAGGAACTAACGACGCCATTTCGAAATGTCAATCGCCATTGGTCAAAGAGAATATAAACACTAGTTTCATCGGTTATTTGTTCCACCAATAGCGATAACAGCGACTCTCTCACCGGGCCAGATAAGCTTATGGCCCTATAACAGGGACATTCTCACCGGGCCATATAAGTTTGTGGCACTATAGTGGTATATCATTGGAAGTACAAAAAAATAAAATTAAAACTTCGATGTTCACGTTTTGTAGTCCAGTGACGTATGTAACATATCCCTATCTTGCTTCGTCCTTAATCTTATATGCAAATATTTAGAATTATGAATAATCCAGATCAAAATATCCACTTTCCAACACCATTTCTATAGGACTAAATTTAATCCACATGTAATTAGATGACGACTAATTTTAGTTTGACATTTCTAATTTTAGACATAATTTGACGTAAAACGTGACCAACAGAATAGAAAAATTACACACCTAACTAAATTGAGTAACTAAAACGATATTAGTGCTGTCAAACTAAATTTTAGTTTAATCGTGCGCCAACTGAATAGGAAACGTCGATTTGACAGGACTTAACTAAATTTAAGTTAGGAATAGTTTAGTTTGTGCCAACAGAATCGGCACCAATAACCACCCTCCGGAACAAAACGGGTTCCGAAAAAAGGAGGAAATAAGTTTCCTTAAGACAAAACTCGCCTGAAACAGTGGTCGGTAGCGATTCGCAGGTATTCCCATAATAGCACAATTTGACGAATTTGTGAATGTCCACCATGAATAGCTCGCAAACTGTAACCCCCTTATTCATAATCGCTTTTTAACTAAATCAGTGTAATAGTGTGCCCCGTTTCACTCTTTCGATCAACAAATGTCACCTGTCAGATAAAGACTTCGGAATTTTAGCTAATCGACGTTTGATAACTTTATTTTATTATGAATAAGGGGGTAAACGTTCAGTAACATTTCACATTTCTAGAGAAGCTACACAAGCGCCTCTCGCGGATAATTGAAGCGCGGGACCTTACCGTTTGCAGTCTCAAGCGCGTTCCCGTGATGAAAAGTAGCTTATAGGCACTTGGGGATAATGTAGACGAAACAGCTGCTTGTCTAGCTAAAAGGTCAAGGTTGACGAGAACAAGTGTATCTGGTATTTAACATCATATTCAGCCTAATATTGGATGTCCACTGCTGAACACAAGCTATCCCCATTGATTTTCACGTATTGGAAAGTGCCTCACGGGACGACCTTCCGCCAGGTGGACCACCGACCAGCGCCCAAGTCTGCTATTACAATTGTCTTCCAATGCAACATATCAGTGGTGTCAAAATGTACACATTTTACAGTTTTGGTGACCACCAAACCACCAGATTTTCTACTGAAACTACAATCGTGCCCTAATGATCTTTTAGTTGTCAGTTTTGACAGTTTTTGTACCAAGATCCTTTTCATTCATTATGAGACCATTATGAATTAGTAGAGTGCGCACATCGGTTCAATGATAATGGAATTGCAATAGTATCGTGTCAGTATGTCATTTTAGCAGACTTGGCCCCCTTGTCAGAGTCTCCAATGCTAAATGCAAGCGGGCCAATAAATAACAAAAAATGTATGCTCATTTATAATTTCTCATTTTTAATTTGCACTTAAATTCTCTTTGCAAACACCTAACCAGCTTAAAATAAATTAAAGCCAATTTAAAACTGGTGCTAAAACTGCCCCAGACACCCCAGCAGCTCTGCAGTGGTGTTTCACGAATACTCCTCATTCATAACACGAACAACTTTATGTGCGTCCTAAATAAAAAACGCTATGGTCAGGCGCGAGTCGAGAATTACTTAAGGGGTTCCGTGAATTTAAAGTGTTGGTTAAATAACAATACGAGAATTAATAGTCAAGGTATAGGTTTATTATTGAAAACAGTTTGGTATTGTTGCATGTTGTTTTTGCAACTGTGTTTATTTTAGAGTAGCCTCAGTGGAGATAGGTTTCGCCTGCTGTTTGGACGTTCCGCAGGGTTCATGTCGTTCGGTATACCCGCCGACGATGCCAAGAATAGGGAGGCGGAACGTGTTTTCATTGATATTCCTCCAACAAAGATGGACAGACAAGGGACAGACCACTGACATAGACTAGTACCAGTCGTTCGTCTATAATGGAATAAGCAAAGGTCACACGTTTATACGGCCTAGTCCCTTGTGAAAGACTAGTAGTACAGTAGTGCCCAACTGATATAGCGCGTCGTGAATCTTCGTTCGCACAGAAAAGAAAGTATAGCCCCGAAGATTAACGAAAGAATGCTTAAAACTTACAATCAATCTTAGATCACTACTATAAGGTTCATAATACACTGCTGCTGTTAGTTCCGTCTCACTCGCAAGTCACGCCCGTCCGCACGGCGCGCGCTAACATGGCGGCAGATGCCGACCAATAGCATTTCCCGCGCTTTGAAAATGTATCTACTGCGCAGGTACATCGGTAAGCCATATTAGTTGGGTACTACTGTACCTACCTAAAGATATCCAGAAGTAGTGCACTCGATCTCTGTGAGTGCACACTTATGTTGTGATTAGTCATTTGATAGTTCGATTGTATAAAGTGGTTCCTTAATTGTACATGGCGTATCAGTATTGATTCTAATAGGCTTATGCATATGATACAATTAACTAAAGATTAGTTTGTAAAATTATAGATGGTTAGATTATTCAGAATAGCTCTTCGTAAGGGTGCTTGGATATGAGGCGAGATGACTTTTATTAAGAAATTGTACCTGCAAAATTAATGTTGCGTCAGGTTTTTATGCTGAAAATAAACGAACCCCAAATAATAAAAACTGCTGCTATGCTAAAAGTTACAGGAAAATAAAATTGGAGCTATGTTATTACCTGTTGAGTTACGACCTATAATAAAAGGGGTTCAGTTTTTATTTACAAAGTAAGGGAACCCTAAAATGAGCGGAGGAGTTCGTTGACTGAAAGAAGTTAGAAATAAAATAAATTCTCATTTTAAATCACTACTTGCGCTGGAAAATTTAATTTAGTTTTATGTTTGAAAAGGACTTCATTTGGTATGTTTATTAGTTGCAAATATATCGTCCTATTTTGTTTTGTTTGAGTTTGTAATACAAGCATACGGCCCGCCATTCAGCATATGGTAAGCGGTTACCGTAGCCATATGGACGCTTGTATCACTCACGCGATACCGACAGTTCCCTCCTCCCCAATGAGCTCTGGCGACCTTACTCACGCGCAGGAACACAACATAAAGTTATTTGTCTGTGGTATTCTGTAAGGTGGAGGTACTTCCAGTCGAGCTGCTCTTTGAGCGAATAAATGCTACGCTCTACCTCTCTAATTTTGGAAATTAAAACGAGATCTCACGATCCCATTGCATCCCACTACAATAAATTTGAACGTTCAGATGTTTGTGCGTCAATCACGCATAAAGGATTTAGAGGTTTGGCCATATTTTTGAATTAAGATACTTTTTATTCTGAAAAAAAATTATTGGACTGTTTTACAAAAAACTTAAACCGACTTCAAAGTACACTAAGAAGTAATCAAATCCTGATCTGATGACAATGGGACCAAACGGGAAGTGTAACCATTCAAATAAAAAAAGAATTTTCCGAATCCGTTAAAAAATGACGGAGTTATGAGGTAACAAACATAAAAAAAAAAAAAAAAAAAATTATACATTCGAATTGAGAACCTCCTCCTTTTTTTGAAGTCGGTTAAAAATAATAGATTCTCGGATCCCGGGACGGAAAGATAGTTATTGTATAAAATTGAAACACATTGTATTTTTCCTTACAGCGTTGTCGACTCCGATAATAATATAAGTAAAGACCCGTGTACACGTCTCTAGTTCCCAGCTGGAGTTCCCAGGCGTCGAGCGAATCTCGTAGTTTTATTTTATACGTCTGGAGACTTTCTTTTTAAATTAAAATTGTTGTTTTTCTTATACTCTACGATATTGCTATTGCAAGTAATAATAATATAATAATAATAAATCATATATTTCACTAACTTGAAACTTAATCTAAAAATACAATGGCTGGAGTACTCCTTTTAAGTAAAAGAACGCTCTTCCATGAAGCAGGTAAGTACAGAATATAAATAAATATAAAAAAAGTAAAAGTAAGTGTAAACATTATAAGGCGATGATACTCACTTGTATTGTATCAGTGGTATCGGACTTAGACGAAGGCCTCGGGTTCGAATCCTAATGAGCTTAAGCTTTTGGTAAAGGAAAACATGGTGAAACGATAGGTCGGCGGTAGGGTACTTTGTAGTACCCACCTGGCTGGCTACCACCCTTAAGTTGTAAATCTGTCGCCAAGCACCTGACAGACAGCTGCACTTGAGAGTCAGTTGCTTCTAGGCTTTGTGTGCTTACCACCTTCGGCCGCATCATCACTTACCATGGTGAGATTGCGATCAAGCACAGGCACTATACACAGTAAAAAGAACTTTATGGAATTTTGAATGGGGGTAAATTCGTACCAATTCTAGGCGTTGGGGTTGTATTAAAAAAAAATTGGACGTTTTGGAATATAACAATGCACGGCATTAGCCAACACCGTTCCCGTGTTTAATTAATTATTTAATTAATCCAACTATCCAATTTATATAAAAAATATGAAATTGAGTTTGTTTGTTTGTCACCTCTTTTTCTTTATCGTCTTAAGTATTTCAAAACGTTCACCTTTATCATCAATGAAAATAAGTTTCATAATGATATGACTAAAATCCGTGTTCGCTGGACATAAACATAACTAGTAGCATAAGTAAGTTTATTGTTTGTCAACAAATTTACCGTAAAACATGGGGAAATAACCGATAAATCGACGTGACTGCGATTATCCTGCTAACACAAGGTCGAAAACTTTTCCAACTGGCAAAATTTATCGTGAATCGATGATTCACTGAGTTTTCCTAATTCATTAGAATTTGACAGCGTATTTTATCTGTGGTGACGTCACTGGTAGGCATTATGGATACGCCAGACGATTTTTTGGCTCGACTTAAAACTGATTATCTCAATGTCCTTTTTTCTTGTTCTTCTTTTTATTAAAAAATCACGTAAATATAAATTGGCGTTATTAATTTAACCGACACAAACATTGCTTATTACGTAGGTACCTAGATTATGCTTTACCTTAGTTTAACAATGGTGATTATACTGTTGCTTACAAATTAAATTAGTAAAAGGCAGAATGGAGCGCGCGGAACACGAAAGTGAAGCCAAAAAAGCAAATACAAACTCAAAATCACCTGGTATTCGCTTTTATTTTGTATTTTTTTTTATACCACTATGGTGGCAAACAAGTTTACGGCCCGCCTGGTGGTAAGCAGTTACCGTAGCCTATGGACGCTTGCAACGCCAGGGGTATCACTCGCGCGTTGCCGACCCTGAAGAAATCTCTTCATACCCTTTTTGAAGAACCCCATGCTGTACTCCATTGGGAAAATTACGGCGGGGAGCTCATTCCACAATCTGAGCGTCCGCAGAAGAAAACTTCTTTGAGCCTGCACAGTTCGAAACAATTCTAAGCAATTCTTTTAGTATTTGCTTTTTTGGTTTCACATTCGTGTTCCCTTTGCCTTTTGTTCCTGTAATCTGAATTAGAAGCCATCAAAATGGATAATGCATGGGCATAGACAAATTTGACAGCTTTTTTACGCTATCCTTTTTTAAATAATCAATTTTTGTAAGAAAGAGAGATGAGATAGGTATTTTATTTCGATTTGCAAGTATTAACACACTGCTTGACATAAAAACATGGCTACAAGCCAGGCTTTTCTAACCGATTTTCTAAATGCGCTTGTTGCATGTCACGTGAGCCACCTGTGTACCACATGTCGTGACGTTTGATTAGTATATACCAACACGAACCAACATAATTCATGTTAGACCACGTGGTCAAATACACGTCAAATACACACGACATGACATGGACATGACAACGTTCGTCAGAGGATTATGTTATACAAGACTTTGACGTTCCATTTTCCTTTTGTTCTTGTAAATATATAAATTATATCAAATATATAAATATTATTAATTACATTTGACTAGCAAAGCATCGTATGAAATGAGTAATCCAGTTTCCTAAAGTTGACATTGCACTATGTTAATTAGGTAGGTACAGTAATACCTAACTGATATGGCGCGTCGTGAATCTTCGTTCGCACAGAAAAGAAAGTATGGCCCCGAAGATTAACGAAAGAATGCTTAAAACTTACAATCAACCTTAGATCACTTCTATAAGGTTCATAATACACTGCAGCTATTAGTTCCGTCTCACTCGCAAGTCACGCCCCTCCGCACGGCGCGCGCTAACACGGCGGCAGCTGCCGACCAATAGCGTTTCCCGCGCTTTGAAAAATCTTCTGCGCAGGTACATCGGTAAGCCATATCCGTTGGGTACTACTGTAATTAGGTATAATGGCCACAAAAAGGTTTTGTCATCTTTCTGTCGGCTTTGCCTATCTATCAAACAACATTTCAAGGCTGTATGGCCTGATCCTTTGCCAGCCTTTTATTTTTTTAATGTCATTCTTTTCACTCGACTTTATCCAAAACAACAAATTATAATTATGATTTATATTATCATATACTTACGGCATTAATAATTAAACTATTGTATCCAGCTTGTATCGATTCCATGCTTTTGCCAAGTGGTGTCCGGGTCATTTCAATTGTTAAACAAAGAGGGTTCAGTCTAGACAGAGGGGAGGTTCAGACACTCAAGGGGGATTTGTTCCATATACTGTTAGTAAAACAGATCTCCAGGTCATTGCACTTGTGCGTGTACGGAACCTCGTGAATTACATTCTAGTGCCAATTGTGGTGGCACTCAGCTGGTGTGTACTAGATTTCATGCTTCTTACTTCTGTAATAAGGTTTCTGAATCTGAGTTGAATTGTAGAGATTCTATGCTTGTAAGAATTTGAGGGATCTATGTAGTGTTTGAGCTTATTTACATCAAACAAGCTCTAAAAATAATATACTTCTTTCAAACACGCGGGAAACCATCTTGTTTCGATCTGTCAAACTCTTAATAGTCCTTTAGTGACGGGACACGCTGATGCGAAAGTCGAGCTAGTGTTGTGACCAACTCGACTTATCAGTAGGAATCTCTATTATTGTGACGGGTGCGGTGGTATTTCAAAACAATTTTATGGGGTTCTCATTTTTTAAGAAAGATCTTTTCAGTTTCATTAGTAGTTATTCTGATAAATTTATCGATTGGTAGTTTCTGAGATTATCGCGTTCAAATATACAAACTCCAGTAAATTAATGTAGAATCATACTAGTTTTCACCTTGCGTATTTATCCGCGTTTCTAGAGCCCTATCCACCAAATTTATGTAGTATAACCGTCACTTTTCATACATCAAACAAATAGTGCCACAAGCTTATCTGGCCCGGTGAGAGAGTCGCTGTTATCGCATTTGGTGGAGCAAACAACCAATGAACGTAGTGTTTATATTCTCTTTGACCAATGGCGATGGACATTTCAAAATGGCGTCGAAGTTCCCATTTTGACCACCGGGTCAGATAAGTTTGTAGGACTATAATCCAACGAAGCGCAATTACCTACGTTCATTTTGTTCGAATTCTATTCCGCCATTTCCTCACCACCGGCAATGCGCTGTGATTGGCTAAGTCAAGTCAAAGTCAAAGCCATTTATTCAATTTAGACCCCAGAAGGGCACATATGAAGGTCACATTTACTGAAGTTACTCGGCCTTCAACTGAGAAGAATCCGACAAGAAACTCAGAAAGGTTATATTTTTTTAATATTTTTTGGACTATCTGACTATGTCAGGGACATACTATACATTTAGATGCAGTGATTGGTCTATACTGTTATTAATCAGTGCAAAAGCAGTTACTAATTGGGGAATTGGATTACTCGGTATTTCTACTCTGAAGGGATTTTTCCTCTATGATGTCATACGTCATATAGCAAAAAGAGTGTTTTAAAACCAATGAGATACGGCGGTATGTTTTAAGACAGATCTGTGTACAAAATTTCATCCAAAGTTCAGCTGTTGATACGTGATTGAGGCGCAAACATACACACATCCAAATTTTCACATTAGTGTGATTAGTGAGATTCAACTTTGCTTAAGATACCAAATATATTTGAATTATTAATTTATTTTGAGAAAGTTGCTCTTGTTTCTAATAAACTCGTTCTATAGTCTCGAGGATTCCTATTGTAGAATTGCTACAAGACCGCGGAGACAAGGTTTTACTATTCATATTCAAGTAAATTAATTCCCGCTTTGCTACTTGGTAGTATTAAATTTCCGATAGGTACCTTCAGATTCAATTCGTTACGGATTTCAATTTAATATAGCTTGTATTATAATTATTTAAAGTTGAAAATTGATACAGTTTCTATCTCAGTTTAGTGTCCTTCAGTTCATGACTTCATCAGCCTATAATGTCCCACTGCTGAGCACAGGCCTCCTTAAACAAATGAGGGTGAAAGGGAATGGACAATAGTCCACCACGCGTGCCCACTGCGGATTGGTGGAGGTGGGCTAGTGGTCAACCTACTTTTGGAATTTTCAAGCCGCCTAGGAGGCCTCCAACCAGCCACAATTGAGTGATAAACGGGATCCGTACTTCTTCCGCGTACCCGAGGGATCTAAAAAACTTCGAGAAGAAATGTCAAGGAACACTTAAGGTCATCGCCAATTATGTCAGCACCGCTCCATCGCATCAACGCTTCGGCATCTACCTTGCCATGCAAGTGAGGCCTTTAAATCGTATGCGTCAAAGTAAATTTTACAATGACTAGATAAAATAGTGGACGCCTCGCGGCAAACGCGCTTGCCGCTAAAAGCCACTAGTCCTGCTGACCACTCGCTTCCAGCGAGCGGTCCGCTCCTTTTCTGCGTGACGGAAGCAAGCGGTATCTTGCCATAGCCGCGCTTCCAATTTCACCGGCGCCGCGAGTTGGCAGCTCGCGGCAGCGAGTGGTTGGATTGAGTTGAGGCGGTGCCGGGTCGCTGCTGCGATGGAGCGGTGCTGACAAAGTGAGCGATGAGCTTTATCGTCTTTTGTTCTGACAGTCACTAGTGTACGATATATCTATGAATGCATCTATATGGAAACTGCTCTAACCTCGCACAAGCTAATGTTGTTAACGCTATCACTCTATCTATTAATAATCTATTTATCTCTATGGTAGAGATAGTTTTTTTTTAATCTTTGTTCACCTATTCGCCGTACATGCCTCGTTCATAATCCTTTTGTAACATTTTGATTTTAAAGTTAATTGTCGGCATTATTAATATTTTATGCTTATTAGGATTTCAGAGGATATTTGGTAGCTAATTTAAATAAGGTAATAAGGTTTAAGCCAAATGGTTTTCGCGATAGCTTCATTTATTAATTTTATATTTGTCCGGGTGGGAAACGAACCCGCAACCTTAACGGTGGTAGCCTTTGGATGGCTAACCTTCACGCCAAGCGCAATCAACAAGCTATTAATACTGTACATAATAATAATAATAAAAAAAAACAACTATACAAATTCAGCACTTAAAATCCTTTCAATCGGTCTTCCATTTCAAAACGGTAATTTTCTATTTTAATCAACAATCAATTCCCAAAAACTGTCTAGATTTAAATCCGACCTAATTTATTAACATTTAAATGAAAGTGTCCTTAAAATTTGCATACAAATCGTTTATCTGTCTTGCCAAGGCCACCCAACCTTGTCTGTGAGTTTGTTCGATACACCGTGGAAACAGGCGGTTTAACTAGTTCAACCTAGTTTCAGTTTGTCTAAATATAAAGTTAGGTAATATTACAGTTCTTAAAATAAATATAGGTTTTGATAATCGATAATAATAATAAATATCCTGGGACATTCCTCACACACGGTCATCTGATCCCAAACTAAGCAGAGCTTGTACTATGGAAATCAGATAACTGTTTTTTTTGTTGTGGTTTATAATTATCTGAATTAAGTATGGATTTACAAATTCATACTTAATTCAGATAATTATTGATGGGCCAGTTTGCGGTTGGTTAATTTTATTTATTTATTTAACATGCATTTGTGTGTATGAATATGTCTGTATGTCCTTATTATGGGTATAATTATGTATATTAAATATATATTTACAAACAAAAAGTAGTAGTATATATATATTATATCAGTTATCTGGTTTCCATAGTACAAGTTCTGCTTAGTTTGGGATCAGATGGCCGTGTGTGAGGAATGTCCCAATATATTTTTAATCACACCTAGATTCAGGACATGCAGACGTGTTCATGCACACAAATGTATGTCTTCAGTGGGAATAGAACCCAAGACCGGAAGTGTGATAGATAGGGGCTTTAACCTGTACGCCAACTGGCCTGACAAAATAAGAAAAAAACTTTTTTTATTTGATTGTTCAAAAGGTTGATTTTGCAAAAATATATGCAATTACCTTTTTCAAAAATTAACACCCAGTTGGATCAAAATAAAGCAATTTACGAATATCTACAAAGTTACAGCGTATGCGGCAAAATAATTTGGGGCTTGCTTCAAAAAGTATTTGACCATTGAATTAGATTCAATGTATTTGACATTTGTTTACTAATTCGTAACATGATAAGTATAACGTGGACTTTTTGGCGGTAACTTGCAGTGACGTTGCGTTTTCATTTTTATTATTATAAATTCGTGTATTTTGAGTTTTATTGCATATTATCGGTGGTATTTTATTCAATAAAGATCAATCCATGTGCACCAGTGAAGTGAAATGAAATGAATCATGTGTATCGTGACTTTACAAGTTGTCTCAAGAAGTCCGTGAAAAGTTTTAGTACAACCACCATTACTAAAACATGACTTTTATGGACGGTGACTGACTGAGGACTATGTGAAAGTGATTTATTGTGACTAAAACTTATAACTGGAAAATGGCAAAATACACAAGCCGTGTGACGCCAACATATAAAAAAAGTATAACGTGAATGAATTTTGGTGTAACAGGTTTTAAATGTTGGAGTAAATTCCTGACCTTTGTAGTACATTTTTAATGCTGGCCAATCCGCATTTGGCACGCGTGATGGACTATGGCCTCACGTTGTTAGGGGCGGCTACCCTTACAATGGGGATATGAGATGATGATAAATTATGATGATTATGTGGTACTTACATATACCTTTATATATCGCTACATATATAGTACGCCAAAGTACGATCTAAAAAGATTTTATTATGAAAATGCTGTATAATAAATGTAATTATAATCCATACTTATATACTACTTATCAATACTATCTAACTAATCCTTACTATATAATTTATTTGTTACGCTTTCACGCCTTAACTACTCAACTGACCACGAAGAAAGGCACGCAGATAGTTTATGGTATGGAAAGGACATATACTACTTTTTACATGGCTGAAAATTATTTTCAAACAGAAAGTGCACTTAAGAACGGGCAAAAAGGAAGAAAAAACACATATTATACTCTATTTCACATAGGATGAGTCGTCAAGGTCAAGGGTTTTTTACCAATATCTAGTGAAATTCCATTTGATTACTCTGAAATAATATTCACAATATTTCGTGAAACCTAGCTCTATCATAGTATTCCTTTATTATATCGAAATGAACATTAACCATTGAGAAATTTAATAAAATACCATGTGTCACCGAACTCATGTTATTTGAAATAGACTATAGAGGAAATATTTTTTTATTTGATTTGTGATTTTGCTTTTGACCCACTGTTATTACGAAATAACATGATTTAGAACTTATGGACATTGATTCTGATTCTCAGCAAACTAATTTCTCAAATATATTGAGTACCAGGTTATTCAATGTATAGATAGACCACAGACATCTGTACTCAAAATAAATCTTGACAAAAATTTTGTCTGACATTGATTTGTTGTAGACAATGTAACGTCACGTGTAACCCTCTAAGGACACACCGTTTTATTGATCTCAGTACTTAGGGGTTATCCCGACCCTTAGTGAATAGACGCCTGAAGTGGTTTAGGGTTTGATGAGATAAAAATTAGGCTCTAGGGTACAATTTATCCATCGAGCTACATTAGGTTACTTATTTTTCATTTTATTTGAAAAACTAGCTTTTTGTGTGGTTTCACCTACCAACTCTCGTTTTACCCACTTGGGGGGGTTGAATTCTGCATAATGCAATGAAGTATATTAGTTGTACGTAGTGTTATTATTAACTCTATGACATTAGGAAGTGTACAAAGTCAGTTTCTCCTTTTATATACTAGTGAGACTTCGCACGGGTGCAATATTACCGATATTGCACCTCATGTGGTGTCATTGCACGCGCGAAATTAGCGCGTCCAATTAGTGAAATAATTTTTAAAATCCGAATTCCATAGATTAGCGCGCTTAAACAAACAAAAGCTCTTCAGCTTGATTATGTTACTAGCTGATTAATTAATACTGAGTAAGATCCGGATTACCCTCCGCATATAAACAAAGATACAAAATCCGCTAATATTAAATACTAGCTTCTGCTCGCGACTTCGCCCGCGTGGCCTACAGGAATCAAATGACATATTTTTCTACAACAATAAAACAAAACAACTTCATCCCGCTTCGAGGGTGGAATTATTAAAAACGCTGAGACACGTATACATTAATTTTCAATCTTCAGCCTAAACACAAAATTTTAAGTTCCTAACTTCAAAACTGACGGACTATCATACAAATTTCATCCCCTATTTTACCCCCTTAGGTGTGGAATTTCGAAAAACCCTTTCTTAGTGGATACCTACTTTTCACAAAGAATATACCCTCTAAATTTCATGTCTCTAGGACCTGTGGTTTAGGCTGTACGTTGATATATCAATCAGTCAGTCAGTCAGGACTTTGAATTTTATATAGTACTATATAGATTAGTATAGTACAGATAAGTATAGTAGCTACAAGCGTCATAAATTAATCAAAAACATGAACGAGTCCATCCTTGGCACATAATTAGATAGGTGGCCTGTCCGAACAGGGGTTAATTGCACGAGCATTCAGATCAGGTGGGATGTAGCGCATTTAAATAATTTCACACTCATTGTTTCCGACTGACCTATGTATTTGGTGGTTGAACTGAAGAGAGGAAAAATTTGCTGTCCCGCGCGGTTTCACCTGCATTCCCGAGGGATTGTATGTTTTCCCTGGATAAAAAGTTTCCTATGTGTTAATTCAGAACATATTCTATCAGTGTGCCAAATTTCATCCAAATCTGTTCAGTAGTTTTTGCGTGAAAGAGTAACAAACATACATACATACAAACTTTCGCGTTTATAATATAAGTAGGATTCTATATTTTAAAGGCTGTGATAGCCGGAGTGACGTTGGATACCGAGACGTAGGTCTCGGGTTCGAATCCTACAATGAGCTTGAGTTGAGGAAAACATCGTGAGGAAACCATAGCACGGTGCTAGGTACTTTGTAGTATCCTCCCGGCTGGCTACCACCCTCAAGTTGAAAATCTGTCGCCAAGCACCTATCGGTGTGTTCCGACAGCTGCACTTGTGAGTCAGTTCCTTCTAGGCTTTGTGTGCTTACCACCTTCGGCCACATCATCACTTACCATGGTGAGATTGCGTTCAAACACAGGATGTTATAAGCCATAACTAAAAAATATATTTATATGATATTAAAAGATCGCGTTTATCTTCTAACTAGTTCTCACCCCGCGGTTTTTCCCATGTTCCCGAGGAATCTTATTTTCCCGAGATAAAACGTATCCTATATGCTATTTCAGGTGCCAAATTTCATGACAACGAACCAACTCACTTTCGCATTTATTACTTGAGTACTAACGTGGTTTGTAGTACCAACCTGGCTGGCTACCACCCTCAGGTTGAAAATCTGTCAAACACCTACCGGTGCATTTATTCTAGCTGTATGTGCTTACCACCTTCGGCTATATCATCACCGACAATGGTGAGATTTTGGTCATAGTAAAAACATACATAACAACGTCTTTACGTTTCAAATAAATAAATATCCTGGGACATTCCTCACACACGGTCATCTGATCCCAAACTAAGCAGAGCTTGTATTATAGAAACCAGATAACTGATATAATACATATACTACTTTTTGTTTGTAAACTCAGGACATTCAGACATGTTCATGCACACAAATGCATATCCTGTGTGGGAATCGAACCCACGACCGTCGGCGTGTAAGGTAAACTTTAATCAACTGCGCCAACTGGCCCGTCTAAATACAATAACAAGCTCTTTGTAAACAGCATCAAATCCTTTTAAACTAAATGAAAAGTAAATAGATATCCAATAGTGGGTAATGGAGGGTTGCTCGAGCCGGCCAGCTTAATTGACTATACTGGATCCTAATCTGATTGCTGATGGAATCTGATCCGTTGCTATCTTATGGATCAACATTTTGTCGGTAAATTTATTTGATTACTTGTTTTTGAAATGGGTTTTAGAAACAAAGAGAAATCGATCCTTGCGAAAGTACTTTCGCACATTTCTTGTTGAATATTAATTAAGATATTTAGTTACAGAAGAACTTAAAAGATTTTTTATTTAGGTGCCGATCCCACTGTCTGGAGTTTGCAGTCTGAGTTCTACGTGCGTTCTCCTTGACCGTCGCGGTCGCTGTGTGCAATGATCAAAAGTGCTGCATAGATTACAGTGAACGCGGAACGCAGAGCTCTAGACCGCTCGCTGTGGGATCGGCGCCTTAGATATCATAGAGATATCACAATCCTTATCCCTCAGCCTTATCCTTAACACTATGCCTGATAGAAAGAGACGCATACAAAATATCAAAGTAAGTCAAAAATTAAAACGAGTACAGTCCACAAACTTATCTGGCCCGATAAGACAGTCGCTGTTATCCAATTTGGTGGATCAAACAGCCAATGAATTTGACCAATGGCGATTGAGATTTCAAAATGGCGTCATTATATCCTCTTGACCACAGGGTCAGATAAGTTTGTGGGACTTTAAGAGGGCATAGAGCCCTTCTTCTTATATGCCTGTGTAGCGTCCCGAGGGCTTTGGTGTGATTTGACTCTTTGGATTTGACATTTTAACAAGAAAGAAAAAGAAAAGAAAATTATTTCTTTTTTTAATAAATACAAATACTTATTTAGGTTTTAAAACATTTACTGCAGATTTCGACCCTTGGCCTGATTATATTGCAAAATATCTTGTCAAAGATTTACTAACTCTACTTTTAAGCGCCGATCCCACAGAGAAGAGTTTTAGATTTCTGCGTTCCGAGTTCTGCGTTCCGCGTTGACTGTACTGTACGCAAAATGTACTTTCAAAGGCCCCACGCCTTTGAAAGTAAAAAAGTGTATGATGTCAGTAGCGAATACTGCAGAACTCTAGAACTCTAGACTGCTTGCTGTGTGCACAATAGTCAACACGGAATGCAGAACTCGGAACTCGAAACTCTAGAACTCTCTCTGTGGGTTCGGCGCCTTAATTTACATTTTCAACTTTAAAATGTTGTATTAAATCATAAAATTGCATAATCGATATACAATTTCCCCTACGACCAGGTAAATCCTTCAAAAGAGTCCGTACCTCGTTAACCGTGTAGTCTGAATTATTAAAATGGCCCGTACGTCGCGCGGGCAAGTACTTATGATCGCCGATAGAAATTTTAATTGGTTCAATTTATGTCCGGCATATAGCATACGCTTCAAAAATTGCGAAAAGTGTTGTATATTGATGTTTTATAGTAAATTCCATCGATTTTTACAACGTACTTTTTTAACGTATGTTATGAGGAGAAATGAAAGCCACGTCACTAAAAATGTTATGAATATGAAAGTGGATGGATATACGGGAAGAGGAAGACCGAAATAGAGATGGATGGATGGTGTGAAAGATGATATGGGTAAGAAAGGAGTGGATGCTGGTATGACGGATAGAAGAGACGAATGGAAGAAGCGTACATATTGCGCCGACCACAATTGGGAACAGGGCAGGCAGATGATGAATTTTTTATCGTATTTTTTGTCGGACCGGCTTTCAAGTTTACCTGTTGAAACACACCAGTAGGTGCTTGCCAACAGGTTTTCAACTCGAGGGTGGTAGCCAGTTAGGCTGGTACTAGAAAGCACCCTACAGATTTGTTTCATATGCTCATAAAAGTCACAGGATTTGGAAGGGCCATGCCACCAAAGATTCTGAGTTTGTAGATCAGAAGTTCTACTTACCTTATAATCTGACATTGTGAAGGTACATTACATACTATTCAAATTCAAATTCAAATTCAAAAAGCATTTATTCAATTTAGGCCCTGATAAGGCACTTGTGAACGTTAACAAATGGCTCTACACCGGTTCCAAATACAACTTGAACTGAGAAGACTCCGGCAAGAAACTCAGCAAGTGTTTTTTTTTTTTAAATATGTAAATAGAAGTATTACAATTACAAAATATATATAAAAATAGCCTGCGAAGCGAACAATTCATTCAAATGCATTCTTGTCATCTACAAAATCAGAAACTTTATAGTACCCTTTCGTGCATAACTTCTGTTTAACTATCTTTTTGAATCTATGTATAGGTAGCTCTTGGATTTCTTTGGGTACTTTATTATACATTGCCCCTTGAAAGAGTTAAGGACTTTGCTGAGCCGAGTTAAAGGTACAGCAAGTTTGTGCTTATTTCTAGTGTTCAAACTATGAGTGTCACTATTCTTAGGAAAGTTATTTAGGTTTTTCCTCACATGAATAAGATTTTCATATATGTACTGTGACGACACTGTCATTATATTAATAGATTTAAACTTGTCTCTCAAAGAATCTCTAGGCCTTATTTTATATATTGCGCGGACAGCCTTCTTCTGCAGTATAAAAATTCTATTGATTTCGGCACCACTGCCCCAGAGGAGGATACCGTAAGACATCAAACTGTGAAAGTAACTGAAATAAACTAATTTTGCCGTAGATTCGTCAGTGAGAGCGCGAATTTTTCTCACTGCATAAGCTGCAGAACTAAGTCTATCCACCAATTTACAAATGTGAGGGCTCCATTGTAACTTATTATCTAAAGTGATACCTAAAAATACAGTTGTTTCAACAAGATCCAGTTTTTCGCCTTTAATTACAATATTTGTGTCCGAATGTCTCACATTGGGTAGACTGAATCTGATACATTTTGTTTTTTTCTCATTTAGCAATAAATTATTAATAGTAAACCAATCAACGACTTCAGAAAGAGCATTGTTCACATCGTCAGAATTAAAATCATGTCTATTCACTTTGTAAAGAAGTGAAGTGTCATCAGCAAACAATACTATCTCATGTTTTTTTTCTACAAGATATGGTAAGTCGTTGATGTAAATGAGAAATAGAAAAGGTCCAAGGATAGAACCTTGTGGTACACCCATAGTTACTGATGACCCAGGGGATACTTTACCATTAACTTCAACCTTTTGAATTCTGTCACTTAAGTAGGAAATCAAAAGATCAAGTGCAGTGTCTCTAACGCCATAGTGATGTAATTTGCTGATCAGTATTTTATGATGGACGCAATCAAAAGCCTTGGATAAGTCACAAAAAACACCGAGGGTGTCTCGTGAATTTTCCCAGGCGTCAAAAATGTGTTGAATAAGCTCAACACCAGCATCGGTTGTTGAGCGACCCCTAGTGAAACCAAATTGTTTACTGTGAAGCAGTCTATTACTATTGAAATGTACCATCAATTGATTGAGTATAATTTTTTCGAATACTTTACTGAATGTCGGTAGTATGGAAATTGGTCTAAAATTTGTAGGGTCGGATGTACTACCGGATTTAAATAAAGGCACTACTTTACTATGTTTCATAAGATCAGGAAACTCACCACAATCAATACATTTATTAAAAATAACAGCTAAATGAGGTGCAATACAATCAATTATAGAATTAATAAGTTTAACTGAAAGCCCCCATAGATCAACAGTGTTTTTCAAATTTAGAGTTTTGAAAGCTTTAATTATATCGCTAGAAGTAACAGTTGAGAATTTAAAGTCAACAGTACATTCTGTTACATTTTTCCTAAGTAAAGATACAGCGAGGGTGGGAGAAGAATTAAGAGCCTTGGTAGTCGAAACTGGAATATTGGTGAAGAATGCCTCAAAAGCGGCAGCAACATCTTGATCAGATTTGATTGATTTATCATTAATAATAAGTTGAAACTCATTATTACGTACTTTGAACTTTCCAGTTTCACTATTTATAATTTTCCAAGTCATCTTGATCTTATCTTGACTATTTTTAATTTTATTTCTTATATGTATTGATTTAGCCGCAGTACAAACGCATTTAAATGTTTTTGAGTAATTCCTTACATAATTTAGAAAAACAGCATCATGATTATACTGTTTTTCCCTATATAATTCATACAATTTTCGCCTACTTATATAAATTCCCACCGTCGCCCAGTCATTGAAGACCGTATTAGATTTCCGTTTTACTGTTTTTGAAGAAAACATTGAATTATACTCATTTTTGGTTAAATTAAAAATTGAGTTATAAAGTTCATTAACATTATTATTATCGTAAGGTACGTGTGGTAATTTATTAACAATGTTATTTCTAAATTTTTCAAGGCGACTTTCACTCATAGGAACACACTTAATATCTTTTTTTATCACTTTTTTTCTAGGCATATGAAATGAGACCAACTGGCCACAGTGATCAGAACTTAATTTACTTATTATTGACTTTGTTACTGGCTGTAAGTTAGTAAAAATATTATCAATGCAAGTTGCTGAAGTGGCAGTGATTCTAGTTGGTTCTAAAAAAAGATTTACAAGATTGTAGCACAGAAAAAGTGATTTGAGTTTATTACATATCGCATTATCCTCCAACAAGTTTATATTAAAATCTCCACATATTATTATAGTTTTATTCATACTATTTAGTTTACACAAAGCTTCATCCATACATTTTTCAAACAAATTGAATACTGCAGTAGGGGGTCTGTATACGCTCATGACAATGAATTGCTCAAGCTCTACACATGCTATTTCTATAGTTCGCTCAATAGATAGGCTCTGAATATCTATGCGTTCCTTAAATTTCAAATTGTTATGAATTATTATTAGTGAGCCACCATGAATAGAATCTTTTCTATTGAATGAACTAGCAACCTGGTGCTTACTAAAGTTAAACATGAACTGATGGGCCTTTAGCCAATGTTCAGTGATACATAAAATGTCAATATTATCACAGTTCAGAAATAACTCTAGTTCTAATTCCTTGTATATTCTGGTGTACCAGGTTAATATTACTTTTGTTACAGTTATTATTATACTTTTTATTACTCTTTATATCTAATAATAATGGGCAGGATACACTTATAATTTCATAGTTATTATTCTTATGACTAATGCTAGAGGTTGCCTCTATTGTCACATGTTCTAATTTAAATTACTACTAGTACTTGGAATAGGTTCCAATGAATCCAATCTATTTGGAATAGCTTCCAATGGTTGTAAATAGCTATGCTGCTCAATAGAAGCAGCCGTCCGAGTAGCCAAACAATTGGCTGAGTTAATATAATATGATAGCGATTCTGCTATTTGGCGTGGTTCTCATTTAAAAATAAGTATCTCTGTAATCAGTCCTGTTTTAGCAATATTAACTGTCAATTTTAATGGTAAATGAGGACAGGTCGTAACGCAACTTATAAATATTCAGTGCAATTTGTCGCCTGTCCGTGGACATGCCGTGTCAAGAGGCAGTGCGTCACGTCAGCAGACGGGTGCGGCCCGCCAGGTCTGTGAGGTGATTCATATTATTGCTACGGATTAATTAGAATTTATGTCAAAACTATCATTTAGATATTAGAACTATTTGGGCTTGGAGGAATTATCCATACTTAATATTATTAATGCGAAACAACTGTCTGTATCTTAAAAAAGTCAAACATAGTCAGATTGACGGGCCAGTTGGCGCAGTTAGTTAAGGTTCACCTTACGCGCCGCAGGTCGTGGGTTCGATTCCCACACAGGACATGCATATTTGTGTGCATGAACATGTCTGTATGTCCTGAGTCTGGGTGTAATTATGTATATTAAGTATATATTTACAAACAAAAAGTAGTATATGTATTATATCAGTTATCTGATTTCCATAGTACAAGCTCTGCTTAGTTTGGGATCAGATGACCGTGTGTGAGGAATGTCCCAGGATATTATTATGTCCCAGGATATTATTGCCCAAAAAATATTTAAAAAATGTAACCTTGCTGAGTTTCTTGCCGGATTCTTCTCAGTTGAAGGCCGAGTTCCGAACCGGTGGTAACTTCAGTAAATGTGACCTTCATATGTGCCCTTCTGGGGCCTTGAATAAATGGCTTTGACTTACTTTTCTACATCGAGGAAACATCCCTTTAGAGTAGATACCGAGCAATCCAATTCCGCAACTAGTAAGTGCTTTTGCACTGATTAATAATAGTACCGACCAATCACTGTATCTAAATATTTAGCATGTTCTTGACTTAGCCAATCAGAGCGTATTGCCGGTGGTGAGGAATTGGTGGAATAGTTTTAAAACAAAAACGGCAAAACCTATGAGCCGATCTCGAAGAAACTTTAGCCCCCAAATAGCCTATGCTATAGAAAGAGACAAGACTACTCTTTGTCTCTGGTTTGCAGGACAGCTTGTAAATAATTATAGCGGTGATAGTTTAGTGACATAAAATATCCGTAGCGAAGGTAGTTGGCTCGAATCCTGCAATGAGCTTGACCGTTATGCTGCAATCATTCATTGAATACATTGCACTATAAAAACAGACAACCCTATTTTATGTTACATAATTATTATCAACTCCATTACATAACACGTCAGTTCTAATTATAAAATTTGATGTGGTCCGTGCTCTTTGTAAATTAATCTAAGGCTAGTTACACATGCGTTAATAAGCTCGATAGAGCTCGAAATATTTAGCTAGGTAAAAGTATGTTATATTGAATCAGGCAGATTTTTCAATTTTAACTGTATGATATATTATAAAAGATTCAAAATACACTTTGGGTTCAACGGTAATTAGATCAACATTTTATGTCAATGTGATTTAACTTTAAATCAATCGTGGTACAGTAGTACCCAACTGATATGGCTTACCGATGTACCTGCGCAGAAGATACATTTTCAAAGCGCGGGAAACGCTATTGGTCGGCAGCTGCCGCCATGTTAGCGCGCGCCGTGCGGAGCGGCGTGACTTGCGAGTGAGACGGAACTAACAGCTGCAGTGTACTATGAACCTTATAGTAGTGACCTAAGGTTGATTGTAAGTTTTAAGCATTCTTTCCTTAATCTTCGGGGCCATACTTTCTTTTCTGTGCGAACGAAGATTCACGACGCGCCATATCAGTTGGGTAATACTGTATTTCTGTTATATTTAAACTTATATTTGAACATCGATTTTAACGTACTTACATTTGTAAGTACGTTAAAATCGATGTTCAACGGATTTCAGATGGAATTATGTCAAACCAATCCATGATGAGAGTATCTGGCACACTCGAGCTTACTGGAGCGTTAAATCTGGAAAAAGTCGACGGCCTTGTAGATAGGATGATAAATCAGATAGGCAACTGTTTAATGGTACACCATATTATGATAAAACGAGTGCGAAGCTCAAATCCGATCGAGATGGAGTTTCTGTGGACGTCTGCCACATCTAGGGGACACAGGATCATAAGTCAAGTAAGTCACATGATAAAAAAAAAACAGTTCCTACTTACATGGACAGTGTCACTGAGATCCCTCACCTTTTGATGAAGAGTATACGTTGGTTTAATCATAATCATAACAAAGGCTCATGCAAACCCGATATCAGAAGACTAATAGGAATGGGCAAAAATTCTATGAACAACTACAAGGTGAATAGGAATTAGGAATATCTCGAAAAGAATCAAGAGTGGTGATATCTCTGGTGTTATCAATATTCTTGTATGACTACGAGCCATGGAGTCCAAGGAAAGCCAATTGCGCATGCATAGACGCATTTGAAATGTGGTGCTGGAGAAAGATGCTACCAATCCACTAGACAGCACACCAAACTAATCTATTTTAAATCAAATACAGACTCTCTGCCGAATAATTTATATTCTTAGGCAACATAAAAATTTAATAGTGGATTCGATGTGAATGAAAGTGGAATGGAATTAAAACTAATATTATGACGAGGTATTGTGATGTAGGAAGTAATCATAAAAATGCTCATCCCATTCAGAAAATTCTTTCACTACAGTGCCCCCGCGGGCAATATCGCGAGAAAGCTAGTAAATTATATCTGAATAAAATTCAATCTTTAGCATATTTTCGTCTCGTCATAAACAGAAGTACTAGGCCAGTGTAAAACCATCCCTAATCCGATTCGAGCAACATTTCACAGTGCGGCCTCGCCCTAACGGCGGTCGCTCACGCAATCACACGCAGCACTGCCCTCTAATTGATAATACGCCTTATTTATTAATTCCAAACTTATATTTGGGTATTCTAATTTTATTATACTAGCTTAGGCCCGCGGCATCACCCACACTCCAGTCTTGCCAGTGTATTTATAATATTTGTCAGTAATTTTAATCAAAAGCAAGCACAATTAGAGCCCCTCAGTCTGAGGAGAGACTTTGTCTCCTTATGTGTGTTCTACCGCTTGTACAACGGAGAGTGTTCTAAAGAATTGTTCGACTTGATGCCCCCGGCTTGCAACCATCGCAACTCTCGCCATCGACAGGGAGTCCATCCTCACACATTGAAACCAGAATTGTTTCGAACTGTGCGGGCTCAATGAAATAAAGAAATAAACAATTTTATTTGCCTCACACCTTAAAATTAACAACATAGTGAAAAACGAATGAAAAGTAGAGAATTTGTGTGTAGACAAATTGGCCACCAGTGCACAGTCAGCACACAGTTGATTTTCAGCCGGCGCCAGTAGGACTTTCTGATTAATCATTGTAGATATAAGATTATTGCCTGTGTATATAATATAAAAAAACATCTTCTTGATATTATATAAGTTTTGCCTTGTATAAAAAAGGCCTAGTCAACACAAAAATTCTAGTACATACACGCCAGACAAAGGCCAGACGTAGTTCGGTCGATATCAAGCTCCGTCTACGGGAAGTAAACTTATTTGTAGGCAAACGGAATGCAATGATATTTCAATAAAAAGCCTTTGTTTGACCATCCATCAATATATATTTATTAACAACAAATATGTACATAACACTATCTATGTATAGACAATTTCCTCGAGTTTTCCGCTGCTACTGATTAACGGCAGGGTTCCCAGAAGGCTGGCAGCGTTTCCTCTTTGGATAGCCAAACTGATGCGTTGGCAGAAAAATCAACCACCGATGGTCTCCGGAGGCTTCGATCAAATTTTGATGACAAAGTGCGATACAAAAGTATAGTCTATAAATTAGTAGGTTGGAGATTGACATTTCAATTCATTCTTTGAGTGCCAATAACTAATCAACGGATAAAGTTTGCGATCTTCAAAATAAATTTATCTTTGGGAGGGTGGATCACAGATCTCTGTTTGTTGGTCCGTGCCAATAACCTAGCTATCCATTTTGACGTTTTGTTCGATCGCGTAAACAATCGTAAAATGCAGCTAAAATTGTTCCGTCGTAATATGCTGTTTTTGAAATATTTAGCGTTGATATATGTGATTTTTAGTTGAGGAAAGAAAGTGTTACTTATCGGTAATTTCTAGTGATAGTGACGATAGTAGTATGGAGATGCTGGTTCAGTTATCCGATTGGGAGACAGTGTTCGCGCTTCGTCACGAAGAATCAGAAGGGTGAACTTACAGATATAAATCTAAATAGATGACGCGAGTGTATGTATAGTATAGTCTCACAAATTTTATCTGGTCCGGTGAGAGAGTCGCTGTTATTGAATTTGTTGGAGCAATCAACCAATGAACTTAGTGTTTATATTCTATTTACCCAATGGCGATTGATATTTCAAAATGGCGTTTTTAGTTCCTCTTTTGACCACCGGGCCAGGTGCCCAATTCTCACTTCCCTCGAACTAGCCTTCGAATTGAACTTGCATTACGAGTTCTAGTTCTACCGTAAAATTTCGAGGGGCGGAGTCAATTCTTCGATTCCTGTATTCTCGGCACTAATCGAACTAACCTTCGAAATAAGTTCGAGTGTAAGGAGTAAATGTTGCCATTATGATGGATACAAATTGCACGATGCGTTTCGTTCCACTTGATAATTGCGTTTTGTTAATGTACGTGACAATGTAATATCTTAAATTAAAATTTAAAAGATTTTAATGAATATAAAATATTTAAAACAACGTTTTACTCTTATTATATCCTAATATATCCGGAATTCATAAGTTATCAATTTCATATAATAATTATAAATGAATATGACAAAATATTTTCTGTGCGTAACGGAAATCCTTAGGCTTATCTGTCATTACGTTTCCAAATGACAACCCAACTGTTTGACGTTTGATAGTTCGCATTCGAAATACGTTTCGAACAGTCCCAACCAGTCGAAGTAGTTCGAGCGCTAACCCTCGAAAAATAAGAGAAAATGGCGGCTTCGAAATTCTCAGAATAGCCTAACTTGATTTTCACTCGAAAAAAGTACGAGTTCGAACTTTATTTGGAACGAGTGATGAATTCGAGTGAATGAGAATTGGCTCCCTGATAAGTTTGTGGGACTATAGTTCGCGTGTTAAAAGTTGTGCAAAAAGGGAGACCAATGCTCTTCTTTTGAAACCGAAACCGGACAGGGAACTCACATAAGGCTGCATGTCCACCAGAGATATGTAGCTAGGAATTTGTTTAGCTGACAAATAGGATCACTTCATTTTCACGTTATACTTGCGTTATCTATTTAGATTTATGTCTGTGGGTGAACTCCAGATTCCTGATGATGCCGAGTTCGCTTTTAGATTGAGGTGATCCAAACCTGCAGTGAACTCTCTTTACAGCACATTCCAAAACCAAACTAAAACACCTTAGCAACATTTTTTTGCTAATAATAATTCTTAGCCATTTTTATTTTATAATAGATAAAAAAAACTTCAATAAAAATAAATTGTGCAGAAAATATTCTATTATCTTATTTATAACATAGATAAACAATTCAACATATTTTGCAAAGGGCGGAGAGGTCAGATGGGATTTGAGAACCACGACCGCAAGTTTCACCACACGGTTCGCCCACACGCGGTTACACCCGGATTAGACCCTGGTTTAACCTTTTTGTAGCAAGTTTTTATAAAACATTTAGGAAATTTAAAAAAAAACATAAAAGGCTGAGTTTTTAAACACTAGATAACCCTCGGGTAAATTATTCCGCTGATAATTAAGTATATTTGTATAGTCTTAATTTATCAGAGGAATATGTGTATAGGACTGTGTTTGACCACAATCTCACCATGGTAAGTGATGATGTGGCCGAAGGTGGTAAGCACAGAAAGCCTAGAGGACTGGCTCTCGAGTCAGATCGGAATACACCGATAGGTGCTTGGTGACAGATTTTCAACTGGAGGGTGGTAGCCAGTCAGATGGGTACTACAAACTACCACCGTGCTATGGTTTCCTCACGATGTTTTGCTTCACCGAAAACTCGAGCTTATTGTATGATTCGAATCCGGGACCTTCGTCTCGGCAACCGACGGTATATTATTTACTACTCTGTGCTACCATTGAATTATCGCCTTAAAATCTTCCTCTTCCTGAACTCTTCCTCAACCAATGATTCCTGAATAAATTCAATGGTAAAAAATCCGACATGTTTGTTTACCATCTCGGCCAGATCAATTGAAATCAAATATTGAGGTATGTATGGTACCCTAACGTTAAGGTTTTGTGTTTCGAAAAATTCTTTCACTCATAGAAAGCTACATTGATGCTGATTCTGTTGTTTAAAACTAAACTAAGTTTACTCTCGCTATGTCTCTTTCTAACAAAGAACATAAGAAAAGGATGTAAGAAATTTAGTCCTGTCAAATTAATCCAATGCTTGTTTTCAATAGGTACAAATACGTCTAAATACCCACAAATGATGACGGCAAAGACTAATGTGACAGCTTTAAATATGTCCTATCCTTTTCCAATCATGTTCGCAAGAAAGAGATGTGATGTGACTAAAATTAGTTTAGTGCAAATTACAACAGAATCGGCACCATTATACCCGAGTATTATCGGCTTTTACTTTTTATCCCGGAAACGCGAGTGAAACCGCGGGAGATAGCTATACCACATAAAGGCTTGATGCACCTAGAATTAGAACTTGAAGTAATTATTCTGAGAACCCGAGAATTATCTAGATAAGGTTTTAAAACTAAACGAGATCGCGAAAGTAATGAAAAGTGCTATAAAAATAGTATTCGTTTCGCTATAAAAGTTGAGGACGATACGTTATCTACGTTTAGATGGATTACAAAAGGGTTTTACTATAACTAGTACATACATATGTGTATATGTATGCACGTATAAATCAGACATACCTTTTGGAATAGGCTTTTAACCGTCGGTTTTGTGCGCATTCGACAGTGGCTCTCAAACTTTTAAAGTAGCCCCGCTCCTTATTCGATTTTTGTGTTTTATTCACTCTCGATCTTAGTTTAAATAAAAAACTAATAATTAAAATCCTACTAATATTATAAATGCGAAAGTTTGTGAGTATGGATGTATGTTTGTTACTCTTGCACGCAAAAACTAAATTTGGCACACATATAGAATATGTTCTGGATTAACACAGGATACTTTTTTGTAGTCGTTGGAGTTTTCAACGAGACTGGGGAGGAGTAAGGTATCTAGGGGACCACAATAGATCCCAATGGGTCGAAGTGTCCGAGCTATTTCTCGGCCCCTCCTTAAGATAAGATAAGATAGGATACTTTTTATCCCAGAAAAACATACGATCCCTCGGGAATGCGGGTGAAATCGCGTAGGACAGCTAGCATAAGGTATATTTTAGGAACAAATCACACAGAATAAAAATTCATGAAAGGTGCTGCGCTGACTACGTGCGAAGGAGTCTGTGGCACACAAAAAACTTCATCACGGATTTTTCACAGATGCAAAGCACACAACGTACATCTTCGATTATTCTGTCGGTGGAACTCTAAGGACGTATACGCTATGGAAATGCAGAGATTGCGGATTGCGATGTATCAATTTGTACTTGAAATACAGACAAAGAAATAGAGAATTTTGGATACATCCTATTCTTTCGCAGATTTTTTGCGAGTCCTGTGCGGTACTGCTTAGAATTAATTGTATAGGTTTTATTTTCGGCAAAAAAAGGAAAATACAAAGAATGGAGTTAAGTATCAAAAAGATTGAGAACCACGTAAAGGATGTACAAAATCACGAAGGGTCGAAACAAAGGGGTACTAATGAATCACATTCAAGGGGAGATCTGAGCCCTTACACTATGGGGTGGGAATTGCAAAACAGTCATTATAATGCCTTGATATTTTATATAAATATGTATGATAGATCGATAAATGAAGGAAGATAATGCGGTATGAAGATGGGGCAGCTTATGACCCGTTAGAAACAATCGCATTTTCATCCAAATTATTTTCTTATTATTAGTTGTATTTTAGAACGTAATTTTTTAACTCAAGTTTTGATTGGATTTTGAAACAATTAAAATTGTAACCTATACATATAACATAATAATATGGAAGAGATCGCTTTTTAGCGATAAGACTGCCCGGCGTACTATTATGTTCTTTTCCTTCTGTTTTTTTAACTGTATTTCTGGTGTACGATAAAGAGTTATCTATCTATAAGGTTTATTTTCAATTAGCACAATCATTTTTTCTTGCTTCTATACTAGGCATAAATCATCCGATTACTTTTGTTTGTGCTTTTAGAATGATAAATCAAATATAGCTTGATGCTGACAGCAACCGCAGTGTAACTTTATGACATCCCTGAGGAATGCGATTACCCTGATTTTATAAGGATTCTATCCTAGAAAAGATATCAAGACTTTTTTTAGAAAATAAAGATAGTTTCTCACACTGTGTAAAACCATAAATAAAAAAAACAGAAGGTCCGCGTCCACACACACAAAGATGCCACTTATACTACGTAGTACCGATTGAATATTCTGTGCTTATACCTACGTGAAGTCAGGTTTTCCTCTAGACATTATTATATTATTTATGTTAGAGCGTTTCAAGGTCGAAAATACAATGTTAATTAATTAATATAGATTTTTTTTAAACTTTTATATGCGTGTGTTTGGTTACAATCTCACCATGGGGCGACAGATTTTCAATTTGAGTGTAGTAGCCAACCAGGACGGTACTACAAAGTATCTTACCTTACTGAAAGCTTGAACTTAGGATTCGAACCCACGACTTTCATCACATCATTGGATAATACTACGACTGAGCAATCATCGCCATTCGTCAGTCTTTGATACAAAAATAAACTTCTGGCATTGTTAGCAAGTGCGCTACGGTGTACGTGACTATATGAAGCTACTGTTGTGTGCGTGCAAGTTTATGAGCGTTTACATGATACAGTTCTTCTGTATCTATTTATTTCTGGTACAAACGGTTACAGATCACAGACGCAAGATAAAACCCGACACAAACTGTCGACGTCGCAGAATCGTTTGATGTGTGTCACGTTCTATATATATATATATATATATATATATATATTATCTTGTTCGTATATATGCTTTATATCTTTGAGGACGGGGGAAGAATTGTAAATCTTTTACGTAGCTTAATTTTACTTGTTTGTGGGGAAAATGTGTCTTTGAGTTATGTCTGTTTGAAAGAGTTCGGTTAAGGAAAACATCGTGAAGAAACCATAGCACGGTAGTAGGGTACTAAGTAGTACTTGCCTGAATAATGGCCATCACCCTCAAGTACCTAATGGCGTGTACCGGCAGCTGCACTTGAGAGCCAGTCGTCTGATCTTACTGACAACAATTGCGTGTCCCGTACTACAAAGAAGAGTCAATCAACATTTTATAAGTAAATAGCAAACAAGCAGATCAGCCCCCACAAGCAGCACCTGTTCACAAGTAAGACGCGTGTGGCAGCCACCGCCCTCGCAGCCATATTGGAGGGAAGTTGGTCTTTCTAGTAGGTAGCTGGCTATCAACCTCAGATGATATCTGTCGTCAAGCAAATGCCAGTTGTGTTTACGCATCGGTTCCATTCTAGGTTTTATGTGCTTGTTACTAAAGTCTCTAGTGCCACTTTAAACATCAAACAGGACTGATTAAATTTCAGCTTACCTGAGTAAAAGAACTGGTTTTGATAACTCTAACAGTTTTTGCTTTATGGATTATTATCTATCGGTCCTTTGTTTTTTGGCAAGCCATAAATTGACTGTTTTAATATATTATGTAATTTGTTTAGTATCTGAAAATTTTATAGAATGAAGGTTGTCTGGAAAGTTATCTATAGCTAGCTATGTATGTATGTGACCACAGAGCAAAAGTCCCGCGCGCCTTACTAAACTTTTAATTAAAAATTCTTACCTCAGAAATAACTTACCCGTAAGTAATTCTGTGAATTGTTGTAAAAGTATCAATGTGAAAGATTAGATGAATATTTATAGAGAATGCCCAAACTTTATTAAAAAGATGGCAAAATCAAGTCAGTTTGATTTCTTTCTTTCTCACTAAAATCACTTAGTACTTACTACTCTTTTCAGGGAATCAGGGAAAAACATTGAGCTAACATAGCTCAATGTTTTTTCCCTGATTTTCCCACACGTCAGGCAGCTCGCCACAATTACGAACGCCGCATTTAAAATGCATTCCTCATATGCCTAATATAAACAGGTTTTATTTTATTTATAGGGTTTATTTCAAAACGGTACGTAGGAAGGAACCTTTATGATGGATCACTTCTGTGTCACAGTTATATTTTCCCATCCAAATTTCAATCAATTTCAATTCCAAAATCAGAAATAATTCGCACTGATAAAATAAAGTTAATTTAAAATATTATTATTTTACGAAACCCTCCATGCGTAGATCCTTGTACTTGCCCTGTATTACGATTTATTTCAGGGATATTTTCTCTGAAACCCTTTTGAAACCAAAGGGTGCAAACTAGATCAAAATAAACGTTTCCGTTTCAAAAACATTCCCGACCCAAAACTTATTTCCCTTAGTTAGCTAAAGTGTACCTAAGGGTCCACTTAGTGGCCAATCTTCTACGCTTCGCTCGTTCTGTAACTTATTAGAATATCCTATTCAGTGGAATATTCCTTGGCTATATTATTATAAAATATCATTTCACAAAAGGTTTCATTAGAAGCTGTTTCCATCTTGCTTCGATTTTCACATTTTCGTAACCAAAAATGAAAAAAAATGGAAATGTTTTTTTCTTTAATCGACCGAACGTGGTGGCCCAAAGATTTAGCCTCATCACCCTTACGCAGACAAATTGGTGAGCGAGTTCTCAACCGGCTGAAAAAAAAACTTTGGAGTGAAAGTTCAATCAATCAATCAATAAAAATAAATTATTTGTAGAATATAGGTACATACAGTAGTACCCAATTAATATGGCTTACCGATGTACCTGCGCAGAAGATACATTTTCAAAGCGCGGGAAACGCTATTAGTCGGCAGCTGCCGCCATGTTAGCGCGCGCCGAGCGGAGGGGCGTGACTTGCGAGTGAGACGGAACTAACAGCTGCAGTGTAATATGAACCTTATATTATTGATCTAAGGTTGATTGTAAGTTTTAAGCATTTTTTCGTTAATCAACGGGACCATACTTTCTTTACTGTGCGAACGAAGATTCACGACGCGCCATATAAGTTGGGTAATACTGTACAATTGTGTTATTCTAAATGAAGACCACTATATCCATACCAAAATAAATCAAAGATATTAATAAATAAACACAATCAAAACAATTATTACATCACATTTAAATACAACAATAAATAATATAATATCATTTTTTATGTCAGAAATCAATAAAGGCAAGACATTAGATATCCTGCTGAACAAATCGGGCATAATGTAGGTAGGTAAATATTAAATATCAGTTCTCTCTTATGTAGCTTTTAATTCGCAAAAAAGTTTTATATTTGAATTGAAACTGCCACCAACAGGTATTATAACATTTAAGTGTCAATTAATAGCGTAAAATTATGATAACCCCCTTTAAATGTTCTTCATACTTCACCCATCACAAACCTATATACGAGTAAGTTATTTGACTCAATAAACATCATTATGTATACCTACCTAGTTCTCTATTGATTCTTTATTATATAATTATTCATGGACATCATATTATTAAAAAGAACTCACTAAAATCTCTTAGTACAGTAGTACCCAACTGATATGGCGCGTCGTGAATCTTCGTTCGCACAGAAAATAAAGTATGGCCCCGAAGATTAACGAAAGAATGCTTAAAACTTACAATCAACCTTAGATCACTGCTATAATTTCATAACTACTGCAGCTGTTAGTTCTGTCTCTCGCAAGTCACGCCCCTCCGCACGACGCGCGCTAACATGGCGGTAGCTGCCGACCAATAGCGTTTCCCGCGCTTTGAAAATGTATCTTCTGCGCAGGTACATCGGTAAGCCATATTTCTTGGGTAATACTGTACTTACTACTCTTTTCCTATTTAGCTAATAATAACTCAATGTCTTTCAGAAAATATCAGATAATTATGAAAAATCAAACAATCAAATATGAAAAATCAGAAATAAAACACACTGATAAAATAAAGTTTATTTTCATCATATTATACAATTTTTTTTGTTTGTGAATGTGTGTGTGAACTGTGGAACACTTTTATCGTGCAATTTTAATAAAATGTATATAATTTCTCTTGTTACAGATCCAAACATCCAAATTCAAACGATACAAACCGCCAATGATGTTATAGTTGGCAGTGATCAAGTGAAGTGTTGTAGTATTGTATCTTTTTGCACTAGAGTTGGTGTTAGTGTATACATTAGTGCAGCGATGGGGTGCAACACAAGTTCCGAGGCCAAAACAGCCAAGGATGAGAAGGAACATGCTCAGGAGAACCACACGAATACCAATACTGGTAGGTACTTAGTTATAGGCATAATAATTTTATTTATTTGGGTCAAAGATACACATCAAATTTACAGAAAAAATTTTTTTAACAGCACCGTTAACCACAGGTTAGATAGGTATTATTTACTCTATGGTTGTGGTTATATACGTAGTATATTATGTACTCTATGCTATTGAGCACAAAGCAAGCAGTCTAGAGTTCTGCAATATTCTCTACCGATCACACGTCATACACTTTTTTTACTTTTAAAGGTGCCGCATAGATTATAGTGAATGCGAAATGCAGAACTCTAGAAGTCTCTCTGTGGGCAAGTTCTAGAGTTCCTGGGGCGCCTTAAAACCTTTATTTTCAATGTAGTCACGGAAAATGTCGGAAATACTTAGGAGGAAAAATGGAGGAAAACATCAATTTATGGCCAACGTGCTTTGCAACGCCTTTTTTCTATGTCAAAACCTTCCTACAAAAAGCCACCAAGTTACAAAGCAATAGGATGAATATGTGACAAACAAACATATTTTTTTGATATATTGATTTACAATTATCATAATTTCCCATACGACAAAGTTTGTATTATTGCGAACTTTGGAAATATAAAACAGCGCCATCTATTGTCAAATGCTGCAACTTCTACAGTTTCAGCGGAAAATTTCAGTTTCCCCAATGTGTTACGCCCGATGGTTAAATAATGTGTGAAAAGTCGAATAGATGTCGCTTTAGCAAGCTTTCTAATATTATCGGGAAGAGATGGCGTTAGTTATTTTATTCGTAGGATTCGAGAACTCGTCTGCAGTCACAAGAACGTCTGTAAATAAAAAAAAATGAGAACATTTTGGTATATTTTGCATATATTATTCATTTATCTACATAAATCAATTATTAAAATAGTACCCACAAGCTATCATGCTTTTTGTAGGTACATAACCACATATTTAATTATATACTACGTACCGATAATCTCAGAGTAAATAATATACTACGTACAACTATAATATAATATACCTACTACTTTGTAAGAATTTAGCCCCGCGGTAAACATAAAAATCATAAAAAAATATACCTGTGACAACGAAAATGGATAAACAATTCATATCTAAAGATAATATTTAAATCCATATTAATAGCTTCGCTCTAGTCTGGTATGTACCTACTTGATTGTCTAATATAGTAAAATAAAGGCGAACACAAAATTTTATACAAAAGAGACTTACAAAAGTATCTTAGCAAACAAGTATTAAAATACGTAACTTACGTACTTTACTTAAATAAGAAATGGTAATTGTAACCTTCTACAGTAGTCTCTACGGAGCGCCTACGGCCGCCGTAGCACCGTTCGTAGCAACACTAGACGAACAACTTTATAGCCCGACTTTACAACTTAATGGGTGATAAAAATAACGTTATCGATATCGTTCATACAAACTGATATGCAAATTCTATTCACTTAAAGGTTTTTAGGTCACATTAAAAGCCTTACTAAAATACTAATCCTCAAGCCACCTCGTTCGTTTACGAAGGATTTAATTGGACATTTCTACTGTGGATAATTGGGATGTGAAATGAGATCGTTACTACGGTTTTCTGATAATGATGCTGACTGACGAAGATCGTGGGTGACCCTCTCTTATATTTTACATACTCACCGTGTCTAAAATATATCGTGTATGAAAAATGTCTTGAGAAAAACAAAACAATAAATAGCAAAGTGGTATGCTTTAGCTGCCATGTACTATGGTGTATACGGGTTTTTACCCCCTTCTACTGACATTGGTGATAATGTTATAGTCCCCACGCCTTTTCATATTAAAACCACATCTACTGGTATTTTAAAAACCGGCCAAGAGTCTGAGTCTGACTCACGCATAAAGGGGACTTGGTGCGTGAGTCTGGACCTTCTCACGCACCAAGTCCCTTTGAGATTCTAGACCTTCTTTAGGCGTATAATGTCTTGGATTGGGTCATAACTAACGGACCGCACAACTAAATTTATTTGTGGAGGAATTTTGATGATGTTCTAATATACTGCGGTAGTTAGAAACATTCAATTTTTCTTGTAATATTTATATGAATGTCTATCTATTGTAATTATTTCTTTGCAAACTTCGGAGATAAGGGGGGAATGGTATTATTTTGTAATTTTTCATCATAAGTAAAAAACTAAGCAACATAAAAGAAAATGAAAACCTGTTTTGGAATGTACAAATTAAGCTCTTTTATATGATACCCCATTATAACTTGTAGCCCCCACTTTGAAATTTCTGTTCCCCATTTCTGCAAAGAAACCAATTTTTTTTTTATTTTTTCATATGCAATAGATTGAGTTAGCTATATTTATGACTGTTCCAAATTTCAAATCAATAGCATCAGCTAAAATAAACCACAGTGACAGACGGATAGACAGACGTAGTGGTACCATAAGGGTTCCTTTTGGTTGGGATCCCTAAACAGCTGATACAACTCAATTGCTTCTATCATTCAATGACAAGTCAATAGAACACTTGAATCATGAAATGTCTACCTTTTTCCTCCGATAAAGAACCCCTTTTGTTTCGTCTCAGACGTATGATATAAGGATTCAATTTTAGGAAACTCTTTTGCTTCTGAATAATAAATATATTGAGACGGTTGGCGTATGTTGCGGTGACTGATTATGTGCGCGACTGTATCTGTGTTCTGGAACCTTTCGCATTTCCATGCGAAGTTGCCATGCCATGTGCGGGAAGGAATTATTGATGTTATAGCTACAAAATACATTGTTGTAAATAATTATTAATTTTAGCTATTTATTATATTACTAGCTGTCCCGGGATAAAAAAAAACAATGCCCTTCTTCATACCATAGGCTATCTGCATGTCTCTTTTCTCAGTTTAAGTGTATTCCGAACCGGTGGTAAATTCAACTGTATGTACCAATGTAACGTTCATAAGTGCCTTACTAGGGCCTAAACTGAATAAATGACTTTTTGATTTTGATTTTGATTTTGCCAAATTTCATGATGATCCGTTGAGTAGTTGAGGCGTGAAGGCGTAACAAACAAACAAACAGTAGTTAGGATTAGGATATCGAATCACAAGAAAACATTGTCCAATCATAAATATACCTTATGCCATCGATTCATACCATAGGCTATCTGCATGTCTCTTTTCTCAGTTTAAGTGTATTCCGAACCGGTGGTAAATTCAACTGTATGTACCAATGTAACGTTCATAAGTGCCTTACTAGGGCCTAAACTGAATAAATGACTTTTTGATTTTGATTTTGATTTTGCCAAATTTCATGATGATCCGTTGAGTAGTTGAGGCGTGAAGGCGTAACAAACAAACAAACAGTAGTTAGGATTAGGATATCGAATCACAAGAAAACATTGTCCAATCATAAATATACCTTATGCCATCGAGCTAGAGAGCCTCTCACACTAACATAATATTTTAAATAAAAATGTCAATTAAAAAAACGGCCAAGTGCGAGTCCTTTATTTTATTTATTTCCTATTTATTATTTTTTGTTTGTATAGCGGCAATAGAAATATACATTCTGTCAAAAAATTGCCTACCTGTTACGGTTTATGAGATACAGCCCACTGACAGATAGACGGATGGACGGACGGACAGCGCAGGCTGTTGGCACCCTTTGGGTAAGGAATTCTAAAAGAAGCGGATGGATTAGTGTATAATATTTATACCAAAATAGTACCCACACAGTTATCAAACTTTTTGTAAATAAATCTATTCCTTTACATAGTGTTTTGTAAGGATTACCTGAGTATTGCCTGAGTATATCTAGTATGAATTCTCATACAATTTTGAGATGAACTATAAAGTTCTATGAACCAGCCTGAATAGGCTGCAGGCACAATGGAATGGTACAATAGGTTATCATGTTACCTATTTGCGCCTCAGTGCTCCCTATAGAGCTATTAGCTATTGAATAATATTTTTATACCTCGGTTTTAGCGATATCAAAATATTTTGATATAGGTATTTTGCAATAGAAGCGCTCGTGATGTAGCATGATAATCTGTTCTTAATCAATCGGCATAGTTAAGCTAACATCGTCGTGATCGGTACCTGGATGGGTAACCGCCTAGTGGTATTTCAAATCGAGCGTTTCCTTGCTTCGGAAGGTACGTAAAGCCGTTGGTCCCGGTTATCACTTAATTGTGCGGCCACCTAGGCGGCTTGAAAACTCCAATAGTAGGTTGACCACTAGCCTACCTCCAACGATCCGCAGTGGGCACGCGTGGTGGAGTATCTGCCCATTCCCTTTCACCCTCATTTGTGAAAGGAGGCCTGTGCTCAGCAGTGCGACATTATAGGCTGATGATGATGATTTAGCAAAATGAGCTAACCAGTTTAATTTTGCCATGGATTATTTTTAAATTTTATTTGATCTAATCACAACAATTATAAAGCTCTTTATTAGTTTACCTATGTTATTAATTTTAGCATCAATATAATTTAAGAGATATTTGAAAGGTAAGTAATAAAATTATATTTAAAAAAAATCGTTTTTTGACCATATAGGAACTTTTCATATCGGTGCAATTCAAAGACAGAAAGGTCATAATTTGTAAATGTAATACATAGTTATAGTCCCACAAACATATCTGGCCCGGTGAGAGAGTCGCTGTTATCGCATTTGGTGGAGCAAACAACCAATGAACGTAGCGTTTATATTATCTTTGACTAATGACGATAGACATTTCAAAATGGCGTAGTTAGACCCCTTTTGACCATCGGGTCAGATAAGTTTGTAGGTCTATAACAGGCTGATCTAACAAGATATTACTATAATCAATCAGTTAGACGTTTCAAAAGGCAAATTAATCGGTATCTTGTTGCTCCAGATATTACATTCCAAACGATGTAAACACTCGAATTATTATATTTTCACAACTGTTATAATTAAGATAATGGTGCTGATTCTGTTGATTACAAATAAATTAATACCCCCTTATTACAAAAGAAGGTTTAAAGCATGTTGTAATAAGGGGGAGATAGTCTCACTATGTCTCTTTCTAACAAAGAACATAAGAAAAGGCTGTATGAAATTTAGTCCTGTCAAATTAGTCCAGTGCTTGTTTTCAATATAAAAGTCGCTATCTATCGCGGCTACGCAATACCCGCAAATGATGACGGCAAAGACTAATTTGACAGCTTTATATATGTTCTATCCTTTTTCAATAATGTTTGTAAGAAAGGTATGTGATGTGACTAAAATTATTTTAGTGCGATTTACAACAGAATCGGCAACAATATGAAAATTTAAAAACCACTTTGTGAATCGACGCAGGTTCAATTAAGAACTCATATTTTCAGTCATTTGATAGCGCGGGCCGTCGAACCAGCTGCCCTGAAATTTCGATATTATGAGGACTTTTTAAAACTGAGTGACCTTAATACAAGTAGCTATTGCTATTTGGTGAAACTAGTAATGTTTGAAATAGTAAGCAGTTTGATATGTGCGGAGACAAGCAGTTTTCAATCCTGCCTGAATCAATTTTATGTTACTTTTTACATTATTAAGATACGAAAGACGGGCGAGTTGGCGTACCTACCACGCTGCGGCGTGGTAGGTACGCCAACTGGCCCGTCGTGGGTTTGATTCCCACACAGGACATGCATGTGTGCATGAACATACTTGTCTTGAGTCTGGGTGTAGTTATGTATATTAAGGCGGCCCTCTGTGGCCGGCACAACTTCAACGCAAGCATAGTCTAAAAGCTTGTTGTTTCATCCAACGTAATATTTGACTGCGAAAAAAGAGAGACAGCATCAGAGCCGTCGGTTATCAGTCGGTAAATTCCGCTGATCAGTCGCGGCCGCTTCGCTAGGTCGTCATTCATGATTTCGCATTCATAAAACTTGTTCTAGGAGTATACTTCTTGTGAAAAAATCTTACAAGTTTGTGAAAAAAAAAGTTAGTTATTTAGAATCTCCAATACATTTGAAAGCCTGGTATCTAAATGTTTTCTTTACTTTTACAATTTATAGGTACATTAGATATAGCCAAAGTTCAGGCAAAAACGCTGTTTTTCGGAGGCTTTGACTGAATTTGTTTCACACTTTTTTTTAATTACGCCTAGATACACGGCTAGATATAGTGCACAAGATACTAATTTGTTCAAAACATCTAACGAAAAATGTTTAACAACGCCATAATAAGTACGGAGGTTTTGTATGAAAAGTATGACGAATTGAGTGCTCTTAAGTATGTATTTACAAACAAAAAGTAGTATATCAGTTATCTGTCAGATAG
The DNA here is from genome assembly GCA_951394255.1 of Polyploca ridens. Lineage (NCBI taxonomy): Eukaryota > Metazoa > Arthropoda > Insecta > Lepidoptera > Drepanidae > Polyploca > Polyploca ridens. The sequence goes on along the minus strand of OX596269.1, from coordinate 6,164,480 downwards.
CCGTGTGCTTATGCAAAATTTGAAGTAGATCGGACCAAGGAATCACGTTGTCCCATACAAACTTTGCCCCCTTAGGGGTAGAATTTCGGAAAATCCTTTCTTAGTGGATACCTAGTCATCACAAAGAATATACCCTCTAAATTTCATGTCTCTAGGAACAGTGGTTTAGGCTGTGCGTTGATATATCAGTCAGTCAGTCAGTCAGACTTTTATATATACAGGGTGTTTTTTTGGTCAGCGACAAGCGACCCAGGAGCGGTAGTACAAAAAATACATTTTCCAAAAATGGACTTAGTTTCATTAAATACTGTAAATGCGTTGAGAAATACCTAATTCAATTTGAAATAAAATTACCGCAAAGTATTGTTACTAACCACGTGCACTGACTAGAGCTAGGCGCAAGCCGCCATTGCCCCACCCCTTTACTCCCTCGCACTCCCGTTGAGTATTACGTCTATATTTTAGCTTATTACATGATTTTCAAAATAATATTATTTTTATTTTTATTATTATAAAAAAATAAAGTATTTTATTTTTATTTTTTTAGCACCAGTATCAGTTGTATTATGGACTCTGAGTCGCTCGTCGCTGACCAAAACAACGACCTGTATAGATAGATGATGTATAGATTATTATTATAGTGAAATAGGCGTATGTTATAGTAACAATAGTTCAACATGTCAATATCAATCAAGGCAGTGGACCCCAACCGTCTTTGTACGTGATACCAGGTTATTTAACATCGGATTGGAAAACTGATGGGATCCGATCGCTCAATCTGCCTCTGGGCTGATAACAAAGATGTTTGTTTATTTATAGTTTGTTTGTTGATGGATTATTGATTGTATTGTTGCGAAGGTGTAGCTTGACCCGATTTGTTTTTCTAGCTACTTGCCGTCCCACGCGGTTTCACCCGCGTTTCCGGGATAATAAGGAGCTTATGACGATTATCACACTGCCCCGCGCCTACGCGCGTACTTGCGGGAGCGCAGATCTGCATCATCGTGCGGGTTTTTTACGCACTCACGCGCGTAGTTGCGTTTTGTGGATTCACGGCGGCTCTGACTCATTCCATACAAAATCACGCACGGCACTATGAGAATCGGTGTGCCATACCTTGCCGCGAGACGCATGTAGGTGCGTGATCTGTATGAACGCACGTAGATGCATTTTCTGTGTGTTGGACTGTGCGTCTTTTTTATACAAACGGAGATACTCACAAGCAACGTTAAGAGCACTCTATTCGCCATACTTTTTAACCGACTTCAAAAAAAGGAGGAGGTTCTCAATTCGATGTTTGGTACCTCATAACTCCGTCGTTTATTAACCGATTTGGAAAATTCTTTTTTTATTTGAAAGGGTACACTTCCCGTTTGGTCCCATTGTCATCAGATTAGGATTTGATAACTTTTTAGTGTACTTTGAAGTCGGTTTAAGTTTTTTGTAAAACAGTCCAATTATCATATAAAACCTCTGTACTTATTATGGCGTTGTTAAAAATTTTTCGTTAGATGTTTTGAACAAATTAGTATCTTGTGCACTATATCTAGCCGTGTATCTAGGCGTAATTAAAAAAAAGTGTGAAACAAATTCAGTCAAAGCCTCCGAAAAACAGCGGTTTTACTCAAATTTTACCTGAACTTTGGCCATATCTAATGTACCTATAAATTTTAAAAGTAAAGAAAACATTTACATACCAGGCTTGCAAATGTATTGGAGATTCTAAATAACTAACTTTTTTTTCACAAACTTTTAAGATTTTTTCACAAGAAGTATACGCCTGGAACAAGTTTTATGATATGCGAAATCATGAATGACGACCTAATGAAGCGGCCGCGAGTGATCAGCGGAATTTACCGACTGATAACCGACGGCTCTGATGCTGTCTCTCTTTTTTCTCAATCAAACATTACGTTGGATGAAACAACAAGCTTTTAGACTATGCTTGCGTTGAAGTTGCGCCGGCCACAGAGGGCCGCCTTAAGAGACGCATTGACGCGCTACGCTGCGTGGTGCGTGGCAGTGTGATAACCGCCTATATCCTTCTCCATACCATAGGCATATCTGCTTGCTGAATTTCATCGCGATCGGTCCTTTAGTTTTTGAGTGATGCTTGAACAAACAAACAGACAAATATAAAAAAAATGATTTTGATTCAGGGCACCACGCGAACGAGGTCGCACCCGCGTATAAAAATAAATAATGAATTCAAAATACAAAATTATACCCATGTAAATTACCTCGCTATACGTTTAATTTGAATAATAAAGCTGAAATATTCTCAGGCATATGTAAATAGTCCACATTATGTTATGCACTATGTAAATTGCCTCTACGAGGGCTCTACGAGGGCTCTACGCCGTAGCTACGGTGCTACGAGCACTCAAACACTTTATTTTGTGTGCATTTAATTTACTTAGGAATGTTTTGTTGTTATTGTGATTACTTTTTTATGATTATTTTTCAGGGCTTTGTAGTTAATAAGGTTTTGTAGTTCCATCATATGAATAATACATATTTATGACATGTACAAAGTACCTATCTTATGAAAAGAAAAACTTCATATCAAATTTTGTTTTGTGTTGTGAAATGAAATGAAATGAATGTATTTGCTCGAAACATGGTTGATAGGTTCTTAAATATTAAAATGTATGTTTCACATATTTCGTCACAGTTTATGACATGCAAATATATTATTATAATAACATACAATCTAAACAAATTACATAAATGAAAATAAAAATAAAATATAATTATTCAAATAATTGGCAAGATGTAACAATTTTGATTGTATGATTAATTAAACACATTGAAAATACATTAATTGAATTGACACATTGAACACGACTATGTGAAATCTTATTTATATTTCAGGAAGTCATTTAAATTATAAAAACATTTATCCACTAACCAACCTTAAAGCTTCGACTAGAATTTATTTCTAGGAAGTTCTCTTATACTCTGTGGTGTGGAAATTATTAATATAAAAATCAGAAGATCAACACAACTTGAGCTTGTTGAAGGAAAACATCGTGAGGGGACCATAGCACGGTGGTAGGGTACTTTGTAGTACCCGCCTGGCTGGCTACCACCCTCAAGTTGAAAATCTGTCGCCAAGCCCCTATAAGTGTGTTTCGACAGCTGCACTTGAGAGCCAGTTCCTTCTAGCCTTTGTGGGCTTACCACCTTCGGCCACATCATCACTTACCATCGTAAGTTTCAATAAGTATACAAAAATCTATTATTTTTATTAGTTACGTCTGAATTATTATTAAGAAAGTCAAAGTTCAAACAAACAAAAGGTGGACAATAAAAAATAATTGATCATTATTTTTGCTATCTCTACTCAATAAAGATTGATTGAGTGAAGTACTGACGGGTCACTTCATCGACGTTTCAATGTAAATTAGAATTTAAGTGGTGATTAGTTAGACATAGAATTGCTTGACATGTACTAAAGAGATCTTAATTACTCAAGTTATTCGATAAATTACTGATGAATCTTGTCATAGGTTTGGAATTTGAAATCTTAGTGTTTTGTAAATTATATTTTATCTGATACTTGTGGTGACCTTATTTTAAAACCAGGTTAAAATTCTCTACAAAACAAATATTGTGTGATGTTCCGTACCTCAAAAGAAAAAAAAATGGAATCCTTAGAGGATCACTTTGTTGTCCACCCGCTTGTCCGTCTGTCAAGACCCTTTTTCTCAGGAACGCGTGGAGTTATCAAGCTGAAATTAATATCAAATACTCAGGTCTACAATCCCTTGGAGCAGTGAAATAATAAAACTTCTAAGTCAACGTAATCAAAAGATACGGCCGTTTATGCCGCATATTTTGTCGCTCGCAAAGGACCTCAAAACCTATAAGATACTTCCCGTTGACCTAAAACCGTAAATTTGTAGCTATATCACAAAAAAATCATTTTTTTGCGATTATAAACCGACTGTCCCCCGCGGTCACCCGCGTTCCCGGGATAAAAAGTAGCCTTTGTCCTTCTCCATACCATAGGCTATCTGCATGCCAAATTTCATGATGATTCGTTGAGTAGTTGAGACTTGGAGGCATAACAAACAAACAAACTCACTTGCGCATTTATAATATTAGTTAGTGTAGCGAACCACTACATAATGAAGTTCACACGCCAAGAGATAGATGGCGTGGCGCCACATTATCCTGCATCGCGCTTGCGAAGATTTCTCGGTGATCTGCATATATACAACTGTCCGACATGTACAGTTGGACTGCGGTCCACAGCCACGATGACCCAGCCTGGCAGAAGACCTTCCCTTTTCAATGGTGGTGTCATCCGCCTTGCACCTCCATTGTTAGGATTAGGATTTTGGTACATCGAAATCCTCGGTGTGCGACTTCGACTCGCACTTGGCCGGTTCTTATATATTTGTCAGTATTTCCCGTCTCAAAATAACGCTTCGCAAGCTTCCATACAAATTGTCACACTTCAGCGAATACAACCTTAATCCTTTTGGGACTACCAAACTCCGGGTCCTTGTACCCTAAATGTCAATCTTCATAGGTCAGCTATGTGTAAACATGCTAATTAGGTCAACCCTGCCGGTAGGTGGCGCTCATTTGTAGAAGGAAAATTTTATGACAGATATTAATCGGGGACTGCTGACTGTACGCTATCAGTCATCTTGTGTAAAAACATGTTCTATTAATTATATTTTGAGCAAAGGAAGAGAGGTTTGAGGTTATGATATTTCCTTAAGTAGGTCAGACTTAAACCTTATAAAGCCTTCTAAATTCAGGTTTTCTCTTGATGTCAATATACACCAACACATCTTTGAGTTTCAATATAATATGGTTAACTATTGTTTTTAATTTTCAGCTTAACAGACTCACATAAATACTGTAAAACTAATTACCAACTAATTCACTAATTAACAACTAATTCGTTCCGCCAATTAGGCTTCTAGTTACATAATAATCTTAGTCTGACATTGTTTTCTTTTATAATCCATACTCAGGGTTAAAAAAATAATCGCGAGTAGCTTAGAAAAGTATTTACTACGTTGGACAAACAACCCTCCCTTTCCCGCGCAACCGCGTTTCATAGTTGCCGCGGGTCTCATCACGGACGCACGTATACGTCTAACCTATCGGATATCCGTTAAATCGGTTTAAAATTTTGAACGCGTTCCGTTCTTCAATCGTTCTAATCTGTGTAAATTGAATTTAGAACGCCCGCGCGCCCGCTCCATTCCAGAAAAAGGTAAGATTAGATTTGAATTTTAAATGTTTTAAATTCTTTTTCTTGCTCAACATCGTAATCTTTTTTTAAATAAGTTTGTTAGCCAGTTACTTAAAGGTCTTATAAAAAGGCCGAGCTAATTAGGTTAGAACTAATTAGTGAGTCCACTCGTCGTTGATTACACGGCTATGTGTGAAGGGTAGGGGTTGCTATTCTTGTCGGTTATTATTGTTAGCCCTTGTACAGTCGGTTAATTGTTTCGAGGGGTTGTGTTGTGTTAATAAAATGAAACGTTCTGAATAGGCGGCGAATTGAAACAATGCGATTTTACAAAAAGTACAATTGAATTGTTTTTCTAACTTTTAAAATTGAACAGAGGATTCTTTTGATTTTAACAACTTTTATTCAATATTGTGCAGGAATGTCTAATTACTTAAATATTCGTAATTTTTTTTTTTAAATCTGAATTTAAGATAATAGCTTAGCACCTTCACACGCTTGCTAAGTATCTACCTAATTTAAAATTAACCTAATTTTTATAAAATTTACATTTAGCAAATTTCCAATCGCTTCGCAAAACTACGAGGATACAGAATTAAAAAAGCATCATAATATTTTAATATCAACTACTAAGCGTGGGTGTATCCATAAGTTAGTTACAATAAGCTATCTTGAGTCACACCCAGCGGTTTCTAAATCCACCTCTTCGATACTTACCAGAAAAATATGCTAAAAAAACAGTCATCATTTTTACAAGCAACAAATATTAGTAGTCCTCCCATAACTAACAACATAATTTATCCACCATTCGTCAAAAATGCCTTTTTAGACTAGTATACTAGTAACTACTACTAACTCGTACTAGTAACTCATTCGTTATATTCAAACTTTACTTCAATAAGCTTTAAAGCTTAATATAAAGCTTACATAAAGCTACAATGAACCTGAAAAGCGTAAAATTGACGTGAAGCTCTGAAAGCACAATTTTAGTATGCAAATACTGAAACTATATTGAAGTGGAATTGAGAATCCGCCATATTGGAAATTTGTTAAAGGTACGACTTTGGACGTTTACCTTCGTAATAATTTATGGGTTATATCTTTTAAATGAAATGTTGTACTACTAATTTATTGTAAAGTGAATCTTATGACATTAGCTGTAAAGGGGGATTTTCTTCCTTTTACAGCTAACTAGATAACTCATTTCAAACCCTAAGATGAATACAAAATATTGAACTATTTTTAGAATGGGCACAACTTGTAATCCACACGCTTTCATAACGTTTTTTTTTATACCACTAAGGTGGCAAACAAGTATACGGACCACCTGATGGTAAGCGGTCACTATAGTATATTGACACTTGCAACACCAGAGTAACGCGCGAGTGACACACTCGCGCGTTACCGACCCAGAAAAGATGTCTTTACAACCTTTGCGGGCAGCTCATTTCACAGTCTGAACATCCGCGGAAGGAAGTTCCTTTGAGACCGCATAGTACGTGGAACCATTTTGGTTCTAATTTGTGAGGATGGACTCCTCGATGGACAGAGATGCGATGGTTGAAGGCATCAAGTTAAATTCTTCAGAACACTGTTGTCCGTAAACATCTTAGTCCGAACAAAGGGGTAGGCTGAAAAACAGCTTAGCTTGCATATTGTAAATGTGTAAGCTACATTCGCTGAGCCTACCCTATTGCCATATATTATATATTATTTTGTACCTAATTTTAAGCTTATTTGTAACCTATCTTGTGGCAATAAATCAATTCTTATTCTTATTCTTATTCGTAAAGGTTTATCTTTAGTAAAAACTAAATTGAGAATACAGGATGAATATTTTAATCGCTTGGCTCGCTGTTAAAAATATAACAATGACATCAATTGTTACAATAGGACGCGCGTCCCTCGTGAGAAACAACGGGTTAAGATACATCTTTTCCTGATCTTATCCTTTCTTGTCATATCCGCTGTATGCAATCGTCTTTCATCAGTTCTCTCACTGCCCAACATTCTGAACCATACATTAAGATTATTTAATTACTGTGTGCACAATATTTGGGTAATATACACTTTATAAAATAAACAGTAGATGTAAACACAATTTAGGCTCACCCAATACATACAAGGTACATTTTATTCAATTGCTACCTTCGGTCCCCAAACTGGGGTACACAAAGCGTTAGGGCTCGTTGCAAATAAAATATTAGCGGGTGAAATGCAAATAGCTATGACCTAAATGCTGGGTCGGGCATCGTTACTGCTTCCTTTTGACACTTCCGATGTCGTTGTGTGTTGAAAATCGTGAAATACCTTATTCATGCTTCAGGTAGACTTTATTTGGTGGAAATTCAAGGTACTCGATCGCAAGCCTATATCAAAAGCTATAAAAGTATTTTCTTATCAGATAGGTAAGAAGGTGTTCATAATAATCAACCTATGTCCAGTGCCTTTCCCATTTGCTGACCGGGATTGGGAGAGGGTTGATCCCGCCCGAAGACGATGCCGCCGAAGCGCAGATGTGCCTCCTACCCTGGCTTAGAATCATAACTATGGTGTTAGCCTGTCGTAAAAGGGGACTAAACGGGGACCTTCGGTGTCGTGGGCAATCGGGGTGGGGGCTCTGAATGTCCAGAAGCGGCCGAGGAGGACGATGGGTCGTTGTGATCACGACTCGTCGTGTGATAGCACTTCGAGGGTACAGGTGGGAGGTATCACACTTCCCCCGGGACGGGTAAATCAGCGCCGCGCGTGGAGGGGTGAGCAGGTACGCGATCTGCACGAGAGCCCGCCCCCCTCTGTATCGCAGGTGGCGACCACCGTGAGGTTTTAACCGGTAAAAGTCCGGCATAACCTTGCCGCTCTCCCCAGGGCGGTCGGGTATCCTATGAGGTTTATCCACGATAATAAAAAGGCCTTCTACCTTGATTTCCTTAGCAAACTGTTTTGCATCCAGCGTTACCCAGTGACTCCGACCAGGTAATTGTTCCAACTAGTGGGAGGCTGATCTGGATAAAAATAAAACTAATCAAAAAGTCATTTATTCAGTTTAGGCCGTGGTAAGGCACTTATGAACATTCAGTTGTTACATTTTTATACTTGAACTAGCTTTATAGCCCGCGACTTCGTCCGCGAAGATTATTTCTTTTTTCAAGATATGAATCATTGTAACAATATAGAGCTTTGTTCATGGCTATTGTCCGCCACTACGTGTGATATTGATAAAATTTCAGCTAGATTGAGAACTCACATGCGAGGATGCCACATAAAACTGAACCAGTCCTGCCGCAAATCAACTCTAGTAAATTTCAGAGTTTTTCCCTGTAATTTATTAATAGCCATCGCGAAACAAACCATAATTAGGAACTATTATCTTTTAAATTCAAACGGAAGGTGATTTGGGATCAATGGTATACGCGGCAAGAAGACTGTTTCTCGTCTGACAGAACCAGTAAATATTTTGGCCTCAATAACATTGCGGCGGAGAGCTGTTACTTGTAGTCTAGTTCCACAGCACAGTTTTGGAGGCCTTATCTCTCTTTCTCTCTATAGTCTTTCCCTCATGTCTGAGGATCGTGGACAGCATCGGGTTTGCTTCTAAAGCGGATGATCTGCCTCCACCGGTGTAGAGGATTTCGATAATTTTAATTTTGCAGTGGAAAAAATAGGCGACCAAGCGAACTGACAAAGCACTCATTTATTTTCATTCCTGACAGAATAGTTTTAAAACAATAAAAGTATAATAGACAATAACATAAATAAATCTAAAGAAAGTAGTTTTCAACATCATCCCCCCCGTGTAGCTATGGCTACGCAAATGTCTGTTCCCTTAGTGGAGCTATCTTTCTTGCAGGCCTCTTCAGTATGCCCCCTTTAGTGAGCACATCTGCTACCCGCACAACTCCATCTCTGCCTGGGTAAACTTTTACAATACGTCCCATGGGCCACGCCCCTCGGGGTAGATCTGGGTCTACGAAAAATGTAGAGGATTTCGATAATTTTAATTTTGCAGTGGAATAATAGGCGACCAAGCGAACTGACAAAGCACTCATTTTTTTTCATTCCTGACAGAATAGTTTTAAAACAATAAAAGTATAATAGACAATAACATAAATAAATCTAAAGAAAGTAGTTTTCAACAACCGGTTTCTGTCCAACCCGTCCCTTACGACGGTGTAAAACTTGGAAGACGATGAGTCTTTTACTTGATCGGACCATCTAGTTGGTGAAGGACCACGTAGTCGTTTTCCTTCCGTGTTCCCAACTATGATCAGTTTTTCCAAACTTTCATCGCCTTTGCGCACCATGTGGCCGAAATACGAAAGAATACGTTGGTGGCATATGGTGGACAATCGAGTTTTAATTTACAGTGATGATAGGATTGATGCATTGTTGCGTTTAGCGGTCCAAGGTATTTTCAACATCCGTCTCCAGCACCACATCTCGAATGCATCAATCCTTTTTCTTTCTCCAGTACCTATAGTCCACGCTTCCACTCCATACATGAAAATGAGGAATACCAATACTCGTATTAATCGGATCTTTGTTTTAATACCAATTCCTCTCTTTTTCCTGATGTTGTTTAGGTGAGTCATTGCATCCTATGCTATTTCAATACGCCAATACCATAAGCCAAAATAATAAAATTTGTAATTTTCACTCCAAAAATAAAGAACTTCATATACTAAATTTAATCCCCCTTTTCACTCCTTAAGGGTTCAAATTCCAACAACACCGATATTAGTTGCGTTAGTTTATAACCATAAGCTTAAATAATAAATTGAGTGTACTTCCATACACAAATTCATCCCCCTTTTTACCCTTTCGGCATCGGAATTATCAAAAACGTTGAGGCACATATAAATTAAATTTCAATCATCAGCCTAAACACAAAATTTTAAGGTCCTAACTTCGAAACTGATGGACTTTCATATAAACTTGCATTCCCTATTTTACCCCCTTAAGGATGGAATATCCAAAAATCCTTCCTTAGTGGTTGCCTACACTGTGTAATAATATATTAATTGACGTTTACTTTGAAACTGAACGACTTACATACATCCCATACCTTTTCACCCTGTCGGGGATGGAATTGTCAAAAAAGCTGAAACATGTATAAATTTATTTCCAATCTCCAGCCTAAATACAAAATTTGAAGATCCTAACTTCAAAACCGACGGACTTTCATACAAACTTTCATCCCTTATTTTACCCTGTTAAGGGTGGAATTTCCAAAAATCCTTCCTTAGTGGATGCCTACACCGTATAATAATATATTTAGTGAAGTTTACTTTGAAATTGAAGGACTTGCATACACAACTTCATCCTCCTTTTCCTCCCTTCGGTGGTGGAATTATCACAAACGCTGAGATAACTATATATTAATTTTCAATCGTCAGCCTAAACACAAAATTTGAAGATCCTAACTTCAAAACTGACGGACTTGCATACAAACTGTCATCCCCTATTTTACCCTCTTAGGGATGGAATTTCCAAAAATCCTTCCTTAGTGGATGCCTCCACTATATAAGGTATCTTTGTGCAAAATTTCAAATCTCTAGGTCCAGCGGTTTGGGCTGTGGGCTGATATATCAACAATCAGTTTATCATTTTATATATTAAGATTTACCACCATTTGGTGATAGAGGCCTATTATTTCAGAATTCACCAGACGGTTGTGTAATAGAGTTATATAATCCACCTAAGCCTAAAATCCACCGCTTCGATATGATATGGAAACGGAAAATGTTATATAGTATACTAGCAGCCCGGCGCGACTTCGTTCGCGTGCTCTACCCTACCCTATCTAAACCATCCAGGGCGTCACCCAAACGCATACAAAAAAATTCAACTGTACGTGTGTTTGTCACTGAACTCCTCCTAAACGGCTGGACCGATTTGAATGAATTTTTTTGTATGCGTTTGGGTTGTACCCTGGATAGTTTAAATTCACAAATAAGCCCGGCAGATGGCGGTGCAGTCGGTATCTAGGTTATATTATCGACTGCAGCGCCATCTGCCAGGCTGATTTGTGAATCTAAACCATTCAGGGTGTCACCCAAACGCATACAAAAAAAAAATCAAATCAGTCCAGCCATTTAGGAGGAGTTTAGTGACATACACACGTGCAGAAGAATTTTATATATAAAGATGTTTATAGTGTTATTATTTGATCATCCTATACTATAGTTCGGTTTAAAAAACTTTGTGAAGAAACAATCCCATGCTATGAAATACTATTTTGGTATTCATTATGAGAGTATAACAAATATTAGCTCAAATATTCACGTAACACGTAAAATGTTAATTTAACCTTCAAAATGATAAATGTTATGTTATTGAAGTGTCAGAAAATAGTTCAACTTATTAAAACCAACACTTATCTGTGAAAGCTTTTGCCAATTATGCTGCAAAATTAAACTTTACTCATGTTTTATTTAAAATACGACATTGTTATTCATTTGAAATCTATTTTTGTTTCATTGTTTCCACTTTATTTTCAAAGTGTTTAAGAAACACTTTGACGTCATATTCACTTTTGTATAAGTGATTTATACAAGCGTGTAAATTGAACAGGTTATATTGTGTACACACATATTGGGTGTATCAAGCGTCCATAGGCTACGGTAACCGCTTACCATCAGGTGGGACGCGAACTTGATTGCCATTTTCGTGATATAAAAAACAACAATTCAGGCACATAAATGGGATCTCACTGTGTTTGGTCGACATATAGCTGCCAGTTTCTGAAAACCATATCAAAAATGTATCTATAATTTAAACTGTTGCCGTCTTTGTTATTTCAGATGTCAATGACAATGACAGGTAGACTTAGACTAGACTTCAACAAGAGACTTTGATGTGTCTTTGAGAAATTGGCAGTAGATGTTTGATTCTGAGTATGGTTGACTGAGAATGTCGTTACGCTGATTTTCGCAGTTGGTTCTTGCTGTGCCGTATTCCTACATAAATAGGTAATTCTTGCTAATTGTTGATTAGCCTAAATTGTTTATTGACAAATACATTGCGATAATAGTGTTACTCCGTTCGAGAGTCATTACTCTGACAGGCTTAGCGCTTTTACCTTCGATGATGTTTTTGTAGACACTTTCTTCACTTACCGTTGCCGAGAATGGTGCCGATTCTGTTGTTTACAACGAAACTAATTTAGTCTCACTATGTCTCTTTCTAAGAAAGAACATAAGAAAAGGATGTAAGAAATTTAGTCCTGTCACATTAGTCCAATGCTTGTTTACAATATAAAAGTCGCCATCTATCGCGGTTACGTCTAAATACCCGCAAATAAAGACGGCAAAGACTAATTTGAATTTATATGTTCTATAATTTTTCAATAATGTTTGTAAGAAAGAGACGTGATGTGACTAAAATTAGTTTAGTGCGATTAACAACAGAATGGGCACCATTATCTGAGAAAATTAAAGTTGACTTCTTACTAAGGACTTACTAACCTTCCATTTTTAATAGAAACTGCCACTAAAATAAATCTCAGTACGTGGAAGGGATCTGTAACGAAGTAAGCGGGTATTGAATCCGGTAGCACTTCCCGGAGTACGCGTGGCAAACGACTGTAACAGTTCCGGCACTATTCAGGATAATGGTACACGAGCTACTTGCATGAGTACCAGAGCGAGAGCTTTGACGGCAAGACATATCGCAGATGGTACCTGGCACCTTGACTAGGGTACTAGGAATAGTGTGCCGTATTTCATTGTCTGAAGGTTGGTAATGGTTTAAAGAGAGGAAGAGTTATTTTGCTCAGAGCAGCTCGACTGGGCAAGAATACCGCAGCCAAATAACTGAGTCGTCAGAGCTCATTGGAGAGTAGGGAGGGTCAGTAACGCGTCCGTGACTTAAAAAAGTAACAAATTAAATCTTTATAGTTTTACCAATGGGGTTTGTACTCTAGCTTTCAATGGTCGATTATGTTACAAACCATTGTTCAACCTAATTCCACCATCCCCATTCTTACACCGAACCACAAGACGCCGGGAAATGTTTCACCCGTATACGTTGTTGACATACCGAAAATACGAACACAGCGTTTTGCATCCTCACCTCATTTATAATGCGGACAGCAAGGGAGTGGAACTTGCTTCCGGCATCTGTTTCCTGACTCATACAACCTAGGGACTTTCAAGGCCAGAGTGAATAGGTTCCTTCTGGGTAAGCGTGTCCCATCTTAGGCTTCGTCTTTGTCCCTTATGAGCGGGTCAGGGCCATACGCAAGCCCATTTAATTTAAAAAAAAAGTAACACAAAAAATAAACGAAGATTACGAGTTCAATAATATTTACGTAACAGCTCCGTACAAGGCAATTTAGTTCCTTAACGCAGCTATTTCTTAGCCGACTTTATTTAGCTTAGCCAAACGCAACTGAGACCGCATTAAATATGTACGCGTAGGGTTGCCCGCTGTAAATAAATGAGTGCTGCCAGAGTGAAAGTGATAAAAATATATTTTATTGGATTAAATCTGTGGGTAAAAAAAACTGTAGCCAAATGAATTTAATTTTATATTTTTGGCATTTAAAAGGGAAGATTTATCTCGTTTTGTTTGTATGTATCTATTATTTAAATAGTCAACATATTTATTTACAACAAATATGTACAAAATACAATCTATATATAGAAAATTTCCTCAAGCCTGCCGCTGCTTCCGATTAACGGCAGGGTTCCCAGCAGGGCTATTTTAAAACGTCGGAATCGATATCGGAGACGGATTCAAAAAAAACCGAGGCGAATTTCAGCAATTGCTATTTTAATTTCCGAAAACTTTTCGATGAATCGAATTGATACTTCCGTATAAAAACATACAAAATATTCGAATTCGGAAATTAAAAAAGCAATTGCGGAATATCGCCTCGGTAGTTTTTGAATTCGTTTCCGATATCGAATCCGAGCGTTTTAAAATAGCCCTGCAGAAGGCGTTGGCGGAAAAAGCTCCCCGCCCGCTGGTCTCCGGAGGTCTATTATTTTATATTTTATCTATATTTGTATGTTCTCTATGTATTACCTCAGAGTATATAAATACTACGTACAAGTATTACACAATTGTCGTAACTATCTACAAAATATTCTAGAAAGAAGGCAATGACTACATTTGAGATTTTCCTATATTACTCTCATCAGGAACACTATCCGATTAAAAAGATTTTGATTTTGAAACTATAAAAGACATGATGCTGATTATATGTACCTATATTTACTCATCTAACCAACGATAATCTCCGTCGGGGCCAGTTAGTAATTTCATAGCAAAATACATGATCTAGGTAGCACAGTATTCCTATAATCATAAAAAATAACATTTATATTTTTTTTTATACCACTAAGTTGGCAAACAAGCATACGGCCCACCTGATGGTAAGCAGTTACCGTAGCCTATGGACGCTTGCAACACCAGGGGTATCATTCGCGCGTTGCCGACCCTGAAGTAATCTCTTCACGCCCTTTTTGAAGAACTCCATGCTGTACTCCATTAGGAAAACCACGGCGGGGAGCTCATTCCACAATCTGAGCGTCCGCGGAAGAATGCTCTTTTGAGCCCGCACAGTTCGAAACAATTCTGGTTTCAATGTGTGAGGATGGAGTCCCCATCGATGGCGGGAGTTGCGATGGTAGAAGGTAGCAGTGGGCAACAAGTCGAACAATTCTTTAGAACGCTGTCCGTTGTACAAGCGGTAGAAGGCTAGTTCTCATAATGTAGGAATAAAATGGAACGTTTTTAGTTATACACTTTTATTTCTAGATTTAGTATGCAAAGTGGCCAGAGGTCAAGGTTTTGACTTAAATAAGCTAAAGTTTTGTGGGTCAGACAAAATACTGGTAAATATTAAAGTTATGGCAGGTTTAATTTTTTTTGAGGACAGGCAAGTGATATATTGTGCAGGAAAATGAAAATAAACATTAAACCTGCATAAAAATGCATAATAAGTGACGTGTATTTACTTGGCAATAGATATTTTGTATTTCGACTGAAAACTGTAAAAAAAAAAATGATGTGAACGTTATTTTGCAGCCAGAATAATGAGAAATAACCAGGAAAGTGAGATTATTAAAAACAAATTCTCATATAATGTTTATTTAGAAACAATGAATCACACAAATTAAACAATATGGCACTAGGAAGGAATCATCGAAGTCTGTATCATAGATGCTTATTTTTTATTTCTCAGCATTCCACATATTTTTATAAGTTATCACTTTGTTATTGATATTCCACACTTTTCTTTCTCTCACAACAGGTCCAAAAATGGCTTGATAGTGGTCGATCTCACACAATCTGTAGTAGCCGTTTTAGCAACATATTTTTTCTTATAATATTTACTAGATAGAGTGCGTCATGACTTCCTACAGTGCCTTTTTTCACGATTGGTCTTTTCAGATATTGTTTTTATTTTTCCTGTAGTTCTTGACTTTAAATAAAACAGTTTTTTCTATTCTTTTAAACTGGGTAATTTTTCTGGGTCATTTTTCATTCTTTCATAACGTTTTCTTTCATATTCTCGCTTTTTTTGCTAATATTTCTTCCCTAGTCTTCTTTTTCTTAGGTTGTGATATTTTGGTATCTATGGAAAAACGTCCTCAAAAAGTTAAATAAGCCATACAATGTTAGTAGAAAATTAGGAATCAAATATTTTTGTTTTGTCCCGGAAATTGTGTAATAAACCAAGCAAACTTAATAACAATGACACGTAAACGAATTTGATGTTCTATAAAATATCGAATTTTCATCATTCATGTACCCTAATACATTGAATTCATACAAAAAACAAAAAAAAAATGTGAATATCTATCACTTTCCTGTAGTATTATCACTTTCCTGTCCAAGTGGATCCAGACAAGTGATACACAGGAATGTGATAATTTGGAGGTTATTCATTAATAACACAAAAACACTGTATTTTAATGAAATGTTAATGCTTTATATTACACTAGCAGCGAAACCCGGCGTTGCTCGGGTTCAAATACATCGCATGTTTAATGGTATAAAAAATATATAAGGATACGTTTTTTAACATAGATATTATAGATTTCTATTTTCGATATTGAGAGACTTTCCAGAACATTAAAATAGTTTGTTCTTTTTTTTACTCGACTGCAATCACAACTGAACTGACGAAAAGTCACTGAATTTAGATTTATATGCCGAAATTTCCAGTACCAGATCACTCTAGAATATTTAGATGATTTGGTTTTTATAGATCAATAAAAACACTCGTACATATTTTGGAACTTTCCAGACCAATCCAAAAATACTCGATCATAATAAATTGCACTCATTTATGAACTTCCCAGATAATTCGAAAAATTTCTAGAACGTTCTCGAACATTCTAACTCGATAATAACAGTTTTGGGACATTTTGGAACTTTCTAGATGAAGCCAGAAATTTGTAGAACTTTCTCAAACATTCTATATCGATTATAATAGTTTGCATTCATTCTAGAAATTTCTAGAACATTCCAGATATATGTTGAACTTTCTAGAAAAAACCAGATAAATTATAACTGTTTTACTCATTTTGGAACTTTCTAGATCATTCAAGAAATTTCTCGAACATTCTAAATCGATCATAATCAATTGCACAAATTTTGTAACTTTCCAGATCATTCGGAAAATTTCTAGAACGTTATTGAACATTCTAACTCGATAATAACAGTTTTGGACATTTTGGAACTTTCTAGATGAAGCCAGATCAATTATAACCGTTTTACTCATTTTGGAATTTTCTAGATCATTCAAGAAATTTCTCGAACATTCTAAATCGATCATAATCAATTGCACTCATTTTGGAACTTTCCAGATCATTCGGAAAATTTCTAGAACATTCTAATATGATCATAATAAATTGCACTCATTTTGGAACTTTCCAGATCATTCTGGAAATTTCTAGAACGTTCTCGAACATTCTAACTCGATAATAACAGTTTTGGACATTTTGGAACTTTCTAGATGAAGCCAGAAATTTGTAGAACTTTCTCAAACATTCTTTATCGATTATAATAGTTTGCATTCATTCTAGAATTTTCTAGAACATTCCAGATATTTGTTGAACTTTCTAGAACATTCCAGATCGATTATAACCGTTTTACTCATTTTGGAACTTTCTAGATCATTCAAGAAATTTCTCGAACATTCTAAATCGATCATAATCAATTGCACTAATTTTGTAACTTTCCAGATCATTCGGAAAATTTCTAGAACGTTATTGAACATTCTAACTCGATAAGAACAGTTTTGGACATTTTGGAACTTTCTAGATGAAGCCGGATCAATTATAACCGTTTTACTCATTTTGAAACTTTCTAGATCATTCAAGAAATTTCTCGAACATTCTAAATCGATCATAATCAATTGCACTCATTTTGGAACTTTCCAGATTATTCGGAAAATTTCTAGAACATTCTCGATCATTCTAAATCGATCATAATAAATTGCACTTATTTTGGAACTTTCCAGATCATTCTGGAAATTTCTTGAACGTTCTCGAACATTCTAACTCGATAATAACAGTTTTGGACATTTTGGAACTTTCTAGATGAAGCCAGTAATTTGTAGAACTTTCTCAAAACATGCTATATCGATTATAATAGTTTGCATTCACTCTAGAATTTTCTAGATCATTCCAGATATTTGTTGAACTTTCTAGTACATTCCAGATCGATTATTACCGTTTTACACATTTTGGAACTTTCCATTCCAGAAATTTTGAGATCTTTTCAGAAGTCCTCATGCGTTAGAAAAGGACAGCAATATGTGTTTTAGCATTTTCGCTACCCACAACCACACCCTTCCACCCACCGCGACCAAACTCCCTTACTACCACCTGGAGACCAAGGGGTATTTATCACCCCAACGGGAAGTTGATTGGGGTTGGTGATGATTGAGAAAACTGCGTATTTACGTACCCACAAAAGCATTTTATATATATTATTAGATTTACACCAGGTATATTAATCAAAACAATTAAAAATCTTTAAGAAACCCAAATATAGTTGATTTAAATACATACCATACAAGTGAGAAGTTGTCTGACCCGAACACGTTTGCGGTCGACGAGATCTTCATCACGACTGTCTCATTGGCTGATTGGTAGTAGTTCAAGCGGTAATGAGCTTACTTCACTACGTACTTTGTATAGGAAGAGTGGCAACAGTGCTCCTTATTTAATTTGTTGGTGTTTTTAACATATTTTTAGTTGACAGGAATGTGATACACAATTCGTGTCGCCTCTATTCTATGATGGAAATTCGAATAAAAATAGGGAGATTCGTAATTTCTTTTTAGATTGTAGCAAAGATGTATTGATTGTTACTGTGCTTAGATACATTCTCTTTGGTTTATGTACTTATTTTATGTAATATTAAGGCAGAACGCTTGTGTTTTGTAAAATCGCCCCACAGGAATGTGACAATTTTGTTCATGTTTAGGCATTTTTTTCCAAAAAGATATTTTCTGACCTTGCTGAATTTCAGTGCCCAAATAAAAGCCACTTAGCTTCTTATTCCAGATTTAAAATTAATCAGAAATATTAAAAAACCAAGGAGCTATTAGTTGAGCCCATCAAAATTCCTTCACTGTAAGAACTAGCCAGAACACACATAAGGAGGCAAAGTCTCTCCTTAGACTAAGGGGCTCTAAACCGCTTGTGAGCTCGGGATCGTCAACAATTCTGATGGCACGTCGCTGAACCGAGTCTGAGGGCCCAAGCTGGTATCCAGGTGCTCCCGCTCATAGGTGACAGCAGTAGGTACTCCATATGAGTCCGGACTTGTGACTTATAAACTTGTAGCCTTTGCCCCGAGATGTGTAGTACTGCCTCGCTCTGTTGAGCACTCCGAGTTTTTTTGATGCCAGCTTAACCTTGTCTTCCAAGTGATTTATTTATTTACTTATTAAATATAGATTCAGTCTACTTTGTAGTTTTGCCGCCGCGCCGGGGCACGCAATTGTTGTCAGTGCGTTTAGAATGTAAATATGTATTATGTAATGAATCTAAGCTTGTTTTGAAAAGAGTAATTGCTGAGTTTATTGCCGGCTCTACTCAGCAAATGCAACCTTCCGAACCGGTATTAGAGTATTAGAGTCAGACTTTTCATAAGTGCCTGCGAAGGTCTATTTGAATAAATGATTTTGAATTTTGAATTTTGAACTTCGGAACAAAACGTATATGCTTTGACTGATGTTCAAGGAGGTGTTCTGGAATTGTGGAGCCACAGACTATGGGGTTTTCTTAGCGGTGAACGCGCAGGCTTGAGTCTTGGTGGGGTTGAAATGGACTAGGTTTAGTCGACCCCAATCGGAGACACTAGTTAATGTACTCTCGATTTCAGACATCAGCCGTTCGCGGCTTTCCTCCACCTCGGAACGAGGGATATTTGCACGGCCCGTGTAATAAGCGTCCCCTGTACTGTCGTCCGCATAGCAATAATAATAACAGTTATTATAAAATGATATTCCTATCTTGGGATTATTTCTGACAACCCTAAGTCTTCATAGGTATGCGTAAGGATGCCAGCTGCGTATCGGCCTCCACACAAATCTTTATTAAGCCGTTAGCTACAATGAAATCCGTAATTAAAGCAGAGCGATAGAGCGGAAGATATTGTGACCAGTAAATTGCTACATTGTTTGTTGATCGAGCTTTTGTGTGGGATTAAACGTATGACCTACTTCTTTCTTATTTAGGTTTAAGAGGGGTTGAAACCATATAATACGAAGCAGGGTCAGCATCGCGATTTGAGGCGATGACAGCTCAGTGGTTGTGACGTCGGATGCATAACGAAGGTTCCGGGTTCGAATACTACAATGAGCCTTAGCTTTTAGTGAAGGAAATCGTGAGGAAACCATAGCACTGCGGTAGGTACTTTGTAGTACCCGCCTGGCTGGCTACCATTTAAAAATCTGTCGCCAAGCCCGATGTGTACCGACAGCTGCAATCCACTTGAGAGCCAGTTCCTTCTAGGCTTTGTGTGCTTACCACCTTCGGCCATATCATCACTTATCATAGTGAGGTTGAGGTCAAACATAGTTAAAAAAACGCGTGATATCCCAAGTGCTACGGTAACCGCTTACCATCAGACGAGCCAATATGCCTGTTTATTTCATTAGTAGTGAGTGTTAAGCCTGTTTGAACCCAGGGTTCGATCGAAAGAGTAGCTTACATCGAAACCGTGGTTTTCCCAATGGAGAACAGCATGGGGTTCTTCAAAAAGGGTGTGAAGAGATGTCTACAGGGTCGGTAACGCGCGAGTGACGCCCCTGGTGTTGCAAGCGTCCATAGGCGACGGTAACCGCTTACCATCAGGCGGACCGTATGCTTGTTTGGTACCTAAGTAGTATATAAAAAAAAACATATTTACAGAATACATTTTCAGTGAAATAGATTTAGGTTTAGAATAATTGGAACTCTGTTTTGTAGCTATATTATATACTAGCTGTACCCCGTGGTTTCAATTGCGTTCCCGGGATAAAAAGCCTATGGTACTTAAGGATAATGTAGCATCCCAACAGTTAATGAATTTTGATCTGTATGTCAGAATTGGATCTGTAGTTTCAGAGATTAACTTACAAACAAACTTTACCTAGTTATTATATTAGATACTGAGTTCACAGAAAGTTGACACATTTTCTGTAGCAAATTATAGAACATTACTTCACATCGGGGCAAAGGCTGCAACTTTATAAGTCGCAAGTCCGGCCCCATATGGAGTACTGTTGTCATCTGTGGGCGGGGGCACCTGGATACCAGCTTGGGCCTTTAGACTCGGTTCAGCGACGTGCCGCTAGAATTGTCGACGATCCCGAGCTCACAAACGGTTTAGAGCCCCTCAGTCTGAGGAGAGACTTTGCCCCTTTATGTGTGTTCTACCGCTTGTACAACGGAGAGTGTTCCAAGGAATTGTTCGACTTGATGCCCACGGCTACCTTCTACCATCGCAACTCTCGCCATCGACGGGAAATCCATCCTCACACATTGAAACCAGAATTGTTTCGAACTGTGCGGGCTCAAAAGAGTTTTCTTCCGCGGACGCTCAGATTGTGGAATGAGCTCCCCGCCGTGGTTTTCCCAAAGGAGTACAGCATGGGGTTCTTCAAGAAGGGTGTAAAGAGGTTTCTTCAGGGTTGGCAACGCGCGAGTAATACCCCTGGTGTTGCAAGCGTCCATAGGCTACGGTAACCGCTTACCATCAGGCGGGCCGTATGGTTGTTTGCCACCTCAGTGGTATAAAAAAAAAAAAACATCAGGTATAACTGACACACTAGTAATACGTAGTAGTCGTCTAGGTATATACATGTTTTCTTTAATGTCAAATCATTGAATACTTATGTTTTTCAAAGGCTTCGGATTTGGATCAAAGTACGTTCTGACGATCGAGAGCGGCGTATACGCGGCGGCTTTTAATTATTTACAATGTGTTCTATCTAAAGTTAATGTTACATGAAATGGTGAACAAAATTTACAATAAAATTGTATATAAATAGTGTTGTACTATAAATAGTATAAATGTTAATACTTATCTGTGTTTTAGTTAGTTCTATTTGCGTCGAATGGCGCGCAAGAATAAATATTTTTCATTTCATTTGATTTATAAAGGTATGATACTCTTATCACAAATCTATTGAACTACGGGATATAATGGCTTACAAAATACTTTTGAACTATTAATTGGTTTGGTATTGATTCAACGGAGGCGAACCACGAACTGACCTAATTTTTGCATGTAAAGTGCAAGCGTATGAAAAGTGCATAAAGTATAAAAAGTAAATGACGAGCTTCTCCGTTTACTGGGAACAAATTACATGTACCGTGTGAAATTTTAAATTTTCAAAGTCTCTTTTTACAAAACAAGCGTTCAGCCTGCAGACTTTATTCCTAAGGTTAAGAAAAAAATATTACAAAGTGTGTTTTAAAAAAATGCAAAATAGGTCAATTTTCATTTATGTGGTAGATTCTAAGTAGTAGAATCAATTGTAACGTTCGTAAGTGCCTTTTTGGGGCCTTTTTAATTTATTATTTTGAAGAACAACTATCAATTTTCGTAGATTTATCGGCAAACTCAACTTTGAGGAAGTTTCTACAGACATTGAGACTCCTCATTCCCAAAATCTAAATATTTATTTTCATAAATTCATCATCAAAGTTACATTCCCTATTTTGCGGTGTCGTAAAGTTTACATGTACGTTACCGCAACGTTACAAAAGTAACATTATTAGCCTCCTTTCATAATGTTTAACCTGTGGTTAACATTGAGCTATTATTACTATGTATAGAGAAGACGCCACACATCACAACTATATTCCGTTCAAGTGAGGCCATCCGGCCTTGTACTTATTGTTATAGAACGATGACCGAAACGCGTAAGCGCTGTGAAAATCACGGTGTTTCCGAGAAAAAATACTCCTAAAAGCGTTCTGATAGCGCCACGTGTTTCTACTGTTTGCTTAGACGACTAATTATTGTTTCAGCGCTAAAGATAACTTTAGTTGACTCTAAAATAATGGGACATAAGCTTTGGTTATGATAGCTTCTCTATACGTAGTGATAATAGCTCAAGGTGGTGAAGGATCTGCGTTTTTCAGTAAATTAATCAATCAGTCAAAATGAATTCCTTAGATATTTATTTCTTAAATTTTGTTGGCACGCTGTAGAATTGCAAACTATTTCAAACAAAAAGTTACGTTATGATAAATATTTATAGGCCAAAGTACAGTACAGGCCATTATAAATTATTTGTACGATTACGAAACAACGTTCATGCACAAAATAGAGTAATTTAATGCACTATTTTACATATTTATGTACAATTCGTGGTTGAACTACAACTACTAGCATAAGTTCTCTGAGCATAAACGACTTGTTTTAAGGCGCACTAAAGTGTTTTAAAAATGAACGTAGTTTTAACGTGTAAGTCTTGATATAAATGAGGTTCTTGGGTAATCTAGCTCATTATTATGAGTTTATTACAGTTTTTAAATACCTGTTCATCTACAAAATTAGCGAAATATCATAAATTGTCTAGTCGTCTCTGTCATAAAATAGAATAAAATCGCGTCTTAACGATGAGACTGATTTTACAGTGATTACCTATTATATTTTAGCTATTATTTATGTGTGTGATCTCTAAGATCTTTATTATAGTACGTAATGATTTAAAAAGAACACTGAAATCTTCAATCTGAATTTCAAACTGGGGGCCAACCTCTTAAACAATATTTTTATAACCTTATTTGTCTTTTGTTCTGTTTTGAACTCGGATGTCAAAGAAGGACAAAAGACAAGTAAGGAGTTGGTTTGGCCCTCTGAAAGAGCAAAAATGAACTAGGATTATCGTCAATTTCATCAAAACTTTTGAGCCGTTTTCGAGATCTCAAAACATATACAAATATTGCTCGTCCCAATTAGATATGGAATATTAGGTGGTACATCCCCGATAATTAAATAAATAAATAATGTTAGAGCTTTTTAAACACGGTCATTTGATTTTGGGAGTCAATCGCCATCTCTTATTCCTTAACTATACCATATTATAGACAAATTAAACACACCCTAACCGAGACAAGTAGCGTATGTCAACCAAGCGTAGTAGGCATTTAAATAAATTAACAAACGATAATTACTGTAGGTATAAAAGTGTGTGAAGTGAAATCTCCAAGCGAGTTGTAATTAAAATCTGGTTTACAGCGTGGTAAATAGGTGAATGCAAAGTTTCAGTGGTAATTATACACAACAGCTTTGGTATTCTGAAACGTTTTTGACGGCAACCGACGACAACACATGACGTATTCCGTTGTGACGGTTAGTCCGGGAGGTAGCGTTGCAAACACAAAAGTCATAGTAAGCCGGCTGACGTTGAAATGTATAGTTGATCTTATATGACTAATAAGTGAACCGACCGTCTGCTCAAGTAAGTGCTCAAGTCTACCACATCCGTCGTCAGCCACTCCCAGTAAAAAAAAGACATAGTACGCCGGCTCAAACTTGTTTCATAAGTATTTGACATAATACTGATCTGAAAAAAATCGTCTGCTGCATGGTGGAGGGGGGAACACGCGTCAGCTGCTCGCATGAATTTTTAAAAAAAAAAGTTTACCCCTTCCGTAACCTTCCAATCCTAAACCCACCGCGGGTGCATCGCTGATGCGTGGTTCACTTATTAGCCATTCAAGATCTATTGAAAAAGATGGCCATCGATCGGCGTGATAATACTACCTAAAATGCATCAGTACCTCCCGGACTATTGCATGTCGAAACAATTGAATACTTGAATTGGTCAAAAGAATTAAAATGGACTGGAAGGTGTATTGTAAACATCAACTGCGCTCTGCGGGTGGATTTCATTTATTTTAATTATCTGATCCGTAATCCCAAGCCAAGCAAACTTATGATATGGAAACTAGATAAAGGCAAATTTTATTTCATATTTTAGTAAAACTTAATGTACCGAATATACCAATATAAAGGTTTAATATGAGGGCTATTCAGTCGTTTAACTTTATCTTAATATTTAGGACATAAACTTCACAAAAAGAAACTAGATATAGCGCCCATATTTTGAAAATATTTAAATAATTAACTTTTTTTCACAAATTATGTTTAATAACATACTCGTATGTAGGTACATACTACAAATTTGACGAGGTATTTTTTTATAAGGAATAATAAAAATAATCCAGATATCAAAGACTTCTATCTAGAATTTGTAAGAATTTTAGCATTTCCAGTAAATAAAAATGCATTGACTTTTATAGTGCTGGGCACAATTTAATCAATGTTTATTTCAACGAGAATAGTAAAAAGAATTACTCGCCAAAAGTCTCAACTGTTGAGCTTGATGACGTTTTTCCAAGATATCTTCATCATTGGCTGATTTAAGGATGCCCATTATATGACTTATCCGAGCCGCAGACATCTGAAATATGTATACCAACTCTATAACCACTATAAAATTAGTATCATCATCATATTCTGTCACGAGATGTCCTCTGCTGAATATGGCCTTTGTTCTCCATTGATTTCGACAAAGAACAGTCTTGGATTTATAATAAATAATTTATAATAAAACATACTTACTTTAAATATCATAACTTTACACAGAAACTATCATAAATGAAAGTGATCCTCAAAGTGACAGGTTTTTTTTTTATAATGGATACATAATACGACCTTAATAGGAGCTTCCTAAAATTAAACATTAATTAATTGACCAATTGAAAAATGTAGCACCGCACTACGAATGTATAGAGAATAGACCGCTTCGACGGACGTCGTCGTCGTCAGCTGTCAAAAAAAGAACAGAATTGCACTACACGCAGCGCCCTAATGTGGTTCGCAATCCCATTAACTATGTAACACATGGTTGTAACGAGTGACGAATATTATAGTATGTTTTTTATGGATTTGAAGTGTAAGTTTCGGATGGTTTTTACACCCTTACGTAAGCAAATCACTTACTCAGAGGGCTTTCAACCAATTTTTTTACTTATTTGATGTATTGTGTTTCATTGAACTGGGTCAGCAAAGCTATAGAGGTACCTAAGGATATGAAGGAAGGCAAGATATCTTTTGATATAACAATTGCTTTTTTAAATAACCTATGCTGAGTTTCTTGCCGGATTCTTCCCAGTTGAAGGCCGAGTTCCGAACCGGTGGTAACTTCAGTAAATGTGACCTTCATAAGTGCCCTTCTGGGGCCTAAATTGAATAAATGACTTTGACTTTGACTTTGAATTCATATAGAAAAAAAAGTTAATCTTCATATAATAAAAACTGAAATCATCCATGTTAAAACTTTGGTTGGTTTTATGAAAAATTCATTTGTCTACAGTTTTTGGTCATTTAATTTGGTAATTTTTTCATTCCACTAAAAACATTCTGTAAAAAACTAGCCAAGTCTCGATGGAGCTGCTTGTTTATCTCTAAAAAGTAATGAAATCTAGACAAAGTCGTGCCAAGTCTAAGGTTCCTTACTGCGATTTCTTTATTAGGTATTATAGTTAATGTTGTGTGACTTGGCCGTTGAAGTTTTTCTTTTTATTTGTAAATTTTTTATCAGGTATTTTCTCAACAGCTCTATTCAAGAAAAAAACATTAGAATACTCTTAATTTACATACTTATAATAGATAAGTATCATAACTTCCTGACAGTGTGTCCCAAACAAACGCGTCATACTGCAAAATCACATCATGCTCGTTTCACGAGCCTACTCTAATTGATATCATTGATTGGATAAACAGTCATTTGATAATTTTATGATCGACCTACATATCATGTTATTGCCGTTCTAAAATACGGTAATCTAAGGCGATAGCAGGGTATTGGGTACTTCCTCGAATAAGATTAACCGTGACAATAGAATACCGTGAGTGCTGGGTACTTCCTGAGACTGTATATCACATCATGAGCGGTCCTGGAACCCGTTTACCCGAACCGCGGGTATAATTTTGTATTAGAACATTTTTGCGAAATTCAAAGCTTTTTTTGGAATCTGCTATATTTATGGTACCCTTTCATAATTTACTTGCTTTCTTTCCAATGAGGATCATTCACATAACAAAATGTTAAGTTTTTGATTACTACAGCGGAAGCACAAAACATTTCTGAGCATAATGTTTTTTAAATGATTAAAATCCATCAACAAATGACGAAGTTATTAAAGTCTTTAAACGGCTTAATTAAAACGCTCGCTCGCGTTAGTACTTCATGTCGTCTCAATTTTTGAGAGAGCATTTTTGAGATTCTTGCACTAAAATCGCTGTATCTTCGTTATTTTTGATCCGATTCTAATATTTTTTCGATAGAATTTATTGGAGTTCATACCGCTACAAATTTTCATTATTTGATGTCGTTGTAATAATTCGCTTCATCCATTTGACACTTTTATCCAAAATATTAGCATTCATTCATTTACATTTATATTTATAGCCTCTTATGGGGTCTAAATGATGCAGAATTTCAGATAATGTGAGCCAATTTCAATCACTACTTTGTGCAGATAGCGACTACCGTGGGGGATTACTCGGTACGATTACGGAATAGCCCGTCCGCTCCCTCTAGGATTGTCGGGTATCCACGAAGATTTACAACGTGAAAAAAAAAAGAAAAGCGTTTTTTCTGAATCCGGTCACTGTGTTCTTTGCGTGCCAAAGTCAGAGTCTAAGCCATTATTTTACGGCATGTATTTAATGCCTTAACTATTAATTATTTCTATTCCAACACAAAAAAAAAAAACTAGAACCAAAAATACTGAATTGCACCCTAAATACGCACACTAAATAAATCAAACTGAGTATCAGTTTTATGGTTTATGCAAAACTGTTTGAACTGAATGATCATCTACTCACAGTTCTAACCTAACCTAACCAACTGTATTTGGAGTGCCCCGAGTCGGGTTTGGATGGTACATGTTTTGATGAATAGGTAGTTTAATTGTACAAAAGTCATTTTTATAATATGCAATAAGTAAATTAGAGGACCGTTTTAAGTTTGCGTAATTTTTTAACAGAGGTGCAATAAAAAATATCCTTTTTTTAATCGACGAAGCCATTCATTTTAGGCCCTAGTAAGGCATTTATGAAGGTCAAAGCTACTGAAGCTACCACCAGTTCGTAAGTCGGCCTTCAACTGAGAAGAACATACTAGAAACTCGGCAAGGTTACATTAAAAAAAAAATGTTATGTATATGTAATGTATATGTAATATGTATGTATTGTAAATGTATGGAACGTCACGTGGACCATCTGCCTGTCCTTCTGAGCTGAAAAACATTTGTATTTATGAAAAAAAAAAAACTGTTAATACAATTAAACTTGAAAGAAGTCCCAATCAATATCGAAGCTTTTGAGCCAAATAAAAACTTTTTAGTTCTTTCAACCATGTAGTGACAAAAGCTAAAGAGTATTTTTTCAAACAACTGAAGAAACCCCGCCCATCCGAAGAAGGCGCCTTTGTCGCCATAACGTCTACGACTTTTTTATAACGACCCGATAAAAGTGATATAACTCAGGATTTTGGTAAAAAAAGGACTTTTTGTTGGCAAATCTCTTTGTCGCAGTTAAAGTTGTCGATGTTTCGGGACCTTTGTTTGTCTCCCTTTGATTGATGGTAGCTGAGAAACTTTTGTTTTTTAAAGACATTTCTAGATCTCATGTGACTTTCGTCTTTTTGCTCTAGTCTGGATGTTTAAGCTACCAATAGACTATTTGATCATGATTTTCACAGAGGTATGTGGTATACTGAAATGAAACCGTAAGCTAGAAATAAAATTAGTATTGCATATAACAGACGTTAGTGGTCACTTGTGAACTGTATTTTTTTACCGGTAGGTGCTTGTAGACCTTCTCAACCACCACATTATCTGACCTCTGAAATAATCTTCAATCATCAATCAATAGCATGGCCAAGACATTTTTTCATGTTTAAATAATACCAAATAAAAATGGATATGTGATAAAAACCCAAATTTCTAAAAATCGTATAAGCTTAATTTTGGTCTTTGGCCAGACTATAAATATATATGTGGTATAATATATTATATACAGGGTATAAAAAACCCCCGACATAACCATAACGAAAGCATATTAGACACCAATGAAAGTAACTTTTCATTGAAAATATTGTTGGGAAATATTTTTGAATTTTTTACAAATTTGAGTGAGCGTGTGGGAATAACCGTGTACCTAAATTGCGTATTTTTATTTCAGCCTCCTGTTTATAATGAAATGTATGAAATAATTATAAGGTAACTTTGGACAAAATATCAGTAACATGATAATAATACAAAAAATATTTTTATAAATGCAACTTTGAACCTCAATATCTCCGAAACCCGTAACTTCCCAGGCCATGCCTAGGTCGCTAGCTCCATATAAAAATTTATTTATTAAGGTATTTATTTGGGTAATATGTGGCTTTCGGTAATGTCGGAGAAACAAAAAAAAAACACCCGATACATAATTATATAATATATACCACAAACTTTACCATTCTGACCACAGTTAAAAAAGTTATGACTAAAAACTTAGGTACACAGATTTTTGCATTTCTGCGTATGCATAGTTCTCCCATCAAATTTTATCATCGTTATCATATGATGTTACAAAAATTGTAAATATGAGTTTTAATTAAAAACAGCTGACTCCAACATGCAGCTAAATGGCCAAAACGATTATAAGTCAAACAGTTATTGTTTTTTCTAATCATGAAAATGCAAATGGAGTAAGAATTTTGGCTACGTCATTACTTTTTAAAATAAAATGGAATTGCTTTTGAGATGTGCTGAGACTACATTATGCTATGATGATGCTTTAAAAACCTAATTAGGTTCGACTTGTTAAAAAACTTTTATTTGCAATCATGAAAATCTAATTAGATGGTCCAGTAATAAGTTGAAGATCTTTTTTTTAACTGTGTATAGGCCTGTGTTTGACCGCAATCTCACCATATTAAGTGATGATGTGGCCGAAGGTGGTAAGCACACAAAGCCTAGAAGCAACTGGGCCTCAAGTTCAGCTGTCGGAACACACCGATAGGCTTTCAACCTGAAGCAGGTAGCCAGCCAGGTGGGTACCATACCACCATGCTATGGTTTCCTCACGATATTTTCCTTCACCGCAAGCTCAAGCTCATTGTATGATTTGAACCCGGGACCTTCGTATCGGTATGCGACGCCACAACCACTGAGCTATCATCGCCTTTTAATCTCAAAGATAATATTCTGATAATATTTTCCCGATTTAGTCGATGGTAGTCCTCCTCATCATAATCTAGAATATGACATGGGACTTTTTCCAATGATTTACTAGTCTAATAAATGTGAATGTTTGTATATTGGTGTGTATGTTTGTTACTCAACTCCGTAATGGCTGAAAATATTAATAATGGTGAAACTTTGCACATTGATAGTTATCGAGTAAAACATAACTGTACTTTTATTATTTAGTGTAGTTTGCCTTAAAATGAGAAAATTCAAGAAAGAAGTACCTACATACAATTATTTCATTAGATATTTTACAATTTCAAAACAATTATACTGAAAAAAAAAACATGAATAATAACTAACCACAGATTACAGAACAAGAAAGATGGAGCGCGAAACACAGGAGTGAGCCCAAAAAAGCAAATAGAAATTGAAAAACACATACGTGGTATTTGCTTTGTTTAAACAAAGTATATTAAAAAGAAAGTGTTTTTCGTTAAATAAAATTTATTAAACAAAGCAAATATAGTCAAAAGTCAAAGTCAAAGCCATTTATTCAATTTTGGCACCAGAAGGGCACTTATGATGGTCACATTTACTGAAGTTACCACCGGTTCGGAACTCGGCCTTCAACTGAGAAGATTCCGGCAAGAAACTCAGCAAGGTTAGATTTTTAAATATTTTTCCGCGCGCTCTATCTGCCTTTTGTTCTGTAATCCGAGCATAGATTTAGAATTTTCTTTCCATCTTTCATCTAGGAATCTGAGTACATAGTTAAAGTTCAATTTTCTCAGTCTATCAATTTCATTCTTAAAATGTTCAATCCATTTAACTTAAAGCTTATTTTTGACTTCACTCAATTAAGTTGTCTCAATCGTTAGATACAGGGTGATCTATCCTAATCTAGAAAGTTATTTTACCGACTTTACTAAAATGCGGGTGGCATCAGGTGATGAACAGAACGATAAACTTTATTGTCTCTGTAATGTGGAACACGTGGTATGCGGGTTGCTGTGTTTAAATAAATTACGTGTTTATTTTAAATTATACAGGTGTTCTTTCAACTGTTTATAATAAGTGAAATTAATAAAGATAAATCTATACTATACTATAATAAAGCGGAAGAGTTTTTTTGTTTGTTTATTTAAACGGGCTAATCTCTGGAACTACCAGTCGGATTCGAAAAATTCTTTCACTAATAGGAAGCTACATTATCCCCGAGTATTATACTACTTTATATCCCGGGAACGCGAGTGAAACCGCGCGGAACAGCTAGTATAAACATAAAAGTTAAGTATCTTTAAAGCTAAGGGGGAAAATTTTTAAGTTCATGGTAATACCTGTCGTAATGTATGGTTCTGAACATGAGTTAGAATTGTATAGAGCGACTGTATGGAAGTACGGTCTAAATGCCTTGACAAGAAGTGCGCGTACATAGTTTGAACGACTGAAATACGTATAATTAATGCCAATTTCTCGTTTTTTATCGATACTTTTACCGAGAACAAATGACAAGGAATCCATATCGACATTTGTTTTTAAATCAACTAGTGTACGATATATCTGTGAATGCATCTATATGGAAACTGCTCACGCATCGCGGAAGGCAACGTTGTTAAAGCTATCACTCTATTATATTCTTACTCTATGATTCTGAATGTTGGCCAGTAAAGAGGACAGATGAAAGACGATTGCATGCAGCTGAGATGATGTTGAGATGGATGTGTGGAGTGACAAGAATGGATAAGATAAGGAATGAGTACATAAGGGGAAGCTTGAAAGTAGCGCCAGTGACTGAAAAGTTGAGAGGGAACCGTTTATCGTGGTTTGGACATGTTATAAGTATATAAAATGCTAGCAAATGGTGCCGATTCTGTTGTAAATCGCACTAAACTAATTTTAGTCACATCTCATCTCTTTCTTACGAACATTATTGAAAAAGGATAGAACATATTTTAAGTTGTCAAATTAATCTTTGCCGTCTTATTTTGCGTGTATTTAGGCGTAACCGCGATAGATGGCGACTAAATTTATATTGAAAACAAGCAATGGACTAATTTGACAGGACTAAATTTCTTACATCCTTTTCTTATGTTCTTTGTTAGAAAGAGACATAGTGATATTAAAATTAGTTTAGTTTTGAACAACAGAATCAGGGCCAGTGTCTATTATTTTGTCCTAATACCTTTAATACTAAAGCTACGTATAGTAAGCATCACGTAATACTTCGTCTCGTTCTAGCATAATTTTATTTCCACATAAATTAATATCTCAGGTGATAAGTTGACGGTAACATCATTCTGTTCTCCAACAGCTAATATATCACTCAGGGTTGTCACAAATTGATTACATTTTAATAAAAAACGAGACACCATCGTCCCAGGGTTTCCAGAGAGTCATTCATCATACTTTAATTACATTAGGCATATTATAACGTTCAGATTTAGGTGAATATAAAACTTTTTTATAGAATACGGTTTTTTTGACGATAGAACGTAGCACAGTTGTTTGATTAGTGAAGTTATGTAAATTGGGGAGGTCAGTTAATGGATGGGTGAACTTTTTGTGAATTCAAAAGTCTTTTATTCAATTTATACATTGTTATGAGCGTAACAATGGACTCTAGCTAGATGAACTGAGATGCAAGGCATATTTTTTGTGCATAATTCTTTCAATTTAGGTACATATGTAATGAAGATTATTGTAATTGAAATAATAGAGAAGCCAAATCCTAAAGTACGTAAGTAAAAAAAAAACGCACGGAATTTTTCTTTTTGAAAATCCACTTATAGTATTTTCTAAATGAAAAATTCCGTGCCGCGAATCGAACGAGTTGATTAAAAAAAACAACGGTTTTATTATTGTACCATCCCATATAGTGTCACTTATAAGGAATAAATTCTGGCAAGTGGTGTAAGATGAAAAACCAAAGAATAAGGTCTAATTTTTAAGAACGTAGGTACTATTTTATTTTTAAAAAAATTCATAGAAAATTATTTTTTTCTGAGAATCAAAAACAGACTCGAGACTCCTTTAGGCATTTTTCGCTATTACCTATACATTTAGGACATTCATACAACTGTCAATTACCTTGGAGATGCAAGTGCAGAAAGAATCTATACAGTATACACATAATGAGCCACCTTAAGCAGGGTTCGTTTATTTTATTCTCCCAGTAACGAAAAACCTACACGTTACTCCCCAAAACTAACAAAGAAACTGTCGTAAAGAAACTTTCACTAAACAAATAACAGAGTGGTTGAAGTGTAGTCAGTCGTGAAAAACTAACAGGGTAGCAAAGGAAACCCAATAGTCAATTCGCCTGGCCCACTGACACCGCACTCGGAATCAATCGATGATTGGTTACAAATGTGTTCCATTTAGGGAGTTGAGCTATTTTAGACAGCTTAGTACTATAAATGCTTTTTCAACACACTCGCTCGTAAAGTGGCTCTTATTGTACTGCTTTTAGTATCATAAGACAGCTTATTACGAACTGGTGCCTTTTACTTTACGTTACCGCATAAGTGTTTTATGATATTATCCCGATTATGTATCTCGCTGTAAAGCCGGCTTTTCACTATGGGATATAATATAATATATATTACATCTTAATAATTCTTTGATCTTAATATATAATATTTTATCGCTCGTCATACAATGTGTCAAAAAATATTTATAGTTATGGATGTAATATACAAAAATGTATGACGAGCGGTAAAATACATATTATATCTCAAGATTAATAATTAATATTATATTATATCCCATAGTGAAATGTGTGTAGACCAAATGGATAAAAAAGTTTGACAGCGCACCGCAGTCAAAAAAAATACCAGCGCGCCATATTTGTTAACGTTCTCAATGTGTGGTTGATTATTATAGAAAAATATCAAAAAATACAAGTCTGTGTTTTTTCTTGCAAGTGTGTTGAAAAACATCGTATGACACGCGTATGCATTGACCATTACACTCTCGGCTCCCTAATCGCGTAATACCGCGGTTCCCCATACTTAGAACTGAAACTCAATAAATATTTTTTCATGAAACCCATACGTGTTGAGGTTTCGAATATATTTTTTTTCTAAACTGAATAGTTTGCGCGAAAGACACTTCTAAAGTGGTAAAATGTGTGTCCCCCCCCCTGTAACAAAGTGTAAAATAAGAGAATGATAAAACTAAAAAAAAAATTAATTTTTCCAATTCCAATTTCAATTTTCGGTGGAAGTTTGCATGGTCATTACCATGAATTAAATTGGTTTGAAGGAGATCTAGTAATTAGTTTTTTTTTAATACGTCATAAAACGTATATCGCAATTTACCTTTAATTCAATATTTTTTATGGGTGTTTTTTTTTCTCATAGCAAAGTTGAGTTAGTTAATATTACACGGAACCCTCCGTGTGCGAGTCCGATTCGCACTTGGCCGGTTTTTTTATCTTCGTTTAATTTTGATAAACCTGACTGTGTTAAACCTAAAACTATTTGCAAAGTGTAGATAAAATAAGAAAAGTTGCAAACTTGGCCAAAGTCATTTCGCAACATTGATGAGGGATACATATTAAGGAAGAAATTTGGATAAAGTACCAGACTTATAATATTCTCTCCAACAGTGACTTTGCTCATGTTTGATATTTGTATTTTCCGCTCCGTTTCCAGTTAGATAGATAAATAGATGAACTTATTCGGATGTGATTTGTTTGACTTTAATATATTTATCATTTGTATATTTTGAACAAGAAAAATAATTATTTATTTTAGGTAGTATATTGCATTGTACTTTTACTAATTAATACCCGGGTATTGTAATGAATCTCTTCTTTTTCACAAACCTACCACCGCCTGCGCCCAAATCACCAAAGTTTAAACGCAATGAGATAAATGGTATATATGAACGCTTACGTTACAAACAAACACATATACTTATAATATAATATATATATATAAGTCCTGGATGAATAAAATAAATACGGTGGTGTAGATACCTTTAAATAAAATTAGATAAATATTTATACATACTTATATAAGCGTCTATTCATACGTACCGCAACCACACCACAGCGTCGCGACAAAATGTGGTCAAGCTGTGGTTACGTGTGAATAGTTTCGCTGTGGATTTTTGCGGTTGCGTTGTGGTAGCTAATGTTCCGCTAGTTCCCGGTGTCGCTGGTGGTTGCGTTGTGTTGGCGACGTGGCTGCGGTGTGGTCGGTATCACACACGCAGTTGATAGTGACCACAAAAATAAATAATTGGACTGTTTTACAAAAAACTTAAACCGACTTCAAAGTACACTAAGAAGTAATCAAATCCTGATCCGATGACAATGAGACCAAACGGGAAGTGTAACCTTTCAAATAAAAAAAGAATTTTCCAATTCGGTTATTAAATGACGGAGTTATGAGGTAACAAACATAAAAAAAAAACATTCGAATTTAGAACCTCCTCCTTTTTTTGAAGTCGGTTAATAATTGGACTGTTTTACAAAAAACTTAAACCGACTTCAAAGTACACTAAGAAGTAATCAAATCCTATTCCGATGACAATGGGACAAACGGGAAGCGTACCCATTCAAATAAAAAAAGAATTATCCAATTCAAATTCGGTTAATAAATGACGGAGTTATGAGGTAACAAACATAAAAAAAAAACATTCGAATTGAGAACCTCCTCCTTTTTTGAAGTCGGTTAAAAATTTGTGCCCGCCCACCTGGTTGTGATGTGGTTGCGGTTGTGGTAAGTGAAATCAGCGTTGTAGTGATCTGCAGCACATGCTGAGCTGGGGCCATTTGGATCCACGATATCACACGCAAATTATTGCATTATTATTACTTCGTATTATTAGTTTGTATATTTTTTATGTTACTAAGTTGTTTCTTTATTATTCTTATTGTTGTGTGTGAATCTGTGTGTCCAATAAATACCATTTTATCTTTTTATCTTTTATCTTTAAGTGTGAATACAGCTATAGTTTTTATATACATTCTATACACAAACACTCAAAACACTTTTAGCTACGTAGTTACACCACCTAACCTAACATTATATTTATGATTATCTGTTATAATACAAAGTGTAGTCTTATCTAAGCCTTTGTTCACCTCTGGTATTTAAAGCTTAAGGTAACATGGCATACACTTGGTATTTTGTTTCGTTAAGTTCGTAGAGAGTTTTCAGACTTTTAGTACTTGCACTAGCTTTTATAAGGTTTCATTAAACGTGAAATCTTCGAATATTCGAGATAGCTATTTAACATTACAGCAGTATATGGAACGTATTTTAATTCCCAATTTGTGAAGTCTTTCCTTGAAGAGATTCTTTCAATATTATTATCAAGAGAATCATTTCTAATCATCCTGAAAAAAGTCGTATCAAATTAGTATATTCTCAATAAACATTTTTTTATTGCTTCCAATTACATACCCTCTAAATAAGCTGAAAAGAAAATGAATAAAATAGAAATATTACCTCATATTTCACATTTTTAATCAAAGCAAAATTGTAAAGCTGGTTACACAATAAAGATCCAATTAACATAAAATATTAAGGAATAAACACACGAAAATGTTAACAATGTCTCGGCAAGCAATAAGCATAAAGTACATGAAAGGGTAATCAATTATTTACGGGCTTCAGTGTGGAATGGCGATCAATATGATACATTCTTGGGTCAAATCGTAAGGGCGAGTTACAGAAAGTTGACGTGTAAGGTTAGCGTATAGCGTTAATTCATTTCTTATCAAACATTTTGTAATAGAAATAACAATATTTCTTATATATTTATACAAAGTAACCTAAAAAAAATCTATAAATGAAAATCTGTTACCATAAATAAATGTATGTGAGAGCCAGTTCTGTACTTAGCTTAGTGTGCTTACCTCCTTCAGCCACCTTCATCATCATCAGCCTATAATGTTCCACTGCTGAGCACAGTCCTCCTTTCACTCAATTGGTGAGAGGGAATGGGCAGATACTCATCCACTCGTGCCCACTATAGATCGGTGGCGGTAGGCTAGTGGTCAACCTACTGTTGGAGTTTTTAGGCCGCCTATTAGGCCTCCAACTAGCTAAACGACTATCACAATTAAGTGATAACCGGGACCAATGGCTTTACGTGCCTTCCGAAGCACGGGAAGCTACACCAAGAGCTCTTCATTATCAGAGAGGTTCATTATGAGAGAGGCTCTGGCAAGGCGTTTAATCGCTCAAAGAGCAGTTCGACTGGGGACTCGACCTCCACCTTACAGAATACCGCGGCCAAATAACTTTATGTTGTGTAAAGTTGTGTTCCAGCGCGTGAGTAAGGTCGCTAGAGCTCATTGGAGAGGGGGGAAAAGTCGATAACGCGTGAGCTTCGTGTGTTGCAAGCGTCCATATGGCCACGATAACCGCTTACCATCAGGCGGGCCGTTTGCTTGTTTACCGACTTAGTCGTATGAAAAAAAACACTTATAACAGTAAAATTGTGGTCAAATAAAAGCCTATGCATAAACCTCTACAAATTTTATCAAGCTTTGTTACAACAGTAGAAAATAAGCATACGACACGCCTGATGGTAAGCCGTTACCGTATAGCTTATGACTCTTGCAATACCTAAAATAACATTCACGCGTTGACGAACCTGCAAAAATATCTTTACAACTGTGTTTAAAAACCCCATGCTGTATTGACATTATTACTCACAGAATTAACCTGTGTTTGACTGCAATCTCACCATTGTAAGTAATGCTGTAGCCGAAGGTGGTAAGCGCATAAAGCCTAGAAAGGAACTGGCTCTCAAGTGCAGTTGTCGGAATACACTGGTAGATTAGCGGTAGATTTTCAACTTGAGAGGTAGCCAGGCGGGTACTAAATACCCTATCATCGTGTTATGGTCTCGATTTTTTTCCTTCACCGAAAGCTCAAGCTCATTGTAGGATTAGAAGCCGAGACATTCGTCACGACATTCGAAGTACAGTACCAAATATATATTACATATCCATGTTACAACATCGCCAGTGTACACTAAGGATGAAACAGAAGTTAATATCGTAAAGCCGAGGGCCATGAATGGGACGAAAGTCCACGAATGGGCACTTTGCCCTGTTTATGATTTATGGTAGCTGTATCATGTGAAAGAAATTTTGTTGGCCTTTATATTAAAGGTTGGATACATATTTATACGTCGTATTTTGGTGGTAATATTGGCTCGGAAATATCTGCTATATTACTAAAGATTGCTCGTTAGATCTACAAGGGTTCGTGAGGCAGATAAATGTTTTAATTAAGGGTTTTAAATGTACCTATATACGTTGTATGTAACTTAGCGTGGGAGAAACAAAATCAAATACATTGATTGTATAATATTTTATTAAAGTAAAGAATATTTTATTCCTACACGACAACGTTATATCTTAACTCTATTATAGATTCAGGCAGTAAAAATTACCTGCAAAGGTAGAATATTTTCCGCGTTACTACCTAATAAATCAATGCCACCATACAAACTTGCCAGTCATCCGCCATTTTAGTATATTGTGTACCACAAACAAAATGGCGGCCATAATGGACGCCTAGTTCCGCGCCAAAAGATTGAAACTTTATTGATGGCCATTAATTCTGCTTTGAAAGGTGTGAAAGGTTAATTGTGCTTGTTTTGTTCGTTGATTGATATACGTTCTACGTCCTAATAACACTTGCGAAGCTCTGAGTGATTAGCAACCCTTTTATTCGAGGAGTTCATTAATATTTAACCTTTTTTAGTCGACTGACAGAATATTATATCCTAATTTCTGCTTCATTTTGTATAATTTGAAGTTAATTTATTTATTATTTTGACGGACCTATTGGCGCGGTTGGTTAAGATTCCACCTTTCACGCCGCATGTCGTGGGATTGATTCCCACCAGGAAATGCATTTGTGATCATGAATGTATCTCCATGTCCTGATTCTGGGTGTAATTATGTATGTATTTACAAACAAAAAGTAGTATATATAGTATATCAGTTTCTGGTTTTCAGATGACCGTGTGTGAGGAATGTCCCAGGATATTTATTATTATTATTATTATAGTACAAGCTCTCCTTAGTTTGGGATCAGATGATCGTGTGTGAATAATGTTCCAGGATATTTAGTTATTATATTATCTCAAGTAACGTTTCGAACTCAGTCTCAGCTACATCTTCATCGCAGATCTGTGCTCCTTTTTTAAATAAATCCCATACTTCCTACTTCTTAGCTCAGTCTTTTTCTGTTGATGCTCTTCTTCTAAATATCGACAAGTACCTACGGTGACGAAACCTTATTTTTTTAAACAAAAGATACGAAAAATCTGCTAACTTTAATATTAAGGGTACCTATTTTCCCTTCAGCGCCTTTTTACCACTCTGTTTATCTTATTACCCTAGGCTGCCTGGAAGAAATCGCTTCAACGAAAAGGCCGCATGAATTGTTTTCGCTCTTTTATGACGTGTGTTTGTAACTGTCACATGGTAAACAGTAAAGTGTTAGAGATTCCATAATTGAGCAATCTAGGCATTACCTATCTCTATGTATTTATCAGCAGGGAATTATCCTGCTTTTTAACCGCTGTCAGTTCATCCGTTCATCCGTCCGTCTGTCTGTCAGTGGACTGTATCTCATGAACTGTAATAGGTAGACAGTTGAAAAGGATCATGGCGAGATTTGTACAAAAAAATAAAGATTTTAGAGACGTTAGAATGACGTTATATTTGATCCTTGGTGCCTTAGGAACAACTTGAGCCATTAAAAATATTTTTAGACCCCGGGATAAAAATGCGAATTTCTATGGCATGCCGGCGAATCGCGACTATTCGCGACCAAAACCGTGATGTTGTAGTTATGTTTTGCGGGGTTTATAAAATATTTCATGTATATTAACATGTTGCTGGTAATGTAATCTCAACATTGGAAGTGATTCAAAACCCTCTAAAATGTTTAATTTTTTTGTACAAATCACATATAAGTATCTATTGCTGCTTTAAGAAAAAATACTAAAAATTCAATAAAGAGGTCCCTATACAAGAAACTTCTTTACGGAACCCTTGGTGTGCGAGTCCGACTCGCACTTGGCCAGTTTTTGATGATACATTCTGTTTGTTGATAGAATTGATGAAGTGCTATTTTATTCATCCACTTTTGAAATATTAATGATGTTATGTGAATACGGGTACAAATGGCCCATGTGACATTTATGTTTGTGAATTATTTAGTATCGTGTAATGAAGTAAATTAGTTTGAGTATTATTACAGTATTACCCAATTGATATGGTGTGTCGTGAATCTTCGTTCGCACAGAAAAGAAAGTATGGCCCCGAAGATTAACGAAACAATGCTTAAAACTTACAATCAACCTTAGATCACTATACGGACTATAAGGTCCACAATACACTGCAGCTGCTAGTTCTGTCTCACTCGCAAGTCACGCCCCTCCGCACGGCGCGCGCTAACATGGCGGCAGATGCCGACCAATAGCGTTTCCCGCGCTTTGAAAATGTATCTTCTGCGCTGGTACATCGGTAAGCCATATCAGTTGGGTACTACTTGTATCTTAAGACTGTGCTTAAGGTTACTCAGGTAAATCGTGAGTCCAGAAGGCGTGTAGAACAAAACATGACATCCAAATACAGGTTGTATGCTATTGTAATACGTGCTATTTTGTAAAGTAAATAAGTAGCTCACGTTATTGGATCCCTAACTAAATGTATATTTATTGCCTAGACAGTCAGCCCATACGTGACTGAAATATATCTTGTTATCATTGACTAAGAATCTTTGATAAGTTATTTCTAATGTGTGTTGTGTCTCGTTGAATAAAAGCCTTATATTCGTCGTAACAATTTATCTAATGGTTCATTGGATAAGAAATACATACTACTAATATTATAAATGCTGTGTGAGTGTGTATGTTTGGGTACTACTGTACATGCTTGTTACTTAGTTCTATTCAATAGAATTAATCAGAGAACTATTTAGTTTTAACAAATGATTTGTTGTTTATTGAACTGTTGTTGCAAGCGTTAGGAGTGGGCAGTATGCTTATGTACTACCTTAGCTTTACATTTATGTAGTAACTTATCTTAGTTTTATTTGATTGTATAGATTAGGTAGTTATATAGAAAACAGTATATTCAGCATACATCAGAAGCGCTGATTTAATATTTTCACTATAGACTTTCTAATGCAATTATAACGCGACCAACAAGGGAAGCCATAGACTAATATTCCGTCTCGGAGCATCAAAATTCCTAGAATTAATAGAGTTAGCAAGGGCATCGTGTTACAAAGGATTAATTATGTAAACAAAAGACGAGCGACCCTGTATAAGCAAGTATGCACCGAGATTAGTTGACATGACTATGGCTTTTGTTTATGCCTTTTATCATCTATATCGGCAAGCAACTACCATGTTCTTCTGATTGAGTCGGTTACTCCTTCCAACTCATCATCATCATCAGCATTTGTCAGTCCACTGCTGGACATGACTCTCCCAGAGCGCGCCAATCCTTCCGATTTCTTGCCACCCGCATCCAGCCCAGTCCTGCCGCTTTTTTGTGGACAGTCCAACGGGCTGGAAGGAGCCCCACGCTACTTGCCAAGACGCAGTATCCACTCTAAGACTAGACTGCTCCATCAACCGTCCTTCCAAATACAGAGATTTACTTTAGTGGTCATCTTTATCAACCTTCCAGTTACAAAAATGGCGCATTATTCCTATAGCACCTTTTACAATACTCCAGAGACTATCTGCGGTAGGTGTTGCTGCCAGCGCGTCGGTCCCGATCTGGCTGATAGTCAGTTCGGCTTCCGGCAGGGGCGCTCGACTGTAGATGCAGTCTTGCGCGTCCGTTTCCTGTCGGAGCAGGCTGTGTCTCGGGGTGGAGTGGCGTTGGCGATAAGTCTTGACATCGTCAACGCCTTTAACTCTCTGCCTTGGGACGCAATCAGGGGGGCACTAGTATATCATCAGGTGCCCTCCTACCTGCAAGGCGTGGTCGGTGACTACTTGCGCGACAGGTACATCCTGTACATGGACCAAGATGGTACGAGAATCCGGAGGGAAATTACATGTGGGGTTCCACAGGGGTCGGTGTTGGGCCCGTTGCTGTGGAACCTTGCGTATGATGCGGTTCTGCGTGTCGACTTCCCCACTGGCATAAATGTCGTCTGCTATGCAGATGACACGTTGGTGGTCGCCAGTGGGGATACCTTCGAGAGGACCAAGGAGCTCGCCGAGCTTGGGGTAGAAGTCATCGTCGCCAAAATCCGCGAGTTGGGTCTGGAGATAGCGCCTCACAAGACCGAGGCGCTATGGTTCCACAAACTGCCTAGGAGCAGGGAACCACCCGACTCGCGCGTCCAAGTGGGTGGGTCGGAAGTTAGGGTGGGGCGGTACATGAAGTACCTGGGCCTCACCTTAGATAGTCGCTGGGGCTTCGAAGAGCATTTTGATCGCCTCGTCCCCCGGATCGAAAGGGTAGCGGGTGCCATGCATAGACTGCTGCCCAATCTCGGGGGACCGAGAGAGGAAGTACGCCGCCTCTATGCGGGGGTCATACGATCCGTAGCCCTGTACGGGGCGCCCGTATGGGCGAAAAGGCTGGCCATCCGACGCTGTAGAACGAAAATCTACAGCGTCCAGCGAAGGATGGCGCTACGGATCGTACGAGGATACCGCACAGTATCCTTTGAGGCGGCGACAATTCTGGCTCGCTTTCCGCCACTTGATATTCTGGCGGACATGGATGCGAGGGTCTATGACCGGATTCGCATCGTCCGTCAGAGCGGTGGAGGCGACCCAGAAGAGGCGATCAAACGGCAGGAACGAATTATCGCGTTCGCGACGTGGCGCGCGAGGTTCCGGGAGGAGCGGTATGCGCGCAAACGCGTCGTTGGAGCAGTCCTGCCGGTCTTCGAGGCCTGGATGCAGCGACAAGGTGGACGACTCACCTACAGGCTCACACAGATACTCACCGGGCACGGGTGCTTCGGTGATTATCTGTGTAAGATCGGACGTGAGGCGACGGCGGCCTGCTTCCACTGCGGTGGAAGCGGCCAGGATTCCGCATCGCACACGCTCGCAGTGTGCCCTGCGTGGGAACCCGAGCGGCGGATCCTGGTCGGCCTGATCGGGCGGAATCTCTCCCTGCCAGCAGTCGTGTCGGCGATGCTGAGCGGGGATACAGCGTGGAGGGCCGTAGCCTCCTTCTGTGAGACCGTAATGGTCCAGAAGGAGGCTGCTGAGCGGGATCGGGAGAGGGCCGATCCCGCTCGGAGACGACGCCGCCGAGGCGCAGACGTGCCTCGTGGCGGCCCTCCTGCCCTGTAGCTGGGGCTTAGAATAACAGCTACGGTGTTCCCCTGCCTGTCGTAAAAGGCGACTAAACGGGGCCTTTGGGGTCGTGGGCAATCAGGGCGGGGGCCCTGTGCGTCCAGAAGCG
Source organism: Polyploca ridens (assembly GCA_951394255.1). Lineage (NCBI taxonomy): Eukaryota > Metazoa > Arthropoda > Insecta > Lepidoptera > Drepanidae > Polyploca > Polyploca ridens. The sequence continues at coordinate 6,121,108 of OX596269.1, read as the reverse complement.
ACCCCAAGGAGGACGATGAGTCGATGTGGTCACGACTCATCGTGCGATAGCACAGCGAGGGTGCTAGGGGGAGGTATCACACTTCCCCCGGGACGAGCTATCTTAGCGCCGCGCGTGGAGGGGTGAGCAGGTACGCGTTCAACACGAGAGCCCGCCCCCCTCTCTATAGCGCAGATGGCGACCACCGTGGGGTTTTAGCCGGTAGAAGTCCGGCATAACCTGGCCGCTACCCCCGGGGCGGTCGGGTATCCTATGAGGATTTCCCCACGAAAAAAAAAAAAAAAAAAAAAAAAGGTGTTGCTGCCAAAGCGTACTCTGCCACCGACTTATGTGCGAGTCGCACGTGGTTTCTTACACCCCTCATGGTATCGGAGCTGTTAAAGACCTGAGCAGGCAGACGTGTACCTGATGCTAAATGGAGATTAGCAATACCTGGGTAATTGTCATTCAGTTGCCAGACTATGGAGATGCAAGGTGGATGACACCTCCATTTAAAAGGGAAGTACTTCCGCCAGGCTGGTCATCGTGCCTGGGGACATGTCGGACAGTTGTATAAATGCATTCTCGAGAAAACTTCTTAAGCGCGATGCAGGATAATGTGGCGCCACGCCATCTATCTTTCCGTGTGTGAACTATCTCAGTGTTACTGATAGATGGCTGATAGATGTCGCTACAAAGGCTTTCATGTGCAATAGCCCGATCCATTAACCCAAAGAAGCACAATGAATTTCATTTTGTTTGAAATATATTCCGTTAATTCTCCACCATTGACAATGTGTGTCGGTTTCCGTAGCTATATGAACGGCTGGGCACACCATGGTACCTACGCATTACCGACCATTCCCTCTCCCCAATGAGCTCTGGTGACCTTACTCACGCGCAGGAATACATCATAAAGTTATCTGGCTGCGGTATTCTGTAAAGAGGTACTTTCCCAGTCAAGCTGTTGGTTGAAGTCTCTCCGTCTGTTATTAAAAAAGCCAAGCTCTTCAAATTGCAAGAAAAATTAACCATGCATCAACTAGGATTAGACATAACACTTCATACAATATTTCCATCTGCAGGCCCTTTGAAGTGCGAATTTAAAAATTAAATATTTACAAGACTCCGCTCTGCCGCTGGGTTGGAACACAAGGTTCAGTGTAAATTTATTGTTTACATAAATGTACATCTAAAGAGAACATTATTTTATTTGATTATTAAAACGTTTGTGTCAAGAAACTAGCTCCTATAAATTTGAGTTAAAATGTGCCAAGTTTATGTAGGTCACGGTCGTAAAAATTTAGGTAATAGAGAAAAGTTTTGTTTTGAATAGGCATTTGTAAAAAATAATTGATAAAACACTACCTATCTAATATGTTGTTTATTTTATGCTTTACATGTTTTTTTACCAGTTAAACCAATAAGAGTAGATCGGTTGACGATGTAAAATTATGACGTCACATGCCTGTATTTCATAAAAATCTCCATATAAACTGTCGTTTTTTAAATGTTGCTGATTTGAAATGTCGTCAAATAACCTATTGTAAAATAAATACGAGTATTTTTTTATTTTGTATTTTATCACATAATTAAATGTAAACAATTCATCTCTGTCGTTATTTTGATTGTTAATGAAGCGTCTCTGATAACGTCAGTAGTCTTATTTATTCAATAAATACATATTCTCCATGAGCGAAATACATTTCTGTAACACATTTACGTTTGTTTATTTAAAAAAAACAATTGAGTTTCCGTTCTAAGAATGGGGGACCCCCAAAATTTATTGTTTTTTTTTTCTATTTTTGTGTGAAATAATGCGCATAATGCGGTTCACAGAATACATCTACTTACCAAGTTTCAACAGTATAGTTCTTATAGTTTCGGAAAAAAGTGGCTGTGACATACGGACGGACAGACAGACAGACAGATAGACAGACATGACGAATCCATAAGGGTTCCGTTTTTTGCCATTTGGCTACGGAACCCTAAAAATGCAATCATAGCTTACGGACTAAGATGGCGTAAAAGCTATCGTAAATTCGAAAGAGCTATGTTGGTCTGACGTAGTACGCCTTCAGGCACATAGACTCGTGAAAGGAGCTATTCATATAGGTTACTCATCCATATAAATAGGCTGATCTGTGCAGTAGCTTTTGCACTGCGGTTTAGATAAAAAAAACTCTTTTTCGTCCAACGTTCCTGAACAGATTTAAATTTATATTATAAACTTACCCCCTTACTCATAAAACGTTATTTAACTAATAAGCTGATTAAGTGGTCACCTAAATAACGTCAAATTGTTTGACAATGACAGCAAGGTGACGTTATTTATTTGACCATTTATTCAGTAGATTTAGTTAAATAGCGTTTATGAGTAAGGCCGTTAAAATATCCACGATTTATAAAATAGTATGTAGGGATGTTACATAGAAATGTTTTTCTAGATATTTACTATATAACTACACAAAATTTGCTGAATAACTTGAAAAAAGGCAGATAGTAAATGCTAAGTAGACAAAAAAAAAAGTTATTTACAAAATACCTACTATGATACTTTATCGTTCCTTTTGATTAAGAATAGTTCAAATCTAAAAATAACATACTTACATTCACTTTTTTAGATTGAGATTTGTTTAGCTACTTATGTTCCTGACTGTACCTACCTACAGATACGTTGATAAGTATATGAATTCTTCTAAATGAACATCTTAAATTCTATAGAATGCAAAGTAAGTACCTAAAATTTCCTTTGGCGTAACATTTTTTTTTTACAAAATAAATTACTGTATTTCCAAACAAAACCTTGCCGTCCTAAAATAACTGGAGTACAAAACAATTCATTGAAAAATATATATTTCGAATGGGAAACAATGCTGGGAAGCCCGTCACATTATCCGGGAGGCTTTATTTCTATGACGTCATAAGCCCACCTGACGCCTCCCCCTTCCCCTTTTACCCACCCCTCAAACACGGAAGTGGGCAAAAATGGAGGAGGCCCTATGTGCAATAATATGAACTTTATTATGATTAGCAGCTTCATAGCTGTGCACTCGAGATTTTAAATGCATGGTCAACATTAAACATGAAGAACTTGGCAGACTGCACTGCCAAATTAGCGTGATATTTCTGACAGAATGAGTGCAACTGCCAAATTTAACCCGTTAGTTCTCGCGAGGGACGCGCGTCCTATTATAACAATTGATATCATTTAATATTTTTAACCGCGAGCTAAGCGATTAAAATGTCTTTTTGTATGAAATTTAATTTTGCAACAATACTTTAGTATTACGCGCCGATCCCACAGAGAAGAGTTCTAGAGTTCCGCGTTCCGAGTTCCGAGTTCCGCGTTCACTACTGTACACACACACAGCGAGCGAGTAGTCTAGAGTTCTAAAGGTAAATGGGCAAATTTGTATGGCGCTCGTCCCATTGGCGGCCAGCAATTATTTCTATGTAATATAAATATGAAAGCTTATTACTGTGGTGTATTTAGAAAAAAAGTTGTAGAGTATAGAAGATTTAAGAAATAATTGGTGATATTATGAAATTGCAAGGTAGTTGCATTAAATGTAATTAGTATCCCGTACCAAAAGGTGTAATTAACATACAGCAAGCAAAAGTTTGCTTACATTCTTCTGGCCGCTCATAGGCTAGATAGAATGCCCATTGCCCTTTATGCCTTGTGTCACTCAGTAAATAAGGCAGTGATAGCTGAGACGTGTCACCTCAAATGCCAGCTTTAGAGAATGGAACTCCGAAAGAACTCGCGTTCTCTTGAACGCCGAGTTCTCTGTGTGCAATGATCAAAGGTGCCGCATAGATTATAGACTTTCTGTGAAAAATCAGAGATGGAGTGAGACTTTTTTGTGTGCCGCAGACTCCTTCGCACAAAAAGTCTGTCGTCTGCGCTGATGAGTAATTCAATATAATTCATGAGATTAATTATGTTATGAGAGTAGTTTTAAGGTGGAGAATTAAAAAAATATCAATGGTTAACGTCTACGTAAATAAATAACTTTGTATCTAATACAGGTTGTTATAGTTTTCAAAATAGAAAAATCGGGAAAAAAAACTGAATTTAAATTTCGAATGACATTCTAATTAAGGGTAGTATGTAGGCTAGATCGCGCGCCAAAACCAGCATTCATTTGTTACTTTGCAGTTGTGTTACAGGCACGCACACATGCATCAGATCCAAACTTGACGTTGCGTCAAGTTAGGTACGTACCGCATAACGTGGTACCAGCCGATAAAATTCCAATATTATTAAGTAACATTATATTAAATTTTCTATTTAAATACCTTTTCTAGTGGCTTATTTAAGCGCAACCAAAGTTTACATAATTATTAAGCAGAATGGATTCACTACTTATAAGCAAAGGAAATTCAGTGCTATGCCTTATATTAGTACTTTGGGGGTACTTACGTTAACATTTTTTGAAGAAGTAGGTACTAATCCATAGTAACTCTGTTTGTTTAATAAGTAATAATAATAAATAGTAATAAGTTTAGTAATAAATAATAATAAAATAAAATAAACATCCTGGGACATTCCTCACACACAGTCATCTGACCCAAACTAAGCTGAGCTTGTACTATGGAAACCTTTTTGTTTGTAAATACATAATTACACCCAGACTCAGGACATACAGACATGTTCATGCACACAAATGCATATCCTGGGTGGGAATCAAACCCACGACCTGCACCGCTATAGGTGGAATCATAATCAACTGCACCAACTGGCCCATTTGTTTGTTACGCTTTCACGCCTAAACCACTGAACCCATCGCATTGAGATTTGGCAATCAGATACCTATGGTATAGAGAAGGGTATAGGCTACTTTTATCGAGGAAACGCGGGTGAATCCACGAGAGACAACTAGTATCATATAAAAAGGTAAAGTTTGTAAGTTGCATGTACGAGGCTTTGAAATTACTAATCCGATTCTGAACATTCTTTCACTAATAAGATAAGATAAATATGCTTTATTTGTACACCATATAGTAGAAGACGAAACAATACAAAAAAGAAGAAGTTATACAAAATAAGCGGTCTTATCGCTTAAGCGATTTCTTGTAGACAACCTTTGGGTAACAGGATATATGAGAATATGGAAGGTTTAACAGATAAGAATACACTTTCATAACGTGAAAATAACAGCTCTAGAAAAATAGAAAGAAAGGCAGGAAATGAGGAAGTTTATAGCGTGTGATAGCGTGAAATAACAAGAGATTTAAAAGAGTCTAACGTCGGGGCCCATCTTATAGTCTGAGGGAGAGAGTTCAGAGACGTACAGCTTGGATAGTAAAATATTGGGAATAAGAGTGAGAAGTGTGACTGGGAGTTTGGAAGGTTCCATGGGACTATGAAGAAGATGATGTTGAGGTGTAGTACTCGAAGCGTTCCTTGAGATAGCGAGGGGCTTTAGGATTAAATAAAACAGTGTATAAGAGTGGCAATTTGTGTGTATTCCGCCGAAGGTGGATAGGAAGCCACTTGAGTTGTAATAGGAAGCTACATTATCCTCAAATGCTTTAAGCTAATTTTCAATATATTTGCAATATAAATATCATGTAGTACAGTGCCTAATTAAGCCAGTGCGAGGCCCTTAGCAAATGTTATCAAGGACCTTCAGCTCAGGTTATCTACTTTAATGGTTTATGTGCGGATCTAGCTTTCAGATTAAAAGAGATGGTTGCACAGAGACGTTTCACGACTTTATTACTCTTTTAAAGATTTGGAAGCCATTCTATATTATGTTTATAATATTTGTCACGCATTGTAATTTAAGTATGTCAAGAAATCCTTTTCAATGATTATTATACTATTGGCCATGCAGCGGTTCTATCCCTTACTTTGTATAATTATTAGTATACGCGAACGCAGGCCATTTAACGTGGGCCGTAGCCATTTATCCTGCAATGGCCAATTCAGTACTGGATACTTCATAATTAGCTAACGAACATTTATTAAATTCGGTATAGCGGCGACTGATAGGGAGTTCTGGGAGCACCCCCCCAACCCACTACGACTCGTTCGATGATTTTTTAGTATTTCATATGCAATTATTCCGCAGGGTTTCAAAACAGCAGCTTTCCGCAGGGTAAAACAACGTTAAACCATCGCTTCGGAAATGCCCTGTATGAGGAGAAGAAGCGACGCAATAAACTGCTCACGGGCCCAATGTGTTTATTGTCGTAATATTACAATTAAATAATCACTTCACTACACTTAACACGTGTATAGTCTTAAATAATTATAGGCATCAGAACCGGGTCTAACAATTATTGCACTGAGGTGTGTACAGCTCGAGCGCTTTAACTAACTGATAAACAATGAGGCTGAACACTAATTAAACCTGGACAAAATGCTCATCCATGATCAGATTAAAATCACGGAACTTCAGCAGGTTAGAAAACCAAAAAAAATACTTTCGGGAACACAAAAAGATATGTTATCCTGGATGTTTCTCATCCCATTAACCAAGATACTTAAGTTTACAAACAAACATTTGATAGAATACAGTCCCATATATTATGGCCATGTTACGGCCCTACAGTACACCAAAATCCAAACCCAGAAAACAGATATTTACTTTAAAAATCAATCGGCGCATGATATAGAATATTTTTACTACTATACTAAAAACCTTGCTGAATGTTGTGCCTGAGGCAACCAAATTAACTCTAGAATAATAACGAAGAACAAGAAATATGCAAGCACATACCGAAGCTGAAATGGACAAGGAGCCTCTCAACCACAGAAGCTATACCCGTGCATGGAGGAGGTTAATCTAATGAACAACAAAGATATAACAAAATCCAACCCAGGAACAAAAAATCAAAATAAGAAAGAAGACAATAAAACCCCAGCACTCAACATACATCAACGCTTATCCCTCATCTATAGGCTGAACGGTCGGTCGATTGTGGTCAGCTGGTTGCGGTTAGCTGGCCGTCCTCTCCCACCCCAGAGCGTGTCACTCCTATATAACACGCACTCCTTGGTTTCTCCATGGCTATTCCGATACAACTATTCAGGTACCAGTCATTATAAACTAAGTTAGTTACATGGTGGTTGATGTTTGAATGGTTGTTTAGGACATGGGTCGGTCGTTGTACTGGCTGAGAGTAGTTCTAATCATCATCATCATCATAATAAAATGTATTTCAAATAATAAAAACGTGTTTCTCGTATCGAACGACAAAACTTATTGAACAACCTGGTATATTATTTAACCGAGATATCGAATTTTTATTAAAATGGATAATGCCCACAATGACTTTTAGGCGTAGTAGTGTGACGACGAGAATTAAAAATTATAAGAATTTAAATTGTAAAGATTTGCAAAGAGGCTTATTAAGTTATGCTTAATAAAATAAAACCTACAAAGAAAATATCTAGTAACAATAATAGCTATATAGTTAAAAAATATAATATAAGAACAGTGAATTATTTACAAATGGCCGTATCCATCGATATAATTTTATTCTACTATATATACACAGCGTTCCCAACATTCACTCGGTTCGAATTAACTGAACTGCGTTCCGTTCACCTTACTTTAGTGTGCCTTCGACATTCATGCAGTGTGGGCGCGTACGGAGCGGCATTAGTAATACAAGAAATCAAAGTCAAGTAAAACTTATTTGTTTTTCAAGTGAATAAATAGGTAATAATATCACAATAGAAAAAATATTTCTTCATTTAAATGCCACGACTGCGGTGTAAATACTATAGGAACGACACGTTGAACGAAGCGCGTAGGCGCTATGAAATTCATCGGCGCTTAAGATGTTTTGGTCGCGCGAAAACTATAATCTATAAGCGGCTGGCGCTATATTTTTGTATAGTTTTGTTAGACACAGCTTGCACTGCAACAGTCAGTCCACTGCACACTCGCTTCGTGCAGGCCCCCGCCTCACCCCCGCTGTCATCAAGCTCGACGGATTTTCTGTTCGGAACGTGAAATCTAATAAAATACATATATTATATCGATGGCCGTATCCTAATCTTCTGTTCAGCATCGACGATTCATTAAAAAGCCACATAATTAAAAATAGAATCTTATTTATATTTTATTAATAAGACTAGTCTATCTATAAGCAAGTAACAAAATAAGCAATCAATGGCTGAGAGGGAGAACAAGGAAAATATTTTGGCATACGGGACTTTTTCAAAAAGACTAAGTACGTATCAACCAATCATGAAATTGATACCGATTACCATAAGAACAATAAATTTATCAAAATGTCCATGGTGTATTTCATAACTCTAATAATGTAAAAAATAAAAATGCACTTATTATGTTCTTTTTGACAAGCGCATGTATACAGATATATGGATGACGTAATTTCCGGTGGCAATAAAAAGCGACGTGGTGTCACCTTGGGACACTGGGGGGAACTGAATATTTTCGCGATTGCGTCTTGTATATAAAGCTTCATATGACATTTCATAGAAAAATGTATGGACAAATGGCGTCGCAAAATTGATGCTTATTAATTAATAAATTACGTTATTCTCGTACAAAAAAATTAAAATGTGGCCCCACGGATCTGTTGTACATATATTTGTGATTCGATTTAATATAAATTTATTACAAAAAGGATTCTTATTTTGATGGTATCACTAAAGAGGAAAACCTCGATTTTATGATTTTTGTAATATTCATAAGGTTTCTGCTATTTATAAAAGTAAAATTAAAAAAAAGGGCCAACACCGATCTGTTAATTGGTGTCTTGGCTTTATGATTATGTTCATATAATACTATTTCTTTCATGTTTTCATTCATAAACCACTAAAATAGCGAACCCTGTTTATGACGTTTAGCTTACATACCGCCCTTTCAAAAATAGAAACTTTGATACGTCAGTTAAATAGTTCGAACCTCAGAATCTAGAAGCATGAAATTTGTACACAGGTCGTGTCCTCATAAAATTCGTGACTTTGGCATACACTAAGAAAGATATTTTAAAATTCAATCCCTGATAGGTAAAAAGCATTGTCCTTTCGTATATATAGGTATTGAAACCATAGATCAATAAGTCGTTACACTATTTTACGATTCTGTCCCTATCCTTCGGAAACATGATGGTTCTTATATCACTAAAACGTACGGGACACTTTACATTACACGCAACAATCTAGTACATGGGTATAGGAATTAGTTATGTCTTACTGTAATATTGATGTCTTTTATACGAACATATAGTTGTATTGTCAGCATTTTGAGTTAAACCGCCAGGGGTAAGTTCTATTGCATTATAAGAATCTTGGGTATTATAGAAATTCAGTCGCATTGGTAGTTTTATGAGACCACACATATAAGAAATTTCGGATCAGACACGCCCATACATTCTTGTGTTTGATAAGACACACTACTAAGAAACGATTTTTGAAAATTCCGCCACTAAGGAGGTAAAAACGGGAACAGAAACTAGACACTCTATTAAAATATACTCGTCCTAATGAGTGACAGTTTAGTACATAGTTGGTCAAAAAAACAAAAATCTATAAAAACTTTGCTTCGAATTGAGAATATCTTTTTCGAAGTCAATTAAATATACATTTTATCATCCTTTTTTTGTCATATCCATGCGCATTAATTGTATTCTTGAATAATAATAGTTCATGAAACTCGAGTAAGCGCGGTTAAGTTGACCCTCTAGTTCGTACATGTTTAAACTAAACCGACTACACGCTGTATATCGATTATTAACACGAGAATTCGCCAACCTACTGTTTTGTGGGAAGGAAGTTGGTCGTTTGGGCTCTCAAGAGGGAGTTGATTTATGTTTTTTAGTTTGGTTTTTATATTCAACAACTTTTTTGAATTCTGGGTTTTTTCTTTTTTGAATCATTGAGGTTAATCAATGGGGAACCTACCGAACCAAAAAAAATACTTATATATATATATACTTATACTTATTATTATAACTTTTTGTCATAAATACAACCTTCATTTGTGGAATAAAAATATTAATTTAATTATATTTTTAACTTGCTGTCTCGCGCGGTTTCACCCGCGTTCCCGTGATAAAAAGTAGCCTATAATACACGGGGATAGTGTAGCTTCCTATCAGTGAAAGAATTTTTCGAATCCGACTGGTAGTTCCAGTGATTAGCCCGTTTAAACAAACAAACAAAAAAACTCTTCCGCTTTATTATAGTAGTATAGATAGTATAGATAATTAATCTAGCATCGTACTGTTCCATTCTTTCGGCGCGGCGCGAAGAAGGAGACATCCGCACGCCATTTTTCAGAAATCTTTGTCTAAATGGTTGTGTTTTGTGATTATAAAAAAAATCGTCGTCAAGTAATTTACGCTTGTATAAAGATTCAACGCCGCCGTATTTAATATCTTTACCTCTAATGGTGCGTCCATGCTACGCGAAGCGAGCACGAGCCGAGCCTCGAACGAACAGGATACGTTCGTTGCTCGCGATTTCAAGCGTGGACGTACTTAACGAGCCTTCAACGAGCCTACAACGAGCGCGATGCGAATCCCTGTGTTCGTGAAAAAACTGACAATCGGGCGGAGCTAAGTCGAGCACGCTACGAATTCGTTCGAGGCTCGCAAGCCCGTCCACGCTATGCGAATCGTGCTCGCAGTGTGCTCGTTCGTGGCTCGGTTCGTGCTCGATTCGCCAAGCATGGACGCCCCATAACGAACCTTCCCTTTTAAGTCATGTAGTGTAAATAAATTGATATTAGCACATGCTTTTACCTCGATTGCGTTTCGACATTTCTGCATAGGTCTCAAAGCGCCTCTTGCAGAATACTCATGATCATCTTCGTCATCGTCTTCAGCCATACGTAAATACAAACGCACTAACATAAATTAATAACACTCAATGTCCAAACTCATTGCTGAAGTGATTTGTAATTTAATGTTATATATCCCTTCGCGCGCCTTATACAGACCGTCTGTGTTTAAGGGGAACCGCGGCCATTGTGCGCGAAATGCCACTGTGACGTATAAGACACAAGGTTTAATATTAACTGTCATTTAGTTACTGTTCCATATAAATTTTAACTCTAGCAGGTCTTTCTTGTCTGGTCGTGCGCGCGACCAGATATCGGCGTTATCTTGAAAATGTCTAGTTCATAACTCATATCTTACATACCCACAGCACTTAATTTAGGCAGGTCATGTAATAGTTGACAAAGTCTCCCTTTGTCGACTATATATTGTCCATACTCTATAAATGCAATCACTCGAGTATCGATGTATCTTGAGTGATATCGACTTGACGGGCACAACCCTTGTTTATGTCAAGGTTTAGGATTAGGGTTGGCAAAATAAGTTCAGCAGAAAGTCAGTCTTAGGAAGCTGGAAAGGAATTTATTTAGAGCTTGCTGAATTAATAAAGTCTTTGTGTAGTCTTTACATAAATAAAATTTTAGGATGGTGTTTTATTTTAGACAAAAATATCATAAGGGTGAGGGGAAGTCAATAGATGATTTTAATACCTTGAATTTTTCAAACCAAATGCAACCAATCCTTGCATGAAAACCGTGTATTCATAAATTAAAGGGCTTAAATATTTTTGTGTTACTCCAAATAGGTTTGTATTTTATTCTTTATCTCACCGTATTAAGTGTTCTTTACATACAGTCATCTGATCCCAAACTAAGCAGAGGTTGTATTATGGAAACCAGATAACTGGTATACTACATATACTACTTTTTGCTTGTAAATACATACTTAATATACATAATTACACCCAGACTCAGGACATGCAGACATGTTCATGAACACAAATGCATGTCCTGGGTGGGAATCGCTCCCATGACATGCGGCGTGATAGGTGATAATGTGGCTAGGACGCTAGCTAGAAACTCACTGGCTGTAAAATTCAATGAACACTGTGCTTGGATTTCCTCATGAAAATTTCCTCATGAAGATTTCCTCATTAAGATTTCCTCATAAAGGTTTTCCTTCACAAATACCTTGATAACTCATCTTCTAATAAGATTACTTAGATCTTTGCAATAAATTCCCCTGAACATGCTTATAATGAAGGCTGATTGTTGATCTAATCATAAACGCTCGACAAACAAACGTGATCAAATACCTACTTGCAAACACTGTTACAATGTAACACAAATATATCGATTACAATATAAACCTGACATTGTCTGAGCTTATTTTTCCCTTTATCCTACATCTCTTCCAAGATTTGAAGATAAAATTGTGTATTACGATAAATAAACTTATCGAACAAGTTTGTTTACTACAAAAACATCACTACTCCTAAAATCTCACACAACTTCCAGCCTTAACGTACAAAGATAAGGTTGTAAATCTAATGATGAAGATATGACAGTGTTTGCCAAAGTGTGATATGATATCCAGTCTCAAAGTTGCGCGGCGTGCAGTTGTTAGTTATGTTCCGTACATAATTGAGCTGGGAACTTTGGTTGCGCGTCATACAGTGTGGCTTACGATTTGAGTGCTTGTTACTACAGGCACGACGTAACTACAGGATCATTTTAAATATTTCCAACTAAAAGGAAACTTCAAAGGAGTATTATTAGGTGGTGGTCCGGATTGCTGGGCAGTAAAGAGGATGGATAAAAGAAGATTGCATGCAGCTGAGATGATGTTGAGATGGTGTGGAGTGACAAGAATGGATAAGATAAGGAATGAGTACATAAGGGGAAGTTTGAAAGTAGCGCCAGTGACTGAAAAGTTGAGAGGGAACCGTTTATCGTGGTATGGACATGTTATGAGGAGAAATGAAAGCCAAGTCACTAAAAGAGTTATGAATATGAAAGTAGATTGATATACGGGAAGAGGAAGACCGAAAAAGAGATGGATGGATTGTGTGAAAGTTGACATGAGTAAGAAAGGAGTGGATGCTGGTATGACGGATAGAAGAGATGAATGGAAGAAGCGTACATATTGCGCCGACCCCAAATGATTGGGAACAGGGCAAGCAGATGCTGAAAGGAGTATTATTAGGATATGTGTTAGCTGACCTAGTTTTCTAAGGATAAAAATATTCAATGCAGTCGAAAAGTGTTACGTTGTTAACAAACATGGCTTGACAGTTTTATCGCACGCTATGTAATTATGATACACGGGTGCTAAGGTTATTATTACAAACTCGTGACAATGGTAATTGGTAACCCATCGCCTATAGTTCGGGCTTACAAACGTCAATCATTTGAAGTATCCTAATTATACACTGCTGTCACAATGTGATATTATCATGCGTCATGTCTAAATGATGACTGAATAAGATCATTTGTAGTTGCGTTAGATAGCATTACAAACATACAGACTACCTTAATAATAATAATAACAATTTCATAAAGCGTTTTTTTTTAATTGTTTGTTTAAACGGGGTAATCTATGGAACTACCTCTTGGATTCGAAAAATTCTTTCACTAATAAGAAGCTACATTATCCCTAATAAGAACGCGAGTGAAACCGCGGGGGACAACTAGTATATTATATTGATTTATATATATATAGGTCAAACTAAAACGTAGCATATCTTTCATTCATTGTTATAGTTTTTTGTTTATTACTCGACAAACAGACATAAAACTCTTATTTTAAACGGTTACCATCTGTTTAGGCCAAAATACCTATAATAATATGTATAGTAAAAACCTACTCATATTGAGTATCAATGACGAGCCTCTACTTCCCGATTCCTCTCCTTTTCCCACATCATATGTGAAAGCGAGAAAAGAGCTTCGGGAATCTTCTACATACTTCGGCGACGCATCGCCAAGCGCGTGTGTGCGAGTAAAACGAGACGCGCGCCTCGCAACATTCAGTACGAAAGACGCTACAGACCGAGGAGCATTAAAACTTTGTGATTTGTTGTGATAGTGCGCATAATCATTGGATTGCCATAGGAGTTCCTGGTAAGTCCTTACCTTTATCCTGGGAGGCTCCTCGTTTTCCATATTGATATTTTAACGCAAAAACCCACCATTTTTTCTGGTCCTTCGAGCCGGATTCATTTTGAGTCAGCCATTACAGTAATTTAATTTCATATCAAATCACGTATAATTTCCCGCTTTCTATAGGTTTTATGCCTCTAAATAGGTATATACCTCATAATACGCAAGTCTTATACCTCATAAATAGGTTTTAGACTATATAAATACGATATTTCGTACTCCCGCCATTTTTACCACGCCAATCGTGATAAAAAGTAGTTAGGTATTCAATACCGCCGCCGCTCCTCCATATTTTTAGGACTTAGATTTTATAGGTACCGATTCGTATCTTATTATACGAAATCATATGGTGTACTAATAACCGCAATACGTACTTACTATTTGTACTATTACTACGCATATAATTGCATTCTATGAGCCTTGTCTGTCGACTTGAAATAAACTTTCATACCTATATAGGTAGGTGCCTAAACTGTTGGATATACCTACCTACTTACCTACGTCATTTTACTTTAATTAGGTAATTTTGCAATTTATTATTACGCAATCTTTCACAATGGAAGCTATTGAAACTAAAATTAAAATATTGGAAGCTAAAAATGAAGCTATTTTTGAACAATTATCGTTCTTATATGATTCTTCTAAGAATGTTTCCACATCCGCGAGTGCAGACCTTCGTTCCTCAGAGACATTCATGGCGGACACTGAAATTATAAGTACAATTCGTCATGAATTTAGTGCCAATTTAGATACAATTAACGCGTTAAATATGCAACTTAATCCAGAATATAAGATTGATTATAAAAAAATGATTTCCTTTGATACAGTGTACACCCGAATAGAAAGGGTTCGTTCTCTTATCGTCAGTAAGACAAATACTACGTCGAATGTGTCTGCGCAGAATACTATTCCGTCCCAATATAAAGGTCGTATCAAACTACCACCAATTCAAATTCCGTCATTTGATGGAAAAATAGAAAATTGGCCCGTCTTCTTTGAATCTTTTAAATCTAATATACATTCAAATCCTGATCTTTCGAATTCTCAAAGAGTACAATATCTTGTAGGTAAATTAACAGGAAATGCTTTAAAAATCACGGCAGGTATACCGTCCGGTGATAATTATAATTCTATTTGGGACAGCTTAGTTCAAAAATATCAAGATAAAAGAGCATTAGGCTCACACTACATGTCTAATTTATTCAATATTAAACCCGCATTAAATAATTCCGCGTCTTTAAATACGTTCATTGAAACTTTCCACGCTTCTGTATCTGCTTTGGAACAGTTGGGTATTGAAGATATGAAAGATTTTATCTTACTTTCTTTAGCTTTAAAGAAGTTAGATCCCGCAACCGCTAATTCCTTTGAAATGTTTATGAGGAATAAAGAAATTCCTTCTTATAAGGATTTTGTTGATTTTATTAAATCGCAAGTAAAAATATTAGACCGCACTTCTACGCCAATTGCTGGCTCCGCGCGAACCGCCCCAGTCGGTAGCAACCTTAATAATCCGCCCGCTTCTCGGTCTCAACCGCGTAATTCAAATACAGTCCAACATGCTTTCCTTGCACGCGATAATAATAATAAAAGAACTTGCTTATTTTGTAATAAATCTGATCACCATCAGATTTTTAATTGTTCCTCTTTTAAAGCACTTAATACTAAAGATCGTTTAGATTTTGTTAAATCTAAAAGAGGCTGTGTAAACTGCCTTAGCCTTACGCATACTGCTTCTCAGTGTAAGTCGTCGTATAGTTGTAAAACTTGTAATAAACACCATCATTCTCTTTTGCATTTGGATAGCAATTCGCAATCGCAACAAATAGTTTCTGACTCGCGTCCCTCTCACTCGGCGCGTCTTGATAATAGCGATAACCGCATCGCGCAGCTTTGCGCGCAGACGTCCGCCGCCGCCAGCGCCGCGCCGCGACCGCTCCCGTGCACAGCCTCGCCCGCGCATCTGACCGCGTCTCCTTCTAACGCTACGGACGCTCCTCAACCGGTGTCGCTATGCACCCGAGCGCGAGTTGATAAGAATAATGATAACGAACGCGATTCTTTTAATAAATTAAATCCTTCCCATACTACTGTACTTTTATCAACCGCTCAAGTTTATGCGTCTAATAAGGACAATAAATATATTTCAGTTAGATGTTTAATAGATAACGCGTCTCAAAACAACATAATTACAACTGCCTGTTGTAAACAACTAAATTTAAATATAATACCGCTTAGCAATTCTTTTATAAAGGGTGTAGGATCCACTTCGCGTCCTATTCACGGCTACGTTCAACTTAAAATAACCGCGAAAAATAAAAAATATTTTTATAATATTACCGCTCTTGTCGTTGATTGCATTACTGACAGGTTACCGACTGAATATGTTGAGACTTCTATAGTGCAACATTTAGGTAACTTACCGCTCGCTGACCCTCTGTGGCACATCCCCGGAGAGGTCGAAGTAGTTCTCGGGGCACAATTGTTCCCATTTTTATTATTAGGTCAAAAAATTATTGCACCTCCCGCTCCTTCTGCCCTTGAAACCGTGTTCGGTTATATTCTTATGGGTGACGTTCCCGCTAACTCTAATATTAATAAAAATGCATCCACTTATTTTAATACCGCGACTTTTTTCATTTCTGGTCCCAATGACCTTACTATTTCTTTAGATGATTCCCTACTTAAGTTTTGGGAGCTCGAAGAAATTCCCGCGCAAAAATTTATGAGCTCGGCCGAAAAGGAGTGTGAACAGCTGTTCTCTCGTAACTTCTCACGGGACTCCGCAGGCAGATATTGCACCGCGTTACCTTTTCGTGAGGATCCTGACGTGTTAGGTGATTCCCGTTCCGTTGCTCACCGCCGTTTACTTGCTTTGGAGCGTACCAAGCTACGCGATCCACAGCTACGCGCTAGTTATAATGAGGTTATACAGGAGTACTTAGATAAAAAATACTTATCTGAAATATTGCCTTCCGATTCTGACGACCATGATAAAGGGTACTTCATACCACACCATCCCGTCGTACGGCAAGACAAAGAAACAACAAAAGTTCGTATAGTACTCGATGCTAGTGCTAAATGTCACAATGGCATATCACTAAACGATATTTTACATACGGGACCCAATTTACAATCTGACTTGTTTATTGTATTACTGAACTTCCGCTTATTTCCCATTGCTATTACAGCAGATATAAAACAAATGTACCTACAAATTGCTGTTATTGATTAGCATAGAAAATATCAAAAAATATTATTCCGCTTTGATCCCAATGATCCGATCCGCGTATTTCAATTTAACCGAGTTGCATTCGGTCTTAAGTCCAGTCCGTTTTTAGCCATGCGCACTGTGCGCCAGTTATGCTCGGATGAGAAAAACCTATTCCCTCGCGCTGCTGAAGTAGCTTCGCGTGAACTATATATGGATGACTTAGCCACTTCCATTCCTTCTTTAGAAGAAGCTAAAGTCTTATCTCAAGAGCTCATCTCTCTTTTTAAAGCTGGTGGTTTTGATCTCACCAAATGGGCAAGTAACTCACAGGAGTTGCTGGTCTCTGTGCCGCAATCTAATCGGGCTGCTATAGATTTTTCAGACAATGATAACCTCAAAATTCTAGGCCTCAAATGGATTCCTGCAGATGATAGCTTCACTTTTACTACATCTGATTTACACGACAAGTGCACCAAAAGATTCATACTGTCAACAATTGCCCGCTTGTGGGATGTACTCGGATTTGCTGCCCCAGTGGTATTGTTTGCCAAATTATTAATTAAAGATTTATGGAATCTTCATATTGATTGGGATGAAACACCCCCAGACTCTATCGTTTCTCTCTTTAATAAATTCAAAGAGCAATTGCCTCTTCTTTCTACATTAAAAATACCGCGTCATTTAGCCGTTTCTATGGGCTGCAAAACAAATATTGTTGGATTTGCTGATGCCAGTCTTAAAGCATATGGCTGCGTCATATATTTACATGTGACCGATCCTGATGGTAACATACACGTACGGTTGGTGTGTGCGAAATCAAAGGTTGCACCTGTAAAGGTAGTTTCGCTTGCTCGTTTAGAGTTATGCGCCGCTGTTCTTCTGTCAAAACTTATTAAATTAATTAATGAGACTTATAGTGCTCGAACCGCTATTGATAATATATTCGCATTCTCCGATTCTAAAATTACTCTGTCATGGATACATTCATCTCCACATAGATGGAATGTTTTCGTTAGTAACCGCATTGCTAAATGTCAAGAAAATCTTGACCCAAAACATTTCTACCACGTTAGTGGTATAGAAAATCCTAGCGACTGTCTCTCTAGAGGTATTTTACCTGAGCAGCTAGTGTCACATCACTTATGGTGGCACGGCCCGAAATGGTTAAAAGATCCAGTTTCAGAATGGCCTATCACTCCATTTAGTCCCGAATGCTGTGAGGACCTACCTGAATTTAATAGTAAAACGCTTGTTACTTGTACCGCGTCCGCTTCTGTTGAGCCTAATTTAATTTACGAGCTTGCTCTGAAATACTCATCATGGAATAAAATATTACGCATAATAGTATACATACTTAGATTTTCTCGCATAATTTCTCGTGATCAAGGTCACAGCCGCATCACAGCTTCTGAGCTAAATAAAGCTGAAGTATATTTAATACGCTCTGTACAACAAGTTCATTTTCAAAATTTATTTAATAATATTCAAAAAGTTAAATTATCTTCCCCTCTTAAAAAACTTGACCTCTTTATAGATCAAGATAAAATTATTAGAATTGGAGGTAGACTTTCAAATGCAAATCTTCCGTATGAAGCTCAGCATCCCGCTCTTTTACCTAAACATGACCACGTTACTCATCTTATTATAGACTATTTTCACCGTGCTCATTGCCATACTGGTGCCAATCTTCTGAGCTCACTGTTGCGCCAGAAATATTGGATACTGTCCGCTAGAAGTGTCATTAGACACAGAGTACATTCATGTAACTTTTGTTTTAAAAATTCCCCTTCATTTCTCAGCCCAAAAATGGCTGATTTACCCTCTTGCCGCGTTCAGGAGACCAAAGCGTTTGTGCATACGGGCGTTGACTATGCTGGACCCATTAAAGTAACATTATGTAGACACAGAGGTCAAAAGAGTCAAAAGGCATATATTTGTTTGTTTATATGCTTAGTAACCAAAGCTGTACACATCGAATTGGCAACTGATGTGTCATCAGATACTTTTATTTCCGCTTTTAAGCGATTCATTTCCCGTCGAGGACCTGTTTCTTTTCTTTACTCCGATAACGGAACTAACTTTGTCGGAGCTAAAGCTCAATTACAAGAACTACTTACCGATCAGTACCGCATTGAATGGAAAATGATTCCACCCCGCGCCCCACATTTCGGAGGATTGTGGGAATCTAATATAAAATCGATTAAAACTCATTTATACCGTGTTATCGGTTCGCAGCTCCTCACATATGAAGAGCTCCTCACTGTTCTTACCCAAATTGAAACAGTCTTAAATTCTAGACCGCTTTGCATTTTATCTGAGGATCCCTACCCGGAGCCTCTTACTCCCGCTCACTTTATAATGGCTTCACCATTGACTTCATTGCCGCTTCAGAATGTGTCCGAGGAAACCATATCTTTACGTTGTCGGAAACAATTATTAGATCAGATGGTGTGTAGCTATTGGAAAAGATGGCGTATAGAATATTTACATAATCTTCAAGTTAGACAGAAATGGCTCATTGATAAAAATAACATTAAGATTGGTACTGTGGTTCTTATACATCAAGATGATATTCCCCCTTTACGTTGGCCGTTGGGCATAATATCACAAGTTTATCCTGGCAAGGATGGAAATATCCGCGTCGCTTTAGTAAAAACTTCAAATGGATCATTCAAAAGACCTATTGTCAAGTTATGTCCATTACCCTCACAATAAAATTAATCATACCGCATCTTATATTCAGTACTTTAGTAATTATTATAATCTGTAATTAGTTCTTATAATTAATTATTTTTTCTTTCTTTTGAGAACACTACGTATTCTCAAGGCGGCGGAGGATGTTTAGGCCAAAATACCTATAATAATATGTATAGTAAAAACCTACTCATATTGAGTATCAATGACGAGCCTCTACTTCCCGATTCCTCTCCTTTTCCCACATCATATGTGAAAGCGAGAAAAGAGCTTCGGGAATCTTCTACATACTTCGGCGACGCATCGCCAAGCGCGTGTGTGCGAGTAAAACGAGACGCGCGCCTCGCAACATTCAGTACGAAAGACGCTACAGACCGAGGAGCATTAAAACTTTGTGATTTGTTGTGATAGTGCGCATAATCATTGGATTGCCATAGGAGTTCCTGGTAAGTCCTTACCTTTATCCTGGGAGGCTCCTCGTTTTCCATATTGATATTTTAACGCAAAAACCCACCACCATCACTGCCATCACTCACAAATTACTGGAAATCAATGAAATCAGAATCGTATGTCAAGGAACATAAGCCTCACTTAAGCTTAAACCAACATTACAACATAAATAATGACAGTATCTCCAACTTTACATAAAGCCCAGGGCGTACTTGCCTACATTAAGGCCCACATTAACGATATCGTCTTACGTCACGACATCTACGACACGACACGCGAAACGTGCGTAAAGTTATCGCACCCTTTATAAGGGATATGTCTTACTGGTGGCGAGAAGACACAAGCGAGCAGTGGTAGCTCGTAAACTTCTCTAGCGCAAGAGACTAAACGGTAGTAGCAGGTACAAGACAAGAGATCAAAATGCTTCTTAAAATTTAGGATGTTAACTTGAGAAGCTCCTAATAACGGATTAATAACTTTTTTATTGTGAAATTTTGACCAAATTTTCACTATGGTGATGATGTTACCGAAGGTGGTTTGTAAACGTAGCCCAAAATGGAACTGGCGACAAATTTTCAACTTGAGTGTGGTAGCCAGTCTACAAAGTAAAGATGTTCTAGGCTTTCTTTGCCGAAAGCTCAAGCTCTTTATATGATTCGAAGCGACGATCTTCGCGACGGCATCCGAAGTTACTACCACTGAGCTATCATCGCCTTATAACGTTTATCCATCGAGGAACAATCCCTTTAGAGTAGTAATAACTCTAATTACGCAACTAATAAGTGATTATGCACTGATTAATAACAGCACCGACCAATCACTGTATCTAAATATTGAGTTTGTACATGACTTAGCGCAAGTTTATCCTTGACGTTTGTTCTTGGTGCATTGGGAATTGGCGGAATAGATTTCATACAAAATGAACATCATTGTGCTTCTTTGGGTTAATTGTTCGATGCGTTTATCATTCTTATAAGTCACGACAGTTTTGCATATGTAGACAACAGTTGAAAATACCAAACGTGCTTGTTACTCGTCGGCGGTCGGACAGGTACCTTTCAGAGGACGCCGATTTGCATTTAGCGTGTAAAGACACGTACTGTGTGTCCCGAAGATATACTGTCGAGATGTCAAAGGTTAATTGTATGACGGTACAAAAGAACTTAATTCTTTACCAATAAGGTTTATTTTTTGTTTGAAAACGAAAAAAGCCCTACCGTAAAAGACCATAATCGCAATCATAATGTGGCTGGAGGTGGTAAGCTCACAAAGCCTAGAGGGAAGCTGTCAAATGCAGCTGTTGGAATACATCGGAAAGTGCTGTGCGATAGAATTTCAAAGGGTGCTAGGCGGTTTATGTGTAGTAATACAATTTGGCTTTTTAGAAATACTATTGAAGCTTTTAGTTATAATCACTTCATAATAAAAACTGGCCCGTATTTCGCAGTATTTTAAAATAACTGTAGATCAAAAAGTAAGTTTTATCACCTAATTTGAATAAAAGATTCTCAAGTGAATTTGTTCCGCAAACAAAACTTGGCCACCCTCCAGGTTTCAGACGTGTATTAACTACACACAAGGAGTTGGCTCCTATTCTAACATTTAGATAAGTAATTGTATTTTTAAGTTCTACGCAGAGTGTTGAGATTTAAATAAATATACTTACCTATATGGATATATAGACAGGTATGACGACACATCAGGTATAGACTTTCTATACGGTGACTACTACTATAAGGCTTTTTACGTGGAAGACAAGAATGTATGGTTGTATTAGCTTCTCTCTGCACTTGCATCCCCCCTGGCTAAGTGAAAATTGTATGAATAAGCATAATAATGTATATTGTATAAGTATCTGGAACAGAAAGCTAAGCTAAGCTAAATCTAAGCTTCCTTCCGCGGACGCTCAGATTGTGGAATGAGCTCCCTGCCGTGGTTTTCCCAATGGACTACAACATGGAGTTCTTCAAAAAGGGTGTAAAGAGATTTCTGCAGGGTCGGCAACGCGCGAGTGACTCCCCTGGTGTTGCAAGCGTCCATAG
Organism: Polyploca ridens; assembly: GCA_951394255.1. Taxonomy (NCBI): domain Eukaryota; kingdom Metazoa; phylum Arthropoda; class Insecta; order Lepidoptera; family Drepanidae; genus Polyploca; species Polyploca ridens. Next base: position 6,098,795 of record OX596269.1, on the reverse strand, counting down.
GCTACTGTAACCGCTTACCATCAGGCGGGCCGTATGCTTGTTTGCTACCTAAGTAGTATAAAAAAAAAAAAAAAAAACAGCAGCTGTAATTTTAAAAAATCTTCCACAAACAAAACAAAAAATAGCCTTGCTGAGTTTCTTGCCGGAGTCTTCTCAGTTAAAGTGTATTTTAAAGCGGCGCGATGGTAAATTCAACTTTATGCGTTCGTAAGTGCCTTACCAGGGCCTAAACTGAATAAATTACTATTTGATTTTGATTTATAAAAAGTTTAAGCTCAAGATAAATTACTCAAAAAATTTCATCGGATCGTCGTGATTTTCATGGTGATAGGTTATGGGCCAGAGAGTGAAATAGGCTCCCTTTTACCCCGGGAACGCGGACGAAACTCTGGGGTAGAAGTCATAAAAAAGCCAAATTTCAAAAGTCTACGCTGTTATTAAAAATTAAAAATAAAAACAAGCATTTTTTCGCATGTGTTATTTTCTCTACCACTGGCATTCTCTGCTTTATTTATATCTACCTCGTATTTTTCTCCAACAATATTCAGGTCATTTATTTTATAAATGAACTGCACGTTACGAACAACTTTTTGATAAAAACAAAAGTTTCAGAACCGGTGGTCCTCGAGACAAGTTTACAAAGTTATTACAATACACTGTCAACCTAAATACCGGCTACATTGAATACATTATTATTTATCACAGTTTGAAACTTAAGACATACTTAAATTTCATATTTTAGTCACAAACTTTTGCTTTATATAATAAGTTATGAAAAAATATCTAGCTTCATCATTTTTGAATTCCAGCTTAGGAAATTCAGGACATCATTAAGGTCTGGTTTTCCAAACGTCTGTAGGCTACGATAACCGCTTACCAATAGGCGAGCCGGTATTGAGTATAATGCTAAATTGTATAAAAAACAGGTATGGATTCAAGTTAATGTTTTTACCGTTATGTTTAAGATCAAATCTTTGACTTAAATCAGGAGGATGAAAATAAAGACAGATGTGTATCACAGATGACACAGATCATTAGCTTTTACCCGTGGCTTCACTCCCATAAAAAAGGATAAACCAACACACTTTTACATGCCATATTAATTTTTTATCCTCATATTAACACACAAAGTCGCAAGAAAAGCCTAGTGTAGTATACATTAAAAAAATATTCCATCTCATATCTTCCGAATTCTCACTCGTTATTAAAAAACTTTTCCTCATTCATAAAGAAAACTCATATTTACAATTCAAACGCGCAAATTTCACAAGGGGACAATAATTCAGTGAAATTTTGTTGGCACATAAAACAACGGGACATAGCGGGACGAAGCGGGACGAAGTGGGCCGAGCGTGTCCCGACTAACAACGAATTGCGGGTCACTTGAATAAATGGGGAAATATACGCGGAATAACAAAATGGTTGGCTGATGTAAGAATAACTGAATTGCTACTTGTGGATGTACGGTTGTAATTTATTGGAAACTTGAAAATAAAGAAGTTTCAAACGGATTATTCCCGAAAGGATTATCAGAAATTCCAACTCAATTATTGAGAAAAATAATATCACACACACCTAAGGGTGTGAACAGTTTTCTTCAGAGTCGGCAACGCGCGAGTGATACCCAAGTCAAAACAAGCTTAGATTCATTACATAATATTTCTAATCACACTGACAACAATTGCATTCTTTTAATTCATTCAAATAAACTGACAATTAACATTATATCATTTTTATTTTACAAATTAACAACAAATATGTACAACATACAAATCTATATATAGAAAATTTCCTCAAGCGTGCCGCTGCTTCCGATTAACGGCAGGGTTCCCAGAAGGCTGGCAGCGTTTCCTCTTTGGGTAGCCAAGCTGGCGCGTTGGCGGAAAAAGCTCTCCGCCCGCTGGTCTCCGGAGGTCTCGATCAATTTTGATGACACGGTGAATATATTACAAATCAAAAACAGAACGTCAATTTTAAATCAAATATTCCGTAGCCAATGTAGTAAAACTGAAATCTACTGCAGTACGAAATATATTGAAGAACTTGTTCAAAGAGATACATGTTCCTGTATGAAAATGGATTATATATATTTATTTTTCTCCCGTTACCTTCACGATTTTAAAATTTTCAGGAAAATGGGATAAAAATAGTTCTTTGGATAGAATGGCATTTATTTCACGTTTTCTATTGAAAGTTCGATTGTTTTAAGATTTGCTTGAGACGGCAAGGTTCTGGATTTCATTTGAGACTGAACATCTTTTTTGAGGTACATGACAATAATAAAATAAAATGAATTAAAAACACGGAAGTAATTAAAACATTAAAAAAACTGCATTTAAAGTCACCTCGTTGAATTGCGAGGCTAATAAGTAACTGTGACAAGCGCCAAATTTCTTTAGATCATATAATACCTACTTCGAAACGATGATCGAGCTGTTAGTCCTTATATTGTTTTTGAAATAAGCCTCCAGAGACGTCAAGAATCGATTTATTTCTAGACCTGTCCCTTTCTATAGCTATTGAATAAACAAAGATTGACGTTTATTAGTACTGCTAGTAAATTCCTTGCTCTTATTTTATTGAAAAACTAGCTTCAATTCCACGTTTTGCCCTTAAAGTAACAAACAAATATGGAAATCCGTTCAGCGGTTATGGAGCTGGTTGGTACAAACATACACACACATTTATAATATTAGTAGCATGTATTTCTTATCCAATAAAACAACTGAACCATTAGATAAATTGTTACGACGAATATAAGGCTTTTATTCAACGAGACACAACGCACATTGGAAATAACTTATCAAAGATTCTTAGTCAATGATAACAAGATAATATTTCAGTCACGTATGGGCTGACTGTCTAGGCAATAAATATACATTTAGTTAGGAATCCAATAACGTATTGAGCTACTACTAATTGAGCTACTTATTTACATTACAAAATAGCACGTATTACAATAGCATACAACCTGTATTTGGATGTCATGTTTTGTTCTACACGCCTTCTGGACTCACGATTTACCTGAGTAACCTTAAGCACAGCCTTAAGATACAAGTAGTACCCAACTGATATGGCTTACCGATGTACCTGCGCAGAAGATACATTTTCAAAGCGCGGGAAACGCTATTGGTTGACAGCTGCTGCCATGTTAGCACGCGCCGTGCGGAGGGGCGTGACTTGCAAGTGAGACGGAACTAACAGCTGCAGTATATTATGAACCTTATAGTAGTGATGTAAGGTTGATTGTAAGTTTTAAGCATTCCTTCGTTAATCTTCGGGGCCATACTTTCTTTTCTGTGCAAACGAAGATTCACGACGCGCCTTATCAGTTTGGTAATACTTGTACTTATGTTTTGACGGAAATTTTTTCATTGTTTTATTTCAGGATATAATCTATCTACGTACGGAATTTCATCTAAATCCGTCAAGCTGTCATGATTGCGTAACAAACATTCATATTTGCAATATTACGTGATTTCCCTTCAAAAAGTTGTATATAAACCTTGAAAATGTTTTCAATCTACAACTCTGTAATATAAGTAAGCCGTAATAATTAATTTTTAATTAAAAAACAAATTATTCCAATTGTTATGTCGAGTCTCAGATCTATTGTTGAATCTGTAAGCCTACAGAATTAGTATTTTAATTTGTTCCCACAAGCTCAACCGAGTGTCAGTGAGTAGGAGGGAAGGGGGAAGGCAGTACGAACTTAACCCTTGAATTATTCATTTTTAAATGTTCCCCGCCTGTTGGGCTGCCAACAGGAATATTAATATTTACAATTGAAATAAATAATCCGTACGCAATGAAAGGTATTGGAATTTCTTTCAGGTCGGTATTTGTGGACCGTTCTGTTGATTTTGTGATGCAAGTAAATCCGTATAAGGAATTCTGTTTAGTGAGTTTTGCCGCCGAGGAACTCAGTTGTTGTCAGTGCGATTAGAATGTAAACGCTGTGGATGGAATCCCAGTCGATGGCGATATATACTACCATAAATTTTAATATATTTACTAATATAAACTGAAAACTAAACTAATTCCGTTCTATTTAAATAAAATGTATCTCCTCAATGACCCGTATAGATTATCCAGATTTAGATGGAAATATTCAAATCCTATAACACCACTGCATATAAATAAAGTGTTATGATTGAATGAAACACCTCGAGTGCTAGACAACAACTGACTTTATTCAAGAGTACCCACCACCGATTGCTTAAACTATTACATAGACTACCTACAACATCTCCCCTCATTAATATAAGTAGGTATAAACTTTGACAATATAAATAAAGAAAAGACATGGCCCACAATATATTAACTTAGTTGCTAAACAGATAAGATGAACATACAGTAATATATTAGTATGTATTCTACTACATAACCTATCCCTACACCAAAAATAAGAAATATAAAATTTAAAACAATGTGTTTGTGACAGTACATAAAGCAAGTAGGTAGGTAACCTACTTAGTTATGGTCTACTTGAATGCGACCTTTGGCCATTATCTTAGCTCTACGAGTAAACATCGGGGATGAAGGTTTGTTTGACTCAATTTTAACTTCACTATTATTATTTTTCAAACTCAAATCCTCGTAAACGTTGTTTAAATTTCTTAAATTTAAATTGTTTTCGCATTTAATCAAATGGCGCCGGTTGCGTCTGTACCTAACACCTGCATTAGTTTTTACAATATACGATCGAGGAGTGTTGGCATGCGCAACAATCGTGCCCCTCCGTCTCAATCTACCATCAAAACAAATCACCGAGTCGCCTTCCTTTAATATTGGTAAGGACTTGCTATGCTGATCATAATACATTTTAGTATTACATTGGTTTCTAAGCATTACCTGATATTCTGATGGATCGACAGGTTGTGGTTTTAATTTAGACGGATGTACAGGTAATTGACAACGTAACCTCCGACCCATCAAAAGCTGTGCTGGAGAACTCAAGCCTTCCCTGGGTGTATTCCTAAAATGAAGAAGAGCTAAACTAAAATCACTATTACTGTGAACGGATTTTTTTAAAAGAGATTTTACTGTTTGTACAGCCCGTTCACTTTTACCATTAGACTGAGCATAGTTCGGCGAAGATGTCACGTGATCAAATCCCCAAACTTTAGAGAAAGCCTTAAACTCGCGACTTGAATATTGTGTACCGTTATCGCTTATCAGAATGCTTGGAATTCCATAACGAGCAAAAATTTCTTTCATGTTCTGTATTACCGCGTTCGATGTTAAATTATTTAATTTACATACTTCTATAAAGTTAGAATAATAATCCACCATAATAAGATAATATTTCTTTTTGAATTCAAAAATATCTGATCCTACTTTGTGCCAAGGTAAATTGGGAATTTCAATCGGTACCATGGGTTCTTTCGAGGGTGCGCTTGAGTGTTCCTGGCACGTGTGGCATCGTTTTACATATAGTTCTATATCACGTGACATATTAGGCCAAAACATCACTTGTCGCGCGCGCCGCTTACATCGATCTATACCCAAATGACCCTCATGATCTCATCATCTTTAACATATCTTCCCGTAACTTCCTGGGAACTAACACCAAATTATCTTTAAATATAACACCATCAACTACCATCAATTCATCTTTTATAGGCCAATATAAATTCACTTCCTTAGAAACATTATATTTATGATGCGGCCAACCGGAATTTATATAATCTAATAGAACTAAACATTCCGGATCGCGTTTTGTTTCTTTCTTAACCATCGTCAGTTTATCATTCGATATAGGTATGTTATGAATAACCATCTGCACTTGCTGTACTACGCTACTATGGACATCATCGCTGTATAGATCGGGAAGCGCCGCTCGCGACAACATATCTGCTATATACATATATTTTCCGGGCACGTATGTAACGATCAAATCATAACCCTGAATTCTCAACATCATGCGTTGTAAGCGTGCCGGGACAGACATCAGAGGTTTTTTAAATATACTTTCTAAAGGCTTATGATCCGATTCTACGACTACTTTTCTCTGACCATATACATATTGATGGAAGCGCTCACAGGCGAACACGATCGCTAACATCTCTTTCTCCACCTGAGCGTACCTTTTCTGCGTGTCAGTGAGCGTACGCGAGGCGTACTCAACTGGGCGGCCGGCCTGCAGCAGCACAGCGCCCAGGGCGTCGCGCGACGCATCGACTGACAACACTACAGGACTGGCCGGGTCGTACAGCGCCAACACTCCAGCGCTGGTCACTGTCTCTTTCAAGCGGTCAAAGGCCGCACGCTCTCTATCTTCCCACCGCCATAAACTATCCTTCCTTAAAAGACTTGTCAACGGAATCGCTATTTCCGAGTAGTGAGGGATAAATTTAGATAAATAGTTGACAGCACCTAAAAATCTCTCCAAATCTTTTCTGTCTTTCGGTGATTTCATTTCTTTAATAGCTTTTATTTTATCGTAATCGGGCCTCATACCCTTAGCGTCAAAAACATGACCTAAATAAGTTACTTCCTTGACTCCAATTTTACATTTTTCTTTATTGAATTTTAAGTTTATCTCTCTCGCTCTATCTAGCAATGCTTTTAACCGTTTGTCATGTATTTCTTTTGTTCTTCCCCATACAATTACCCCCCAATAATAATAAATTTACCCTTAACAATTAGAGATAGCCTTAAAAGTAATATAGACAACATGACTCCTAATTTTCGTAGAGCTGATTATGTTAAGATTAATGAACTACTTAAAGAACAAAATTGGCAGGACTTGTTCGCGAGCTGCAACGATGTTGATGAAATGCTTACCATTTTGTACGAGGTCATAAGAGATGGAATTCTAAAATTTGTACCATTGCTTAAAAACAAGAAAAGCATGTATCCGACTTGGTTTAGTCATGATTTGATAAGGTTACTCAAAGAAAAATATAAAATACGTATGCGCTTTAAAAAATACAAAAACCCACTCGATGAACTTACCCTGAAATTAATAAGTAAAAGATGTACTAAATTAGCCACTATATGTTATAATGCTTACATTGAAAAGATCGAAGGTTCATTCAGAGACAATATCAAATCATTTTGGTCATTTATTAAAGCAAAGCGTGGTGGGCGTAGTGTCTTCCCAGCCTCAATAACTAACGGCATAGAGACATCTTCCAATGGCACAGATATCTGTAATTTATACGCCACATACTTTTCATCAGTATACTGTCGAGATACTGCTACTATCTCTTGTGCTACTAAGCACACAGTGGGAGGCCAATATTTGTCAGCTCTTAGTATTGATAGTCAGAATATAGCCAAAAAGTTGATAGGTTTGGATGTAAGCAAGGGCGCTGGACCAGATGGTATCCCTGCTCATTTCATCAGAGAATGTGCCACAGGCCTCGTTGCTCCGCTCTACATTATCTTCAATAATTCGCTTAGCTCTGGAATATTTCCTAATGCGTGGAAACTAGCAAAAGTGGTTCCAATTCACAAGGACGGGGACAACACCCTTGTTAGTAACTACAGGCCTATATCTATACTTTCTTGTCTTGCAAAAATCTTCGAGTCCTTAGTCTGCCCCATTATCCAACTTCATTTTAAACAGATGGTTTCTAATCATCAGCATGGATTTATTGCTGGTAGGTCGACGACCACCAACCTTGTCTCTTTCACAGAAGTCTTGGTGGAAGCAATTGATGCTCATAAACAAATAGATGTTATATACACAGACTTCAGCAAGGCCTTTGATCGTGTCTCCCACAATATGCTAATCCAGAAACTATCAGATTGCGGGTTTGCTGGATCAATTTTGAAGTGGCTGCAATCTTATTTAAATAATCGTGCTTTCTATGTTGTCGTTAATGGCTTCAGTTCAGGACTAGAAGAAATAACATCAGGTGTTCCACAAGGGTCACATTTAGGCCCAGTTCTGTTTAACATATTTGTGAATGACATTCCATCTTGTTTCGTAAATTCTATCCCATTCCTCTATGCTGATGATCTCAAGTTCTGTAGGCGCATTGACTCCACTGCTGACATGGTACTACTCCAGTCAGATCTCGATAGATTAACTAAATGGTGTAACGATAACGGTATGACCCTTAACCCTTTAAAATGTTTCCATGTTAAGTTTTCGCGCAAACATAATCTCTTTCCGTCAGCATATAAAATTTCTGGTGAATGCGTGCAGGAAGTTGATACTATTAAAGATTTGGGTGTTTTGTATGACAGGAAACTTACGTTTAGACCGCACATAGAGTTTATAATCAGGAAAGCGTCTAAAATGCTTGGTTTTATAATTAGAAATGGGAAAGTATTTCATAACGCTAAAACAAAAATACTTTTATATAATACTCTTGTGCGCAGTAATCTTGAATACTGTAGTGTAGTGTGGCGACCGCACTTTGCCGTACACAATCTTAGGCTGGAAAGGGTACAAAAACGCTTTCTGTGGCACTTAGCACGTTCGTCAGGGTATTCGATAAGGTATTCCTCTTATATAGATAGACTAAATAATTTTAATATGCACTCATTATCCAAACGTAGGGATCTCATTGATCTACAGTTTTTATATAAACTTTTTTGTAACCAAATAGATTGCCCTCAGCTTTTGCAAAAATTTAATCTCACAGTACCTCGTCGATGCCCTCGTTATAAAATCAAGCTACTTTGCCCACCATTACGCAGAACAAAACTTGGTATCAACTCACCAATACCACGGCTATGCAAGTTGCTCAATGATAACAGCGGTCTGGATATAAATTTCCAATCGCTTGCCTCATTTCGCAGATGTATACTTGATCATGTATAGAATACTTAAAATCATGTTAAGTAGTAATCTAAGCTTGTTTTTTTTTTTTTATCAATTAGCTTCATTTGTATTTCGTAAGTAGGTAGTCAGTAAGTATATGATTGTTTTTATAATTCGTTTTTGTTAACATGTTGTGTTTACCTTTTATTAGTTTAGTGCATTAGATTTAAGATTATTGTTGTATATTGTGTAACTTGTATTAATGTACAAACTGTTGGTAGACCTAATAAATAAATAAATAAATAAATAAATACAATTACGTCATCAATATAATTTTCTACCCCTTCCAGGTCTTCACTGCACTCACTTTTGACTAATATTAATTAATACACCGCTGCCACCATGTTATGATTGAATGAAACACCTCGAGTGCTAGACAACAACTGACTTTATTCAAGAGTACCCACCACCGATTGCTTAAACTATTACATAGACTACCTACAACATAAAGCTTTGTCTATTGTCATATTGTAATGGCCTGTAGCAGATGGCACGATAGCCTACTGCTACGCGGAAGTAGTCGCTTCGCTTAGCAAGGAAGGTAAGTAAGTACGAATAAAATGTTCAATTTGTGACATTGTGTAGTACTCTAATCTAACTTGACCCCATTGAACTTTTCGATGCTTGTCGATTAAGTTTTCTCGCTGACTTTACCGAAACATTTTTCGAAATCTGTAATTTAGCAATAGCTCAAAAGTAAGGAATAGTCTTCTAAGACCATATTCGCGTGGCTTCAACCCATAAAGAAGCTGCCCTTACAGAACCATCTCAAATTTCCACCAAGTATAGAGGGATAAAAGGAAATTATTTTGAAAGGAAATGGAAACTGGTTCTCTAGTCCAGCTGTATGATCCTACGAAGGTATTTAGCGACACCTTACTTATTAACTGACCAGCTCTGGTGTTTACCTATGACCTTTCAAATGAAATTAATCAAAATTCAACCCCTAAGGAGGTAAAAGAAGGGGTCGCGGGTGAAATCACTGGCGGAAACTTACTGTACCCTAAATTGTACATAACAAACCTCTCTTCGCTATATTTGGCCTGCGGATTGGTATAAAAGGGCCTTCAGTAAGTATGGACGATTGTCAACAATACCTGAAACACTCGAGCGGCCGAGCTCGTAATGACCTGTGTGAAAAACCGTCAGGGTTGCCACAGTTTGATATACTTTTCGAGGGTATTAATAAATATGAATTTAATATGTATTTATTGACGTAATAAAAACTTTTTAACAAAAAAATTTAACCACCGAAAAAACTGAAAAGCAAAAAATTATTTTGAATATACTTAACTTGAATTTTATAAGGTTTTGCAGTCGGGGATACATAAATATTACAAAAAAATACATACCTACGTAAGTTATTGGTTTAATTGGGTTAATTTTTGATTTCATTTGATGTAATACACAATTCAGCATTAAAATCTGTAGGTCACCCCTATTTTCCCACCCTTAGGGTAGGTTTTTTGCACTCAAATTTATATGGGATCAACCTCGAGGTATACCCTATCCAATAAAAAAAGAATTATCAAAATCGGATAACTCTATAAAAATTTATGCGTGATCATACATAAAAAAAAAAAAACGCGTCGACTTGTTCTCCTCCGTTTTTTCGTCGGTTAAAAAGAAGCAAATGTTCCTTTCTTTTAAATTTAGAATGATAAATAAAAATATATAGACAATATTAAGACGTACTATAAAATAACTGACGAAAATCAGTGTATGCGAAGAGATAAACGAACCGTATGTTATATCTTTAAAATATCCCCGTAAAATTTCAACAACGCGCAACATGCAATCCAATTTGTTACTTTTTAGAACACGCGACACTTTTCGAAATTCAAACTCCAGACGGACCAGACGTTTCCATCAGCAATCAATATCAACAAGCGACTTTTAATTTCAAACGTGTTGCAACCCTAACGGATCAGCGCCAAAAGATAAAAATAAAACCGGCCAGTTTTGGTCGTACAACAGTCGTATAAAATAATGTTTTGTATGTAACGTTTCTCTTACATTTCGTTCATTATCTTTGTGAACATATAGTTCATGAAAAAAAAAAAAAAATTTTAATTTGGCTACAAATTTTTTCAGCAGTAGGTAAGTTTATTAAGAGGGATATGTATTTAATAATTTTGATTTTGTTAACGAACTTATACAGGTTCATCTTAAAAGGTGATACAAATAGATCTTTTTGCATCACTCTACCATTTTATTCTTTGAGTAGAAATTATATTGTTATAATTAAGCAACAATTACAAAATCTAAACATTTTGGTCCAACATATACATGTAACATAAATCTATCTATCTATTCTATACTAATATAATAAAGCAGAAGAGTTTTTTGTTTATTTGTTTAAATGCACAAAAACCTCTGGAACTACCAGTCTGATTCGATAATTCTTTCACAAATATGAAGCTACATTATCCCCGAATGTAGGCTACGATTTATCCCGGGAAGGTCAGTCCCCCGACTTGGTCCATTCATAAAGTTCAAAATACAATTGCATCAAGAAATCTCATTAATTGAATCCCAAGAACACTATACAGGTCGTTGTTTTGGTCAGCGACGAGCGACTCAGGGTCGATAATACAAATGATACTGGTGATAAAAAAAATATAAAAAAAATACTTTATTTTTTTTGAATAATAAAAATAAAAAAAATTTTTTTTGAAAATCATTTAATAAGCTAAAGTGTAGACATAATACTCAACGGGAGTACGAAGGAGTAAAGGGGTGGGGCGATGGCGGCTTGCGCCTAGCTCTAGTCTGTGCACGTGCCTAGTAACCATACTTTGCGGTAATTTTATTTCAAATTGAATGAGGTATTTCTCAACATATTTACAGTATTTAATGGAATTAAGTCCATTTTTGGGGAATATATATTTTGTACTACCGCTCCTGGGTCGCTTGTCGCCGACCAAAACAACACCTGTATAATCAATGAAACCTCACCTCCATAATCGAGGGACCACCATACTAACAAAACTATGACAAATATTCCGCACAATCGGGCGCTCGCCGCATCGGATAGCAGCGGGCAATTTCCCGCACGTAACACTCGCAAATACAGCGGATATTAAATCGTGACGAAGTCGAACAATGGGACAGTCTTACTCTAAGGTACTCGATACACGTACAATACACGGTGGAATATTGCTCGTTTTTTTTTTAACAACCTAAATGCTACATGACGAATCTAACTAAAGAAAACGTAGCAAGCAGATTCAAATTCAAATTCAAAATCATTTATTCAAATAGACCTTCGCAGGCACTTATGAAAAGTCTGACTCTAATACTCTAATACCGGTTCGGAAGGTTGCATTTGCTGAGAAGAGCCGGCAATAAACTCAGCAATTACTCTTTTCAAAACAAGCTTAGATTCATTACATAATATTTACATTCTAATCGCACTAACAACAATTGCGTGCCCCGGCGAGGCGGCAAAGACTACAAAGTAGACTGAATCTATATTTAATAAGTAAATAAATAAATGACAAACTTAAGCAGACCAGCCCCCACAAGCAGCACCTGTTCACAAGTATGACGCGTGTGGCAGCCATCGCCCTCCTCGCCATATTGGAGGGAAGTGAGCGACCCGTCACACGACGCCGCCGCAAGCAAAGACCTTAAAGTGCAGACTTACAGATAGACTTACTTTGGCTTATGAAATATTAGTACTTACCTAAGGATTAAGGTATTCGGTTCTAATGTTGAATTTGTCGAAGATTTATGGTTTACCGCTACTTAGCATTTAAAGCGCAAAAAATTATAGTACCTAGGACAAATTTTGGTGAAATTCTACACCAATTTACGTCAAAGGCGTACTTTTGTGTACAAAGAAATTAAGAGCAACGACCTCAACGTTTTTTCACCTCGTTAAAAACGGGACGGGATCTAAGTTTTTATATAAAGTTTCCTCTGTGTTTACTGTAAAAAAATACTTTCTCCCAGTATACACTTTTTAATCTACCTTTAGCAAACCAACGCAAGGCAAGCAGACATTAATGCTAATTTACCACAGTGAGTTGGCTCTTTTTAGCCCCGTTACCATAATGATCGCAGTTGCAAGCCAAATTTAGAAAAAATGGCTCATGTGACCTTCTTCGGCATGGGGCTACCTCGGTAATTAAAAAAGCTATTTAATGCAATGAGTTGCATTTCCTCTCTATTTTTCATGCAAGTGTCACCAACATACCTACTTTGTTTTTGACTGTAGAAACTTAAGGTTTCAATTCAACTGCATGGACGATGCGTGAACGCTTTGAAAATTAACGAACAAACGAACACAAAAACATAAACTTTTATATTATAGAAATAGAGAATAATCATTGACCGAGCGAGCGAAGCGTCTCCCTATCAGCTTGGACAAAAATGTTTTCAGTGGCGGCGTAAGGCGTGGGCGACGTGGGCCACCGCCTACGGCCTCGCGAACCGGGGGGCCTCGCGCCCCGAAAATTTATGCATTACATAAAAGCCGCGAACGCGTCAAAAAATTTTCCCCGCAAAAAAAATCTTGCCCACATGCCCACATGTTCAGATGCCCGAAGCATGTCCAGCTGTTCTCTGCCACAAGTCGCATTTCACTACCAATTATCGTAAATTTTTTTGAGCAGGTTCGGTAATTATAAGGAAAAAATAACATATAATGTTCGAGACTCGCGAGGTCTACAGCTCACGAGCCGATATTAATAATGAACAGTTGAGAGTTCTATAAGTAAGTTAAGCTGTAGTGAATTTTAATTATAAGAAAATAAAATTGAATTTAATCTAGCTACCTTGGGCTAGTCATTGACTTCACAAAAACACAGTTAAGTCATGAGCTTATGAGATCAGGAGATCACTTCAATTAAAATCCCTAAAAAAGCTATATGATCCAATTTAATATTAAAAAAGAAAATCCATTAAAATCGGAATTCAGACGAAAATTATTAAGTGAAATTCCTATCTGATTTTTTATCATCGCGCTTCAGAACCCTCGTATAATCCGATCAAGGGCCTTCCATAATCAAGATTGTATACATTCCGGTAATTGAGTTTGCATTAGAGATGAGACCGACCGTTACCGGTACCGGTATACTGTACCGGTACGACGCGGTACATATTGAGCGTGTTTGCACTCTCGAGCGGTGTTTGATTGCAAGTGTATTTTGTACCGTTGACGCATTTGCAGTGTTAATTGTAAAATTTGTAGTACCAATCAAATCAATCCATGATCAATCTAACCTAGATTGATTATGGTTTGATATAATTACTTTTTTATTATATTCAGAGGGCCAACCACAAACTCTTAAAATAATATTATTATAACCTTACTTGTTCTTTGTCCTTCTTTGACATCCGACGTCAAAACAGGACAAAAGACAAGTAAGGTTATAAAAATATTGTTTTAAAAGCTTGTGGTTGGCTCCCTAGTCGCTTATTAACATGAAATTAAGAAGAGATATTTATTTTTATGGAAATAATATATATAAATATAAATGATAGGTATAGTACCTATGGTAGTAACTGCAACTATGCCATGGTGAATGTTCTAAGCTCTAATATTTGTGTGCTTACCATCATCCACCACTCATGTTGTGGTTAAAAATAAACTTTACTCATTGTGAAAAACAAAAACAGTAAACGATGATAATGATTTTATGAAAAACATCTTCGAATCGTTATCCGAAAAAAAAAAATACTGCCATACGACGTCAATTAGAATTTATTGACGGATTAAAGTATATCTGTCTTTATTTATTGATAGCTATAGAAAGGGACAGCTCTAGAGATAAAATCATTAATACTTAACACTTGATAGAGCCATAGATAATACCTACGCTAAAAATATTTTCATCGCCCATTTTGATTATGTAAAGTTAGATTGCAAAAAATGGTTTTTGCACGACATAACATTGAGAGTGAACCGAAAATGTTGTTGATTAGTTTTATGTGAGAGCAGTTTAAACTAATCTGGATATTCAACATAAACTTTTGATACTACCAACCATCATATAACTCCGTGTATTTTTGCTCAAAGAAGTTTTTAATATGGCCATCCAATATTTTTGGATATATTATTTTTTCTCATTTTTTATTAAACCCTCAAAGACACAGATGAAACCACGCGGCGGAACCCAGCAGAATGCATTTCGTCAGAAATAAATCTGTGTAATTAGATTGTTATTTGTATTAGTTGTTGAATATGACTACCTATTATAGAAGAAGACCGAAAAAAGATGGATGGATTGTGTGAAAGTTGACATGGGTAAGAAAGGAGTGAATGCTATTATGACGGATAGAAGAGACGAATGGAAGAAGCATACATATTGCGCCGACCACAAGTGATTGGGAACAGAGGGCGGAGCAAGGTTAAAATAACCTTATTTGTCTTTTGTCCCTTTTTGACACCGGATGTCAAATAAAGACAAAAGTAGGTTATAATAATATCTTGTGGGCCAATACAAATTTATTTCTTTCCATTCATCATATTATTCAAGCCAGATACAATCTAGTAAAATAAATCCTCGAGTCTGCCGCTGCTACCAATTAACGGCTGTGGTTCCCAGAAGGCTGGCAGCGTTTCCTTCTTGGATAGCCAAGCTGATACGTTGGCGGAAAAAGCTCCTCGCTCACTGTTCTCCGGAGGCCTCAATCAATTTTGATGACAAAGTGAAGCTTAGTTAGTTACTACATGCCATAAACACCATTAAAAATCTATTTTATCGCATACTACCACATCAATAAATGATTCAACATAATTACCGACATACTATTAGAGCAATCAGAGCTCTGCTGTCGTAAATATGTTGACAAATATACGCTTTTACGATCATTTGTTATGTACGTACGATGTTGTTAATTTTAAAGGCCCACATGTAGCAGGTGTCTAATTGGCTTTCTTTGAAGGTTACGGGCAGCTCAGTCAAAATAGACATACCTAGATATTTTCCAGAGGCTTATTTTTTATTTTCCGAAGCCGGTAAACAAGCATACGCCCTTTCTAATAGTAAGCGGTTACCATATAAACGCTCGCAACACACGGGGCATCACTCACGCGTTACCGACTCTTCCCCCTCCCCAATGAGCTCTGGCGACCTTACTCACGCGCAGAAACACAACATAAAGTTATTTGGCTGCGGTATTCTGTAAGGTGGTGGTACTTCCCCAGTCGAGCTGCTCTTTGAGCGAATAAACGCTATGCTCTACCTCTCTTAAATTCTTTTTGATTATGGAACAGATTGTAATTATTTAAAAGTTATTAGACTATTTTGGACTGGAGCTGCGAAAAGTTGCGGATAGAGAAGGCTATTCATCTTAATCACTTCCCAACCCAAGCGCATATTATTATCTTTACATACTTTTGAGAAAACTAATTAGAATTTTTGGTGTTACGAGTTACAATTAAATGAAATTGAAATAGTTTTCACATAATCAACGACTTTTGCTCGACTCGCCCATCGAATAATTGGACTGTTTTACAAAAAACTTAAACCGACTTCAAAGTACACTAAGAAGTAATCAAATCCTGATCTGATGAATGGGACCAAACGGGAAGTGTACCCTTTGAAATAAAAAAAGAATTTTCCAAATCGGTTAATAAATGACGGAGTTATGAGGTAACAAACATTAAAAAAAAATACAGCTGAATTGAGAACCTCCTCCTTTTTTTGAAGTCGGTTAAAAAGAAGTAATTAACATTCTTCCTCGTTGAGCTCACATTCGCATCTTGTTTTTCCTTAACCTGAAGGTTTCTGCGAGTAAGGTCTGTTTCCAAGTTTTAGCCCTTTGCTCACGAAATCAACAATTCTGAGCAAACTAATACATGCCCGATTTGAATCCCAACCCTATTTTAATAATACCTTTAAGTACTTGTTATAAAGCTCAAAATCTTCATAAATGAAATATAATGAACAAATGTTTGTAAACAGTTCATAATTTCATTCTGCATTCAATATAAATGTGGTATATCTCTGTATAATGTGGTTTTAGTTTTACATTTCAGATGCGGATAATTTGGCGAGTCGTTAGCGTGCAAATACATAATTTAGTAATATTATGAATATTTTAAACCACAGACTACATTTAGGTCACCTGGTTTATGATGCATAGTTGATAATTTCAGAAAATTATATGCACAATGGTGCCGATTCTGTTGTAAATCGCACTAAACTAATTTTAGTCACATCTCATCTCTTTCTTACGAACATGATTGAAAAAGGATAGAACATATTTTAAGTTGTCAAATTAATCTTTGCCGTCTTATTTTGCGTGTATTTAGGCGTAACCGCGATAGATGGCGACTAAATTTATATTGAAAACAAGCATTAAACTAATTTGACAGGACTAAATTTCTTACATCCTTTTCTTATGTTCTTTGTTAGAAAGAGATATAGTGACATTAAAATTAGTTTTGTTGTGAACAACAGAATCAGGGCCAATATCAAATTTACTTTGAAACATAGTACAAAATCTGTTTATGGCATAAAAAGAGCACTGGTCTGGAATTAGGGTACACTTGATATCTTTTTGGCCTCGAGAAAAGATTATGTTAATCAAAAATAAACTTTATGTTTATAGTCAGAGGGTCTACTCTAAAAAAACGATTAGAACCAACACAACATTTTCGTCTCTGCAGTCTTTTCAAAATAATCAGACTGTCGTGTTTTTAAGACTGTTTTTGTAGACTTGTCTCTAAATCCAACTGTTTTAATTTTTATTCAAATCTTGACATAGATTATAAAATTAGAAAAATAATATAAAATTTGTTGTTATAAGAAGATTTATTCTTTGGGGATTTAATCAGGATATTATCAGACATTATACGACATAATGCTGCAAATAACAAAGATACCCAAAATAATCCGTGGGCCTAAAATGAAAAGTATTCATCACGCACAAATAAAAACAAATATGTGTAATTGAGTTTGGCCGAGCTCAGCTCCGTAATTGGACATGCAATTTTAATGTCCAGAACACGAAAGTCCAGAACAAGCTTCCGCTGAATTGGCAACCTTATTAATCAGTGAAAGAAATAAGGTTTTATTATTGCATCGTTCTTGAAAATCTGTATACTTAATAATCTCCCCCTTAAAAAGCTTTTAGCTATATTATGGTCGTAGGAGTATGCTTAGGTGCTACAGCCGTGTGGTACCAGTGCTACATTGCTACGAGTGTGCTTGCTACGATTAATATGCTACAGTACTTTCCGAATACTTGCTGCGTCGCGGTTTCGCTGCTCACCGACCATTTGCTACAATTTAGCAAATGGTTGCTACGGAATTATTAATATTATGTTTGTCATGTTTTAGTGAAAGCATAGCAGTAGTACTACTTGTATACTGTATCCCACCAAAAACATTTTCATGTAAATTGTTGCCAAGACGAGACCATATGGCTCGCACTGTAAAAAGTTATTAGAGCTCCTGTAGAGCCAAGTTTATAGCTCTACACGCCCTAACTCTACAAGAATTGTTTTATCTCTACATCTTAGCCAGAATATGTGGCTTGGCCGTTTCGCTACCGTCACATGGGCGTGAGGTGAAAAATGTATTTACTGTTAATTATTTTTCTGTAATACAATAGTTCTTGTAGTAGCAAAAAGGCTAAGCCACATATTTTTACTACGGTGCGTAGAGAATCTATTATTTATACTTACATTATATTATTACTTTAATTAAGTAATTAATACGAGGAATCTTACATTACATGTGTAACATAATAATAAATGTTCACTCTTAATTAAATGTTAATTGGGAGTTTATTTTCATTTGGGAGTTAGAATTACAAATTACTTTGAAAATCCGATAATGGAGTGCGGAAGTGGTTTGGATTACTGTTGATCGAACGATTCCCTGAGGATCCATTTACTGGCCTTCCAGACGATAAGGTAGAATAAACAAACAGTAATTAATACTTTAATACAGTGTTTTTCAATCTTATTGAATTCGCGACCCCCTTACAAGTTAAAAATTCTGGCGACCCCCTTGTCAGACAGACAAAGAATTTATAACTTAAAAGACTACGATAATGATTTTCTTTATTTTGATATCTTTACTTATGAGTCTGCAAGTAGCCGCGAGAGGTTTGCAACTAGGTAAGAGGTAAGTTGGACGCCCGCTTGCGCGAAGTCTACCTTGCCTTTTTCCTTCTGCCGGCGACCCCCCGACTAAGGTTTCGCGACCCCCCTAGGGGTCGCGACCCACAGATTGAAAAACACTGCTTTAATATTTAGAAACGTACGTATTAATGGTATTTAATAGAAATATTATTAATTCACTTATGTCTATTAGAATAAAGAAACTTGAATATTGATACTTTTAAGACTATAACGTAGTAGAAATACGGGATTAAAACGCGCGACGAAAAACTAGCTTTACAATAAGTTATTTAAAAGAACTACAGTTGGAAACTAGTAATAGTATAGCTTTCAACATTGTCTCTGCAAAATGTGTGTAAGTGTTAATAAACAACAGTTAATGTATAGTGGAATCCGAGTTGAGCACACAGAAACCACAAATATGTGGCGCAGTTACTGGCCACATGCTTGTCGTAATGTACTGTGTTACTACTATTTGTGGACGTGACCATTCTCGAATAAAATGGCCACTAACTGCCGTACTCAGAGACGTCAATTAGAATTTAATGACAGATAAAAGTATCTCTATCTTTGTTTATTGAATAACTATAGAAAGGGATAGATAGAGATAACGAATCATTACACACATTTGACGTCTCTGAGTACGGCAAATGAAGAATGAGATTTTTTGATTATTAGTATTATTTACTATTTTTCGCCCCGCGATTTCATCCGTATTACCAAGGGATACCATTATAACGATACGATACATTTTTCATTAAAATATCGTAATTTTTGAATTGCATAAGATCTGCTCTGAATTCGAAAAAAATGAATTCCATTAGCAATATTTCTTCAGATAGATAGAGAGATTGGCACACCATATGATTGAAAAAACAAAAATATATAAAACACTAAGTAAACAGTGTTACAGTGGGCGGCCTTATCACTAAAAGTGCACCAGGCAACCTTCGGATGGAGAGGACAATTATTACTATTATATTGCTTTAACTTCCTTTTTAGCCGTCAAGAGGTAAAACAAACTTACTGTCACATTTATAATAGGAGAAGAAGAAGATCTCAATTTACTCACATCCACAGTTGAAATTACTTCCAGTCCCTTTAAAAATTCAAAACCTGTCCTGTATTCAAGATACGTCGTTCGTTAGGCGCGAACTTGAGACCACTCTACTCGAGTGTCAGCTAGCTTTGTCAGCTCTACGTGAGTGTCTGAGAGTGGTGAGATCGCCTATAGTCACTTCAATACACGAGACACTTGACACTTTGCTGTAAATATGATACCGACGGGTTTTCAGTTTACACTTCGTTTGTTTGGCGGTCATTTGATGTAGTTACAGCTTTATTTATTGAAGAATTAGGTTTATTTTCATGAGTATGTCTTTGAGAGTGAAGTCCTCCAAGACATGATACTTTTTATTTTCAATAGAAATAAATCTTAATTATTATCAATCCAATTATTATAAGTCTTCTCATTTTGTTTTGGTCTGACGATTCTTTCGATTGATCATTGAATAAAAAAGATCTTTATAATTGACACTAACTATAGTTGTATTATTGAATAAATCTTTTATAATTTAAATAAAGCGAATCGCTCATGGTTCAGCTTGATGAGTCGTTCTTCACAAATCGGCAAAGTTAAGTAATCACCCGGTGTGTACGGTATCCAGATGGGTAACCAACTTTTTTTCATTTCATATAAATTCCAGCGATTTCCGTGCTTCAGCAGGCATGTAAAGCTGGTTGGTTCCGGGTATCAATTAATTGTGATAGTTGTTAAGCTAGTTGGAAGCCTCCTAGGTGGCTTGAAAACTCCAACAGTAGGTTGACCACTAGCCTACCTCCACCAATCCGCAGTGGGCACGCGTGGTGGAGTATCTGCCCACTCTCATTTGTTGAAGGAGGCCCGTGCTCAGCAGTGGGACATTATGGACTGCTGATGATATCTATTCCAGAATTCTATAATAAATTCTGATATTTTATACACATAACGTACGCTATAAACATAACTATTTGAATTCACGAATACCATAGTACTATTCGATAATGATAATAGTATTTACTACCCTATACAATTGACAATAGCGAATAGACCTTTTGTATTCGGTGACGTCGGTGCCTGTCACAGGTGGGTTCAAACCTAATCACTTTGATGGGTATACTGCCAACATATTGATCGCGATGCCTTGTATATTTTCCGATAGGGTGCAGCTTTCTAGTTTGGGTTAACGGGTTGAGTGGGTAGGAAATTGCCGTGTCTTTTATCTTGGGTAGAAATTTAATAATGAGATACATCAATGAATTTAGAGAAGTGTTTGTTAATTCACTGGATAGAGCAAGCAGGTTGACCGTAGTGATGATAATGAAAAGAATTGGTATATTATGTAGATCGAGGGAAAATCTTTTTAGAGTAACAATACAGTGACTAGTAAGTGTTTTTGCATCGATTAATAGCAGTAACGACCAATCACTGCATCTAAATGATTAGCGAGTGAAGTAGCCAATCAGAGGGCATGTGTCCTTGACTTAGCCAATCAGAGTGCATTGTCGGAATAGATTTCAAATAAAATGAACATCATTGCGCTTCTTTGGGTTGTTCGATGATAAAGAAGAATTGTATTTACTAGGGCAACTACATTTTAATCATTTATTTATACTTTGTTAATGATTCAAACAACTGCAGATGTATATTCGATAATGTTCATTTATTTTACACACATATACAATTAATTCTTTACCTTACACATTACATAACTTTAGACTAGTAGTTGTCAGCTCAAAATCTCCAACAGTAATAATCATCCGACTCAACGGATGAAACCGCCTAAATTCAAAAGTCGTTGGGTCATCTCTCATTGGTCGACTATGCTCAAACATGAATGGTGGCTTTGCGATAGCCAATCACGTGCAAGCATTAGTGTTACCACTTTAACAATATAAAATATTACACGAAATATTAATTAAATTAATAATCTTTTATAATCGATTACAAATCATGACACTTTATTGTAATTTTTTGTCTTACGTCTCGTATACTATATATAAGTTTTATTGTATGTCTCCGCGGTCCCTCTTGCGTTCTCGTTAGGGATAAAATAAGCCTATTAATATCTATGCAGATAGAAATAGGCATTTAGTCCTAGATATTCCTCTCGATCATTTCCGAGATTCCACTGAGGTTTCCATGCTCCTTTTACAGTAGATATATATAACTAATCGAAAAATCATGAATGAGAGCGACAAAGTCTATCACATTTGGTGAAATTATTAGAGTCGTATTGAGAAAAAATAGCGTTTTGTTAGCTTATATGATGCTGACATTAATATAATAAAAATAATAGCAATCCGTTTTTGTTTATCTAATATTTTTATGGCAATAAATTGGCAGTTGGTTGGGTGGTGGTAAGTGGAAGGCGGAATAAGAACCCATTACGCAGGTCATTTAATGCAAGCGTGAACTAAACCATGGCAACATTTAAACAGAAGCATACATGATACAAGACAACGCCTCTAAGCGCCAGCGAGCGAAACAAAACAACGTGTGAAATGCCTGAAAACCAAGAAACTACAGTCCACACTTAAAGACACAAAGGCATTTGCGGTGACGACAAAGAAAAGAATTGTTCCTACGTATCTTGATGAACCTGAAATTCTTGACGTCTTTTTTGTTGTAGATGAAGAAATTCATACCCATTTCAGTACATTAATTCAATTATTTCAGGACACTAGTACAAATTCTACCGTAGTTACTACTCTCCTTCCACACTACTTCTTCTATATATAGGATTTTTTTAAGTGGGCAGGATGGCCAATCCCTGAAGTAGAGGCACTAGCTAAGGTATACAGTTTTAGTTTTTATCAAAATCGGCTTCGACACTCTTTTAAGCATTTTTCTCTTCCCTTTTCTTAGGATTTGGCCATCCATGCCCACTCGAAAAATAACGATTATAGATACTATATGCTAAATCTCATCCTTGCACGGGATATGCCAAGGGATATACAGGTTATAAAGATTATCATTATATTATAAAGTGAACGTAGAATGCCGTACCTACAGCCGTGTGAAGATCATTGCAGTGAAGGAAAGCACAGTGAGGAACCTTAGCTAAACCACAATCAAGTTGTTCAAAGAGCAGCTCGACTGGGGAAGTACCTCCACCTTACAGAATACCGCAGCCAAATAACATGTCGTGTTCCTGCACGTGAGTAAGGTCGCCAGAGCTCATTGGGGAGGAGGGAAGAGTCGGTAACGCGTGTTTAATGCCTCACGTGTTGCAAGAGTCCATATGGCTATGGTAACCACTTACCATAATGCGGGCCGTAAGCATTCTAACCGACAAAGTCGTATAAAAAAAATAATTAAGTTCTGTCGCCGAGCACCTGCGGTGTCATAGAACATTCGAACAGTCCACTGCATTTGATAGCCAGTTACCTTATATGCTTACCTCCTATGACCACGTTATGACAATAAAGTCAAAGTTCAATCATCCCTGGAAACTAAAACACTTCAAATTAACCTTTCACAAATGAAATAACAATATTTATGCCAATGTAGTTACCATCATATTTCATGTACGGAATGGATCTCGATTTAATTGCTTTTCCTCGTCAGTGTGAAATGAAACACCTCGTGGTTTGATATTTGAAAATACATATTGTATTCTATTTCAAATCGTGAAGGCATTTCAATTATTGAGTTTCAAATAGCTATCAAAAAGACGATATTACAATAATGAAAATACTTTGAAATATTTATTGAATTCCTCTCTATTTTTACACGACTAAAACCTGTATCTGATTCTCAGATCAAGTCTCAATAATCTTCATGAAAAGTCTGTCCGTCTCTCTCGCGCACGGCCAAGCTTATGAGTACGAAGGAGACAGTTATTGTTTTGCTTTTTGTTTGATTTTTGCTCATAAATATAGTGGTCTTTTTTGCATTCGTCCATTAGACTTGACTGACTGATTAGAACAATAATGTAATAAAACATACTGTATCGTGCAATTGCATGTGTGTGAGTACTGTGAAGTTGCCAGCTTAAGGTCACCAAGCTGTAGCCTATCACTTGCAACACCAGGGTTATCACCCGCGCGATGCCAAACCTCTCTTCACACCCTTCTTTAAAAAGGGTTCAAGTCAGCGGTAGGGACAAAACGCAGAATTTTTTTGTTTGACCTACTCACCGCAGGAACACAACACCACATGAGGAATGTTACTAGACTGCAATATTCTGTTAGGTGAAGATACTTCCCCAGTTGAACTGCTTTGAATTTCGAACGCGATACCTCTCACAAATCTCCAAGTACCTGCACTTTACAGAATACCGCTGCTCAATAACTTTATGTTGTGTTCCTGCGTGTTAGTACGGTCGCCAGAGCTCATTGGAGAGGGGTGGAAGGTCGGTAACGCGTGAGTGATACTTCGTATGTTGCAAGCAATGAGAATAATGTAATTCCTCTGTAGTTTACTTGTATCTATTTCATGATGGTATGCCATGCCATTAGGTTTAAAAAATACTTTTCTAATAAAGCCTCCAAGCCTCTATTATTACGTAAGTATTGTAAGATAGTAGCCAAATGCAGTTCTGACTAAAAACAACTCATGGCAAAGAACAATCATAATTCGGGAAAATGAACTAAAGCAAATAAAGCAATAATAATGCACCAAGTATTACCTACCACCTTTTATTAATACCCCATTAACTTATTTTCCTGTGCCAATAAAAAACAAGCGAATGTCTGGTGCATTGAATTATTACGCTTAGAAGCGAAGTATCGAACAAAAATCCTCGCGACTCGTAGGCCACTTGACAACCAATGTGTGCGTGAGTACTACTGAGTACCATATAATTACACTCGCTGACACGCACACAAGCGCACGAGTAATGTTGCAAGCTAAACGAAATTTTTCGGTAAAATTAACATTCCGATACTAGTGAATGAAATTAGAAGTAAACTTTGAGTATACATAAGAAGTAAGTATTCATAATTTTAATTAAATAGTTTAAAATGTTCTACGTCTTAGATAATTTATCATAGACACAGGCCTGTTATTTATTTATTACTAGTATCAAATGATTATGTTTCATAGTACTTATGTCGGGTATTTTAACATAGTAAACCAAGACAATGTGCAAAGCTATGAACGATCGTACAATTTGTAGTAGGTATTGTTGGTAATGATAGGTTTCATATATGATAGGTTGTATAGAAAAAGAAGATTAAGAAGTATGTAGGTATTTAATTATCATTATCGTATAAAAGTAGTAACTGTAATCTATTGTTTTACTCAATAAACGTTATTATTATTAAAAAAAAAAAAAAAAAAAAAAAAAGACGAATAGCTATACATTCTTATAATATGTAACTGAATCTATACTAATATAATATTAATATTTATAATGCAAGAAACCGGAAGAGTTTTTTGGTTGTTTGTTTAAACGGGTCAATCTCTGTAAAAAAAAATACCTGTAAAACTAATACTGTGTAAAACTACCAGGGGGGGGGGGCGTATTTTTTGGTATACGAGTCACTCATTATATACAATTCAATTTAATAAAAGATTCGGACTTGATGAATTGCATAAGATCTGCCGTAAATTCGAAAAAATTTATTGCGTTAGCAATATTGCTTTAGCTTCCTTTTTAGGAGGGCTGTCTGATTCGAAATTATTTCACTAATATGAAGCTACATTATCCCGAGTATTATAGGCTACTTATCCCAAGAACGCGGGTGAAACCGCGGGGGACAGCTAGTCAGTTATAATAGCTATAAGTAAAAGAAACAACTTATCGGAGTCAATTACTTACTCTACTTCCTACTCTAACAAAATCAGTATCAATTACGTAAAACAACACAAATTCGCACACAAACAGCTGGCAACACTTTGCTCGAAATCTGAGTGAAGTATTTTTATTTTTGAACTTTGTTATTTTAGATGAATTACGCAATAAAATTACTGGCTTTTCTGTGGAATATTACAACAGAATTCTAATCTTTCTTCCCTGATGAATTATGACACAATTTTACTGCACAAACCGTCATATTTATTATTTTTCTGAGAGCTCCACTCACTAAAACGCCAGTCAATACACTGACAGCGCGGCGGCCATTTGGAGCCATCATGGCTCCAATTGAATGGACTATGTTTCGCGCGTGTACTTTGTTTCTATGTGTAATAATTCAATGGTCTGGTGTAAAATTAAAATACAATCGGAATATAGCGTGCCTGACTTCCATTACATGAACACATCCATAACAAGTTGCCAGCAATTTACTGTGAGGACTGTAATAATACTAATTTGCTTTTAGTTTACGAAAGTGGTTGCCGCAAAGGTTTCTTAAAGGTTGCGGCGGAAATAATGGATGACCTGTGAATTTTGGACAGGTTTCTTATTAGGGTTACGAAGGTCCAAGGCTCTTTAGATATGGATTTTGGGTAGTCGGTAAAGACTTGAATTCTGCCCCGCATCGCCATGTTAATTTGCTAGACTCAAAATGGGGTCTTTAGTTTTTCGGTCCAAACTCCCCCTGAAGGCCAACCACCATCTCTTAAAACAATATTATTATTATAACCTTACTTGTCTATTCTCCTTCTTTGACATCTGACGTGAAAACAGGACAATAGACAAGTAACGTTATAATAATATTGTTTTAAGATCTGCTAGAAGATTAGTCGTTTCAGTCTCCTGTCAAAACGTTTTTTAATGTTTTTTTTTTAGTTTTGCTACTTGAGGTTAGAAAAGTCATATATTAAAATAATAAAAACATTCATCATCAAATAGATCTAATGAAAAAAAAATGTTAATGAATCTATTTAACACTAAAATTGCCACAGAAGTTTAGGTCCAACTATGACCTAAGTACTCGACACTTGAAAGCACTAAAACCTAAAGTTTCAACCCCAAAACTTGACACATTCCATCCGCCATCTTGAGATATCTTACCTAACTACGCACTCAAATACGCGTTCACTTAAATGTACTCTGGATACACGTGGAACGTTCACATGATCGAGCAAACACTTATGTAGGGAACAGCTGGGTAAAGGGACAAGTCCTTACGGTACTTTGTGAGTAGGTATAAGGAGGTATTGAATTTCGTGAGACAGAAGTACCTACGTATCATTCTTTTAGGAAGAAACAAAGAAAATCAAGTTTTAAGAAACCAGTTGTTTTTTTTTCGTTATTGGATGATTAAAAGTATCTGTAAGATAAAAAGGGATTATAATAATGAATTAGTGATTATTTACAGGCATAATTAAACGTTATGCACCTAGGTACTGAAAATCGGATGTTCTATGCATATAGGTACCATTGTTATTAAATTATGAGTACTTTATTTCGCATTAATCATATTAGCAGGATGATAATGTTATTGCTACTAAGTGTGTGTAGTATTTTTATCATTACGATCACCTATATATATACCTAGATATATAACCTTAATTACTTAAGGCGTCTACGGACGACACGATTTGGCACCCAATATGTAGGGCCGGCCGTTCCGTCGGACCCACTGTGGTCGGGCCGATCTCTCTTGTCATACAAACTTTGCGTCAACTTGCCTCCTGACATGCCAATTTTACACCAATTTGTCGGGCCCCTCCCAATCGATTCTACAAATCGTGTCGTCCGGAGACGCCTTTAGAATTACAGATTTACTCAAATAATTTTATTCTCACTTAATGAATTTAGGTACTCTCTTTATTTTGTGAGTTAAAAATAAACTGAATGATATCTCTTTATCTTCATTTTATGCGGAATTTAGATTTTACGTGCTTTTCACGAATAAGCTTTGCCTCAGGTCGGGTCGGGAAATTTATGTGTTCTCTTTTTTATTAGTTACTTTTCCCCTTACAAACGTTTCAAAAATTCTTACTATTTCTATCGTGATTCTTTTTCAAGAGGATTATAATTTTTTTTTAATTAAATGGATTTTCGTTTGACCACTGACCCGCCCACAAGGGACGACGACGAAGCCTAAATTGGAACACACTTACCCAGAAAAAACCTATTCACTCTGGCCTTAAAAGTTCCAAGATTGTATGAGTCAGGAAACACAGACGCCGGAAGCAAGTTACACTCCCTTGCTTTCCGCATTATAAATGGGGAAGCAAACTCTGTGTCCGTATTTTCGGTATGTCAACAACGTACGGGTGGAAATTATACATAAAAATTAAACCGCTTTCAAAGTTCACTAAATAGTATGAAATAACGACTAAACACTTATCCAACATAATTTTGAAGCCACCTTTTTATGATCAAAATTTCATATTGTAACTTTTTTTTTTAACTCTACTCCGATCCGACGTATATCTCATCAAGGTTTCAAAAAACTAGCAACTTGTGGTAACCTGTAATAAAAATGGCACCTCATAATGATTTAGACCTCCAAATCATCTTCACAGATCTCTCAACCGTTAATTAAAACTAGAATCAGTATTAAAACCTTCCACCAATAGAAATTCATTCGCCGTGAAATCCAACGTGGAATCAATCATTTGGGCAGAATATTCCTTTTGTCTACCAACTATTGTTCAGCAACAGATTACCTTACGTACGTTCATATAAATCTAAACAGTATTACCATCGTTTAAGGGCTATAATAGCTTGCGTACATTCCCAAGTTTGGTTCAATCTCCTATGTGGATGACTGTTCATATTGTGTTTCGTAAGCGAATTAACAGATTAATCTCTGTATACAATACACGCTTTGTTATTGCCAGAGAACTTTGTTTGGGAAAATAGGATGTGTTCTGGTACAGTGGATGCCAAATTTTTTCGAAAGCCCCCTATTATTGGTAACTTCAACTGTATATACAACTTAACGTTCATAAGTACCTTACCAGGGCCTAAACTGAATAAATGACTTTTTGATTTTGATTTGGGATACGTAAAGTTTTGATCTTTTACTGCTGGCCGCATACATAAGCTCAGAGTCACTCAGCGAGCTATGGAACGAGCTATGCTCGGAATTTCTCTACGTGAAAGAGTCCGAAATGAGGACATTCGTAGGAGAATGATAACGACGGACATAGCTCGTAGAGTTAGTAAGCTGAAGGGGCAATGGGCAGGCCACATCGCTCGAAGAGTCGATAACCGCTGGGGAAGAAAGGTTCTCGAGTGGCGACCACGTACTGGAAAGCGCCGAGCGGGACGCCCTCCCACCAGGTGGAGCGACGACCTGGTCAGAGTCGCTGGGCACCGCTGGACGCAAGAGGCCCAAAATCATTCGAAGTGGAAGTCAATGGGGGAGGCCTATGTTTAGCAATGGACATCCATAGGCTGATATGATGAAAGTTTTGATGTTTGCAGTTTTTTACCAGCTCAATAATGTTGTGATAAATATATGTTAAATGTTAAAGTAAAAAGGTTGCTGATATTTTCAACAGGATTTGAAGTCATAATAAAGAATCATAAACTTAAGGAATATGTTCAATACAATTTCCGCCTATTGAAAATGTATGAAGAGTAGGTACTTATGATATCTCTGATAAGGAGAGACAAAGCTTAAACATAGTTTAGGAGAGATACCAACTTTGACGTTAATTAATCTGTCAGTCGTTTTCGAACTAATGATATCTGTCGTTATCATTAGTTCGAAATATTTTGAATAGTTCTCAAACTTTGTAAGTTACAGTTCAAAGATACCGCCAAACTTCGCTTTTACTGAAACTTGCTCACCACATTCAACCACATTATTGCGTTATATTGTGGTAAAACGCAGACCTGTGAAAAATAAAGCTGTACAACTATATAACAGACTCGAGAGCAGGCTATTAAATGTTTAAATGTAGGTACCAACCTATTTTTAAGCCTAACCATCGTCTTTCTGTAATTGCCCCTCGGGCGACAATACCATTACTTTGAGAATCGCTGGTTTACAGCCCTTCATAAATCCTGATTGACATCATCTTTATTTTATCGTTACTTTGTAGACAAGGTAACTTAGTTCAAATGTTAACATAGTCAATCTGTAATAATCTTGGCAGTTTCAGTCTAGGCTTTATTTCATATACCTACCTACTAGTCTTGGTCCTCCGGTTTCACCCGCGTGGAAAGTGAATAGTGTGCAAATAAATTATATCCAGCATGATGATGAAATTATAATTTACAAGGTGATAAGTTTCCCGGTATAAAAAGTATCATGTTTCATTCCAGGATATGTTTATGTATGATGTGTTTATGTAACAAGTTTCTTCAGAAGCCATTCAGTTATTTCGGTGAGGTTAAGTAAAAAAAATTTACACAAATATACACACAAACATCGACAATAATTAGGTACTAGTTGCGCCCCGCGGTTTCACCTGCGTACCTGAGTTATCCTACCCGTTTTCTTAATTTTTCTAATTTTCTACGCAACATTCCCTCCCTTGTAAAATCCTTTGAAAACTGAAAAAAAAATGGATGAAATCGGTAAAGTCGTTCTCAAGTTATGGCGTGACCAAGGGAAATAGGGATTTATTTTTATATATAGAGATTAGGTATAAAGCAGGAATTTTCACCCTACATTATTGAGGATCAAATTCTATTTCACATTCATTCATTCACGGGTTCATATCAATGACTGATTGTTCCGAAGAACAGAGTAATAGAATATGCTTCTACCTTCATTTGCTGAACGAATTAAACTATTGTTTTATTAGATTCCTCATCGATATAATATTATTTCAGGCAGGAATCTAAAAACAATAAAATCATTTCGATGAGACTCCTATATGAAAGAGATTTTCGCGAAAAAAGTTTTCAGCTGAATTTTCGAATAGATAGTAGATATTCCTACATTTATCATATAGAGGTGACAATCGACTTCGGTAGTGGGGAGGCTTAAGACGAATGGCCCCCACCTGCGTGACATAATTTCGATATCACGCTCAATTCTTTTTCCTTACAAATACGTACAACGATAGCCATTTTCTTTTCGGTTAAGGCTGCTTTTAATATTTCAGTAGGAGTAGACTTATAATTTCGAATAGATGTAAGGATGTTAATCTTTACGAGTAAACTTAATTGTCTGTTATATGAATTTTATCTATAAATTAAAAGGTAAAGTTTGTATGTTTGAATGTAGTGAGTAATCTCCAGAACTACTTGATCCGATTCTGGAAATTATTTCACCAAGAAGCTACATTATCCCTGAGTGATATATGCCACTTTTTATCCCGGGAACTCGGATGTAACCACGGGCCACTGCTAGTGGTGTTGATGTTAAGATATAAAAAAATGTAGGAATCTAAAATCCTTGCTGATTTTCTGAGGAAATTAATCATTTCTGTTTGGTCGTTCTGTTTTTTTTTTTTTTTTTTTTTTTTTTTTTTTTTTTTTTTTTTTTTTACTGTTTATAGGCCTGTGTTTGACTGCAATCTCACCATGGTAAGTGATGATGCGGCCGAAGGTGGTAAGCACACAAAGCCTAGAAGGAACTGGCTCTGAAGTGCAGCTATCGAAACACCGAAAGGTGCTTGGCGACAGATTTTCAACTTGAGGGTGGTAGCCAGCCAGGCGGGTACTACAAAGTACCCTACCACCATGCTATGGTTTCCTCACGATGTTTTCCTTCACCGAAAGCTCAAGCTCATTGTAGGATTCGAACCCGGGACCTTCATCTCGGTATCCGACGTCACTACCACTGAGCTATCATCGCCTTAAACCTTGTCTAAAAGTCATATATCTCCTCCCACAGAAGAGAAACAGAAAGACTCCTCCACCCAGCCGTCTGAAGAACAGGCGGCGACGAAGATCCAAGCAGCGTTCCGAGGCCACAAGACGAGGAAGACCATGAGTATGAAGGCTGCCACCAAGAACCCCGAGCCTGAACCCACCAGGGCTGAGCTGGAGGCTGAGTTCAGGGCTGATGACAAAGGTAGGTGGATTAAGGCGGCCCTCTGTGGCCGGCGCAACTTCAACGCAAGCATAGTCTAAAAGCTTGTTGTTTCATCCAACGTAATGTTTGACTGCGAAAAAAGAGAGACAGCATCAGAGCCGTCGGTTATCAGTCGGTAAATTCCGCTGATCACTCGCGGCCGCTTCGGTAGGTCGTCATTCATGATTTCGCATAATAAAACTTGTTCCAGGCGTATACTTATTGTGAAAAAATCTTACAAGTTTGTGAAAAAAAGTTAGTTATTTAGAATCTCCAATACATTTGCAAGCCTGGTATCTAAATGTTTTCTTTACTTTTAAAATTTATAGGTACATTAGATATGGCCAAAGTTCAGGTAAAATTTGAGCAAAAACGCTATAGCCGTAAATTCGAAAAAATGAATTGCGTTAGCAATATTGCTTTAGCTTCCTTTTTAGGGGGCAGGTTTTAAAATAGCCTCGTCTCTTTTTATTATGTCATTAGAAAGTGACCGCTTTACAATAAAACCTGGGTTTACTTATACCATGTTTTTTAATAAGGGGGTTTTAGTTTAGCAACCAATTTAAGTGTTAGTTCTGAGAAGGTTCTTTGTTTTTCAGAAAATACGTATTGCCATGTGAAATTCATATCTAAATACCACCCCATAGTGATGTGTTTAGTCTGCAATCTTTTGATAGCCAAATGCGCTACGTTATCAAAAGTTTTTTTAATAATTAAAGAAGCCTTAAGAACAAAGGCAGCAACGCAATCTCATCCAGACAACCTATTTTTATTTAAGTTTGCATTACTTAGTGAAACCTCATTTTTGCAACTATTTATTAAAACCAGTATATCTTGGCATCCACGAAGCTTTGCTGGGTACGTGTTTCAGAGGTCTAGCTTTATTTAAGCTCGAACAGATGAGATCTAGATAAGGTAAATTAAAGTGTGGACTATTCCTAGGAATTTTGTACTTGTGAAATAGCTCGAGGCAAAGAATTAAGTGTTCTTTAGATTAGTCACAATTAAACTAAAATTGTTAAGACTATATTTTGAATAAAGATTTTTAACTAAAAAGAACATCCAACACTGTAGAACGTAAACCTTTCATGTTTCATTTTATTTCTCGCAAAAAAGAAATGAACATCCAGTACTGTGTATGTTAATTTAGAACTGAAAGGTACGGAACCGGGTTTTGTACCTCAATTCCAAGGGAACTAGCACACTGAACCGCTACTTTTTTGTACAGTACCTCTACCATGAGTTTTCTACGCTAACTAATCTACACTCGCTAGCGACTACGTTGAATATTTTGTACGACGAGCAGTGCCTCTAGTGGACACTTTTGGAAGCATTTCATACAAAAGGTTTCACCGTAGTCGCTAGCGACTATAGATTACGTAAGCGTAGAAAGCTCATGGTAGGCGTACAGCTCTTACATAAACGTATCAAGCACATAGTGCTTTCCAAAACATTTGTTCTGTATTAATTTAATAAAATTAGAACAAGATTTTTTTTATATTTGTAATAGTTAGACAGGATTAATATTAACAAAGACAACGACAGGGAGTTTCTTTATGTATCTATTTAACCCTAGAAGATATTAGAAATCCTTATTTAGACCTTATTTAATGAAAAATCGATGGATTTTTTCTGTATTGATCGATGCTTTTATGGGACCTTTGTATGATATTGACATTTCAAATCGAAATATCACGTGTTTTTGTAACAATCTCTTATGTCAATCCCATACAAAGGTCCCATAAAAGAATCGCGCGCGTTTGGATTTATTTTGCACTCTTCATGTAAATTTTGGCCAAACTCACACTCTTCCATGGATTTTCAAAAAACGAACAGACTTAGTTTCATATACAGATGGCTGCCAGTAATAACCTCTTAAAAAATATGATACTTTCATATAAATAGAGATATTTTCTCTACTTATGAATAAAAAATACATCAAAATAGTCGCAAAGGTATATTCGGACCAATTCAGATAATAACACTTATCACCTATGGTCGTTATCACAGCGATATATCGCTAAAGAAAATTGCCATGAAAACGGCAAAACGGCATCGCATGTTGGCAACAGTTCACAGAATAGCTCCCTATTATCCAGCCACGTGTGAAAGTACCGTCGGAGCGTGAATAACAAGTTGCTGTACTCGCCTTCTAAATTTACTTGGGTTTATATACATTTTAATAAAAAAAGTTAAATTGAATTTTTATTTTCATCTATAATATTACTAGGATAGTTTAAGTTCTATTGCTAGTTATAGTAGAGAACAGACGTATTTAGAATCTCAATAAGTGAACCTGAATCGTTAGAAGAGGCCATTTTGTGTTTATTTATGCTTGTGAAACCATTACATATTTTTATATTCTAATTGAATCTGCTAGCTCTTAGATTTAACTTTGAAATAGCTTCTTCCTTTAATTTGAAAGCTAAAAGTCTACTTAGATGAAGTAAAAGAACTTTACAAACAGTGAGGTTAACAAGGCCACGCAAGCAATATTCCATGCAGGATGAAAATTATTTAGGTACTTTAATTTAAAAAAAATAATAGTCGCTCATTTTATTCAATTCAAATCGTTTCCTCTTGTTAGATCCCTAGATTCCTCTTGTTAGATTCCTAGATTAATCGTGTACCTCACGATATTTGTCAACTCATCACCTATAAGCCAGTGTGCCATAGTGACTATCTTCGTACATCATCATCATCAGCCCATAATGTCCCACTGCTGAGCACAGGCCTCCTTTCACAAAATATTAGGGTGAAAGGGAATGGGCAATGCTCCACTACGCGTGCCCACTGCGGATCGGTGGAGGTAGGCTAGTGGTCAACCTACTGTTGGAATTTTTCAAGCAGCCTAGGAAGCATCCACCTAGCTTAACAACTATCACAATTAAGAGATAACCGGGACCAACGGCTTTACGTGCCTTCCGAAGCACGGAAAACGTATATACCTTGTTTTAAACTCAATAACTTATGATTAAAAAGCGAATGAAGCATTTTAATGAATATAATTAAATATAGTTCTATGCTATAAAAAGTGTATAGAATACACCCCCAGTGATTAGTGTAGTGTAGTGACGTGTAAAGTGTTCAGTGGAAGGTGTATAACGAGTCAACTTATTGGACCATGCTCACATACTTGTATTGTTAGATTAGACCTTGTATTCATGTAGTAACGTGAAGTTATTATGAGAGGTAGAGCATAGCGTGTTTTCGCTCAAAGAGCAATTTGACTGGGCGAGTTCGTGCTCCTTACAGAATACCGCAGCCAAATAACTTTATGTTGTGTTCCTGGGCGTGAGTAAGCGAGCCAGTGCTCATCGGTAAGGGAAGGACCGGTAACGTGAGAGTAATGACCCGGGTGTTGCATGCGTCCATATGGCTACGTTAACCGCTTACCACCAGGCGGACTGTATGCTTGTTTGTCGACTTAGATGTATACAATAATGTACCTCAATATTAGAAAATATATTTTTTGTTTTGTGTAAGCTGTAATTTAAGACGGAATTTGCACGCTATATAAAATTGTGTAAATGAAAACTAATTATACAGGTCGTTGTTTTGGTCAGCGACGAGCGATTCAGGGTCGATAATACAAATGATACTGGTGCTAAAAAAAATACTTTACTTTTTATAATAATAAAAAAAAATATAAAAATTGGAAAATCATGTAATAAGCTAAAGTGTAGATGTAATACTCAACGGGAGTGCGATGGGGCGACGGTGGCTTGCACCTAGCTCTAGTCTACCTACACACGAGCCTAGTAATCACACGTTGCGGTAATTTTAGTTCAAATTGATTAAGGTATTTCTCACTGTATTTACAGTATTTAATGGAATTAAGGCCATTTTTGTAAAATGTATTTTTTGTACTACCGCCCCTGGGTCACTTGTCGCCGACCAAAAAAACATCCTGTATACAATACCTTACTTTATCTATCCAAACCAAACATAAATCAGTAAGCGGATAAGCATATTGCTGAAGACGGTACATTCAGGGTCATAAATAGATTATCACTTTAGTACCTTTTCATAATAATCATTTGATACTTTCTTAACAGATTGTAGGTATGAAAACTGTGAATAGCGTTATGTAACACGGTACTAAAGTATTCAGCTACTTTTAACGCTGACTGTTTATAGATGGGCAACCATCATGACTTTCTACCTTCCAAACATCCCACATAAGTTCGCGTTTACAAAAAGGAACCAATAACTACCCTGATGCCAAATAACCAAGAAAAAAACCATGAAAGAGTTATTTATGTAGTTTAAGACCCCTTGCACTCCATTACAGCAATTGTATCAAGCTCCATGCGACGTTTGTCGTAAAACTTTATTTGCCTTGAAGTACTCAAGGCCTTCCTATAATGGGCCATTACCAACTAAAAGAGTCTTGAGTTCAGTAAAGCGTATAACTACAAGAGTTTGTCTGCTGAACAACTATAGAGTTACAATCCTTATATATATAAAAATTACGTCTCACGTTGTTTGTCCGCGATGGACTCCTAAACTACTGAATCATGGCGAGCTCCATACATTGATTTGTACAAAAAAATAAATCATTTTAGAGGGTTTTTAATCACTTCCAATGTTGAGATTACATTACCAGCAACATGTTAATATACATGAAATATTTTATAAACCCCGCAAAACATAACAACAACATAACGGTTTTTGGTCGCGAATAGACGCAATCTCGCCATGATCCTTTGATTTGCACACCGTGTGCAATTTGATACAACTTAAAATATAGGATAGCTTACATCTCAATTTATAGTCGCAATATTATTTTATTGCAAATTATTTGTCTATTGACAGTCACAATTATCTGTTAGCTCCGAACGAGTCTAACAGATGGCGATCTCTGTTGACTGGATTGAGTAAGTATTCAATAAATCGCGCGACGTTTCATATAAGCTACAATTAATAGCATAACCACCACGTGTTGCGAAGCTAAGGTATACCTTAGCCTCAGCAACCTAAATTTATTTTGTAATAAACGAAATACAGGGTAGGGTAGAGTAGGGTAGCACTACGTGAACGAAGTTGCGCCGGGCGGCTAGTATTAGATAAAATATATAAAGATTTTACTACAGTAAAAATGCCTTGAAACGAAGTGCACGAACATAGTTTGAATGACTAAAATACATGTAATTAATGCCAATTTCTTATTATTAACGATACTTTTACCGAGAGTAAATGACAAGGAGTCCATGTCGACATTTTGTATGTAAATCAACTAGTGTAGTATGTATATATAGTAGTGTAGTATATATTTGTGAATCTATATGGAAAATGCTTATGCTTTTTTTTTTTATAATATATTTATTTACCATAATATTTTTTTACATTATTATATTTTTATAGCCTTCACGGAAGCCTCGAGGGCTTATCTGTGTCGGCGGTCGCTGCACAGTGATCATAATAGGTTTACAATTCCTATTTTATTTATATATATATATCTATCATAGTAAGTATAAGATTTAAGAGTAAAAGTTTTAGAAGCATGAGTAAATATTCTATTTTGTGATTTGACATTTAATTGATTTTAAAAAGTATTTCTTTATTTTCCCTTTATAGTAGGCTGACTTCATGTACTTTATTCTAATGTTCTCTGGTAGCTCATTAACTATTTCCGGCAAAAGGTAACGCTTTAAAAAGGTAAGGCTTTGCACAAGGTAACGCTAACCCTGTAATATTCTAACACTAGGTGTGTGAACAACCATAGATTCTACAATCAGTCGTGATTTGTTTGTACCCAGCGGTTGCCAATGACTCCCAGCTCTATTTGCAACCACCTATCCATCATCGATTGAAATATTACAATAACAAATATAGTTCCATTTTTTTTTGTTTTCTTTTTTGCTGTTTATAGGCCTGTGTTTGACCGCAATCTCACCATGGTAAGTGATGATGCGGCCGAAGGTGGTAAGCACATAAAGCCTAGAAGGAACTGTCTTTCAAGTGCAGCTGTCGGAACACACCGTAAGGTGCTTGGCTACAGATTTTCAACTTGAGGGTGGTAGTCAGCCAGGCGGGTACTACGTACCCTACCACCGTGCTATGGTTTCCTCACGATGTTTTCCTTCACCGAAAGCTCAAGCTCATTGTAGGATTCGAACCCGGGACCTTCGTCTCGGTATCCGACGTCACTACCACTGAGCTGTCATCGCCTTTAAATCGCTCCATGTGCGATTTTAACTTCTGCGCATAAAGACTGGCCAACTAGACGACAAAACAGACGAAAACAAAACAACTTTTTTCAATTCAATCAGGAGCTGTGATCAATTCAATCAGAGAGGTAGAGCATAGCGTTTATTCGCTCAAAGAACAGCTGGACTGGGGAAGTACCTTGCAGAATACCGCACCCAAATAACTTTAGGTTGTGTAAAGTTGTGTTCCTACGCGTGAGTAAGGTCGCCAGAGCTCATTGGGGAGGGGGAAAGGTCGGTAACGCGTGAGCGATACTTCGTGTGTTGCAAGCGTCCATATGGCTGCGGTAACCGCTTACCATCAGGCGGGCCGCGTGCTTGTTTACCGAATAAGTAGTATAAAAAAAGGAGTACGGCGAGGAATAAAAATATTAAAAAAAATATTCGTCGAACACAGTACAATACATAAAAATAATGAACAAAAGATACATCATTTGATTTATATGACCGTACAGCACAGCATAATGCTACTTAATACTATTTTGACAGCAGACAGAGCTGATTTTCAGCTCGTACACACGGCAACACATCAAGCTATACATTTCCAGTATAAGCTGATCTCGCATTGTATAGGATTTCCGTACAATGAGAGGTCAGCTTATATTGGAAATGTATAGCTTGATCTGTAGCCGTGTGTACCTGTCATGGAAGAGATTACATGTGAGAAAAAAATTTAAAGTTTTACCTAAAGTTAGGTACATAAATTTTATTTTTAGGTAGCTGTCTCGCGCGGTTTCACCCGGATTCCCGAGGAATCGTATGTTTTCCCGGCATAAAAAGTATCCTATGTGTTAATCCAGAACATATTCTATATGTGTGCCAAATTTCATTCAAATCCGTTCAGTAGTTTTTGCGTGAAAGAGTAACAAACATCCATACGACAAACTGTCGCGTTTATGGTATTAGTAACAAATTCTACTTAATTGACCCATAACATATATGTATAACAGCAATGTAGATCTTATAACGTACGTACATATACGAGAGTGTAAACAATATATCGATAACCTTATTTGAATATAAGCTGCACTATATCCGGATTTAAAGGGCAAAAGGGTTGACGTTACTTTTACTTATCCGTGATATAGGCCGACTGAATGTAAAAACTATGGGATGGGTATGAAACAAATCTAATCCAGCGGTTATACTACCGGTTAGGTTTATATTTGTATTATACTAAACATTTTCTTTTATTGAGATTGAATTTTAAATATTAGGTTATAGACCGGGAGATACTGGAAACTTTGTGGAACAAATCGTTCGACACTCGTAATTTATCCGACACGTTCGATTAACGCCCACGCGATTGGGCCGCCGCGGCGCCGGTACCAGCTTTGGTATTCTGAAACGTTTTTGACAGCAACCGACGACGACTCCGTTGTGACGGTTAGTCCGGGAGGTAGCGTTGCAAACACAAAAGTCATAGTAAGCCGGCTGACGTTGAAATGTATAGTTGATCTTATATGACTAATAAGTGAACCGACCGTCTGCTCAAGTAAGTGCTCAAGTCTTCTACATCCGTCATCAGCCACTCCCAGTAAAAAAAAAGACATAGTACGCCGGCTCAAACTTGTTTCATAAGTATTTGACATAATACTGAGCTGAAAAAAATCGTCTGCTGCATGGTGGAGGGGGGAACACGCGTCAGCTGCTCGCATGAATTTGTAAAAAAAAAAGTTTACCCCTTCCGTAACCTTCCAATCCTAAACCCACCGCGGGTGCATCGCTGATGCGTGGTTCACATATTAGTCATTCAAGATCTATTGAAAAAGATGGCCATCGATCGGCGTATTAATACTACCTAAAATGCATCAGTACCTCCCGGACTATTGCATGTCGAAACAATTGAATACTTGAATAGGTCAAAAGAATTAAAATGGGCTGGAAGGTGTATTGTAAACATCAACTGCGCTCTGCGAGTGGATTTCATTTATTTTAATGATCTGAGTCGTAATCCCAAGCTAAGCAAACTTATGATATGGAAACTAGATAAAGGCTAATTTTATTTCATATTTTAGTAAAATTTTAATGTACTGAATATACCAATTTTAAAGGTTTAATATGAAGGCTATTCATTGGTTTAACTTTATCTTAATATTACGACTTAAACTTCACAAAAAGAAAGCTAGATATAGCGCCCATATTTTGAAAATATTGAAACAATTAACATTTTTTCACGAATAATGTTTAATAACATACTCGTATGTAAGTACATACTACTAAATTGACGAGGTATTTTTTTATAAGGAATAATAAAAATAAGCCAGATATCAAAGACTTCTATATAGAATTTGGAAGAATTTTAGCATTTCCAGTAAATAAAAATGCATTGACTTTGTAGTGCTGTGCACAATTTAATCAATGTTTATTTCAACAAGAATAGTTTAAGAATTACTCGCCAAAAGTCTCAACTGTTGAGCTTGACGACGTTTTTCCAAGATATCTTCATCATTGGCTGATTTAAGGATGCCCATAATATGACTTATCCGAGCTGCAGATATCTGAAATATGTATACCAACTCTGTAACCACTATAAAATTAGTATCATCATCATATTCTGTCACGAGATGTCCTCTGCTGAACTGGGCCTTTGTTTTTGACTGATTTCGACAAAGAACAGTCTTGGATTTATAATAAATAATTTGTAATAAAACATACTTACTTCAAATATCATAACATTACACAGAAACTATCATAAATGAAAGTGATCCACAAAGTGACAGGTTTTTTTTTAAAATGGATACATAATACGACCTTAATAGGAGCTTCCTAAAATTAAACATTAATTAATTGACCAATTGAAAAATTTAGCACCGCACTACGAATGTATAGAGAATAGACCGCGACGACGGACGTCGTCGTCGTCAGCTGTCAAAAAAGAACAGAATTGCACTACAGCACTATGACCATCATTTTCCTTTTCGTCATTACGTAATTAGATCCCTAACGGGTCGCCATACTGGTACAAATGACCAGGAAATTTGTGCCAGTATCTCTCGGTCTATTACATTTAAAATAAATTAGTAGGTCAAATTTTGCAATCGTATTTGGTACTTAGCACATCTGCATAATAATATTTGTTTTATTTTTTTATAATTTAATTCATCACAGTCCGAGCGGGCGTGGTAGCGGGAGCGTAAGTTGCACTAACTTTACTGCATTTTCATTGATGTCATATTTGAACATCACTGTCGAAAGTAATTCTACTAACTATTGCGTAATTATATATACAGGTCGTTGTTTTGGTCAGCGACGAGCGACTCAGGGTCGATAATACAAATGATACTGGTGCTAAAAAAAATTCTTTATTTTTTTTTAATAACAAAAATAAAAAATTAAAATTTTGAAAATCATGTAATAAGCTAAAGTGTAGACATAATACTCAACGGGAGTACGAGGGAGTAAAGGGGTGGGGCGATGGCGGCCTGCGCCTAGCTCTAGTCTGTGCACGTGCCTAGTAACCATACTTTGCAGTAATTTTATTTCAAATTGAATAAGGTATTTCTCAACATATTTACAGTATTTAATGGAATTAAGTCCATTTTTGGGGAATATATATTTTGTACCGCTCCTGGGTCGCTTGTCGCCGACCAAAACAACACCCTGTATATTGCTGATTGGCTGTCGGTTCAATAAATTGTATCTTCCCTTGAAACAGTTTCAGGTAATTTTGCTAAAACCATTTTTAGTTACTTGGTAAAACTAATCCACGCAACCGTTTTATTTATGTATGTACAGTCTTGCATTGCTTATACATAATAAAGTGGTTACGTCCATTTGTATATTAAAACAGATTCAAGCAGGAACGAGGTCCAGCTTACTTAAATATTAAAACGTGAAAAGACTTTCGTATTCTGGGCTTAAGAGGAAAGGATGGCTGCAAGAAATTTGAAAAATAGGTTTTTAACATATTTATTGCCGTCGCGCTGTGCCCGAGCTATCCCGCCCAAGGGCGATAGAGACAACTATAGCTTGGACCGATTATACCTATTTAAATTATATCAATATCGCTATTTCGTAATCCCCGGTTTTCTCCTCCAAAACAAGATCGATTTAAAAAAAAAAACAAGAATCATAATAAGAAGGACTTTGGCTATGTCTGTCGGTTTTTGTCAAATTTGTTCGTTGGACGCGAATAAGGGCGTTAAAACTGCTAAGTTTTTGTGATTTTAGACGGCTCCTAATTCTTATAATAATTAATTTATGGAGAAAAACACAACCTAAGGACATACAGTGGTACCTACAGATTGCATGGTAAAATAATCATTGCTCTAGTGTTATTATCTAGAGAGGAAACTGAGGATTACGTTTGTATGGAACAAATGCCACCAGCATTTCCTCTTAAGGGATGTATAAAACACTAAAATAACGTAAGTGACTTTATCCGTAGCACAGTAAAGCCTTATTTTTATTTTGTCAAACCCTATTTGGCGTCCATTCCAATAAAGAGTGCTAGTTTTTTCCAATAAAAATCACATTCTGACACCTTGGCTTTTTGCCCGGAGAAGCCATTAGATAAATAAATGTCCAACGGTATATTTTTGGGAGAGACTTTAAGTGTGATCTTATTCAGTATGTATTATATTTATCAGACTGTCGATAATATAATGCCAAATTGTCAATAGTTATTATTTTATGAAATAATAATATGACTAGAATAATTTTGATACTTGACTAAGTTATTTCTTTAAGGATCAAGATTTTTCAAGATAGACATTACCTAATCGCTTGGCTCGCGGTTAAAAATATAACAATGACATCAATTGTTATAATAGGACGCGCGTCCCTCGCGAGAACCAACGGGTTAATAGTATGACCATAATTCCCGGATTCCAGTTAATTTTAATTGGTGTACCGTGTTCATTTCAATTCGTATTCGGAAAGTGCCAAAAAATTTTTTTTTCTATAATGTATTGTTACAGTTCATATAAAATTTTACAAAAGTATCGAAATATTTTATTTAAAAACTTAAGACTCAAAGTTTTTCTAGAATCCAGTTACCCTAGATCGAACACCTGCCTAACTTCTTCTGACCTAGTTTTACTTAAGTCGAGAAAATAAGTTTTGAAGCGGGCGAGGACATAAATTCCTCTCGTTGATTTCCTTTTGGGATATTAAAATATATCCCAGTTTTATTTAAAGTTGGACCTTTTATATCCCAAAAGACTTGGGGATAAAATGACCCGAAAGTTTGCCACAAACACCCGTTGTCCATTGTCCATTATTTTGTGTTAGTAAATTAATTTACGAATACAGTCGCTTAGGGTAACATCGTTTAAAAATACGTTTTTAGTGCTATCAGTTATTACCAGAATTAGTTTATCTAAGTATCTAATAATAATATCTATGTTTTACTTAAGTCTGAGAATACTTTTTAGTGTTCCCAAAGGGTACCAACCTTGTCTGTCAGCGGGCCTCCTTTAAGAGTGCGTATAAAGCAAAATAACAATCATAGAATTGAAATTTACCCAAGTAAATAGTATTTAAATGAAAAAATACTTTTATATGGGTATTACGCGAGGGTTCTATCTGAACAAAAACATAATGGAATGAAAAT
This sequence comes from Polyploca ridens, assembly GCA_951394255.1. Lineage (NCBI taxonomy): Eukaryota > Metazoa > Arthropoda > Insecta > Lepidoptera > Drepanidae > Polyploca > Polyploca ridens. Next base: position 6,055,299 of record OX596269.1, on the reverse strand, counting down.
TCCTCGATAGGAAAAAATCACAAAGATACCTCTAATAATAATGAATTTTCGTTTTTATTCGTTCATGGTGTATATAATTAAGACAACAATTCGATAAATAATATCACTAACATATCACCTAGGGCTGCTACTAACGGTTTTTTAAAATATTCTATACTTTACGAGTTATTTAGATAAGAAGCGCTAAGTTCATTTTTGTTCCGCAAAACACGCTATCTTCGTCTCATGCCACGCGAAGATTAGACATAAGTTTGTTTCATCTGACGTTGCCATATTTTTCTGGCTTTGTACGCACTCTTAAGGCCCAGAATACTCTCGAGCAGATTTCAGTTTTAGAGATTTTTTCCGAATTCTGCCCATTAAATACTTTGGCTCGCGGTTAAAATAGGACGCGCGTCCCTCGCGAGAACCAACGGGTTAACCCGTTAACGTTAATGGGTAATACCAAGTTAACATAACAGACACCACATTTAAATTAAAATTGACATCAATATTAATAAATTTGATAAAAAGTCGAGAAAACTGGGGACATAGGCCATATATTATTCAGCAGTCGAGAGGGACGTTCAACGGAAGTGCCTTTGTCACTGAAAATGGGACAATAATTCCGCTCGTGAAAGTTTTATGGAGAAAATTTTGCTTAGCTTCAGAGTTTCAGTGGTGTATTGTTTCATTAATTAATGGAATCAGGAAGTATGGAAGGAATTACACTGAAGTTTAAATTATTAGAAAAAGCGTTTTGACCCCTTTATTTGTTATGACATCGATTTGTTTACAGAAATTCTCTTCTCAATCGTGTTGAAAGCGTCTATAGTCTACGTTAACCGCTTACCACTAAAACCAATCAAAATCACAGTGTGGTCTTTTTTTATAATCTTTATTTACTACAAATATGTACAAAATACAATCTATATATAGAAAAAATCCTCAAGAGTCTGCCGCTGCTTCCGAGCTTCCAAGGTTCCCAGCACGCTGGCAGCGTTTCCTTTTTGGATCCATAATGTGATGGCGCAAAAGGCCACCAATGCATTGGTTTTTCTCCGCCCTAGCCTCCGAAAGTATCGATCAATTTTGATGATAAAGTGCGAGCAAATCCGCGAGCTCCGGGCCCCCATGGCCCCATGGTCTCGACTGCAAAAGGCCGTCTTCTTTATTATTCATGAGACACTTTGTTTTCTTCAATTCGTCCGACCATAAACCCTTGGTGGAAGTAGACGATGTGTCATTTGGTCAGCTAACTAAGTCCAAAATATGGATCTCAAGTACATCACCACTTAGATTTTCAACCCAAATATATCCAAAACAATGAAATTTATTTTGTATGCCATCGATTTGTTTAAATTCAAATTCAAACTTTATTATTGCATTACTATTATTACATTTACCTAATTTTTTAACAACAACATGCATTTATTGCATTTACCTAAATTTTCAACCCGAAAATAGTCAAAATATGAAAAGTGTTTTTTTTTCTAGCCAGTTTCTGAAATGCAGGCAGCTCTTTGAGAAAAACGCTGAAAGACAACATGAGTTCAATTTTAAAGAAAATAAAATCTATATAATAATGAATTTCCCAGGATATTTATTTCAAAAATGAGTTTTTTTTAAGTTCCATCTTTAAAATTAAAATCTGCTTCTTCATCATATTACGAACATAATTATTTAGGTGCGACAATCTTGGCATAATATACTACGTACAACTTACAGTATACTTCTAAAAATAAACTGATACACATTTTCAAATCGCTGACATCAAAGACAGTTATTAAACTGACCCCAAAGTATTTCAAATATTTCCCCTTTTATCGCTCACCACTTGACTAGGGAAGTGGGGTACAAAACAAAGGCCCCGGACAATAAGAGTGTTGTACAAGTATATACTTTGATGGCAACAAAGGGGATTACAGACAGCCTCCAAATTACGACACCTACCTTGTTTATGTGCGGATTTTTCTATTTTTTATTTTCTATTTTTCATTTTTTGTGTTTCTTTTGCGCGGGGAAGTAAGTAGTTAACGAAGGTGAGGCACTGGTGCTGATTTTTTTCACACATCTCCTTCTTACAAACATTATTGAAAAAGGATAGAACATATTTAAAGCTGTCAAATTAATCTTTTCCGTCTAGACGTAACCGCGACAGATGGCGACTTTTACGTTGAAAACAAGCATTGGACTAATTTGACAGGACATTTCATTCATCCTTTTCTTATGATCTTTGTAAGAAAGAGATATAGTGACATTAAATTAGTTTATTTGTTAACAACAGAATTGGCACCATAATCATTATTTTGTTTTAGCGGTATTCTATAAATTGTATTGTTTTTATACAACGATGTCGGTATACGGCTCGCCTGATGTGAAGCGGTTACCTTAGCCGCTTGCGACACACGAGGCATCACGCACGCCCTACCAACTCTTCTCTCCTCCCCAATGAGCTCTGGCGACCTTACTCTCGCGCAGGAACACACCATAAAGTTATTTGGGTGCGGTATTCTGTAAGGTGGAGGTACGTCCCCAGTCAAGCTCTTTGAGCTAATAAACGCTATACTCTATCTCTCTCTAATTTGGACAGATCAGCTTCCATACGAATTCAAAATTTCTTCCATATAAAAAGTAGCCATGTTACTCTCAGACCCATAAAATATCTCTATGCAAAAATGACGATCCAAAATTGCGTAAAAAAAGAAAAAAACAAACGAAGAAACTTTTACATATTTTTTTTTTAAATATGTATGTATCGAATTAGAAACTGCGACTAAAATGAAAGTGTATGTTAACCTTTGTTTCCAATACCCAAGACGTTTCGAAAGCTAATTATAATAATAATAGGTAAAAGATGAATAAATGGAATAATAATAATAAATTTATTGTGCTGGAAAAAGTCTTTACAGAGATTGTTGTCACACTGATTCCTAAACTGAGTCAAATACTCGTATTTTAGGATTCGGTGGTCCTTAAGTCTAGATGGCTCAGGTTTCCAGCCAATACAATCTTAAAGTCTAAACAAGTAAAACAGTTCGATTTAAAGCTTCATATCAAATGATGATTTTAACAGAGTAAAAAGGGCGGTTCTACGAAACGACAAACTTAACTATAATGTTCCATAGTTAGTGTTATCTTTGCCATTGTGACTTAGTACTTCAATCATATCTACTTCAAGTCATTATAAGTTTGATATATTCACGTCGGCCATTTGTTCTCGGCAGTGAGATAACTTTCAAAGATATCGCTTCACTTCAAACGTTGACTTCACAGAGCCCTTGGAAGTTCTTTCGCTATTTTGATTACAGAAGATAATTAAAAAGTCCATCAAAATTTCGGCTATCAACAATTGATACGGTTTGTTTGGTATTTTTAATCTGAGTTTTTTTTAATGGGTTGAATTCTAGGACATTTCACACATATCTCAAACTAAGCAGAGCTAAATGGAAGCCAGATAACCGAAATACTACGTGATAATATTATATTAACTGTAGGAAGCGCTCGTGGTGTAGCATGATTAGCCGTTCCTAATCGATCGGCAAAGTTGCCACTGTCGTGGTCGGTACCTGGATGGGTGACCGCCTAATGGTATTTCAAATCGAGCGTTACCGTGCTTCGGAAGGCGCGTAAAGCCGTTGGTCCCGGTTATCGTCGTTAAGCTAGTTGGAGGCCTTCTAGGCGGCTTGAAAACTCCAACAGTAGGTTGAGCACTAGCCTACCTCTACCGATCCGCAGTGGGCACGTGTGAGAGGGTGAAAGGGAATGGGCAGATACTCGACGTATCTACCCATTCCCTTTCACCCTCATTTGTGAAAGGAGGCTGGTCAGCAGTGGGTGGGACATTTTAGGCTGATGATGATATTTAAACGCAGACTAGGTTCAAACATATGACACGATACACCTAAATAAATCAAAAATAATCTAATGAAAAGACATTTACATAAAAATTACTTCGTTTCATGTTTATTCGTATTACAGATAACAAATAACAATAGACCTGTCCCTGTTTCTTTCCGTAACAGAATATTTTTCTTGTGACCTATTTTTCCTCCTTGTTATTGCTCTTTTTTATTTTCACTATCTTGTGCTCGTTATCCTTCTAACTAACTATACTATGCCTGCGGCTCCACTCGTATAATTGGTTAGTTTTGTCTCTTACGTTTTATAAAAAAAGTTACCCACTTATTCATAATCGCTTTTTAAGTAAATCAGTGTAATAGTTTGCCCCGTCTCACTCTTTCGATCACCAAATGTCAGATAAAGACTTCGGAATTTTAGCTAATCAACGTTTGATAACTTTATTGTGAATAAGGGGGTTAGTGTTACTGCTAAGGACAGTTCAATGATATCTGCATACACCATAAAAACCGTCTGTATTTGTGAAAAAACCGTGGAGTGGCCCTAGAGTTAGATATAAGTAGGTTACCACACGGACGATACCGTTTTATTGCATGTACGGAAATGCTGATTTTTAATACCAGGGAGCCAAGTTTGCTATTTTAATCAAAAATGTCATTCTGAAATGATCCCATTACAACTATTAGTATTGACATTGAGCCAAAATTGTGCGTTCCTAAATGTCTACCATAATGGTATGCGACGCTATTGAATTAGTAGATTATCAAAACTGTAAATTTTGACACCACTGGCGGTTCGTTGGAACACAGTTGTAATAGCAGACTTAGGCCCCACTTTTCAGTGCGTCTTGGGGGCTATAGTAATAATGCTAACGGAATTTATGATTGCAATTCAATTCACTAAAATTCACTGGCTATCCAAAGAGGAAACGCTGCCAGCCTTCTGGGAACCCTGCCGTTAATCGGAAGCAGCGGCAGGCTTGAGGAAATTTTCTATATATAGATTGTATTTTGTACATATTTGTTGTAAATAAAGATATATTTAAACAAAATTCACTAAAATATTCCGAATTGATGAATCGCATGAGATCTGCTGTAAATTCGAAAAATGAATTCCATTTGGAATATTTCTTGAGCTTCCTTTTTGCCATGTTTTTTGATTCGTTTTATTCTACTAATGTAGTATATGTTAGTTTATTTTTGGTTTATTGTCACAGTAGGTATGTATTAGCATTTGTATTTATGTTTTTCTATACAAGACATTTAAATGTCATTTCCTAATACCCAAACGCCGCCTTGTGGTAATCGCTTTAGCGATAAGGCCGCCTTTGCTGCTACCGTAATTTTTGTTTTGCTTTTTTTTGTTTTGGTTTCGTTTAAAGTTGCATACTGGTACTAGCTTCTGCTCGCAGCTTCGCTTGCGTGGCCTACAGGAAACAAATGACATGTTTTTCTAAAACAATAAAACAAAATAAAACAACTTCATCCCGCTTCGAGAGTGGAATTATTAAAAACGCTGAGATACGTATAAATTAATTTTCAATCTTCAGCCTAAACACAAAATTTGAAGATACTAACTTCGAAACTGGCGGACTTCCATATAAACTTTCATCCCTTATTTTACCCCCTTAGGGGTGGAATTTCGAAAAACCCTTTCTTAATGGATACCTACTCTACACAAAGAATATACCCTCTAAATTTCATGTCTCTAGGACCAGTGGTTTAGGCTGTGCGTTGATATATCAGTCAGTCAATCAGTCAGTCAGTCAGGACTTTATTTTATATTATAGAACTAGCTTCTGCTCGCGGCTTCGCCCGCGTGGCCTACAGGAATCAAATGACATATATTTCTACAACAATAAAATAAAACAAAACAACTTAATCTCGCTTCGAGCGTGGAATTATTAAAAACGCTGAGACACGTATACATTAATTTTCAATCTTCAGCCTAAACACAAAATTTGAAGATCCTAACTTCGAAACTGAAGGACTTTCATACAAACTTTCATCCCCTATTTTACCCCCTTAGGGGTGGAATTTCGAAAAACCCTTTCTTAGTGGATACCTACTCTTCACAAAGAATACACCCTCTAAATTTCATGTCTCTAGGACCAGCGGTTCAGGCTGTGCGTTGATATATCAGTCAATCAGTCAGTCAGTCAGTCAGGACTTTGAATTTTATATATATAGATAAAACATTATTAAATACTGTTTAAAAATACTTAGCCGTGGTAAAATATATGACCAAAAATAGTAAGCACACAACGCTGAATTGGTATCAAAAAAAGCCTCTTCTCTGATAAGGTGAGACAGCGCATTTACAATTCTATAAACTAGTGTCAAGACTTAATTTAGATTGCACAATGAAAACAATTCCCAAGGCGTGTAACCTATTTCCCGAAAGTACGCCATAGTGTCATGGCGGTCTCTCACCGCACTAGACAACATGTCGCCTTACAAAATATTAACTAGCAAGTGCGTGTTGGAGCTTATCAGTTTAGGTTCCGTAGATGTGTTGTGATTTTTGCTAACTGAATGCCGAGTTCGATTTTGTGAAGTGGTTTTTGTAGGAAAGTATTTATTAGGTAGGTTGTGTTCCAAATTAAATCTTCTTGTTCTTCTTTAGTTAAATGGCGACTGTAGACCATAAGCACTATAATGATGATTCTTACTTTTAAGATATATTATCAAAAAATATTAGTCACGTATTTTTTGTTTTAATAAAGCGAGTCAAAATTCGGGAGTGCGGGCTCGTGACGTCACTATAGAGTAAAAAGTGTACTCTAGCGTGACGTCACGCGGAACTTCAGGACACGATGTCTTCGTAATTTTTTTGTATAAGTGACAAAAGAAAAAATATGTGTCTAATATTTTAGATAATGTAAAAATCGGACTAAATAAATTTTTTTGCCCATTCCGCCAATCTCACCTAGTACGAATGGGATTCTGGTATTAAGAAAAAATTAAGGTTTTGATACTTCTTACTCTATGGTTTTGATCCGTAAAATAGCGATCATTGTGACGGATGAATTAAATGGATTGATTTTTTACAAAACTTATTTTTTATCACATATATAGGTTCAACTGTACCTACAATTCGTACAAAAAAATGTGATATTTAAATCATACTAACTAATTATATACCAATATATATTAGTAGCAATTGTTCAAATGCAAGGCTAGCTTGTAAATATTACAGGCCCTAAAAAAGGGGGGATTATTGCATGGCGGTAGTTCTTCTACGCTGGCACTTGTTCAAACTTCCGTTCAGTAACATTACTTTGTTTGTTCAAGTTCCGTGATATGATTTCACAACGATAGTATCGATTGTTGACTCTAGATTGGATGCGAGTTTATAAACAGTACTTGCAAGGTTTTTTCCGTTATTTGTTTACCATAATCGATAGGACATGGAATTGTGGGCTATGTTTGATGTCTTATATTTTACTACGAGTTGTTACCTGTGTTCTAGAGGAATCTTATGTATTCTCAGAATAAAAAGTATAATATTTAACTTTATATGCTTTATATTTCATCCAAATCCCTTAATAATTTGGCTCGCGGTTAAAAAAATAACAACGACATACATTTTTGTTATAGGACGCGCGTCTCTCGCGAGAAACAACGGGTTAAGCTATTTATAAAAGTAGGACGATTTGTTTTGTGTTCTTTTTCGGAGTAAATCCTGTAAAAAGTAGGCACGAGCATCACCCAATGTAGAGCGTAGCGATTATTCGCTCAAAGAGCATGCAGCTTGACTGGAAAAGTATCTCCACCTTACATGATACCGCAGCAAAATAACTCTATGTTGCGTTCCTGCGCGTGAGTAAGGTCACCTATACTCATTGGCGGGCGCAGGTCGGTAACGCGAGAGTGATGCCAAATGCTAAAGTGATCCTAAAAATTTTGGTAGCATGCTTATATCCTCACTAGTTATGTTAGTTATCACATTACAACGTCATCTCTGGAAACATCAGGGTCGGAGCTTAGACGAGCTGGAAATAATATTAAAAAAAAATTGATTTGTCATCCGTTTTTTTTTTGTAAATGCTATACGATGGTGCTCATAAAATTATTTGCCAGTGTTTAAATAATCAAACATCGGAAAACAAGAAAAGGTAATTTGGTCAATTGTCTATTAAATACTATGCTTTGTACTACACGGCAACTTTACTTAACAGAGCATATCGTTGCGTGACATGTAAATCCACCTTTAGTTACGTAGAGTTCCGTTTTTGTATTTAATATTTGTAGAAAAAAATGTGAAGAGAATAACAAAAGTGCTTTGGTGATAGATGTACCTACATCGATCACAAAACATCAGGATATAGCAAGAGTTCCAATAAGCTTTTTATTAATTTGTCTACACGTTACGGAACCCTAAAAGATAAATCTTCCCGTCAACGACAGTTAATTTAGCTGTCAAGGAAAAAGGAAGTTATATTTGCCTTGAGAAACAAATCTCATCTTTAAATTGACTTCAAAAGACGTATGTTTATATTTGAGTTGGGATATTAAAAGAGATGACTTCTTTTAATTCTAAAGAATTTTCTTATAATGCTTTCTTTAAATAAAAGATATATCTTTTACGATAGTGTTATACCATTATCTTTTACAAGGGTTTGATACCTCAAAAGAAAAAAAAACGGAACCCTTATAAGATCACTTTGTTGTCCGTCTATCAATTTAGAAAATTCAACAAAATAAAGAAAATTGCTGCTGTTTCGTATCATATATTTTTCAGACAAGTCATTCCACGTCACATTTAAATAATTAAAAACTATAATAAAAAATACATTAAAGGAGTTTCCAACATCCTCCCCGGCCTAGCAGAGCTGCTAGCCTACGTCTGCCACCTCCAGCTGGTAGATATGAAAGTAATAAAGTCGATTTTCACAACAGTCGTTTCTCCGTGACGTAAGTCAATGGTCATATATTCAACGTCGCTTCGCAATCACAAACAACTGTTTCCAATTTTACATACGTTAGTGCTGCTCGGCCCAATACTTTCCTCAGTAGATCTTTTAGCATTCTTATAATGCGTTCCAAAAACCCTCCCCACCAAGGTGCACTGGGTGCATTAAAAATCCACTGGAACTGCATAATTGTAGATTGCGCCTGAATCTGCTCCAAATCTAAATCCTTATAAATTATGGACACCCTACCTCGTCTCGCTATAAATCTTCTAAAAGTCATCAAAAAACTCTCCAAAACCTCGTCTTGCTATAAATCTACTCAAAGCCATCAATAAGCTCTTCAAAACCTGTAAATGCATATTGAGCTTATCATATAAGTCTCTCAGAGATAAGCCCTCATCATTCCTTGAGAGAATCAATTCAGCTACCACCTTCATATAATTTCTCTCCCAAAACAGCTATCACCGTCATATAATTATCCGTGTAAGGTGAATAACTTATATAATCTCTCTCTAAACAGCTACCACCTTCATATTATTTTCCGTGGAAGGTGGATAACTTATCCGAAGATTGCAGGTTCGTGTCCTGTCACGGTCGCCACAATTTAGAAAATTCAACAAAATAAAGAAAATTGCTGCTGTTTCGTATCATATATTTTTCAGACACGTCACATTTAAATAATTAAAAACTATAATAAAAAATACATTAAAGGAGTTTCCAACAATCAAGAACCTTTTTCTCAGGAATGCGTAGAGGTATCACGCTGATAATATCAAATACTCAAGTACGCAATCTCTTGGAGCAGTGAAAAAATCAAACTTCTAAGTCAACGCAAAAAAAAGATACGGCCGTTTATGCCGCATATTTTGACGATCGCAAGAGAATCAAAACCTATAGGATACTTCCCGTTGACACAGAATTATGAAATTTGGCAAGTAGCAAGGTCATGTAGCACAAGTAAAGGAAGAAATCTGAAAACCGTAAATTTTTAGTTACATCACAAAAAAATAACATAATCGTAAAAAAAGGGGAAAATTTTTGAGACGATTCCCGTGATGAACGAACTATTTACATACCTACAAGTCTGACTCGCACTTGGCAGGTTTCTTTTCATAATGTCTAAATAGTGTCGAATTATTTTAATGTTGATCAATTACTGAAACGCATTAATATATTTAAGTCGTGCTTTTGACCGTTTGATTGTATGATATAGAGCCATCGCGACAAGTGTCATTTCAGTATTACAGACACTGAAAAAAATTTACTGCAAGTGACTACAAAATTTTATTGAACAGTAACACAAAATTTGACGACCAATAACCTAAACAAAGTGACTTGCGAACTAAACTTACCAGTAACATAACTAGTTTTTGTTCGTTACTAAACTTTCCCACACAACAAAACGTCAACTTAAATATTGTTACTAGTTTTGTAGATAATTTTTTTCAGTGGATTTGGAAATCGACTTAAAATTAAAATTCCCTACTATTTACAATATTCCTAGAATATTTCATAGTATTAATTTTCAATTCAAACTGCAATTTAATACTCAGCCATAAATCCAGCTTGGATACGCTGAAATGCTTCGTATCTTTCTAAACACTATTAGATTACAATTTATTGAACCGAACGGAGTTTCTCCGCGGATCCGAGCATTGATTACAAGTTAAATTCCTTTAAAAAATGTCTGCGATCCTTTGAGAGCAATTATCGAGGCAATAAAATTGTTTTGCAGCTTTGAGCTCGAATGCACTACGTTTCTGAAATACCTAGTGATCGCGCATGGACTCAATGGAGTTAGTTTAAACTTTACAATTATGTTTGTAGAAGTAGGACTTGGTTTATGATATTTTTTATTATTCTGTACCTCAAAATCAACTACCCAATATAGGCACATCATACAAGCGAAATAATTTAATTACGACTACGAATCACGCTAATAGTGAGGTTAAATTACCAATAGCCTTGAGCGTCAATGGCAGAGCAAGATAGGTACGACTCCCCGCGCAACTAACCTAAACATTATTTCTTCTAATTTAGAAAGCACTATTCAAGTAATCAATTTTTTTTTCATGGCTGTAAACTATAGCTTAGCATAGACTTTGTTATATTTTTCAATGTAAGAATCAAGTCAAGTTCAGAGAAGTATAGATGTCAAAGTTAAGGTATTTTGATATATTTTTTAATCAAACTAATCAAAATTCTTGGCGCTTATACGAGTATACGAACCTAGCTTTGATATTTGAAAAGCAGTAGGATCTCAAAGATTCCAGAAATTCACATACGCAACAAGCGGTGAGGTCGGTGGGTGGGGCAATATTATATAATAAATACTCACGCGATTACGTTGTGGGCAAAAATGGCGGGCGACAATAAATCGCGTCTTTAAGTAAGTAATATTGTTATCAGTATTACATAAAATTTAATGAATTAATTCATAATACAAACAAAAACCACCCTTCGCTTTAACGACCTATGATAAGTTAGACCCCACACAAATACCTGTTATTTACCACGTGAAAATTACCAAAAGCGTTACAAAAAGCCCAAATAAAGTCTAAAGAAAAACTCAAACGCGCAAGTTATTCGGCTGCCGACTCGGAAAGGTTCAAATAAGTTTTATTTAAACGTGAATTTCGTATGCCATCCCTTTTTACCTTTTGATGTAGGCGTCACATACATAATTTAATTGACGGAGGGATCAGCTGCAGACAGACGTATTCTTTGACTGTGAAATGCGTCTGTTTTCGTTGATTCATCTTTTAGGTCACTTTTGTTGATTCATCTTTTGCACGAAATTTCGAGCTTACTTTCACTATTATTGAGTTATTCAATAAAGGAAGAGCACATGTGCCAATAGCATAGAATAAGATATAGTTTATATCTGCCGCGTCTATTAACGCATGTTAATTCCTCCCCAATCTCCATTCAAAGGTTGTCTGGAAGAGGTCGCTACTTAGCGATACAGGAATTATTATCAAACATAATCTTGTATTTTTTTTTTGTAAATATAAAAGTTTGAGAATAACTCTACTAAGGCGAGAATGCTTATCCCACACGACATGAAATGGTTTATTTCGTGTAGTTTCATTCCTACTTTGCTAGCTTGAATGAAGTTATTCAGGAAACTTGTCGATTGCAAAGTAAGGGTTGCAACGGGGTGAAACTAAATGCAATTTCTCTTCATTTCCTTTGATATTGCGTGACTATCATTTTGTAAGGTAGAAAAGTTTTCACTGTCGTGATTTTCTAAAATTGACAGTACATAATATTATGTGGTTATATGAATCAAATTCATTAATTTGATTCATATAACAATATCTGTTTTTTGTGTATGTCATATGTAACAGTGTATGTAATTGTGTTGTGTTATCTCAAAATAAATGTTTTTTCTTTCTTCTTTCTTTCTTTCTAATTCACTCAAATTCATCAATTTACATTGTCAATCGGTAATCAAAATTAGCTCTTGCGTGAATTTTTGAGCGGAATTGAAGAATTGAAATAATTGTGAAGCTTTGAAGCTACAACTTCATTCCTAATTCAAAAGAAGTAGGTAGCAACCTATGGTTCAAACAATGAAAGAAAAGAAAGAAAAGAAAGAAAAGAAAGAAAAGAAAGAAAAGAAAGAAAAGAAAGAAAAGAAAGAAAAGAAAGAAAAGAAAGAAAAGAAAGAAAAGAAAGAAAAGAAAGAAAAGAAAGAAAAGAAAGAAAAGAAAGAAAAGAAAGAAAAGAAAGAAAAGAAAGAAAAGAACGAAAAGAAAGAAAAGAAAGAAAAGAAAGAAAAGAAAGAAAAGAAAGAAAAGAAAGAAAAGAAAGAAAAGAAAGAAAAGAAAAAAAAGAAAGAAAAGAATGAAAAAATAATGGATCTGGTAAAAATTGCAGATAGATAAGATTGCATGTAGGGTACTTTTTATCCTGGACAAACATTATAACTTTCAGGAACACAGGAAAAAGCCACGGGGCGAAAGCCACCTCGTCACCTAAGTTTAGTTTCTTTATGCGTCGGTGTCGTCTATCAACAACTCAAACAACATATTCACACCAAACATCATTTTAAAAATTCAACGAGGCACAAAAATACAGTAACTCTTTTTTACCAAAAACAAAATACGATCTTGATAAATCTGTTGGCTGTACGTCTGTTAAACTAGCCGTGTATAGTAACTGCCGTGGCCCGGGGCCAAACTAATGAACTGAACCCTGGATACAGTACGTACAAAGTTGGCTGCACTATAAATTTAACTTTGGACAGAACTGTTGTTTCAGAACTGGAGAACTCATAAATATGTTATTTGTTGATGGGATTCTTTGTTATGATAATGTAAAGTTTAATGGCCTTACGATGGTAGCGGAGTATTGTATTGTAATGAAGAAGGTGACAAGATCGAATCCAATATATTTTTTTCAATCGTGTCGTGATGTTATCAGTTTTGCAACTACCACTGCGATTCGGCAGCGGCCGTTGTAAAAATACTTTAAAATAGATTACTGATGGACGTTAATGACTGACAGGCAGATGATAAAATATGACGCTGATTATTTTCGCATTTTAAATGCAGAATTTATATTGTTACCTCTTGAGTTGAAGCCTCAACGGCTGAACCAGTCGTGATGGAATTTGGCACACAGGTAGCTAATATACGGAAAGGTACACAAGTTACTGTTTAACCCAGGAACATGGTGAAAACTTTGAGAGGCACCTAGTCTTTTACAAAAAATTAGGTCACCTAAATAAAATAAGATACGACCAGTAAAAAGGTTTTTCGATATACAACGTTTGTGGGAGAAAATCTCAAAGCAACAGCTGCAAAAATAGCCTTTATGTTCTTTTCAGATTATGTTACTTGCTTGCATAGTATGGTCTCATTACATAGAGTAGTAATTTCAATGATGGAACTGTTTTGGAAAGAATAAGCCACGTGTATGCCTTTATAAGTCACTTTGTGATACCGAAAAATGTTCCATAAAATGGATGCGGAAAATGTGCTCTGCGGTGTTTATGTGCTTTGAGGTTTTTTATTTTTATACTTTTGCTGAACAGGAAGCGCACATATTATGAAACAAGCTGGAACTCTCAAATTGAAAATCTGACGCAAAGAGAGTAGGTATCAACTTTGTAAATAGTCAGCAGCACATTTGAAATTGCCCTGGTATCGCTAATAATATAGGCAAAGTTGGTCACTTACCATTAGGTTTACCAATTCTTCGACATACACACATCTTTACAGAATAATATAAACGCAACAAAAGAAACAGATAAATATAATGAACACATTCATTAATCTTTTGTGATGACAATAACGAATTAGGACTTTCGGTACTCCGGATCACAAATGCGGAGCGATGGCAATATTAACAGTGATAAAGATAATCTGATCAGGTTGGATGAAATTGCGTCAGGTCTCTGGAAGCATATGTGTTTCACTGATGCCTTTAAAGCCTTAAATCTTAATGTATGGTTCGGAATGTTGGGCAGTGAAGAAGACGGATGAAAGACGATTGCTTGGAGCTGAGATGATGTTGATATGGATGTGTGGAGTGATAAGAATGAATAAGATAAGGAATGAGTACGTAAGGGGAAGCAATTATTCTTGCTTCAAGTAAATACTTATTTACTAAAACCCGTATGGAAAAAGCGTACATATTGCGCCGACCACAAATGATTAGGATCAGAGCAGGTGGATGATGAATAAAGTATAAGAAATGCATCTTAATCAACCAGCTGGTCCACAAAACGGTATGGTAAGGTAGTATTGTACCTCGTGAAAACTACGACAGTATAATAACGGACTGCGAAGTAACAAACACATAAACTTTTAAGTTGTCATATTGAATCAAGACGTTGTTAACTGCCCGACCTGATTACTCAATAATGCTTCACCGTTCTGTCACCACGACAATTAATCACCTGTCTCAATTTTAATCTAATCGAGGCCCTTTCGACAATATAACCCGATTAAATTACATCGGCCTTGAATGTAAACGGGAGCGAACATTCAATCACGGCAGCCATTTCGCCGGCTTACAAATCGACGGCTTACCCTGCTAAATTGTCTTGGTAATTGGAAGGGAGTCAAATCATTCGCAAGTACGTGAAAAAAGCTTTGTAATGCGATACTTCTTGATATGACGGGGTGTTCTATCTTTCAATTTTCTTTTACTCGGGTAAATGGTTAAAATTTGATATAAGTTATTTCATTTCTTTTCGTATCAAACTTGACACCTTAGCTTAGGTGTCAAAAACATAAATTGTAAAATTGTTGGTACTAATATTTCTTCTTTATAACGGCTAATGTCAAGTATTTTACTTACATATTTTACTAAGTTATCCATTTCTTTCTAAGTCGTCAAATTATTTCCAATTCTATAGGAATAGACTGTTTTGTAAATAAAATATTACGCCCAAAATAGAATACCCGAAATAACTTTTGTTTGGAGTGGTTTGGCTCATGTCCGTAGGCGGTAGCCAAATACACGGGTTTTTCTTATTTTTCATTTCTATATTTGTTCCAAGTATTCAAAGTATGTATGCATACCTCTACGACGTATTTGTGACCTATACTCTAACTTTGTCGTTATTGGCGCATTTCTTAATGTTCCACTGTTATGTTTGAACTTTGACCTAATTATAAAATAACTCCAAAAACCTAAAGGCAATTTTAGATAATTGCCTTTAGGTTTTTCACGTTCCCGGAATAAAAGTAATCTCTATCACCAAACCACTTGTCAAATTTCATCGCAAACGGTTCAGTGATTAGCGTGAAAGTTAACAGACGCATAGACAGATAGACGAGTAACTTTCCCTTTTATAATATTAAGTATGGACAAATCTTAATTGTACACAAAAAATAGAACACAGCTGTGTTACAAGAGACAGTGTCTTCCCCACAACATGGAAACAGTTTATTATTCTATAGGTATAAAATGTGCTAAAAGAATGAATTGGTTAAACATAGGCATAAAGAGACCTATTAAAATAATAGGTACTGTAGCGAACCACTACATAACGAAGTTCACACGCCGATAGATAGATGGCGTGCCGACACATTATCCTGCATCGTGCATACATCGCGCATACAAGCCCACTACATCCTGCATCGCGCTTGCAAAGATTTCTCGGCGATCTGCATATATACAACTGTCCGACAAGTACAGTTGGACCGCGATCCCCAGGCACGATGACCCAGCCTGGCGGAAGATCTTCCCTTTTCAATGGAGGTGTCATCCACCTTGCACCTCCATATTGGTGACCCCGACGTGATGGAATGGGAATAATTTCCAACCCTTCCAATCACTGAACATGCAGTAGCATCCTTCTGAGCAGCTTCCAAGCTCATCACTCCCCACCGGCAAGCAGTCACACAGCAAGCCAGCTTCGCCTTAACCAGTTCCAACGCAGCCGATTCACCGTGCTTCCTGGTCCTGCAAGGCTCATCACAGCGACAGCACTCATCGCCCGCACAGTCCACCGCAGCACACGTCCGGATCTCTTCGGCTGGCTCACCCTCTCCGGCGTGGCAGTCTCTGCACCACGTGGACTCCCATGGCTCAACCCGTCGCAGCAACCCCGCTCAGTCTCGACTCACCGCAGACTTCCGAGCAGCACTGGCACTTGCAAGCTTAACGCAATGACGCAACTATAGATCGACATCTGGTCTAGGAAGGGAGTGATGTAGCGAACCACTACATAACGAAGTTCACACGCCGATAGATAGATGGCGTGCCGACACATTATCCTGCATCGTGCATACATCGCGCATACAAGCCCACTACATCATGCATCGCGCTTGCAAAGATTTCTCGGCGATCTGCATATATACAACTGTCCGACAAGTACAGTTGGACCGCGGTCCCCAGGCACGATGACCCAGCCTGGCGGAAGATCTTCCCTTTTCAATGGAGGTGTCATCCACCTTGCACCTCCATAGGTACCTACGTTTTTGTTATTCTGTGAGTTTGTTGTTGATATACAATTTCCTATATTTAGATATTAATCAAGCTTTATATTTTAATAAATAATAAACGTAGGTCTGCCTTGAAAAGGATTTTACTATAAACACCCACTGAATATTCTATTTTTACATAAAGTATACATTGAACTACTTTCAACATAAAAATAGAACCTTTTTATCATGAAATGTACCGTTGATATTTTATGTCCACAATATATTCAGGATGTATTCGTTGTACGAATTCCTTATACTCTATCTCCCTCTAACATTCACAGACAAGCTTTTATTAGATTTCGTTTAGTTCGGGATATTGTCTATTGATTTTTACCTGTTGTGTTTTATTGTATCTTGTTCTATATTCGTTCTTTCTGCTGCAGTTTGTATTTCTTTTTTTTGGAGTGTGTTTTGATAGTTGTTTTTTTTTAATTTGTCACGACGTTGCTTGGTTGGCTATTAGCTCTACTATCAGCCTACGACCGGAGCATTCAAAGTAGTAGATAATGCAGTTGAAGAAAATGAAAATTATGACTGTCTTACATAAAGTTTATTGTGTAAAAATAAAGAACTGTAACAATGACAAAGAAAATATGATATAAAACACTTGCATAGATATTATTACTGAGAGAACATTTGGAACACAGGGACGTGTTGATAGGAAACCAAGGAACTTACCCCAGCTGGGTTCTAGTAGTAGAGTTTCTTGCCGGAGTCTTCTCAGTTCAAGTTGTATTTGGAACCGGTGTAGAGCCATTTGTTAACGTTCATAAGTGCCTTATCAGGGCCTAAATTGAATAAATGCTTTTTGAATTTTGAATTTTGAAGTATGTGTCTTTAAATTGATGCACTGGTAATTGGTCACTTCATGTAACTAAGTCCACGACTAGGACATTTAAACTTTTATAATAAATATATCAACATTGACTTTTATTTCACTTTACAACAGGTCCACTTGTAATGAGTTGGTTCTCAATAATTACCTAGTTGAATGAATGTCTGATGGACATTCTTCATTCAAAAATTTGAAAATAAGAGAATATTCCAAAATTTGAACATTTGAAAATTGAATAATATGTAAGTTTGGAAATAGTATTTGTGACCAGAAGCAATAATTGAAATAGGAGAGGTCGCATCGTTACAAATTAAATGTTATTATGCCACATAGTATGTGAATGAAGGCTTTGTACGCCTACCGTCTTCGTCCATATCATGATTTTCTATTGTGAGATGTATCTAGTATCTAGACACCTCACTGACTGATCTGTCAATACTCAATACTCTATTTTATTTACTAAATGTTATATTCTTAAAAACCCAGCACATTTTGTACTCACCTGGCGGAGGGGAGAGGCCTAATGCCTATGTCACGGGCTTACCTAGTATAGGCATTAGGTGCTCAACCGAGCAACTATAATTACTAGCTGGAATCCTTTTATTGTAAATTTATATCTACATATGTCATATTAGCTGCACTTTTGTACACTTCTTTTGTTATGAATAAATTTATTATTATTATTATTATTACTCTAATAACAGAATGGTGCGTCCATGCTACGCGAAGCGAGCACGAGCCGAGCTTCGAATGAACAGTATTCGTTCATTGTTCGCGTAGCGTGGACGGACTTGCGAGCCTCGAACGAGTATTCGTCTCGCGCTCGACTGCGCTCCGCTCGATTGACGATTTTTTTCACGAACACAGGGATTCGCATCGCGCTCGTTGCAGACTCGTTGTAACGTCCACACTTGACATCGTGAGCATTGAACGAATTCTGTTCGTTCGTGGCTCGGCTAGTGCTCGGTTCGCGTAGCATGGACGCACCATAAAGTTGTGAACGTGATACTAAAAGAAAATATTAGGTCCAAATGAGAATCAAAATATTTAAGTTTAGTAGAGATGAAAATAATGGAATATAAATCCTGAATCTATGGTATGAGGTTTAAATAAATATATTTTTTTCTTTAGAATTGGATCTAGTGTCTGTATTTAGTTACATTCAAGATTGTTATAACAATACTAGTCAGTAATGTTTTATGCATACAATGTTTAACAGTGGGAAGTGGGAACTAACCGCGATACAAACTATACCTTTTATATTAACCATAGCTTTTAACAGGGAAAACGGTATCAAAACTCAATTTATCTAGATTTTAAGACAATACCTTCATGAAACCAGCAATAAATTATAATTCCTCTAATTACCACCAAAGCTCAAATAACAGTAATTATTTGGATTAGCATATTAATAAGTTTTAGCACTTTGTCAAAATGTAAATTTCGCAGAGAATATTCGTGCGAAGGCAATAAGGCCGTCGGATGTTTTCGGATGCCTTCGCGTTCCTCCGGCTTCAGGAAGTGAGAACATTCGTCTTACTTACCTCTGACATGCTATTCACAAATTCTGTTGTTTTTCCGCTACTGAGATGGATGAAAATGCTTCTTCTTAGAGAAAATGAAGCTATGGATTATGGCTTTAATAGCAACATATTTTGTAGGTTTATTCTGGTAGGTTATGGTAAAAATATCTTGATTTAAATGGTTCATATTTGAAAATAGTTATACAAATGTAAGCGATTTTTTTCATTCAGTATCTATACTAATACAATAAAGCGGAAGAGTATTTTGTTTGCTTTTTCAACGGACTAATCTCTGGAACCACCAGTCCGATTCGAAAAAATATTTCACTAATAGGAAACTACATTATCCCCAAAAAATATAGGCTTCTTTTTATTCCTAATCTAAATTCCTACAGCTAATTATGTATAAAAATCTAACAATTTCTGCTAAAAGTACGAAGATTATACATAACATTTTGTATAATATATTTATTATAGACAAAATATAGTAATTTTCAATGCAATATACTGTATATTACTTGTTATTCGGTCTTCGTTGAATTTCATAAAAATTAACTAACAATAATAAATCATCTATTTTATCTTACTTCATCATTTTAGCCAAGATTTCATATAAATAAACAAAATTGTTTCACTTATATTATTTAAGGTCATATATTATGTTATCCTTCATTGAATTTATTTATGGAGCGCGCTTTTGAGGGTTCAGGATAAATGACGGCGAGCTTTTATTGCTTTTGTTGTGAACACACACTTTTTAAAAAGCTTTCTAATGCTTTATTTTAGACTGTATTACGTGAGCTGACATATTTAATGATTTGATTTTTTGACGTTGATTGATTGATGGTAAAATAAAACAAAAAACTGAAAGAAAGAACAAAAACACGTTTAATATTTTTTTACATGTCATTGGCCCTGATTCTGTTGTTCACAACTAAACTAATTTTAATGTCACTATGTCTCTTTCTAACAAAGAACATAAGAAAAGGATGTAAGAAATTTAGTCCTGTCAAATTAGTCCAATGCTTGTTTTCAATATAAATTTAGTCGCCATCTATCGCGGTTACGCCTAAATACACGCAAAATAAGACGGCAAAGATTAATTTGACAACTTAAAATATGTTCTATCCTTTTTCAATAATGTTCGTAAGAAAGAGATGAGATGTGACTAAAATTAGTTTAGTGCGATTTACAACAGAATCGGCACCATTGTCGTACATAATTAATACATAACATAATATACTGGTACGTCATATACAATTTCAATGAAAACACAATTATTTTACGCATGTTGATACAAATTTATTTACATTGTACACAGACGTTCGCTACGTTAAATATATTAAACGTTTTATATAATTTATCCTTTTAATTCTGTACATTTTACAATACATATGTACACTATAGTAAGTCTTAACTAATAAGGCGAATTATTAATATTTGTTTCTTTGTAAATTAACGAAATGATTTTAACTTTGTTACCATCATAAAACCAACCTAAATGTTATGTTACTTACTGCCATTCAAGAACCTGCTCTTAAGAGCCTGTTTCAACACCTTTGGTAACATCATTTCCATGTTATTGTGGAAAGTTTTTATCATAGTAACCACCATAATGGCTATACTACTCAAAAAATATTAATCTATCCCTACCTATAAAATTATCATTAATAAATATTTGCTTTATCACAGATCCTAAAACCCTTACAGGTATTCACTATTACATTCAGAAAGCGATAACAGAAAAGGGTTTTTAATAGAATGTCGGCCTCCAAAAACGGAACAATATAATCAATATCTTTCACCCTACATTCTGACAATAAAGGCGTTTCACCCTTGGAGGTGACGTTGCAAGGTCGTCGATGTGAATTCCAAAAGAGGTCATAGTCTTGAATCATACAATCTTGTAAGTGTCATGTTATACAATATGCGACACTTCTGTTTACATATTTTTATGATCGTTACTAAACCTCATTTTAAAAGTCATTAATTTGTAAAGACAAACACCTCCTTGTTTTCATGTGCTTAGCCATTCCCTTCCGTTAAATAAAAATAATACGTAAAGCTGTATAAATAGGGATTGTTTTTAAGGTTTAATTACGGTTCTTTTACTGATTAATAAGGGCTTTTAAATTACTTTGAAGCACAAACTTTGCTTTTAAAAGGGTCATTGTATAAATTACATTCAATGATGATATTAGCATATTCACAGGGTCATTCTTTCATGTGGTTTCTTGGCTAATCTATGACTTATTTGAACAATGGGCTGAGGACTTTGTACCCTTCTTATAATCTTTTCCACTGTATTATTTTTAGGTAAACTAGCTTTCCTCTGTCAATCGCTTTTTATTTATTAAAACTTGACCGTTATTTGAAACCTTATAAAATGAGATAGGCCTTCCTTGTTTTCTGCTCTAGACTTCCTTCTTTGTCTACCCAAATATAGCCGTCTCGCTCGCACATCTCCCCACTATCCACCCAGGCAGAGCGCGAGCTTGAGCCACGCGCGCTATCTCGTCATTGGCGTCCTGTTTTCTGCAACGGACGGTTGTGCCTAGCCTAGCCTAGGCACTCGTAAGTTATTTGTATATTTTATCTTTGTTCCTTCTTAGTTTATTAAAATAATAATATAATGATTTTAACGGTGTTACCGTTCGATATTTTAATTTAATTTTGATATTTTATGTTCAAGTCTTTGAACAGCTAATTCTTAAACTATTTAATCTACCCACTTTTTATTGATAATTTTGCTTTTATTAATTTATTAACCTTGGTTTTTCCTAGGTTAGTTCCTGTTTTGTTCACAGTTGAACATTAATATTTAAATTACATCAAGTGCTAACTGTATAAATCACAACGTGCGAATAGTGATAACGGATACTGCCCTGAACAAAAATGATCTAAAAGGCAGCGTAACACTGGGTCGAGTAAGGTCCTCAAGTAAATCCAAATGCCTCATATATCTCATATATCTGATTCTCGGATCTATAATAAAATTAATAATGACCGCAGGCGATGTTAAGGTGTCGAAAACGTTAGCAGTGCCGTCTAAATAACAATTTATTATATAGTTAAATATTTTTAAGAAATTTGTCGCTGTAACAACTTTGTGCTAGCTTGTGTGTTACTAGTTACTTAAATAAACCTCTGTTGAGGATCTTGCAATGAAGCGGTGATTAAAAGTGAAAAGTGAAAGAAGTTGATTGATAATAAAAAAGAATTTAAAGTGTTATGTAGTGAATTAGAATTATTACAACTTATTTGTACTGAAATTATTCAAATGAGGAATTGTGATCCGCTAACCAGAAATTTCGCCTGCCATTATTGCTAGTCTAGTTACAGTGCTTAAAAAAGTTTAAACATTTTTGCCTCTAATAAAAAGGATCAAATGCTCCTGCTTAGCAAGCTAGTCTGATCCATACACCAACCCGCGCAGGGCCAGGTGACTCAAAACATACCCGCGCAGGGTATTTTCGTGGATGTTGTGCCCGTACGTACATTCCCCATTATTATTAGCCCCGCGCAGGGGCAGTGACTTAAATCATACCCGCGCAGGGTATTGTCTTAGATCTTGTGCCAGTACGCATATTCCTTATTATTATTAACCCCGCGCAGGGGCAGGTGACTTAGAACGTACTCGCGCAGAGTATTTGCTTGGATGTTGGGCCGGCACGCACATTCCCCATTATTATTAACTCCACGCAGGGGCAGTCACTGAAGTGTACGGGTACGGGGTATTTATTCTCTTGGATGTTGTGCCCTTACTCCGTATGCACATTCCCCGTAATAATCAACCCTTTGCAGGGGCAGGTGAGTTGAAATATACCCTCGCGTGTGTTCTTTTGAGATGTTGTGCCAGTACTCCGTATGCACATTACCAATAATAGTCAACCCCTTGAAGGGGCAGATGAGTTGAAATGTAGCCTCGTGAGGTATTTTCTTGGATGTCATGCCTGTACACACATTCCCCATATTAATCAACCGCTTGCAGGGACAGAAGTACCCTCGCAGGGTATTATTTTGGATTTTCTGCCCGTACGCACATTTTCCATCATAATCAACCTCTTACAGGGTGACTTGAAATGGACCCTTCAAGTCTGGTTTCAAATACATCATGTCGCGCCTGACGCATATAAATCTTTGCGTGACCTTCGAATACACTCTCGCAGGGTACTACGATTGGATGGTGTGTCTACGCACATTAACGATGAAAGGATTAAAAAGGCAGTGTGGTGTTTGAAAACCTATTTTGCTTTTCAATTAAAAATTAAATGATCCTGCTTTAGAAACAGGTCAAAGCAGATTTTTACTCTATCCCTGCCTCGTAGGAAAAAGGGACTCGAAATATATACCCTCAACGCAGGGTACTTTACCTAGATATTGTGCCTCTTCTCACAATCGCCATCTAAATCAACCCATGCAAGGACAGGTGATTTGAAATGTTCTGTCGCACAGTCTCTAATATAACCACCCACATGGGAATAGTTGGTTTTAAAATGTACATTTGCAAAGTCCTATGCCGAGATGCCTCTACGCATATTTCCCATCATTATCAAATCTCACAGGGGCAAGTAACTGGAAAATGTACCCTTACAGCGTACTCTTAAGTACTTGACTTGGAGGTTGGTGCCCTTACGGACTTGTTCTTATATATTTATCCCTCGCAGGGGTCTTACCATACTCGTTTTTTTGCAAGGTGCTTAAAGATTGACATTTAATAATTTCAAAGCGGGACAATAAATTCTATTCCACCAGCAGGATGACATCTAAGCACCCCCGGTTTATATACTGAAAATAATATAATACACTGTCGATGCGTATTGTTTTACCAAAAAACCGTTGGTAATGTCAAGTCATTCGGTTCAGTACTGTGGTATCAGATATCCACCCGCACCATTGAACATTGTCTGCTGATGCTAAAAAGTGATGAATCTCAGTTCTCAGTTTAAGTGTATTCCGAACCGGTGGTAAATTCAACTGTATGTAACAAATTAACGTTTATAAGTGCCTTATCAGGACCTAAACTGAATAAATGACTTTTTGATTTTGATTTGATCTCACTGACCTATTATAACGTGTGATACGAATTAAATGTTTACCGTATCGCCGATTTTTTTTTCAACCCTGACTGGTTGTGCTAAAATCAGATCTCAGGCATGTTTTCACTAGTAAATGTGAGCGACGCACATACGAATCTATGACCAATAATGGCAACTATATTATACATAGATAACTTGCCTACCTTTCGGTTAATTAACCAATGGGGTAACAAGCATATAGGGAATAAGGAATACCTATCATCGATTATTTGAATAACTTTCTCCTGCCTTCCAAGGCGTTATGTTTTAATTCTAAAACAAGAATGAATCAAATTGTGCTACAGAGGCTTACACTATGTTGACAAATTTACCCACCCTCGCAGGGTTTTTGGGGGTTCAATGGAATACTAGAAATATTATTGATTTTCTTTCAAAATCACCTTAGAGCCTAATCGGTCTATTGAACTTATCGAGCTTGGTAATATCCCAAAAGAGTCTGCACTACCGTGATTCAGCATACTTTTTTGATTCAACTGCAATCGCAATCTCATTTTCTATTGCAATTTATAATCAGATGAAGCCTGTAAGCGCAATAAACAGTCGAACAGTTGTGTAGCCAGGAAAATGTTGCATTGCAATAACAAAGCACTCCTCGCTATCTCGAAAGCATGACAATATCTAAATTAAACGTCACCTATGTTCGGAATGAGGGTGACAATCATCTGATGAACCGTATCATCGTCATATGAATGTAACATTCCAATTTCTTTCATATATTAGATTAGATCCTCGTCTATTGTTACTGATTACCAACTACTGCTCGAGGAGCACTTACACAGCGCATACGCCTGCACAATAATATGGAATGTACATACTTAGTTGAAAGTTTTGTATTTAGACTAAAGCATGAATAAATGTTTTACGAAGAAAAAGCACCTTTGTTCCACGTGGAATTACCACCTAGCATAACATTACCCTCTATCTTGTTTAATCTCTAAACTGCTACCTCAGCTAAATTGGTTCGAAACAAACTTTTAGTAACTAATTCCTCGATAGTATTTCGGAGGGCAGACCTCAAGTTCAGAGCTTTGACAGTCCCATTCACGATACAGCGCTATCGATAGATACATGGACGGTTTTTCTACCTCCAAGTAGGTACCATAAGATGGTCTGGAATTATAGAAATATGAGTATTGGATTGCTTGTTGTAACCATGGCATCTTTGTTGAAAAATCGCTTCTAACCAAACAAACAAGCTATTGTTTGAAATAAAATGAACAAACTTAAGTAGTCCATTTGTCACAATGACTCCTGTACTAATAAAGTTATTAACTACTTGCTTCTTACACTTAGATGAATGTTCATTATGCTGAATAAGTCAGTGGTATCAAATGTATGCAGTTTTAGTTCTCATGTGTTGGTTGGACATATTTTGATATATATTGATACGATAGATAGTCGATAGACTCGTGTAATTTTTAGAAACATATCTAAAATTTAAGTAACGAATTTTGTATATCCAGACCGACACAGCGTTGTCTTAATTTTGTAGTGTGTTAAGGTTGCCTTCAACCTTGTACCTTGTGTAAGTACCCTTGTACCTACATGACTTCACTTTCCAGTTTTAGAACAAGTAAAAGTTATGTTATGATGTTACTTTTGATCGGTCTTTAAAACTTATATTTCTGGTTAATGTTTATGCAGTAATGTTGCTGGTGATTATAGCAAAATACCACATGTAAGTAAAAATGTACTGTATGTAATTAATGTTTTGATTAGAATATATGATGTACCTACACGTGTCGGAGAATAATAATGTCGGTAGGTACATAGACTATAGCAAAACATATAGCTATACATTACTGTGTGTACAGATTGTATTCGCCTTTTATACGATAAACGTAACACAGCAAAATCCACCAACTATTGACAAGACCTGCCAAAGCTGCATCTTTAATAGGGTGCGAAATAGAATAATTCATCGCTGGTGCTGGCATAATCAGTTCAGATCCACTTAATCTGGTCTCATGCCCATTAGAGATCTGCAACCCTTTCAGACAGTTACCATATAGCTGATAATAAGCCACTAATCGCGGGATCACATTATCTTCGGATGATTAATTAAATACTTGAATGTTGCTTTTCAATCACATACGATACATGTTTTTATGCTCATCAATGATTTGATTAAAATCTTTGCTTCTAGCCATTTACACCTACATATTTCGTTTGTACTTTATAAATAAAATTACAGTACCTCGCACATCTTAGTATTTTTGATACCTATTCTCTCTCACGATACCTTCAGACTTACACAGAAGTCTGTACACGTATGACCTATACTGGAGAAATCACAGGTACCTACCTATGTCACAAATAACTTTATGCTACAAGCATAAAATCACATTGGCATCCACTTTCACCAGGCGAAAACAAACACGTCTCATTTTATAAGGTTTCAAATAACGGTCAAGTTTTAATAGAAGCGTTTTACCTGAAAATAAAACGCATATTAAATACTTACCTTATTTGAAACCTTAATTTTTAGTTCTGCCTGGTATTTCGACTCAATGACGAGATAGCGCGCGTGGCTCAAGCTCGCGCTCTGCCTGGGTGGATAGTGGGGAGATGTGCGAGCGAGACGGCTATATTTGGGTAGACAAAGAAGGAAGTCTAGAGCAGAAAACAAGGAAGGCCTATCTCATTTTATAAGGTTTCAAATAAGGTAAGTATTTAATATGCGTTTTATTTTCAGGTAAAACGCTTCTATTAAGTATAGTCTGATTTTTGTCTTCGCCTAAAAGTAGCCTAGTCGAATTTGCTTAAAATTCTGAGTACCACTAGCTCACAAATAAATGTGAGTAACATTTCATTCTATTCACGCCCCCTCAATAAGGTGTCGTACACCCTTAGCATTCCAAACATAAAGCAATCGATTCAGGGCTGTCACAACCCACCAATTAACATCGTAAAGTTTGTGCCAAGCCCTAAACTGGGATAAACGCCTGTTATACATAACTTTTCGTACAAAATCTCTTAAGGAATTTTAATCGCATTACTTTGGTTGGAAGCTTTTACAAGTATTTCGTATTATAATTAAAATGTTTATGAAAATATCATGAGGTATTTCTATTGGTATCACGAGGTTAGTAATAAATTAATATCCTAAGATATTTCACTAAGATACGCGTTCATATTATTCCAGAGCAAACAAAGAGATCTTTTTACTATAAAAACCTATTTTTTAATAACTGAGACATAAAATAAAACCAAACAAAGAACATATCATGGCCTATGCCCGCTGAGTATAACTTAGTCATATCTAAACTCTTCTTTTTCTATACCTATTTAAGAGTTGGGGCCCAAGTCTGCTATTTCAATTGTGTTCATTGGAACACAACAACATAATTTTGACACCACTGAAAGTTCTTTGGAACTTTCAGTGGTGTCAAAATTGTGACATTTTACAGTTTTGGTAGTCTACTGACAATAGCGTCATAATGGAGTCATTATGGCGTCATTATAACATCACTGAAAGCTCATTGAAACACAATTGAAATAGCAGACTTGGGCCCCAGGTATCTTCAGGTATTGCTTGCAACATCCCCTTATACGATACGATGTCAAGTTTGGCTTTCACTTGGTCTAGCTTATCTATGGACTTCCTCTTCCTCGTTTTCCTTCTATCTTTCATTCTATGATCTTTAAATAACTTATTAACATTTATTTTCATTACGCCAATAATAATACAGAAACCTTGTAGAACCTAACCTTAAAAAAAGCTATGTTTAAGTAAGTCTACGCTGACCTTTCAACTTAGATAACATCTAAACGGTGTTTTAAGCACCAAAGCCGTATTTTGCGGAGGTCAGTGACAACCCTAGCGGGTAGCATCTGATTGGTCGACAGATAGGGGTGTCGAAGGCTCGTAACTCATAGATAGGAACTCGATTACTCGATAATGATTTATGGCATACGTCTGCTGTTCTAACGATGATATAATGCAGGAGAAATATAGTTTTATTATGCTGGATCCTGTAGAAATTGTATGGGCTTGCGTTTGACCACATTTTATTGATAATGTGGCCGATAGTGGTAAGCATTCAAAGCTTATAATGGAACTGTCTATAGTATAACTGCTGGAGTATTTGCAACAGATCTTCAATTCACGATAAGGATCAGATACTACGTCCGTAGAACCATGAAGCGCTCGTGGTGTAGCATGATTAGCCGTTCTTAATCGATCGGCAAAGTTAAGCTACCACCGTCGTGGTCGGTACCTGGATGGGCGACCGCCTAGTGGTATTTCAAATCGAGCGTTTCCGTGCTTCGGAAGGCACGTAAAGCCGTTGGTCTCGGTTATCACTTAATTGTGATAGTCGTTAAGCTAGTTGGATGCCTCCTAGGTGGCTTGAAAAATTCCAACAGTCGGTTGATCACTAGCCTACCTCCACCGATCCGCAGTGAGCACGCGTGGTGGAGTATTGCCCATTCCTTTTCACCCTCATTTATGAAAGGAGGCCTGTGTTTAGCAGTGGAGACATTATAGTTTGATGATGATGATGATCTTATACTACAAAGTACGCTACCATGCGTACCACGGCTTCCTAGTGATATTTTTCTTTATCAAAACATCTAGCTACTCGTAAAATTGTGGATGACTGTATCCACGGCCTCTGTCACGGAGCTGTCACAGCATTTAAAATATATTGACGGGCCAGTTGGCGCCGTTGGTTAAGATTCCACCTATCGTGCCGCAGGTCGTGGGTTCGATTCCCACACAGGACATGCATTTGTGTGCATGAACATGTAGCGACATCTATGAGCCATCTATCAGTAACACTGAGATAGTTCACACACTGAAAGATAGATGGCGTGGCGCCACATTAACCTACATCCTGCATCGCGCTTAAGAAGTTTTCTCGAGAATCTGCATATATACAACTGTCCGACATGTACAGTTGGACCGCGGTCCCCAGGCACGATGACCCAGCCTGGTGGAAGATCTTTCCTTTTAAATGGAGGTGTCATCCACCTTGCACCTCCATAAACATGTTTGTATGTCCTGAGTCTGGGTGTAATTATGTTATATTAAGTATGCATTTACAAACAAAAAGTAGTATATGTATTATATCAGTTATCTGGTTTCCATAGTACAAGCTTTGCTTAGTTTGGGACCAGTTAGCAAGAAGAACATCACTAGTAGATTTGTGGGGATTCATAAGGAGCTTGTTTATCGAGAGAAAGACCAATTAAAAATAAAATGACATCCTCGTTCAACGAATTTTGTTTGGTGTTTTATATTCAACATTGCCTGAATACAAAGAGTACAACGTGATAAATACTCGCGGAAAAATTCACGCAATCAACAAAATTGGCGCGGAAAAACGCCAACAATCTAATTACGTCGGAAAATGTTACGGAAAAGTTACTTCGCTAGAAATAAATGGGACAAAAACTAGGCACGATTTTTCTGTTTACCCCTTTCCGTATAATTTGTTCAAAAATATATCAAACTAGAATTATATAAGTTTCGGTATAATAGTATATTTGGATGGAGGCCAACATTGTTATAAAAGCAGTTAAGCATATTCACGGGGCACGCATTAATTTCGTCACGAATCAAGTATCAAAAAGAGAATTCTTTTACGCTTTAATTTATTTAAGAGCGGAATTCACAGTGGATTTTTAAATTGCTGTGTAAAATTCAGCGTAGGAAAATTTTCTATAGCTCTGCATTTAACATAACTTAAAACACATATATTTGGGTTTTTTTTTATGAAGGAAAAGTGAGGAATTCTGCCTGAGGAGTGAAATTCAAAGGCGTGTGAGGTCTGGGCGGGCACTGGTGAACTATGGCCTAAAATACCCTAATTTTAAGGTGAGGCTCGTACCATTGCTTTGAGGATTTAGATGAGCTGGTGATGATTAAGATAGTCATGATAAAATACTTTGTGGATATAATGTAAATAAAATAATAATAAAATAAAAATAAAAAAGCCTTTTATTTCATGCTAAAATTCAAGTTACATTTAGATTCTACATTAAAATTTTACATTAACATTAATACATTAATTTATAAATTATTATAATACATTTCAATTCATTCCGATAATTATTTATACTTATAATTCTTCATCAATTTATAGTAATGTACATTGTCATGGTTTAATTTAATAATGTATAATGTACATTACTGTATATTATGAAGTAGAAATAAGGTGTTGTTAAAAAAAACATTTTTAATACAAGCTTTTTTTGGTGACTTTACTTTTTGTTGACTGTACATGCATTGTCTTCCAATATACTAATGTACACCAAATATCAAGTCAATCTCACCACTGGAAGTGGGTGAAATTCGACTTGCAAGATTCTACCCGAACGAACAAACATACATACTCATACATTGCAAGTTAGTCAGATTGTTAAAAAAAAATGTAACCTTGCTGAGTTTCTTGCCTGTTCTTCTCAGTTGAAGGCTGACTTACGAACTGGTGTTAAATTCAGTAGCTTTGACCTTCATAAGTGCCCTACTAGGGCCTGAATTGAATAAATGGCTTTGACTTTGACTTTGAATTAAATAAATGCTTGTAAAAGTATCAAAACTACTCATACGCTATAATTATCCATGTTTCTATATATACTCGCAATGTTACTAGTCTGAGTTTATTGCCGGCTCTTCTCAGCAAATGCAACCTTCCGAACCGGTATTAGAGTCAGACTTTTCATAAGTGCCTGCGAAGGTCTATTTGAATAAATGATTTTGAATTAAAACTACGTAGAAAGCTAGCATCGATGTCAAATAATAATAGACTTATCAAGGAGAAATAATTCATTACTAATTTGTTCAATTAACTTGGAAGATTCGACCTAGCTAGCTTATTCTCATCAATATTTATAATGTTAGCCTCTGGCATAACATGACATAATCAAGTTACTTAACTTCATCACTTAGTATAATGTAATAGGACAACTTTTTGTACCTTTATGTTTCATCTCACTGTCATAAATAACTCTGTCTCTCAATAAACATATTTTTCACGCCCTTGATGGCTGTTCCTGTCATAAATGTTTCATCCCACTCCAACATATAGAATCGTCTATCTCACCACGGTTCTGCAGAGCCTGCGGCTTCCAAACTTTTTTTAACTAAACGCCGAATATTTGCCGATAACCATCTGGTGCCTATTATGAGGGACTAATATTAAAATCGGATTTAATTTGCCGAAAGTTCTAGAGTTTAGGCTCAGTCTTAGACGGTGTGCCTTTTGCCAGGAGAGTCTTTTATATTAAAATAATTTTCTTTTTAGTTACAGTTTTTAACAAAGAGGTTTTGGATATCAGCTATAAAATAGCCTATATATTGAAGAGTACAATTTCATATGGGGGCTTATACTTTTAACTTTTATAACATCGATAATATTATAGCGCTAAACTGAATTGTTTTCTGCCAAACGTCACTCTTTTCCATAGACTTAGGATTTCGTTACGCTAAGCAGCTCTCCGAAACTATATCACAATCCTTATGAACACGCCTAATTGATGCTACAGGGGACCAAGGAGCTGGCGCTTACCTCGGGCAACGCATTAGCCTTGCAATTCAACGAGGTAACGTCGCTAGCTTTTTGGGAACCCTGCCTGCAGGCGGCGATTTAAACGCAGTTTTTTATTTATAACTAGCAGCGAAACCCGGCGTTGCTCGGGTTAAAATACATCGCATGTTTGATGGTATAAAAAATATATAAGGATCACAGACTACGGAGGACATATTCTCGCTAACAAAAAACTGTGTCTATGGAGTCGGCCACCTCTCACGCACACCTTAGTTGGCTATTCCGCGGGAAATTAGACTCAGTCGCCGTTTACACAGAGTCGCTCACTCGCGCTCAACTAATGTGTGAATGTGTGCGTGCCGGCTTGTACGTACAGCGTGGTGGCCGACTTGAGTGACACAGATTTTTGTTAGCGAAAATATATCCGACTTTTTTTTTATATCTGTGATAAGGATACATTTTATAACATATTATAGATTTCTTCTATTTTCGATATTGAGAGACTTTCCAGAACATTCAAATAGTTTGTTCTTTTTTTACTCGACTGCAATCACAATTGAACTGACGAAAAGTCACTGAATTTCGATTTATATACCGAAATTTCCAGTACCAGATCACTCTAGAATATTTAGATGTACATCACTTCGATTTGGTTTTTATAGATCAATAATAACACTCGTACACATTTTGGAACTTTCCAGATCAATCCAAAAAATTTTAGAATTTTCTAGAACATTTTAAATCGCTTATAATAAATTGAACTCATTTTAGAATTTTACTGATCATTCTAGAAATATTTAGAACTTTCTCGAATATTTTAAATCGTTTATAATAAATTGCACTCATTTTGAAACTTTCCAGATGACTCGGAGAATTTCTAGAACTTTCTCAATCATTCTAGATCGATCATAATAAACTGCACTCAATTTGGAACTTTCTAGAACATTCCAGATCAATTATAACTGTTTTACATATTTTGGAATTTTCTAGATCATTCTAGAAATTTCTAGAACTTCCTCGAATATTTTAAATCGCTTCTAATAAATTGCACTCATTTTGGAACTTTCCAGATCATTCGGAAATTTTTTGGAACTTTCTTGATCATTCTAAATCGATCATAATAAATTGCACTCATTCTGGAACTTTCCAGATCATTCGGAAATTTTCTAGAACTTTCTCGATCATAATAAATTGCACTCATTTATGAACTTCTCAGATCATTCGGAAAATTTCTAGAACGTTCTCGAACATTCTAACTCGATAATAACAATTTTGGGACATTTTGGAACTTTCTAGATGAAGCCAGAAATTTGTAGAACTTTCTCAAATATTCTATATCGATTATAATAGTTTTCATTCATTCTAGAATTTTCTAGATCATTCCAGATAAATTATAACCGTTTTACTCATTTTGGAACTTTCTAGATCATTCAAGAAATTTCTCGAACATTCTAAATCGATCATAATCAATTGCACTAATTTTGTAACTTTCCAGATCATTCGGAAAATTTCTAGAACGTTTTTGAACATTCTAACTTGATAATAACAGTTTTGGACATTTTGGAACTTTCTAGATGAAGCCAGATCAATTATGACCGTTTTACTCATTTTGGAACTGTCTAGATCATTCAAGAAATTTCTCGAACATTCTTAATCGATCATAATCAATTGCACTAATTTTGGAACTTTCCAGATCATTCGGAAAATTTCTAGAACATTCTCGAGCATTCTAAATCGATCATAATAAATTGCACTCATTTTGGAACTTTCCAGAACATTCTGGAAATTTCTAGAACGTTCTTGAACTCGATAATAACAGTTTTGGACATTTTGGAACTTTAGATGAAGCCAGAAATTTGTAGAACTTTCTCAAAACATGCTATATCGATTATAATAGTTTGCATTCACTCTAGAATTTTCTAGATCATTCCAGATATTTGTTGAACTTTCTAGAACATTCCAGATCGATTATAACCGTTTTACACATTTTGGAACTTTCCATTCCAGAAGTTTTGAGATCTTTTCAGAAGTCCTCATGCGTTAGAAAAGGACAGCAATATATGTTTTAACATTTTCGCCACCCACAACCACCCCCTTCCACCCACCGCGACCAAACTCCCTTACTACCACCTGGAGACCGAGGGGTATTTACCACCCCAACGGGAAGTTGATTGGGGTTGGTGGTGATTGAGAAAACTGCGTATTTACGTACCCACAAAAGCATTTTATATATATTATTAGATTATTTCCTTGTATATATTGCCTTTATAATTTTATTGTAGTTTTAGTTTACTCTTCTATTATATTCTAGTTTATAACATTAATAATAATAATACTTTACGAGAAAGAAAAAGATACATTAAACAATTTTGACGTGTGCCAAAAAATTTTTTGATTAAGAGCCCATAACGTCCCGACTCCCGAGTAACCAACCTACTTAAGTTTGATTTCACATATTAACCCGCTGGTTCTCGCGAGGTACGCGCGTCCTATTATAATAGTCGATGTCATTGTTATTTTTTTAACTGCGAGCCCAGGTAAATAATTAATATCGTGCAAATAAAACTAGAGGTACCTAGGTAGATATGTTATATACATTTTGAAGTGCATAGAAAAAATTACCAATGCTTGCGACGTTGATTCGTCAGGAGGTAACAGACAAACAAACTCACATTCGCATTTATTATACTGGGTGGAGATTTCGAGATGGCATATTTTCGAAACCTATGTCACAGATTACTAAATAGTTACTACGTAACAGATAAATCACTCCATACAAAATTTACAATACCTACTGCTATAATAGCCTACTCTTTTGAGTCGCTAGACGTTGCGAACGAAAATGCACCTAAGCTTACGAGCGTAAACTGAGTTTTGCTTTGTAGCTACTCGCCACCGCGTGGTTAGCGTGGATTGCCAGGGATGACTCTGTCGATAAATATCTCAGTAGGTATTTACAATACTTACACTTTATGAAATCAAAAAGTAAAATGCTTTTTAATTTTTCAGCAAGTTAAGTTGTTAATAAAAACTTTTTAACAAAAAAAATAAACCACCGAAAAAACTGAAAAGCCAAAAATAATTATAAAATTAATAAGAGTTTTATAAGGTTTTGCAGTCGATTGTTGAACTTTATTGTGGAGAATACACGGATCAAACAAAAAGTTTAAATAAAAAAGGAAACAAGTACATACAAGGGGAGTTAAATGGTATATTTTTATAGTTCACATATCGTGCAACCGGGATTCTGACTCATATTTTGTTCAAAGTTTACAATAAATGTGGCATCTAGGTCTTTTACATAATTATAAAAAGCTACTTTAAATCTTCCATAGAAAGAACAAAAAAATAGTTCGAGAGAAATATATGCGTAGGTGGAGGTAGGGTAGGAACGCGCCACGCGGCTGTCGACAACCAACTGAGAAATGGACATGTAACGGTCCGGCGGCCGGTAGGCAATTATCGCGCGCAAGTACATGGAGTGAAAGATGCCTGCCTATGTTATAAGTTTCGAACTGTTATAAGTAGGATTTAAGCGTTTTTAGTATTTTTTCTCATTCGTCGACAAAATAAGACCGCAACCACAAGCTTGTACGAACATTCTGCACATATTTTACGAATATAGCGCAGCCAACTGTCGGTCGTGGTTACATGTTTCTGAATGTTCAAAGCTTGAATAAAGAAATACTTGACTAGACTTGTAAGTTGAGAGTTGTATTTCGCAAAATCCCTTCTTAGTGGTTAACTAGCTTACTACGTTATCATTCCATTATTTAGAGTCACAATTGCCTTTAACTAAACTGCACACCAATCATACGACCTCACTGGCGGTTTTGAACCTTTCACCCTTCGGAGAGCTGCTTCTGCTATTTATTCCGATTTATGTTGCTCTCACTGTTTTTTTTTTGTATGCGACTTAGTCGGTAAACAAGCATACGGCCCGCCTGATGGTAAGTGTTTGCCGTAGCCATATGGACGAAGCATCGCTCATGCGTTACCGACCTTTCCCCCCTCTCCAATGAGCTCTGGCAACCTTACTCACGCGCAGGAACACAACTTTACACAACATAAAGTTATTTGGCTGCGGTATTCTGTAAGGTGGAGTTCAACATTTCATTTTAAAAAGTAAATATCCAATTAAAACGTAGTTTCTCATGTCTGTCAGTCTGCCACTCAAACGTGTACTTCTAAATATTAACTGTCTAACATAATTGAAGGCGAAATCCACTTGAAAAGCGTCATAACTCAACAAAAACTGGAAACACGTTGCGTGTTCGTAAGCCATTATAAAAACAAGTCTCTCCACAAAGCCGGGTAACTTTTAATATAAGGGGTAATTGAAAAAGTTTTTCAGTAGGGAAAAACGCCTTTAAGTTTCTACCGAGTACTGCGGAAGAAAACAATTTTGGAATTTGTTTGAAGATTTTTTTTTTTAAATAGAAGTAAATGGTTCGTACTTTGGAAATATAAACTTTGTAATGCGAGGGTATTGGGTCAATACGTCGACATTGGTTGTTTGATGAAATATTTTTTAGTCAGGCAACAATATCTAAAAATATACAATTGACTGGTGCAACCTAAATAGGTCTTCGCACGGTAGTTCACCAATTGGGAAACCCCGATCATATCATACTATCTCATTTTCAAGAAAAAAAAGTTTAATTTCACAAAAAAAATGACATCTGAATATGAACTTACTATGTCATTTTTGCTTCAACCATCGATATAGAAGTTGATCGAAGGCTACCATACTTTGTTATGATGGACTTGTAGGGTAGATAGATAAACTACACAAGGTTATTGGTAAAACACTCACAACCTTTCAGGACTGTATTCAACATAAACAACAACTTTTGTTCTACGACTTTTTACAATACAATTACCAAAAACAACATTTCAAGATTTCATTGGTCTATCTAATATATTAGTATTTTGTTACGCGTA
Source organism: Polyploca ridens (assembly GCA_951394255.1). NCBI lineage: Eukaryota > Metazoa > Arthropoda > Insecta > Lepidoptera > Drepanidae > Polyploca > Polyploca ridens. The sequence goes on along the minus strand of OX596269.1, from coordinate 6,018,704 downwards.
GAGTTCGTAACACTTAGAGCGTTTAATTTAAATATTTTTATTTTTGTATGAAAGTTTGATGAATGAATAATCTGATGTATTATTAAAAGTCATAGAACAACAAATTGTTGTTGTTAGTAATGTAGTCCTGAGAGGTTGTGAGTATTTTACCAATAACACTGTATATTTAAATCACTAGTAAAAAGAGGGTAATATTGTAGCCAACATTGTTTTCGATACCGATTACAATTTAGGAAATTAAGGCTACAAAACACAGCCCTATCCATCGACCCAAATTCCTAAGCCATCATTTAAAGCCTTGGCTCTAAAGCTCATCTAATCTGTTTTTACGACCACAAAATTTCTAGGGTCCATAGACAAACACGTTTGATGAACCTACCAATATAAATCACGACATCTCCAGACAGTTTAGGTTGATTAGGGATATCAGGTTGAATAATTAAATTCCTCAGTGACCTTTATTTTATATTGTCAGGAGTAGTTTCCATTTATATTTTTGGAGGCAGACTACAACTTTTTTATTTCAATCACTAGATATGTACATGAGAAATGGCTTGTCACTTGATATTGAGACTCAAATATCAGTGATCATTTTGGCGATTATCACACTGCCCCGCGCCTACGCGCGTACCTGCGGGAGTGCAGATCTGCATCATCGTGCGGGATTTTTACGCACTCACGCGCGTAGTTGCGTTCTGTGGATTCACGGCGGCTCTGACTCATTCCATACAAAATCACGCACGGCACTACGAGACTTGGTGTGCCATACCTTGCGTCTCGCCGCGCACCTATTGCGTAGGTAGGGCATGTAGGCGCGTGATCTGTATGAACGCGCGTAGATGCATTTTCAGTGTGTTTGACTGTGCGTCTTTTCTATACAAACGGAGATACTTACAAGCAACGTTAAGAGACGCATTGACGCGCTACGGTGCGTGGTGCGTGGCAGTATGATAACCGCCTTATACAGCGTGATTGGTAACACACTAACAACCTTTTAGGACTATATTACCTACTAACATCATAAACAACAACTTTTGCTGTATAACTTTTAACAAAACACAATACATTTACCAAAAACAAACTTTCAAGATTTCGTTGGTCTATCTAGCATATTTCAATTCTGTATTGCGTTGTACTTACAGCTCCTGTGCACTGTCATTCAGTATTTTGCTAAGCGTAGAGTTCGTAACATTTAGGGCGTCGAAATTAGGTAAATATTTTTATATTGTTTGATGAATTATTAAACCAATCAGTCTATCAGCTTGTGTTGCTTGATTGTATTAAGATTATTTTTCGTATCATGAAGGTTACTATGGCTAACTTGACTTTAACTGCCAAATGGTCTCTGGCATAGTTTAACCACTATCTTTCGAAAATATCGGAAATTTTATAAATACTAGCTAGTGTGTATCCCGTAGTTTCTCCTGTTTTTCTGGGATAAAAAGTAGCTTACAGTAGTACCCAACTAATATGGCTTACCGATGTACCTGCGCAGAAGATACATTTTCAAAGCGCAGGAAACCGCTATTGGCCGGCAGCTGCCGCCATGTTAGCGCGCGCCGTGCGGAGGGGCGTGACTTGCGAGTGAGACGGAACTAACAGCTGCAGTGTATTATGAACCTTATAGTAGTGATCTAAGGTTGATTGTAAGTTTTAAGCATTCTTTCGTTAATCTTCGGGGCCATACTTTCTTTTCTGTGCGAACGAAGATTCACGACGCGCCATATAAGTCTCTCCATAGGCTTGCCAAATTTCATTGCAAATTTTATACAACAAATTGTTGTTTATGATTTAGTAGGTTAAGTAATAGTCCTAAAAGGTTATTAGTGTTTTACCAATAACCCTGTATAGTTGGATAGCACTGAGATATCTACCTATTACGTAAACTTTCAATCCTTACGGAACGCTAATTTAAACTTGATAAAATTAAAATTGATTGAAATTTGCCATAAGTTTGACAAACTAAGGTAAAACATTTTGCCATACTTTGATTCCAAAACTGCCCACTGCGAGTATCGCAGCTATCGCGATATCTCAGCGCGCTAGCGAGTATCGTTTACCATACCAAACTTTTGGGGTAAAGTAATTAATTTTAATAAACCACTACTAAACGAGCAAGTTTATTTCAATACCTATCAAGAACATCTAAGAACCTGTACCCTTAAAACCCTTAGAGCAAGATTGATAGCTCCAACTTAACCTTCTAACTCGTTCGATCCTCGGATTAATGTTCAAAAGCCGAGAAGTCTAGATTCAATATATCAACATCAGCCTTATCGAGACTGGTTCGGAACCTGGCCAGAATAATATGAAAATTTTTTGAAGATGATGGCTCTGCTGTTTCGACTGGAAGGAATTTAAAAGCGGTAGTAGTATGTGAATCTTTAAAGTAGCAAGAATAAAAAAAAGCTTTTTTATATTATAAGTTATATGATGAAGGAGTCAAAGGTGATAATCGCGCAAAGTATAGAATAGCACTTAATTGCATCTACCAAGTATATAATAGACTAGCTATCTCGCGCGGTTTCACCCGCGTTACCGTAATAACCTATAATACTCGGGGATGATGTAGCTTTCTATTAGTGAAAGAATTTTTCGAATCCGACTAGTAGTTCCAGAGATTAGCCCTTTTAAACAAACAAACAAAAACCTCTTCCGCTTTATTATATTATTATAGTATAGATAGATAAACAGCCTACGTTTACAGTAAAGTGACATCCCTTAAGCGGCCATCTTGAATGGCAAAAAGCCTCTGTATCCAGCCGGGTTCGAAATAAGTTTTTGTCGGACATAAGTGGCCATTCGTTATTATGATTAATGGCGGTTAAGTTGCTATGTGATATATTTCAAATAATTTATTACTAGGCATTTGATAAAGAATTATAAAAATGTTATCATTTGGTATTCAAAGAAGAACATGCATGTAAATGAACGGCAGCCTCGAATTTTTCGATATATACTATGTATTTTTACCCGACTGATCCGGAAGGAGGGTTATGTTTCACGAGTGTATGTATGTATTTATGTGTGTATGTCTATTTCTTTGGCACGACGCTCTGCAGCCTAAACGGCTTGATGGATTTAAGCATATGAAGTATCGTTAGACTCGTCTCAACTGTGGAGTGTCATAGGGTGTATTATTTTTATATGACGTCTACGAATAAAAAAAAGGCGGTATTAAAAACATAAATTTCGTTATTATAACAATATGAGTATCAACTGAAAGCTTGTGAACAGCCCATTCCATATATGTATATATTGTAATACTTTTGTGCTACCATTTCGACGTAAGCTGCTAAAAACCACGTTTAATGCAAAGACAGTAGGTAGGTACTGAGCGGTTACCGTACGTAACGTAACTCATAGAGTTGCGATGCAGCGATGGTTGTTAGCCTTACTTTACCGTGCCGCACATGTATTTACTAATTCATACAAATCATTCATTAATAAAACTAAAAAGTCTGAAATAAATTAAATTATTAAAAGATACCCGGACGGTAGGTAGGTACTCTAGTACAGTCGCTCTATTAATATTCAAAATTTTTTTTTATACCACTTAGGTGGCAAACAAGCATACGGCCCGCCTGATGGTAAGCAGTTACCGTAGCCTATGGACGCTTGCAACACCAGGGGTATCACTCGCGCGTTGCCGACCCTAATTTTGATAATTTTTATAAAGTACGAACAAACAATATATTCTACAAAGTAGATTGAATACCTACTGTATAAAAAATATTAATTAATTAAAAAGAGAGTAATCCCCCTTTCTAGTACCAACCAACCAATAAAGTCGTGTACTTACCTCTTGAAAATTATGAAAAACCACTGAATCGTTAATAAATCGCACTAAAGTACTGAGATACTTAGTTTTTAATCGGTCTCCATCGATAAACGAATTGAAAACGATTGAGCTTTCCCAGTGGAGAAATTGAAAAATAATATTCGTGACTGTAATAGTATCGATAATAATTTATTCAATTCGAATATCCCGCTTCATCGATTCTATGTAGTCCCGCAGTCTACTGATAACTAATCGGATAGGTACAATCGAGTGGAATTAGAAAATATCGATTGCCAGGGACTGATCCAGTGCTCTATTTTCTTATTATAGCAAAAGATAACGGTATTTTTATAATCTTAATAGACTTTTGTAGCAAAACATGAAGTATACGACGATAATCTTATCTTGTAGACTTACCCCCTTACTCATAAAATGTTATATAAGGGTCACGTAAATAACGTAACTCTATTGGCATTGTCAAATAATGTGACATTATTTACGTGACCATTTAAACAGTAACGGCCTTACTCATAAACGCTATTTAAAGTTAAGTCATACTTAAAACAGTTATTTAAAAAAATCTTCACTCATAAACGGTATTTATCCTTATTCACTGCTTAAAACCGTTATTTAAAGAGCTGTCAAATTAAACAACCTACGACCCTTGTTTAACGGGCTAAATAGCAAAATGGCCGCCAAATAAACAGCTGTTGCTTGATTGCTGTAAAATATTTTTCATTGATTTCCGAAAATAAGCTGGATATATGATGTTAGATTATATAGAAACACCATAAATTATAAATTACTTAAACTTGTACCTCGATGACCGAGCTTTGCTCGTTTTTTTTTTTTTGGTAAATTATATTAGTTTATCTCACTAAAGAACTTGAAAAAAAAGCGAAAAAAATTATCATCTGGGAACCAATTCTCAGCCAATCGAAATTGATCGCTCGATCGAAAAAAGTACGAATTCGAACTTTATCCGTGTGTTAATCACGTTACGTTATTCCGGCAATTTCGAGGCCGGCATTTTTAGAAGGAAAACCACTCAACTAGTCCTTTGATTGGTCGGGATCGTTCGAATTGACTCCGCCCCTCGAAATTTTGCAGTCGAATAGGACTCGAACCGTAAGTTCGATTCGAAGGCTAGTTCGAGGGAAGTGAGAATTGGGCCCCTGGACTCGAACAGGGTCATCTGGTTTCGGGACCGCCCGATTTCCCACCTGGCTATGATAACCTTGTAAATGGTGGCGAAATTTTCCTTCGTATTCTAATGATATTGAAGCAGTTTTTCATTGCCTGAAAACACGGATAAAACGACGTTTTCTAACAATGAAACCTAGCTAGATCGATTTATCGCCCCCGAAACCAATTGGAGCTGTTTCCGAGATTCAGATCATATACAATATAATATTATCATAAAACACATAATAAAACTTTTCAAATTGTTGCTGTTTCTTTTTTTTAAAACCTCCATAACTGTCAAATTTATGGTCTTGACGTCGGTGTCGCCATATATAATATTATTTTTGCTCTTTAAATCCTTCAATAACTAAATCATGATTAAAATGCGTTTATGAGTAAAGAAAGGTTAAACACTGAATAACATTTTAAATAGTATTTAGCTATATACTATTTAATCCGTTATTTAAGAGATTTTTATGAGTAAGACCGTTAATTAGTTAAATAGCGCTTTATGAGTAAGGGGGTTAGAGCAATGTTAAATGCTGAGACCTTAGAAAATATATATGTCTAGAAAGAGTATCCCCATACTACATGACTTTTAAAAAGTGGCCAACTTTGCTACATCTTATCCTCGCGGTACGTCATTCTGCTTGTCATAGTGACTTTTATACCAGTTACCAGTTGTTGAAAAACATCCAATAAAATGGGGAAAAATATATTACGGTGTCGATATCTTTTTAAACTCCGAAAATAAAAGTGGAATCGGGATAATACATGATAATAAGAATAAGATTAATGGCGCCGATACAAAATTAATACTTATTATTTTTACTTTGATGTCAACGAACAGTAATTATTTGCGTTGACGTTTCAAATCAAGCAAATCAAGTCAAATCAAGTCACATCGAGTCAAATCGAGTCAAATCCAGTCAAACCGAGTGAAATCGAGTGAAATTGAGTCAAAACAAACAAATCGAGTCAAATCAAGTCAAAAATTTTTTTTTGGTTAGGTCCAGAGATCTTCACTACGGCTTCTACGAATGATGTCTATCCATTGGCTTCTTAAAATAGGATCAATTGGTATTCTGTAAAAAAAGTCTTATTATTTAAGTCAGTTATTACAAAATTAAAAAAAGGTTATTCGACACGCGTGTATGTAATATTATTGGAATTGCAACATATTCACAATTTAAAATAGTGTCCGCCATATTGAACTATTTAGTTATTGGTCCGATTGCTCTCAAAATTAATATTCGAGAGGCCCTTGGACCATATAACATAAATCTTTGCTCAAAATTGAAAAAAAGTGTCCGCCATATTGAACTATTTACTTACTGGTCCGATTGCTCTCAAAATTGATATTTGGGAGACTCTTGCACCATATAACATAAATCTTTGCTCAAAATTGAAAAAAAGTGTCCGCCATATTGAACTATTTAGTTACTGGTCCGATTGCTCTCAAAATTGATATTTGAGAGAACCTTGGACCATATAACATAAATTTTTACTCAAAATTGAAAAAAGTGGCCGCCATATTGAACTATTTAGTTACTGGTCCGATTGCTCTCAAAATTGATATTTGAGAGACCCTTGGAAAATATAACGTGAACCTATGCTAAAAATTAAAAAAAGTATATAGTTCAATATGGCGAAAAAAGATTCATGTTATTTGGTCCAAGAGTCTCCCAAATATCAATTTTGAGAGCAATCGGACCAATAACTAAATAGTTCAACATGGCGGCCACTTCTTTGAATTTCGAGAAAAGATTCATGGTTTATGTTCCAAAGGCCTCTCAAATATCAATTTTGAGAGCAATCGGACCAATAACTAACTAGTTCAAAATGGCGGACACTTTTTTTCAATTTTGAGCAAAGATTCATGTTATATGGTCCAAGAGTCTCCCAAATATCAATTTTGAGAGCAATCGGACCAATAACTAAATAGATCAATATGGCGGACACTATTTTAAATTGTGAATATTTTGCAATTCCAATAATACTACATACACGCGTGTCGAATAACCTTATTTTTTTAATTTAGTAATATCCGACTTAAATAAAAATGTAATAAACAAAATGTGCATGGTACGCACATATACAAGTTTACATCGTATGCCTATGCAACGCGGCACTACGTAGTTCAAATGATTTTAAACAGATGGCTGTATAGTTTACTTGTATGAAGAAGTATTTTACAAAATGTTCCGGTGACCGCATCCATGGTTATATACATCACTGACTATGATGGAAAAACCGAAAACGACAAACACGTCAACTTAAAAAAAAATAGGTCCGCCATCTTGAAATTTATTTATTTATAAATAAATAAATTTCCCAAAATTCAAAATGATATTCGTAATTAGCTCGAGGAAAATCTTAAATTAATACCAATTTTGATTTTTTCATTACTGAAGCGACTACTTATCTTACATGACATAATCGTCATTAGTATTAAAAAAAAACATTCGACTTTCGACTCAAAAATTCGACTTGTCCACCGTCGTTTTTGATTTATATCAGTATCTATCTACATACTCGTATTTAACTATTGACTGATATTACCATGGGAGTTTTGAGTTCATAAACTGGCAGCACGAGCAACACATAAAAAATGGCGCTTACTCAAAATATTTATTTTCGAAACATTTCAATGGCTTATATTGCAGAAACTAATAAGAAATATTGTTACTTACCGATGATAGGTGAGTTTTTTCGTTGGTCTAGATCGACCCATGTAGTTTTTATACACTTTTATCACACAAAACGACATTTTGAAACAATACAATTTTGGTGAATTTGGTTGTGTCCCAGTGACGTCTCGACTGACACTGAAGACGGGAAAATGATTTAGCCCCTAACAGTTAGGGGCTATTTTTATCGACGCGTAAACAGCTTCGTAGCTCCGTCTGGATATATCATTAGTCAAAGGCTGAGAAAGGTTGTGAATGTAAATACTAGATTCAGCTTTTATTGAAAGAAATGATCGTAGGACAATGTTCTTTGAAAAACCTACCTAGTACATGTTCCGGCAGTCGAAAACTAGTTAAAAAGGTTATTTTCTTTCACTGAAGCCCGTTCCTAACCTGAAAAACCTCTTTTTTATTTTACTTTTAATAATACGCGCAACAATTGTAAAGAAAGTTTTCTAAACCAGAAGAGAAGTAAATTAGGTAAATACAAAAAAATCTACTTCTAATGGTGCGTCCATGCTACGCGAAGCGAGCACGAGCCGAACCACGAACGAACAGAATTCGTTCATTGTTCGCATAGCGTAGACGGACTTGCGAGCTTCTAACGAGCATTCATCTCGCGCTCCGCCCGATTGTCAGATTTTTCACGAACACAGGTATTCGAATCGCGCTTATTTTAGGCTCGTTGAAGGCTCGTTAAGAGGAAATACTAGTGGCGTTTTTTCCATACAAACGTAATCCTCAGTTTCCTCTCTGGATAATGACACTAGAGCGATGATTATTTTACCATGCAATCTGTAGGTACAACTGTATGTCCCTCGGTTTTGTTTTTCTCCATAAATTAAATATTATAAGAATTAGGAGCCATCTAAAATCACAAAAACTGACCATTTTTACTGCCCTTATCAGACGTCCAGCAAACAAATTTGACGAATATAAGAAATAAAAGGAAAACCTCTTCTTTTTCTTGAAAAAAAAATTAAAATCGATCCAATATTACAGGAGGAAACTGGGGCTTACGAAAAAGCGATTTCGTCTCTTTTAAATAGGTATAATCGATCCAAGCGGCAGTTTTCTCTATCGTCCCTCATACATTTATATACCAGCAACAGCGCGACAGCAATAGATTTGTTAAATACCTATTTTTCAAATTTCTTGCAGCCATCCTTTCCTCTTAAGTACGTCCACACTTGACATCGCGAGCAACGAAGGAATTCTGTTCGTTCGTGGTTCGGCTCATGCTTGGTTCGCGTAGCATGGACGCACCATAAGGTGTCACACCATGTTAAAACTAACCATCAAATTAAATCCCCAGGCTTCTACTTCTACCCTTTGAACCTAATAGGTGTATAAATAAATCAGCCTGGTAACAGATAACTAAACCCGGGTGATCCATTGAGACCGGATCCGGGTTGTTTGCAGATCTCAATCCGTCCGCTGTCAACGCAGATTACATCAAGCCCTGATGAAATATCCACCTAGTGATGGGGGAGTTAGTCGAGTCATATCGATATATTAACGCCAAAAAATACTCTTAGCTTATATGGAATATTAAGAAAGACCACATCGAAAAATAATTTAACTTACATCTTCACAGAATATCAATTATTATTTTGACATAAAAATTCAAAACTTTTATAATAAATATTTGAAGAGGCTTTTGAGTAATAATCCTATTTATTAAAATCATTAATCAATTTTATGTACAAAATAATGTACTAATTGTAAATATTGGCTAATAAACGAATGACAACTTTAGATTTAAAAACTCACAAAAACAAATTTCAAAACTTTTATACTAAATATTTGAAGAGGCTTTTGAGTAATAATCCTATTTATTAAAATCTTTAATCAATTTTATGTACAAAATAATGTACTGATTGTAAATATTGGCTAATAAACGAATGACAACTTTAGATTTAAAAACTCACAAAAACATCTTATTATGAGAAAACCCATATGTAATTATGTAATCATTTGTGACAAGAAAAAAAGAGACTTCCTTAAAAAAATATCGACATACTAGAGTCCTTTGGTCACAACACTACCTAATCTAGTGACACATTGCGTCTGAATCCAGTTTCTAGACACATAGAATAATTACTAATTTCCATACAAATGTGTTACTCTAACTTAGGTAGGCTCCTTTGACGCTAGGCAGTTGGTAATACATTTACACACAGCCATGTGATCGCAAACTACACAGAACTTAGTAGGATGGAAACCAGGGGCCCAAGTCTGCTATTACAATTGTTTTCCAATGAAATTTCAGTGGTGTCAAAATTGTGACATTTTATTATTATATTTGTGTTATTATGGCGTCATAATGGAGTAATTATGGCGTCATTGTGGCGCCATTATGACGCCATTTTGACACCACTGAAAGTTCATTGAAACACAATTGTAACAGAAGACTTGGGCCCCAGATAACTGTTATACTACATAATACAACTTGAAGATTTGGGCCCCAGATAACTGTTATACTACATAATACAACATTTTTTTTAAATACTTAAGTATAAAGATCAATACACTCAGACTCAGGACACGCAGAAATTCACGGCCTATAATAAAATCAGTTCACTTATTTCGTTGGTCCACTTTCAGCCAAAGTTATTGACTAAGGAACGAACTTACATCGTTTGGGATATGGTAATGTGGGTCGGGTTATAAATTGTGATTTTATTTGGTCACATGACATGAATTTCCATACGAAGTCCCCATTGGGCTTTCGCTGAATGGAAAACACCATGAGGAAATTTCCACGAACGAAAAGTAATTCAAATCGTTATAAAGTAATATATACATACGGAGTTCGAGTGGTTTTTTAGGTAAAACCTGCCCCCCTCCTTGGTGGAAAGTTTAAGCCATATATCAATTTACAGCAATGCAGTTTATGAGCTATTAATTATAATTATAATCTACAGATCAGAGAGATAAAACAACCCTCTCAATTTTGTCACTTATTATTCACCAAAAACTGGTTATATACGAATGTCACTACAGGAATTTAAGTTATTTTTTTTTTATATTACATCGGCTTGCCTTTGGCTAATGACCCGCCCATAAAGGACGATGACGAAGCCTAACATGGACCATGGTTACCCATAAGAAACCTTTTCAGTCGGGCTTTGAAAGAGTCAGGAAACACTACGACAAAAAATCCGTTTAGAGTAGAATACCGAGCAATCCGATTCCGCAACTAGTCAGTGCTTTCGCACTGATTTTTTACAAGGTCCAATCACTTCGTGGCGTGTTCTTAATTTGGCCAATCAGAGCGATCGTGTGCTTGACTTAGCCAATAAGAGCGCATTGTCAGTGGTGGAAATTTGTCGGAATAGATTTCAAGCAAAATTAACCTTAATTTGGGTTAATTGTTCGTTGGGAAACAGACGCCAGAAGCATGTCAACAGATCTTTCAGTCAACAGATGCACTTATTAACAGAAATTTTATCTTTATTTGCAGAACTGTGCAATGCCGCCACCAAGATCCAGGCCTCGTTCAGGGGTCACCAGGCACGCAAGGAGAAGGACGCCCCTGCTCCGGACACCCAGGCTTTGAAGACTCAGGAGGAACAGGATAAGGTATACTTTGATGGTTCTATGAGTTACCTTGTCACGACGTAGGCTTTGGTTGGCTATCAGCTCTACTATCGGCCTACGACCGGAGCATTCAAAGTAGTAAATAATGCAGTTGAAGAAAATGAAAATTATGACTGTCTTCCATAAAGTTTATTGTGTAAAAATAAAGAACTGTAGCAATGACAAAGATAATATGATATAAAACACTTGTATAGGTATTAATACTGAGAGACAATATTTGGGACACAGGGAAGTGGTGATATGAAACCAAGGAACTTACCCCAGCTGGGTTCTAGTATGATAAATCTTTATATTATTGATGCACTGGTAATATCACATCAGAAACGAACTGTATTAATATATTACTAGGATATATTCATTAAATATATATAATGATTTTGTTTTATTTCACTTTAAAAACATGTCCACACAATGTAAGTTGATCTAATTTAATGAATGACTGATCTAATTTAATGAATGTCTGATAGAACATTCTTCATAATATATGAGAATTAACAAAAAATAATATTTAAAAATTAGAATTCAAAAATTTGATCATTTGAAAATTTTAACATTCAAAAATTTGAATAATATGTAAATTTTGAAATAGTATTTTTGGCCAGAAGCAATAATTGAAATAGGAGAGGTCGCATCGTTACAACCTATAGCAGGGACTTTATTTCACTGATCCATGAAACTGCAATACTTAATGATGAATTAATTGTTCACAGGAAGACATAGAGAAGATCGACCTGGCTGATCCAAACCTGAATAAGGCCGCCACCAAGATACAGGCTTCGTTCCGCGGACACAAAGTCCGTAAGGACGTCGTCAACTAAGGTGACCATGCGGTCGGAGCAAAGTGGGAAAGTCTGGTTTCGAACGCGTGACGCACCCCCCTTAACAGGTTTTCAGTTTCATTAAAGGGTAATTTCTTATTCGGTATGCACAGATGTTACAATCGTCGGTGATTGAAAATCTGATGTAACGTATAAAAATTTATAAAATATGTTACATAATCGCTAGGTTTAAAGTCAGTGCGTACGAAATCAGATAGGGTATCGTTTAATAGTTACGTGAAATGTAATCGTGAATATGTCAATTCTTTACTTTTTTAACAATATGTCAATTTTTACCTTTACATACTCAATTTGGTTCATCTCTCTAAGGCATAGGATTGACGTGTTTCATGAATACAAATACAAGTAGAAAAAAATATTGGGAATGAATTGAACTATTTATAATAATAATAGGTATCTGTCCCGTTTTCTATTCATAAATGTTGAACACACTACTTTGTGTAACTAAGTCAAAATAAAAAAAATAAAAATTATTTATTGATAACGAGCGCAATAAATCGCATTTTTAATTAAAACAATATTACTTACCTTATTCTAATGCTTATTTGGTTAATCGAATTACATTTTTAATTAAATTGATTACCTTTAGTGCATTCATAAGTTCCATAATCTAAAGATGTAAAGTGATTATGCAAATCTAATATTAATGAGGATACATCGGTCAGAGATGGGTCACTTAATAACACTTTATGAGGCAATTTGTCATCACTTGTAGTTACAGAGCTGAATTAACTCCTGTCGAAATATCTTGATAAGTGACAAGCTTCTTCATAAAAAAACAATTGAGAATTATTTTTTGTTTCAATATTTTAATCACTTCGACATAGTCCGACAAGTGTCTCAGTTATAAAAAATATATAGTCATATTAGTTCATGTATTCACGTACAGTATAATAATGCAACAGTAATTCAACTTCATTGAATTGTTAAACACGGTGTAAATCTTGGTTTATCTGAAATGCTAATAAAATAGGAAAACGTAAATAATATGCTTTCATGTCGTTTATGAAATGGCTCCAAAATCTCCATAAAAACATTACAGTAATGACGTTTTAATTTTAACATTCGTGCATAGCGTTCGTTAACAATAATTAAAATCTATCCATTATCATACTTATTTTTTAAGTTATCTAAATATCTATTAATTAACATTCCATTATTCTTTCAATGTTTGTTGAACATGTAAGATTTTATTTACAATAAATATAGCATTTAAGAATAATAAATAGTTTTAGTGGCAAATAAATCAGCTTCATTTTAATATTAACTATATAAGTATGTATGTTTATTAATTTAATTCTCATTAAAATTTATATCAAGCAATTGTGTTCTAAATTAAATTTAAACACTTACAATGATCATGTTTTATTTATAACTATTTTAAAAATAATTAAGCAAAATGTTTGTTTATATAATACCTACACACTCTTGCTGGAATTTCCTGTAAATTGCTGGTATGTTTAGGATTTATAATAAATAAAATATTTAATATTCGCCTATAATTAATTGGAGTTTTATTAATATTCCTATATTTCTTAATATAAAACTCGATTACCCCTTTATCGATGGACCAGATAAGCTTGTAATTAAAATGAGGTAAAGGCGACTTTTTGCAGCGATTCAGCAGCGCGTTCTTTCACTCGCGTCTCGCTAATTTTGGCCGATTGTCGCAATAATAACGCACGAAATAAGCGATTTAGCAGCGATAAAGGCTGGTCTGCTTATGTTTGCTATTTACTTATTAAATATCGATTCAGTCTTATTTGTAGGGCACGCAATTTTTGTCAGTGCGATTATAATATAATTTTTATGTAATAAATCTAAACTTATTTTAAAAAGAGTAATTACTGAGTTGATTGCCGGCTCTTCTCAGCAAACGCAACCTTTCGAACCGGTATTACATTCAAACTATTCATACGAGCCTGCGAAGGTATATTTGACGTAATTTGAATTTTATTATTCATTCAGCATCGCTTCTGCATCGATGCAACCGCGCGACGGTATTGAATCTTTTATTATTATTGTAAAATGTGTATATAACTTAAATGATTTTTAAACTGCTTGATAAGTCAAATCTTGCAATTGTATTTACAAAGCAAACTTATGACGATAAGTAATTCTGGGGGCCTACACCAAGCTCTTAAAACAAGGTTAAAATAACCTTATTTGTCTTTTGTCCCATTTTGACGTCGAATGTCAAAGAAAGACAAAGGTTAAATAAGGTTATTTGTAGTAATATTAAGGATTTTATGTTTTTTTTTTTTTTATTTGCACTTGTAAAATATTTTTGTTATATGTTAATTCAAATCAACATAATTAAGGTATTTGATTTATAAAAATACATTAACTACTGAAGGAAATTTATATGACAACGACATATTTTATGAAACACCCAATGTCATTGTAAAAATTAAGGTTATTTTAACCTTGTTTTAAGAGCTTGTGGTTCGCCCTGTATTAACTTTAGCATAGCGAAATGCTAAGGCCGATTGCACATTATAAGAAAATCTTATCAGACACAACACTTAAAATGTATGGGCGAGTCTGATTCAACATTTCTTGTAATATGTATGGTCTCATATGACCAATGCGACTGAATGTCTTATAAGACACAATATTTTTTCTTATGATGTACAATAGGACTCTATGATTTCAACAAATAATTATGTCTGTATCGTTATTGTATATTGTGTTGTGTGTATATTGTGATACGTGAGCGAAAGTATACCACCCTACACAAGATGGTTGTCGACAATCGTTATCGTTAGTAAACAACATTTGTATGATCGTTTACTAACGATTAACTTAACGATACTTTTTACATCGATTCAGTAGCGATACAGGGCCAGTAGACAAGATGGTTGTCGACAATCGTTAGCGTTAGTAAACGATCAACCTTTGTATGATCGTTTACGAACGATATGTTCATGTTAAAGTCGTCGTAGGTGACCTCCCTGTAGCCCGTAACAATATTTCACCTATAACACATTCCATTTTGTCTTTGCTCTTGGTAAAAGTGTCCACAACACAATTTAATTTATATCAACACCATAACAGCCGCAGCGAGCGTAATTTAAAATGTTGAATAATTAATTTTATCATCAGGGCTGACACATGCAAGTTAATAAATAGCAAACATATTTTGGGATAAAATGTACCCTGATATTCCAGGTTCCTGGTTTTGCCTTTGAGGCGTTAAGAGATACTTTATATAGGCCTGTGTTTGACTGCAATTTCACCATGGGTAAGTGATGATGTGGCCGAAGGTGGCAAGCACACAAAGCCTAGAAGTAACTGGCTTTTAAGTGCAGCTGTCGGAACACAACGATAGGTGCTTGGCGACAGATTTTCAACTTGAGGATGGTAGCCAGTCAGGTGGGTACTACAAAGTACCTTACCACCGTGCTATGGTTTCCTCACGATGTTTTCCTTCACTGAAAGCTCAAGCTCATTGTAGGATTCGAAACCGGAATCTTCGACTCGGCATCCGACGTCACTACCACTGAGCTATCTTCGGATTATAGACACAAAAATCATGTTTTACAAGCGCAGCTAGCTGTTGACAGTCATGTCGGTATTTCCTCCCAGTTCTAAATATAATTAAGTACCTTTTCTTGATATATTTAAGTTGACTACCAGTTTTATTACATACTAGCTGTACCCCGCGGTTTCACCCGCGTTCCCACGATAGTAGCCTATTTCCTTCTTCATACCATAGGCTATCTGCATGCCAAATTTCATGATGATCCGTTGAGTAGTTGAGGCGTGAAGGCGTAACAAACAAAAAAGTTAGTAGAAGTATGGATTTGGATTAAATTTTTGTTCGGCAGTGTGCTGGAATAAAATGATGGTTACTTAACTGAAAATTATTCTATAAAATAATGGAGGTTAATATTTCAAACTGACTCCTACTCATACATATATCTAGTTCAGTCTCTATTGAAAATGTAAGACATCTAAATAAAGGCCAAAATTCAGTTTAAATCAGTGAGTGACAACCCTATACCTACTGGGTATCGTTAATCAGGGGATGAGTTTCAGGAGCCGCACCCGCATCAACGTCAGCAGTGAATATTATGACTAAGGTTGGTCAGGTACCTATGACGTCATAAACAATCCATGAGATTTATTATATTTACGAGAAGCTTTGCTTTCACAATTAAACTATGAAATAGCTATGAAAATGATCGACTCAACTCATCGAGATGTCTGGTGACCAGGGGCTCATGTGAGTAGTAAAACCGAACAGTTTTTAACACAGATATAGATATAACTAGATAACGCAAGTATCATGATCTGTATGAAAAACATGCCATTTTTTTATACGTACTATTTCGGCACAACCACTAATTGGTAACGCAAAACCAACTCTAGAATCGTGCCCATTTCGACTACATACTATGACGTCACAAGCACTATTTAGCGACAGGAAAAACCAAACCAATTCAAGTGAACCGATGCAATGTGAGCGCGATTGTGGCCACGTTAAGCATTTTATGCTTAAGTCGGGCACTAAATCTGGCACGCGAAATAGGTGCTCTTGCGTTATCTAGTTATATCTATATCTGTAGTTCTTAACGTCATTAATGACTCAACTGCATAACTCTATAAAATATTTAATAAAACTCCACTCTTATCGTTTTCACAGATTATATTTAGAAAACAATATTTAATTCAATAATAGCATTGATAATTCGGGCAATATCGACACGTTACGGGTATATTTTGATTTTTATAACAGCCATTAACTCCGATAAGATTTCCGTGCGTAATAGGTAACACTGCATTTAATGGTTCTTCAATATTATATTTTACTTTTTCACCTGGTACTTCTTTACAATCCATATTTTCATTAATAGGTCTATAATTATTTATACGGACCTCTGAATTTCTCCAAGTCCGCCAAATTCTGTTGACATAGCTTTCTGGCTCTTTTGGATAGTAATCAGCAACATCTTTATTTGTTGGTTTATCATATAAACTACTTCTGATTTGATTTTCATTAATATATTCAACTGATGGTTTTTCTTGGTTAAGGAATACATTTGGATCGTTTTCATAACTATTAGTATATATATTATATATACATTTTATATTACTTGCTGAAGGCACATGATTGCCATAATCTTCAGTATACGAATATATAGGAAATTTATTTTCTCCATTGATATCTTGGTATTTATACGCGGAATATTCTGGAGTTTGTATATTTCTAGGTATTTTGTTATAAAGTACAGAAGGGTTAGAATTGATTGATCTTTCATAAATCTCTTCGTATGTGTTTTGTATCAATACATTATCTTTTTTATCTGAAACAATATCAGTTAACTGAAATATAAAAAGGGTTGCAGTTGAATAAATTTCGAACTTATTTGAGCAATTTTTGTGGTTATAGTTATGTTTTTAATTATTTTTAATACTCACCAGTTTGAATGGGGTGCCTAGTAGTGGAATTTCGTTTAATCTCATTGTTTAAATCTTTGTTCCGGTTTTCACCATTTCGACCTTTTACACTAATAATATTGTCACCTGCTGCATTTGTAGTAAGTGAATATTTTAGACTATTTTTAAGTTTATTTTTATCAGTCCTAGTTGTCGTTTTTGGTACAGGTTGTTTATTTATGGCTTTTTTCTCGGTAATTTTATCATCTTTCGTTGATTTTTGAACAAATAATTCTTCATCATCTACAGCATATCGGTCGTCCTCCATTGCATTTAATTTACCTTTATTTCGCCCTTTTATTTTGTTTGTTGAATTTTCATCGTCGTATTTAATGTCATCGTGATCGCTACTTTCTCTAATCTCTGCATTATGTAGCGTCTTATCTGGTTTTTTATTTATCTCCATGCTATCTAAGTATTGAACTTTACTGCCGTGCTTATTTAAATCTTTTACTGGCATTTTGTTCAAATACTCTGAGTGATTTGTTAGCGTGTTATCGCTAGCATCATCCTCATCTTCAAAAAAATCCGCATTTTTATGGCTTTTATCCGCTTGAGTTTCTTTAGGGATCAAAATATGTATAACTGGATTATTTGGAAGTGGAGCTGAAACTGTTTCTTGTTTAGGTGGTGCTGCTTTAACTTCAAGATCTTTAGGTGGTTCAGGAGAAGAATTATTAGGAACGACGCTTTGTGTAATAGTATTATTATTATTATGAACAGGATACTTAGTTACATTTGTTACTCTTCTCTGTAGATTTGTAGCAGGATTAAGTCTGAGGTTAATTGGTCTTTGCTGAATTGATTGTGGTCTTTGCTGAATTGTTTGTGATCTTTGCTGAAGAGCTTGTGGTATGTCATGCAAAGTTTGTCTAGGGATCATTTGATTTCTAACTTCCTGATTCGTTTTGGGTCTAGTTTGTGTTAGTTGTTTCGATAATGTAATTGGTTGCCTTAATTTAAGTATCTGAGGTATAAAACCTTGATGGTCCCTCTTTTGCATATGTTTGCCTTGATATTCGATTGTATTATGGACAGCTTCTTTTCTATCGATCTGAAAATACATATCACGAGACACTTTACACAAGACACTTTTAATAATTTCTTTACACCTAAAATTGAAATTTTTAAACAAGAAATTCGTATGAATTGTATTTATCTTTTTCTTCTCATACTTATTCCTATACCTATATAGTGAGTTCATAGTAATTATTTAAGAAGTAGCGGCTCGCTTCTTAAGCCGTCGTACTCATCTCGCATCGCAGCCGATCTAGTATACTCATATAGAGGACCGTCTCTTGCTACTGCAACATTTACAGGGTATTTAAGTTGTGTTATTTCAAAAAATCATTAAAATATACTCACATTTTGACATAATGCTTCTCGGCTCATCAGAAACATTAACACACAGATAAATATCATTTTTGGAAGCTCCATGATTTAATTTTGATCCTAATAACCGGGTTTCACATGTTTCATCTCAATGGCCCGAAGTAAAATGGCTCGTTCTTTATCCAATGTTTATAAAATAAATCGATACATGACTAATCAATTTCAAATTGTGTTTCTTCGTGATTCTTATGTTTTATAATGACGCAATTTGAATAAAATGTGCCATAAGATGAGTATTGTGTGATTGATAATATATTACGTCTTTACCTATGAAATTGCCGTTTTGTATGAAAAAATTTAAACGAATTTTTTTCATGTATTTTTTATTTGTATTAATCGAAGTAATCACCCATGCAATCAATGCATCTTAGCCAACGCAGTGGCAGTTTATTGATGCCCTTCTTAAAGAAATCAGCTGGACGGAAGGCAACAAATTCTTCAAAGGCATTTTGTACTGCCTCTCGGGTATTGAATTTTTTTCCCGCCAAGATGTTATCCAAATTCTGGAAAAAGTAGTAGTCTGTAGGCGCAAGGTCTGGTGAGCAGGGCGGATGACGGAGAACTCCCAACCCCAGTTCTTGCAACTTGGAGACCGTCTGCTGTGCAGTATGAGGTCGCGCGTTATCGTGCAGGAGCAGCGGAGACGAGCGATTGACCAATGCTGGTTGGAGATGTGCCAGCTTCTCCATCATTGTGTTCAGTTCTTCACAGTACACATCTGCAGTAATGCTCACCCCGTTTGGTAAGAAGCTGTGACCCCCAAACAGTGCTAGACCACCAAACAGTGACCATTACTTTTCTAGGGGTAAGTTTTCGTTTAGGGTTTAGGTGCTGAACCAGGATCCAACCAACTTGCTGAGCGCTTACGGTTATCAAACAGAATCCATTTTTCATCGCAGGTAACAATGCGGTTCAAAATTCCTTCATTTGTGTGTCTGTTGAGCAGTGCAAGGCACGTTTCGACGCGTACTTCGCGCTGGCGATCATTGAGTTCGTGGGGCACCCATTTGTCAACCTTTTTTACCTTGCCAATTTGACGCAAATGGACCAATATTGTTTTGACGCTAACGTCGAAAGCTGCTGCTAATTCAGCCGTCGATTGTGTATCATCAGCTTCCACAATCGCCTTTAATTCGTCATTGTCGACCAAAGTCTTCGGACGACCGCGAGGTTCATTTTTCAGGTCGAAATCCCCAGAACGGAAGCGAGCAAACCAATAACAGGTGGTGCGTTGGTTTGTAGTGTTAGCTCCGTAAACGTCGTTGATGTTGCGTGCCGCTTGTGCCGCGTTGCTGCCACGACGGTACTCATATTCCATAATTACTCGAATTTTTAACGTATCCATGATGACGAAAAAGATTGAAATGCGATGAAAATGTAACACTAATCAATAAACAAATGACTACTTTTGGAAAAAGAATTCCATGTTTTTAAAATAAAATTAATTTGAAATTAGAATTCTTAGCCAAACAAAAATTATTTTGATTTGAAATGGCCAGTACTGCAGAACGGCAATTTCATAGGTAAAGACCTATTATTAGTAGTATAATACAAAACAAATACCAAGCAAGCCTATAGTAATAGTCCACTGAAGGAAACTTTTTTTAGCATACACATTTAAGTCTGTCTAGGTAACAATTCTTAGTTTGTCTGCAAATTGTCATATGCACTTTACCTATACACAAACACGTGCTTTATAAATTCTGTCTGTTGTCCCGGACTAATCTCCAAAACGACTGATCTGATTTTGACGGGACTTCATTGGCAGGTAGAGGACTACTCAGAGAGACTAGGCCCCTTTTTATTTATGAAACGTGGGGACAGATAAATAAAAATATCACATATGTTATATTTATTTATTCCAAAGCATATGGCTTGAGCAAATGATACAAATGCTGTAAAAGAGGGTAGAACTCAAACACGACCGACACAAGAAGTACGAAAACTGTGATAACTCTATTGATGCTTCTTACTAAATCCAGCTTGTTAGCCAGAGGTAGAGACTTCCGGAGAGACCTTGGCTGGTATGACGAGTCTTGTGGTGGTATCACCTGAAAAAAAAAAGTACCATTCAGGTAAATATTGATAACCTGGTCGGGGTAGAAGGGATTCTTAACCATGTATACTATGTATAGACCTGTGAGTGATCATTATCTCACAAAGGATAGTGTTTACTGCGGTTGCTGCTTGGTGACTGATTTTCAACTTACGGGTGGCCAGCCAACCACCGAGCTTTGGTTGCCTACCGATAATTTTCTCCACCCAAGCTCGAGCTCATTGAGCTGTAAAACACAGGATCTTCTTCTTAAATTATATACTTGTGATGTGTGTGTCTTGTACTTTCTTTATGGTATCGCTGTTTATTTCCCAGAGATTAAATAAATAAGTAAGTACCCCTGGTTACTATGGTGATCATATCACACGATGGTTTCTTTGAATAAAAGCATACAGTTCCATGTACCGAACCAATATACAATATTTTAATTTCGTAGTTTCCATATAAATCATCAACAACTTTATATTACTGCAGATATTTCTCTCAGTCTATCTTAAAATGTTGTGACGCGTGTAGCAGAAATAAACGGAATAAAAGTCACATTTCATAAAAAATCAATGAACGTAAACACATATCGGGTAGATAGAAACACGTACATACTTTTACTTTATTTATCTTTGGAGAAAACAGAAACACAATGGTGCCGATTCTGTTGTAAATCGCACTAAACTAATTTTAGTCACATCTCATCTCTTTCTTATGAACATTATTGAAAAAGGATAGAACATATTTTATTTTGCGTGTATTTAGGCGTAACCACGATAGATGGCGACTAAATTTATATTGAAAACAAGCATTGGACTAATTTGACAGGACTAAATTTCTTACATCTTTTTCTTATGTTCTTTGTTAGAAAGAGACATAGTGAGATTAAAATTAGTTTAGTTGTGAACAACAGAATCAGGGCCAATACCTATCTAACAAGAAACTTTACAACAAAAAAAGTCTGTACCTATTCAGGTCTTTTTTCGAAGAAAGATTCGAACACAGCTTCACGTTTCTCATTCGTAGAATCAGAATTAATGATTCATTTAAATTCATTAGACTATCTGACGTCAGGCCAGCCAGGTTGGTGTATATTGATTAAATTCCATCACAATGTGCCCGGATGGATCTCGGGATTATTCGGGTCTCAGTTCGCTGAGTTATTTTGCGGCCATTCACTTGAAACTGGGTCATTCAACTTCGGTGTTTACATTTTAATTGGAATGAAAATGCTGACGTTGCGAAGTTAATTGAATAGACAAGATAGTTTGTTTTTCCGTTATACAAATATGCTTACGTAACGTCTTTAAAAAGTTGCGATAATAGATAATGTTGCCTTAAGAAATATAAAGACAAGATCACGTAATTAATGTATGACCAAATCATCACAAAAAAGTTATTCTCCGTTCGCGTAGCACAGACGCATCATCAAATTACAATTGTGTTACTTATATATATATATAAAACGCGAAAAAAACAAATAAACAATAAGTGCCTAAAGCCCACCACAGACGTAGCTAAATATATATTAATATGCCGAGCTATAATATAAATTACAGTACAGTTTGGCGAAGTCACAGAAATATATATTATAGCTGCGTGTACAGTCACTCAAAGATTAGTATTGAAAATATATTGTAATATGCCTTGCTATGATTTATATTAATATATATTATAGCTACGTCTGTGATGGGCTTTACTCATAAAACGAAAATTGTCTCATATCTATCGACCACATTACTGTCATTGTCAAACAATGTGACGTTATTTACGTGACCATTTTAATCAGTATATTAGTTATATTGCGTTTTATAAGACCGTAAGTGTCAGAAAATGGATAGTTATTCACTATTTAACGACTGAAGAGCCAACTAGGTATTGTAAAGTCTATTATTATATATTTTATTACCTGAAAAACGACACCGGGCTCGATTCGCGATGGTTTTTCATGTCTAACCTCAGAGCAAGGCTGTAAATTACGAAGAAGAGAAGGTACAAGACATAGAAATCTAAATAAATGGGTTAGAACTACCTTCTGAATATTTGAGTAGCCGAGCCCAAGTCTAATACACTACACAAATCAGATCTAATATTGCCGTCTATAGCATACCATTTCATATCATAATTAATGCTGTTGATTCCATTGTGCAACGAGTTTCTAGAATCAATCGTGTTTATAAATAAAACACCTTATATCATTGGTGTGCAGGGTCGAAATTCAATTGTTTTAATCTCGAATCAAAACACCGATCAAAATAAATTACACTAAATATGATGTCTTAGAGTACTATTAGTTTCCATTTTGCCCACTTGCTAGAATATCCTTGTCTAACTGTATTATATGAAAGAGATGTGAGATATCTTAGTGTGATTTGCAACAGAATCGCCACCAATGTTCCTTTGATTAACTCCGGAAGGAAGAAAAAACAAGTTGGTCTATGAGATCCCACTTCTATATACATTTCTATGTACAAACTCATAAACTTTTATGGCGGCCCTGTTAAGGGTTTCAGCATTTCAGGTACCTTTTCAGTGATATCCCCGTTGCTTTCAGGCTTCACATCAGCGTGGATTGGTTGGGCATTGTTGGTTGCTATGTGTAGGGCGCCGACGGCGTCTCTTTTCAGTCTGGAGTTTTGTTTTGGTTGCTAAAATTTAATCAGAGATTATATAAAAAGTATAACTGATTGATAGAGCACGTACAGCTTAAACCTAGAGACCCTTGCAAGGTCTAGAACTTCAAATATTGCACACAAGTTCTTTAGCTAATGAAGGCAACAACTCAGAAAGGGTGGTAGAAGGTTACAATATGAAATCCTTAAGGCGGTAAAAGGGGGAATTGCAGGCGTTTATATTTGGGGGTTAAAGTTTAATTTTTAGTTGAGATTTTTATCCAGACGGATATATTTCATCGTATTTTGAACTTAATTTCTCAAACACAAATAATTTGATTTGAAATATTCTATTCTAAACGTAAAGAGATAGGTTATTACACAATATGTGAACTTCATAATTGGTCCACTAACGTATACATAAATAACGTAATATTGTATTGTCGTGTCTTTGACTCTCTGACGCAACTCAGTTGCAGACACTTAAGTGTGCTAACTAGCCAGTTTTTGTGAAGAGGACTTGACACGAATATAGAGTAAACGCAGTTAAATCAGGTCTATATTGGTGCCGATTCTGTTGTAAATCGCACTAAACTAATTTTAGTCACATCTCATCTCTTTCTTACCAACATTATTGAAAAAGGATAGAACATATTTTAAGTTGTCAAATTAAACTTTGCCATCTTATTTTGCGTGTATTTAGGCGTAACCGCGATAGATTGCATTGGACTAATTTGACAGGACTTAATTTCTTACATCCTTTTCTTATGTTCTTTGTTAGAAAGAGACATAGTGACATTTAAATTAGTTTAGTTGTAAACAACAGAATCAGGGCCAATGTATAATAATTAATATTTATGTTGACAATTCATTATATATCACGTTATCTCACGTTCTACAGCTTGCCAGTAGTTCAATTAAAATATGAAACCTTTTACTGTTTTAACGTGCCACTTGCAGAGTGCTAATAACCTATCTACCTCTTTGATTTATAAAATCATTGGCTTAAACATGGCTATAAATTATGGCTCGTCTCAAAATCTAACTGATTAAGAGAGATGGCTAATATTTCTAAGTACTTACAAGTCCATTAATAAGTGTAATAACAGCGTAAAATGTCAGCAGTACGACGTAGGTTTTCATTTTTGTTTCACAACATCGTTCACATAAAATTCGATATGTAAATAAAAGTGAGTTACAAATTCTTATCGCTATTAATAAAATAACGTTCTATTATTATATGTATTGCATATATTTTTGTAGTGTAATTTGTCAGCTATGTTGGAAATATTAACGTTTTGGCTCCTCTTAGTTACTGCTTATGGCCATAGTAACGTAAGTTCATTTTATGTATCTTAAACTTCTTCAATGATGTATTTTCAAGGTCGGTCATTTGCCGGTCGGTGGCAATTCTCATGTAGGCAAATATTAGATGCAGGCAACAGACTTTTAGTGCGAAGATGCATGCGGCACACAAAAAGTCTGTGTGGCAAAAAGGGTTGTGCACCGGACTTTTTGAGCGTCGTGTGTGTTGCTGCTTAGAATTGTATTTTCACAGACTAAAAAGCGTAGCAAGGATGTGTGTGTCTGTCGTCTGTCCTGCACCTTAGGTGACCCATCTGCTTGCTTGTCAATCTATTGGTAAAAATCACTACATTTTACTAAAGATAGTAGAAAAAAAACGTTAAGTTGGTACTTCGATAGGCTAGCGATATAATTTTAAGGTATTTAAAAATATATAAACACGCTTTAAAAGATCTGCACCAAACAGAATTCTGAAGAAAGCTGAAGAGATAATGGCTATTTAAAGGCAATGATAGCTCAGTGGTAGTGACGTCGGATACCGAGACGAAGGTCTCAGGTTCGAATCTTCCAATGAGCTTGAGCTTTCGGTGAAGGAAAACATCGCGAGGAAACCATAGCACGGTGGTAGGTTACTTTTTAGTACCCAACTGGCTGGCTACCACCCTCAAGTTGAAAATCTGTCGCCAAGCACCTATCAGTGTGTTCCGACAGCTGCACTTGAGAGCCAGTTCCTTCTAGGCTTTGTGTGCTTACCACCTTCGACCACATCATCACTTACCGTGGTGATATTGTGATATGGGTTATTTAGGCCAAACAAAGGCCTATACGCATTAAAAAAACACTTCCAAATCTATTGAAGTAAGTATTTATTCATATTCATATTCATTTATTAATTGCAACAAGTATTTACACATACAAGTAGTGTCATACATGCACCCTGTAAGCGTACAATTATAAGTAGGCATTTACCATATTTGGTACAAAATAACAGTAGGTACCTATCTAATATTCATTTTATAAATAATTTAGAAGTTATGTTGGAATTAATAAACGGACAAACGTACATAAACTCGGAACTTTTTCGGACAGCCATGTAATGTAACAATACATTCCACATAAAAGCTCCGAATTCCTATCATTCAGTTTTTCATACGCATCTTTCGAAAACAAATCTTGGCCCCTTCTCCAAAAGTCAGATGTGCAAAGAGAATAAGATTGTACACTATTGTTCTCTATACAAGTGTATGTTCAGATCAATTTGTAGTAGTTTGCAAACTATCTCATTATACGGGCTGTCTATAGGCAACCCAGGAATGTCCTGATCGTGGGAACTTACACACTGACATGCATTATTTATAGCATTATTGATTCCTGCGTTACGTTTGAAGAATGCTTTATGTAATATTCTCTTATAATAAAATGTGACTGCATTATTAACTTACGGTCTTACTCATAAAAATCTCTTAAATAACGGATTAAATAGTATATAGCTAAATACTATTTAAAATGTTATTCAGTGTTTAACTTTTCTTTACTCATAAACGCATTTTAATCATGATTTAGTAATTGAAGGATTTAAAGAGCAAAAATAATATAATATATGGCGACACCAGCGTCAAGACCATAAATTTGACAGTTATGGAGGTTTTAAAAAAAAGAAATAGCAACAATTTGAAAAGTTTTATTATGTTTTATGATAATATTATATTGTATATGATCTGAACCTCGGAAAAAGCTCCAGTGGGTTTCGGGGGCGATAACTCGATCTAGCTAGGTTTTATTGTTAGAAAACGTAGTTTTATCCAATGATATTATACTAGAGATATGCTACCCTCATACTAAGCGGCGTTCAGTTATTGTTGAATTAGGTGAATGCGATAGATAATACGGAACGTATGGTACAGAAAGAGATAGCTATATGTAGCCGCTAAGCAAAATTACGACAATTGTCTGAATTTGTCTGCAACAATTTTCGTGCGTTAATGCGATATCTACCTCTTTTTATTATAATATCATTGGTTTTATCCGTGTTTTCAGGCAATGAAAAACTGCTTCAATATCATTAGAATACGAAGGTAAATTTCGCCACCATTTACAAGGTTATCATAGCCAGGTGGGAAATCGGGCGGTCCCGAAACCAGAAGACCCTGTTCGAGTCCAGATGATAATATTTTTCACTTTTTTTTTTCAAGTTCTTTCGTGAGAAAAACTAATATGATTTACGAAATAAAAAAAACGAGCAAAGCTCGGTCATCGAGGTACAAGTTTAAGTAATTTATATAATTTATGGTGTTTTTATATAATCTAACATCATATACCCAGCTTATTTTCGGAAATCAATGAAAAATATTTTACAACAATCAAGCAGCAGCTGTTTATTTGGCGGCCATTTTGCTATTTAGCCCGTTAAACAAGGGTCGTAGGTGGTTTAATTTGACAGCTCTTTAAATAACGTTTTTAAGTAGTGAATATCTATTCGTCCATGGTAGTGAATAAGGATAAATAGCGTTTATGAGTGAAGATTTTTTTAAATAACTGTTTTAAGTATGACTTAACTTTAAATAGCGTTTATGAGTAAGGCCGTTAGTCCGTTAGAACAACGACTTCAAAAAGGTAGTAGTGGACTGTATGATGATGATGACAGCTTTTTTCATGTCTTTATTTTGAATGTATATTTAAGTGTTAATAAAAGTATTGAACGTTAAGATACGGTTTTTTTAAATAGTTCATGTTCTTGAGTGCTGCCACAGTATGACCACAGAGTAAATAATATTCTACGTTCAAGTATTGTTCTTACAATTTGTATAAGTAAAATCAATAGAAAATTGTAATTACTGTATTTAACTCTTCTGAATAAGCCAGTAAGACATACAGGCTGAATTCGGCCACAAGTTATTATAAAGAGAGAAAAATTTAACAGTTTTACGTTCGATTTAATTTATATTAATGAATATTTCACAGGCACGTATTATGAATATTAATTACTTGTACGGATTTTACGCTATCATCATGAAAACTCTTGGGTCTGCCATCAACTTTTACAACGATTTAACTTAACCTAACTTCTGTTGAATGTCATTTTTCCGTCAAAACTTCAGGTTTTATTGTAATAAAAGTCCTGAAATTCTTGGATGCCGATAAAAATATTGAAAGATATATTTAATGAGATTAGGATAAAGAGGAACTAGCTTAACGACTATCACAATTAAGTGATAGCAGCTTTACGTGCCTTCAAAAGCACGAAAAACGTTTGAATTGAAATACCACTCGGTCACCGATCCGGATACAGTCCACACCGGCTGAGACACCGGTACTTGCTTTACTTTGCCCCGATCGATTAATAATAATAATAATAATTTATTTATTTAAACAAGCCTACCACAGTTTGATGTACAATTACAAGGTGACAATTAAGTAAGGTTAGCGTATTTTACAACATTTGATGAGGCTTCTGTCTCCCAAGCTAGAAATAAATCTGTAATATGGGAGACAGAGTTCCTCCGAACAGCTTCATTAAGTTTAGTATAGTACAGGGATACAATCTTGCAAATTATTTATTAATACTATTAGTAGGATGTATATTGTGTGGTGTGATAATGTGACAGTGTGATGGTGTGTATCGATATGTTTGTGTTTGGTATGTGTAGTGTATGTTAGGTGACAGAGAGCATTAAGAACGGCTAAACAAGCTACAGTAGTACCCAACTGATATGGCTTACCGATGTACCTGAAGATACATTTTCAAAGCGCGGGAAATGGTCGGCAGCTGCCACCATGTTAATGCGCGCCATACGGAGGGGCGTGACTTGCGAGTGAGACGGAACTAACAGCTGCAGTGTACTATGAACCTTATAGTAGTGATCCAAGGTTGATAGTAAGTTTTAAGCATTCTTTCGTTAATCTTCGAGGCCATACTTTCTTTTCTGTGCGAACGAAGATTCACGACGCGCCATATCAGTTGGGTAATACTGTACACCACGAGCGCTTCATTATATGAAAATAATACATACAGTCCACAAGTTAGTCCTCTGACCCAGTTCCTCTCATCACAGTAATGTATTACTGATCGATATCTGAACTAATGCCGCGTCAGTGGCAGCGTATAGTACATTTGTAAATTACTGGCATTGTCATCTATTGAGCTACGTTGTAATGTGTTGTTTGATGGCAATCATTTAACTTATTATCAGTCGGTAATGGCTGATAGGGTCTTTGTGGTAAACGTATATAGGACATAATGCAGAATGGTTGGTGATTAATGGCCGTCAACATAAATAATCATGGCGAAATCCATAGAGTGATGAAGCAAAACGCTTACATGAAATCTTATCCCCCTACTAATATAATAAACTAGCTGTTTCCCGCGGTTTCACCCGTGTTCCCTATAAAGTAGCCTATAATACTCGGGGATAATGTAGCTAGTACTTATTAGTGATAGATTTTTTCAAATCCGACTGGTAGTTCCATTAAACCGTTTAAACAAAATAAAATATCAAACAAACAAACGTTCGTGTAGTTTCGGCGCTTACTAGAAACCTTCGACTTCGGTCAAAACTTCGGCACAATTTAGCCGAAAACGAAGGTTTGGCCGATGGTGGGTTTTTTGCCGGAGCTTCGGTCGAAAACTCTGAAAATAAACTTTGTAGAGTGATTTTATATTATGATGAGCCTATTAAAACATGAATAGCGAGCTGACAGGCAGTCGACGTGATGGTAATTGGCTGTCTTCACTCACGCACATTAGCAATAACCTCTGGTATTGGTAACGGACTTTAATTGACCCTACGTATATTTTTACTTAAAATTGTACATATTTGTTTTATTATTTTAAACTGTTTTAGTTTTTGGGGTAATACCATGTTTTCCGCACAGGGTGCACTCATGCTAGCTACGCCACTGTGTATACCATTAAGGTACAGCGCAGACGACAGACCGCACCGCGCCGAACTTTTTAGTCTGTGAAAATAGAACCGATACAATTCTAAGCAGTAACGCACACGACGAGCAAAAAGTCCGGCGCACAACCCTTTGTTTTCATATAGACTTTTTGTGTGCCGCAGACTCCTTCGCATAAAAAGTCCGTCGTCCGCGCTGCACCTTATAAAACCTTTTTCATATAATTTTAGACACAGAAGAATGAAGCAGACTTACAGGCAGCTCTTATACCTCAAGAATTGAATCCAGCTTTCGTCTCTGATCACGTATGTACATCAGATAAGTCTTTGAATAGACTAAGAGACGACTGTTTGTTAAGTTAGCGAGAAACTTTATTCAAAATATTATATTACATCAAATATCGTGAGGACCTTGCGTGTCGCATTGGCTTACCTTTTTTAAAGCAAACAAGCATACGGTCCGCTTGACGGTAAGCGGTTACCGTAGCCTATAGACGCTTGCAAAACCACTCGTGCATTTCCGACACTCTCCTCACAGACTTCTTGAAAGAGGTTTTAAAAAGATGTCGCTGTGGCTTACCTTTTTTAAAGGAAACAAGCATACGGTCCGCCTGACGGTAAGCGGTTACCGTAGCCTATAGACGCTTGCAAAACCACTCGTGCATTTCCGACACTCTCCTCACAGACTTCTTGAAAGAGGTTTTAAAAAGATGTCGCTGTGTCGGTAGTACTACACACAGCTGATCCCACTGACAGTCAGTTAGATCAATAAGTTTTTGTTAAAAAAAACATTTTTATACAAGCTTTTTTTGGTGACTCTACTTTTTGTTGACTGTACTTGCATTGTTTTCCAATATACTAATGTGCACCAAATATCAAGTCAATCCGACCACTGGAAGTGGGTGAAATTCGACTTGCAAGATTCCACCCGAACGAACAAACATACATACATACATTACAAGTTAAATAAAAGCTTGGAAAAATATTGGACACGTATTTTTTGCAATATCAAATCAATAAAAATGTACAAAGAAAAAGTATGTCAAAGTTCGGGAGTGAGAGCTCGTGACGTCACTAGTTTGAGAAATGTGTACCATTGCGTGAAGTCACACGGAACTTCAACACACCAGTAGTGCAATTCTGTTCTTTTTTGACAGCTGACGACGACGACGTCCGTCGTCGCGGTCTATTCTCTATACATTCGTAGTGCGGTGCTACATTTTTCAATTGGTCAATTAATTAATGTTTAATTTTAGGAAGCTCCTATTAAGGTCGTATTATGTATCCATTATAAAAAAAAACCTGTCACTTTGTGGATCACTTTCATTTATGATAGTTTCTGTGGAATGTTATGATATTTGAAGTAAGTATGTTTTATTACAAATTATTTATTATAAATCCAAGACTGTTCTTTGTCGAAATCAGTCAAAAACAAAGGCCCAGTTCAGCAGAGGACATCTCGTGACAGAATATGATGATGATACTAATTTTATAGTGGTTACAGAGTTGGTATACATATTTCAGATATCTGCAGCTCGGATAAGTCATATTATGGGCATCCTTAAATCAGCCAATGATGAAGATATCTTGGAAAAACGTCTTCAAGCTCAACAGTTGAGACTTTTGGCGAGTAATTCTTTAACTATTCTTGTTGAAATAAACATTGATTAAATTGTGCACAGCACTACAAAGTCAATGCATTTTTATTTACTGGAAATGCTAAAATTCTTCCAAATTCTATATAGAAAGAAGTCTTTGATATCTGGCTTATTTTTATTATTCCTGATAAAAAAATACCTCGTCAATTTAGTAGTATGTACTTACATACGAGTATGTTATTAAACATTATTCGTGAAAAAATGTTAATTGTTTCAATATTTTCAAAATATGGGCGCTATATCTAGCTTTCTTTTTGTGAAGTTTAAGTCGTAATATTAAGATAAAGTTAAACCAATGAATAGCCTTCATATTAAACCTTTAAAATTGGTATATTCAGTACATTAAAGTTTTACTAAAATATGAAATAAAATTAGCCTTTATCTAGTTTCCATATCATAAGTTTGCTTAGCTTGGGATTACGACTCAGATCATTAAAATAAATGAAATCCACTCGCAGAGCGCAGTTGATGTTTACAATACACCTTCCAGCCCATTTTAATTCTTTTGACCTATTCAAGTATTCAATTGTTTCGACATGCAATAGTCCGGGAGGTACTGATGCATTTTAGGTAGTATTAATACGCCGATCGATGGCCATCTTTTTCAATAGATCTTGAATGACTAATATGTGAACCACGCATCAGCGATGCACCCGCGGTGGGTTTAGGATTGGAAGGTTACGGCAGGGGTAAACTTTTTTTTTTACAAATTCATGCGAGCAGCTGACGCGTGTTCCCCCCTCCACCATGCAGCAGACGATTTTTTTCAGCTCAGTATTATGTCAAATACTTATGAAACAAGTTTGAGCCGGCGTACTATGTCTTTATTTTACTGGGAGTGGCTGATAACGGATGTAGAAGACTTGAGCACTTACTTGAGCAGACGGTCGGTTCACTTATTAGTCATATAAGATCAACTATACATTTCAACGTCAGCCGGCTTACTATGACTTTTGTGTTTGCAACGCTACCTCCCGGACTAACCGTCACAACGGAGTCGTCGTCGGTTGCTGTCAAAAACGTTTCAGAATACCAAAGCAGCTTTGGTATTCTGAAACGTTTTTGACGGCAACCGACGACAACACATGACGTATTCCGTTGTGACGGTTAGTCCGGGAGGTAGCGTTGCAAACACAAAAGTCATAGTAAGCCGGCTGACGTTGAAATGTATAGTTGATCTTATATGACTAATAAATGAACCGACCGTCTGCTCAAGTAAGTGCTCAAGTCTACCACATCCGTCGTCAGCCACTCCCAGTAAAAAAAAGACATAGTACGCCGGCTCAAACTTGTTTCATAAGTATTTGACATCATACTGAGCTGAAAAAAAATGTCTGCTGCATGGTGGAGGGGGGAACACGCGTCAGCTGCTCGCATGAATTTTTAAAAAAAAAAGTTTACCCCTTCCGTAACCTTCCAATCCTAAACCCACCGCGGGTGCATCGCTGATGCGTGGTTCACTTATTAGCCATTCAAGATCTATTGAAAAAGATGGCCATCGATCGGCGTATTAATACTACCTAAAATGCATCAGTACCTCCCGGACTATTGCATGTCGAAACAATTGAATACTTGAATTGGTCAAAAGAATTAAAATGGACTGGAAGGTGTATTGTAAACATCAACTGCGCTCTGCGGGTGGATTTCATTTATTTTAATGATCTGAGCTGTAATCCCAAGCCAAGCAAACTTATGATATGGAAACTAGATAAAGGCAAATTTTATTTCATATTTTAGTAAAACTTAATGTACCGAATATACCAATTTTAAAGGTTTAATATGAGGGCTATTCAGTAGTTTAACTTTATCTTAATATTTAGGACATAAACTTCACAAAAAGAAACTAGATATAGCGCCCATATTTTGAAAATATTTAAATAATTAACTTTTTTTCACAAATTATGTTTAATAACATACTCGTATGTAGGTACATACTACTAATTTGACGAGGTATTTTTTTATAAGGAATAATAAAAATAATCCAGATATCAAAGACTTCTATCTAGAATTTGTAAGAATTTTAGCATTTCCAGTAAATAAAAATGCATTGACTTTTATAGTGCTGGGCACAATTTAATCAATGTTTATTTCAACGAGAATAGTAAAAAGAATTACTCGCCAAAAGTCTCAACTGTTGAGCTTGATGACGTTTTTCCAAGATATCTTCATCATTGGCTGATTTAAGGATGCCCATTATATGATTTATCCGAGCCGCAGACATCTGAAATATGTATACCAACTCTATAACCACTATAAAAGTAGTATCATCATCATATTCTGTCACGAGATGTCCTCTGCTGAATATGGCCTTTGTTCTCCATTGATTTCGACAAAGAACAGTCTTGGATTTATAATAAATAATTTATAATAAAACATACTTACTTTAAATATAATAACTTTACACAGAAACTATCATAAATGAAAGTGATCCACAAAGTGACAGGTTTTTTTTAATAATGGATACATAATACGACCTTAATAGGAGCTTCCTAAAATTAAACATTAATTAATTGGCCAATTGAAAAATGTAGCACCGCACTACGAATGTATAGAGAATAGACCGCGACGACGGACGTCGTCGTCGTCAGCTGTCAAAAAAAGAACAGAATTGCACTACAGAACTTCGTCATTTTTTGTTTGATTGACAAAAGAAAAATACGTGTCTAATATTTTTTGATAATCTAAATGACGAACTAAATAGAATTGTTCAGAGGGCGAACCACAAGCTCTTAAAACAATATTATTATAACCTAATTTGACTTTTGTCTTTTTTGACATCCGGCGTCAAAACGGGACAAAAGACAAATTAGGTTATTTTAACCTTGTTTATGAGCTTGTGGTAGGCCCCATGCCTATTCCTTCTCATGGAGCTATGGCGATTTTACTCACCGTAGGACCAGAAGGAGGTACTTCTTCGAGTCGGGCTGCCTGCAATGAATTTTGATAGTAAAAACCTGTTTGACCTTTCTTAAAACAAATATTTTTGATATTACAGGATTCCCCATGGCGTGCAGTTCTACCACTGCCACGTAATAGACGCAACATAGGATTGTTCGATATCTCAGCAAGTGTTACTAATCAAGTGAAGCGATACAGCCGCATCGCTGCCTGCGTGGTTCTAGTTATATCGGCCATTGTCGAAATAGTCCTGTATTTGATCGACTTTTATAGCACTGGATAACGTTTTGGGAATAAATGATAATATAGTAACAAACAACATATATTTACTAATTACAATCTCATATACCTACTTAGAAAATTTCCTCAAGCCTGCCGCTGCTTCCGATTAACGGCAAGGTTCCCAGAAGGCTGGCAGCGTTTCCTCTTTGGATAGCCAAGCTGATGCGTTGGCGGAAAAAACTCCCCGCCCGCTGGTCTCCGGAGGACTCGATCAGTTAACTAATAGTAACTCTATTAGGTCTATTTATTTACAGTACCTGGTTGACGAGCTTTGGCTTTATTTAGTACAGCGAGGTACAAAAACAACCCAAATAAATAAAAAAAGATTCGACCGGATCGACTCGAGGCACATATATAAATATATAGAGTGACTGGTAATTAGTAAACGATACTTAGACACATGATTGTACTCATGATAACAAACAACTTTCCCAAAGAAACATTTTTTTTAGTACCTAACAAGAACAAGAATAAACATCAGCTTTTATTTAATTTAGTTATTTATCCCTATTTGTTTCTTTGGGAAAGTTGTTTGTTATCATGAGTACAATCATGTGTCTAAGTATCGTTTACTAATTACCAGTCACCCTATATTTTTATCTTTTATGTCCGAAGAGTGACAAACCAGGCTGTCCACCTGATGGCAAGGGTTTGCCAAGTGTTGCGAAGGCAACTGGCGTTCAAGAGCTCAGGAACACACTGGGTACTTGGCGACAGATGTCAATTTGAGTGTGCTAGTCAGCCAGGCGGGTACTACAAAGTACCCTACTACCATGCTCTGATTTCTGAGTTCAAGTTCATTGTAGGATTACCCCACGACCTGCGCAACAGTCGGCAAAATAACCACTATGTTATTATCGCTTTAAAACTGTGTTTTATATACTTATATATGAGGCATATAAAATTTTATTTATAACCTTAGCTAATACCACGAAAATTGGCTCGTATTAAATTATAATAACTTTATTTAGAAAACTTATAATATTAAATTCTACCATTATTATGAAAAATAAATGTGTGTGTTATTATACAACGTGTAATAGACCGGGAGATACTGGCACAAATTTCCTGTCATTTGTACCAGTATGGCGACCAGTCAGGGGTCTAATTACGTAATTACGAAAAGGAAAATGATGGTCATAGCGCTGGTACCGGGCGGCGGCCCAATCGCGTGAGCGTTAATCGCACCTTTGCGGTGGTATGGCGGCCATTTGGAATCGTCGGATAAATAGGGTATGGTGATTTTCATGAATGACTACTTGACAATGATTAGCTATGCAAAAAATAGCCTGGTACAAATAATATAATAATAATACTTTATTGAAATCAACTTAATAACTAGCTTAAGTCTACAACATTTAATTTTAATACGCGCAACGGCCTATTTCTTTTTCATCGACTATCAGAAAATACAAATCGTTCGACACTCGTAATTTATCCGACACGTTCGATTAACGCCCACGCGATTGGGCCGCCGGTACCAGCGCTATGACCAACATTTTCCTTTTCGTCATTACGTAATTAGACCCCTAACGGGTCGCCATACTGGTACAAATGACCAGGAAATGTGTACTAGTATCTCTCGGTCTATAATGTTAAGTCTCTATTCGAAAGAGGTGAAGACAACATCAGGGCTCTACATCTAGACATCTACCCCCTTATTACAAAACATGGTTTAAAGTAAAACCAGATTTTAAAAAAGCCTCGTCTCTTTTTATTATATGACGTTAGAAAGTGACCGAATGACAGTAAAACCTGGTTTTGATTTAAACCACGTTTTGTAATAAGGGGGCTAGACTCTCTATAAAAAGTTTCAGCTCAAAATAAATTACCCAAAAATACATCAATTTTTGCTTCCAAGTTTATTGAATTAAAATCATAACCAACGTTCTACCGGTCAATGTGGATCAATCTTATCACGCTATTTGTTAATAATATCATAAAATTTTCTCTTTTGCGATCTGTGCGCCTAGTACCAAAGAAGTAGTATACTTTTATACCTACCCTTTCCGTTACACGATGTACGTTATAGATGATTACTGAGAAAATGGAAAGATGCTACTATGAAATAAAATAAAATATAGTTTTTATTGACCATTTGACAGATCGAGGTGGATAGCCCGATGACCCGACAGTGACGTCATCGATGCATAGGAACAAACCTTTATCCTCTCTGTAACTCTATATTCGAATGAAATAAAGATGATTATCGATTAAACGTGAAAAAATCCCGTAGCAGTTTTCCGTTTGTTTTGAATAGATCTAACAAATTCTTTCTTTTTTTCAATAAGTACTTTTAAAAATCTCGCCGATTTAATTCACCGTCATATCAAATCAATCCGTTCCCAAAATTATTAATAGTTTATTAAATCAAGAGTACCTACAGTCACGCATATCAACTGCTGGCCATATAAAAGTGTACACGCTTCATATAACATTAGAGTTGTGGTTGAAAACGCAATAATGAAGTGGCTTGTACTACTGTGCGTTTTGGTGGCTCTCCTTTACTCTGTAGTGGTAAGTTTGGTTTTATTATTTCTTTAAAAAAAATATCTAAATAATAAAAAATTAATTACTTGTATACAATTCGAAATATGTAGCTATTTTAATATCAAATTGGTCAAACTCAACAAAAATATAACAACGTGTACCATAATTTACTGCATATCGTTCTTAAACCCAAAAATAAATAAATAAAAAGCACAAATATGTATTTTTCTAAAAAAAATAACTGATTATAATGAAATAGCTTAGAGCTTTAATAAGCTAATCATAACGTGTAATCTGTTTGAACTAGAATACACTACAAATTGCAGAAATTCGATTCGTTAAAATACGTTTCATAAATATTTTTTCTTTGAAACTATATTTATTCTGCAGAAAAGTGCAATTCGCGCAATCTATTGTTTGGGTCCTCGTGAATCACTACGAAGTCGATTCAAGGAATTTAAAATTTTAACGTTACCGTCACAGTACATTTATGAAAATATTATGTTTGTCCGTAAAAACTTAAATTTATTTGAAATTAATAGTAGCCGCCATAACTTCAATACAAGAAATAAAGATAAAATTGTGACACCTAGATTCAGGTTATCTAAAGCTAATAAGTCTTTTCTCGGAAATTGCGTTCGATTCTACAATAAAATCCCACTCGAAGTAACTAAAATGTCTTATGATAAATTCAAAGATTTCATAAGAGGTTAATTGACAAAGCCTACTATAAGGTGGCTCATTACGTGGAAGACAAGAATACATGGTTGTAGTAGCTTCTCTCTGCACTTGCATCCCCCTGGCTAAGTGACAATTGTACGAATTAGCATAAAATAATAATGTATATATTGTATTTGAAAAAAAAGCTGTAATATTAAAAGATCTTCCACAAAAAAAAAACCTTGCTGAGTTTCTTGCCGGAGTCTTCTCAGTTTAAGTGTATTCCGAACCGGTGGTAAATTCAACTGTATGTACCAATTTATTCATAAGTGCCTTACTAGGGCCTAAACTGAATAAATGACTTTTTGATTTTGATTTTGATTTTGAATTTAAATTTCATAGAAAACTAGATTCTCAATTCACTTGTATTTTTTTTCATGTTTGTTACCTCATAACTCCGTCATTTATTAACCGATTTGGAAAATTATTTTTTTATTTGAAAGGGTATACTTCCCGTTTGGTCCCATTGTCATCAGATCAGGATTTGATTACTTCTTAGTGTACTTTGAAGTCGGTTTAAGTTTTTTGTAAAACATTCCAATTATTAGATTTAATTAACCATAAAAAGGCTAATATTTAATATTTTCTATGCAGAGTGAGGATGCAAGCGATGAAGGTGACTTTACAAGCAGATATGCCGAATTAGCATCTCCAGTCCCGGCTGACGTAGACGTGTCTAGCCTCATAGCCAGTCTCAGAAGCGCTGTTGAAGTCTAGACGTCAACAACAGAACTAACAATCTAAGATGTGCCACTTTAATTGTCCCGACTCATAAGACGTGACCGCAAATTTTTAGATGATATTTTGAAATTTTCGCACACTTTTGTGTATTTGATTTATTTCTTCAGTGAATTTAAAGTCGTTTTTCACCACTATTATATTATCAAGAACGCGTTTTGTGAAACGCCAGATTTCTTGTAAAAAATTGCTGTTACTTTGCGGTTATTTTTGTACTTAATTCGATCCTTTTTGGTGTTCCCCCTACTAAGTGCCATGACAATTTGGCTTTGAAAAGACTTATTTTATAGTATAATTGTATAATTAATCAAAAGTATGAAAAAATTATGTGTATAATGTTTATTTATTAAAGTGCTGAGTGATTTTGTCGAAATATTTTGTTTTTATTTTACCTCCTAGAGGCTGTTAACCCGTTGGTTCTCGAAGGGTACGCGCGTCCTATTATAACAATTGATGTAATTGTTATATTTTTAACCTCGAGCCAAGGTAAAGGCGTAAATTTCACTAAATTCGGAGCTTCATATCTGCTTCACATTTAAATCTTACTAATTTTATAAATGCGAAAGTTTGGATGTTTGTACCTTAATCACGCTTCAATAACTCAACGGATTTGGATGAAATTTGGCGGCACACAAATAGAATATGTTTTTTTTTTTTATACTACTTAGTTGGCTAACAAGCATACAGCCTGCCTGATGGTAAGCAGTTACCGTAGCCTATGGACGCTTGCAACACCAGGGGTATCACTCGCGCGTTGCCGACCCTGAAGAAACCTCTTCACACCCTTTTTGAAGAACCCCATGCTGTACTCCATTGGGAAAACCATGGCAGGGAGCTCATTCCACAGTCCGAAATGTTTTGAATAGAACATAGGACTTTTTATCCCGGGAAATCAATATATCCCTCGGAAATGCGGGTGAAACCGTAGAGCGCAGAACGTAGAACTAGTTGAAATTGCTACCAAACGGTTTAACGTGCCAATTTATGACAAAATATATCAACAAATTACAAAAAACGGGAAAATATCTACCTAATACAAAATAAACAAAAATAAAAAGCAAAAATTTTAAAGACTTTTAATATTTAATGAAATATAGGAATATTTCAGTCAATCCATTTGCGTCTGGCCGGGTAAAGCTTCTCGTAGTTGAGGTTGACATCGGATGGGTAAGCAGCGTACTGCTCCCGACGTGCCGCACGCCCTATCGGTATGTAGTCATATGGAACCTGGATACGGACAATAAAGTATTTACGCTACTTAGAAATCTAGACACGCGGTAGCGTGTCAAGCCAAGTTCAAGAAAAGAGAACTGGCGAGCAGCACCTTGTGTAATTATATTTACATTGCAAAGAAAGCACATTTTTATAAGAGATTTAGAGAAACTTAGAGAAATTAATAAATACATGAATAGGAAATGCAAACAAATATTTTAAAAAACAATGTTTGTATTTCACCTTTTTAACCGACTTAAAAAAAAGGAGGAGGTTCTCAATTCGAATGTTTTTTTTTTTATGTTTGTTACCTCATAACTCCGTCATTTAATAACCGATTTGGAAAATTCTTTTTTTATTTGAAAGAGTACACTTCCCATTTGGCCCCGTTGTCATCAGATCAGGATTTGATTACTTCTTAGTATACTTTGAAGTCGGTTTAAGTTTTTTGTAAAACAGTCCAATTATTTTATAAATATTTTTTGGCTACAATCTCACCATGGTAAGGAATGATGCGGCCGAAGGTGGTAAGCACAGAAAGCCTAGAAAGAACTGGCTCTCAGCTGTCGGAACACACCTTAAGTGCTTGCCGACAGATTCTCAACTTGAGGGTGGTAGCCAGCCAGGCGGGTACTATAATACAAAGTGCCCTACCACCGTGCTATGGTTTCCTCACGATGTTTTCCTTCACCGAAAGCTCAAGCTCATTGTAGGATTCAAACCCGGGACCTTCGCCTCGGCATCCGACGTCACCACCACTGAGCTGTCATCGGGTTATTTCATAGTGGCGTAGTAATGAATTCTTTATAATGACTTGGGACGAAGTGTGTCCCTTGTCGGGAAGTGGTTTCGTGCATTACTTATATACCTCATTTCAACTCCGCGGTTTCACCAAACGTAACGTATTCTTCTCCATACCATAGACTACCTGTGTGGCAAAGGATCATGGCGAGATTTGTACAAATAAATTAAGATTTTTAGAGACGTTGGAATGACGTTATAATTGATCCTTGGTGCCCAAGGAACAACTTGAGCCATTTAAAAAAAAATTAAAACCTCGCGACCAAAACCGTTATATTCTTGTTATGTTTTGCAGGGTTTATAAAATATTTCATGTATATAAACATGTTGCTGGTAATGTAATCTCAACATTGGAAGTGATTTAAAACCCTCTAAAATATTTTATTTTTTTGTACAAATCAATGTAGGAGCTCGCCATGATTCTTTCATCAGGATTGTATGAGCCGTTGAGGCGTCAAGGTAAGAAACAAACAAGAGGGGACTTATGAGGACTGTGATAGTAAATACCTAACTAAATATCGACATAGTCTCCACATATTTGAGTACTTCGGCCACAGCAAGAAAGAGAGGCGGCAACCTTGATATGTTGCTAATTACTGGCAAGGTGAGGGAAAGCGGCCGTGGAGTCAAAGCCCGTTGGGTTGGTCTGACCAAATACGCTTTACATTGGACACCAGTGTATATGCTGCTACCCACACGGCAGAACATCTTCTTCTATCGATCCAGATGACGAGCAATAATCCGCGATAAGTACGTCCTTCAGCAATGAGGCATACGATGCAAGGAGGATAGTAAATAAATAAATATTCTGGGCCATTCCGACGGGCCAGTTGGCGCAGTTGGTTAAGATTCACCTTACGCGCCGTAGGTCATGGGTTCGATTCCCACACAGGACATGCATTTGTGTGCATGAACATGTCTGTATGTCCTGAGTCTGGGTGTAATTATGTATATTAAGTATGTATTTACAAACAAAAAGTTATATATGTATTATATCAGTTATCTGGTTTCCATATTATAGTACAAGCTCTGCTTAGTTTGGGATCAGATGATCGTGTATGAGGAATGTCCCAGGATATTTATTTATTTATTATAATATTCCTCACACACGGTCATCTGATCCCAAACTAAGCAGAGCTTGTACTTATGGAAACCAGCTACTGATATAGTAGGTTTTGTGTGTAAATACTACTTAATATACATAATTACACCCTGACTTACATACAATCACGTACCCACATAGCGTGCATGAAATACGAATGCATGTCCTGGATGGTAATCGAACTCACAACCTGCGGCACCACGCCAACTGCCCCGTCATAGATTTATCTATAAACTGCGCATGAAAATAATAATAAATATAAAATATTTGATCATATTTACCTGTGGCTTGGCACTTATACACGCAACAAAAAGCAGAAAACAAAATAAAAATAAATTCATTATTCCGTGTTCGGCGCGCGTAAAACATTGAGCGATTGACTTCATGGCTCTCTGCCATTTTTAATTAAAATTCGTTATTCAGATAGAATACTCGTGATTACTTTGACATTTCATTTGGGTTTTATTTTACACAGATTGCTTTATTCGCCTCGAATTACCTTACATACATTTTTATTCTAGTGGAAACATACAACCCGTGGGTTTTCCAATGGAGTACAGCATGGGGTTCTTCAAAAAGGGTGTGAAGAGATTTCTGCAGGGTCGGCAACGCGCGCGTGATACCCCTGGTGTTGCAAGCGTCCATAGGCTAATGTAACCGCTTACCATCAGGCGGGCCGTATTCAACAACAAACATGGTCCCTTCTTGGCCATGCGTGCTCTCCGTCAGACATATAATAGCTGACTATGAGATTGTGCAAAAACACAGAAAGATAGATTCTTTTTTACATTGTCGTAGTCGGGTAAAAATGTAGCCTATGTCACCATAGGCAGGAATCGATTGACACCTCATTCATCAAAATCGGATTAGTAGTTTAGGCACTACGGTGGAAAATACATAGGTACATAACCTGCTAAAAACGTAACTCTGCCTTTTCCTTTGCCGTAGTCGGGTAAAAAGAAGAAGTATACATAGAAATAAAAAATAAACTGTAACGATGTATTATCCTGATTTCACCAACCCCATTTCTTAAAGAAAAATGTTCACCTATACGTTGTTAAAACACCAAACACGGACTTTGACATCCTTATTCATAATGTGGACAGCAAGGGAGTGGAAGTTGCATCCGGCGTCTGTTCTGATTCCTACAATCTAGGGACTTTCAAGGCCAGATTGAACAGGTATAAGATATAATAAGAGAGGTAGAGCGTAGCGTTTATTCGCTCAAAGAGCAGCTCGACTGGGGAAGTACCTCCACCTTACAGAATACTGCAGCCAAATAACTTTATGTTGTGTTCCTGCGCGTGAGTAAGGTCGCCAGAGCTCATAGGGGAGGGGGGAAAGGTCGGTAACACGTGAGCGATGCTTCGTGTTGCAAGCGTCCATATGGCTACGGTAACCGCTTCCCATCAGGCGGGCCGTATGCTTGTTTACCGACATAGTCGTATAAAAAAAAAAAAAAAAAAGGTATCTTCTTTATCTGCGCTTTATAAATGTGTTAAAAAGTTTATTTTTAATCCTTAGGCAATTTGTAATGCAGTCGTAGCAAAATCGTAGGCTGTCGTAGCATTGATGTAGCGCCGTAGCAAAATCGTAGCGTGACCTCAAACGTAGCGTTTCATCTATACAAATAAATACAATTGAAGTATCCGTTTGTAATGTATAAACAATATTATTATACCAAAAAAATTTTTTTTTGACTGTCTGTTTGTTTGTGCTCCGAAACGACTGGACCGATTTTGACTGGCAGATAGCTGATGTTTTATTTACTTATTTCAGAAAAATAATTAGGGCGCCTCGCAAAAAAATTAAAACCGTACGTAGGTGAAACCGCGGGGGTTAGTTATTTGATGATAATTTATGGTATAGCAAAACCAAATATCAGCATTGTATAGCTATGATTATTTTGTGAACGTAGCCTATTCATAGAGCTATTGAATAAAGAAAAAAACTAGATAATACTGAAGGCGTTTCGTAGCCGCCAACCGTAGCAAAGTTGTTGATTGATCGTAGCATATATTGTTATTTATGATAGTCAGATCGTAAGATATGTGTAGGCGATATATTAGTCGTGATAAACGTCGATTCAGTTGCTATTTGTAGATTATTTTGGCAAGGGAAGAACAATAAATATGATGCAAAATTGTAAAAAAAATGAGATGAAATCAAGTGGGAATGACCGCATTTGTCAAATAAAAAGTTGTTTCACATAATATCAATTTATAAAGTAATTTCCCCGCGGTTTCACCCGCGTTCCC
Organism: Polyploca ridens; assembly: GCA_951394255.1. Classification (NCBI taxonomy): domain Eukaryota; kingdom Metazoa; phylum Arthropoda; class Insecta; order Lepidoptera; family Drepanidae; genus Polyploca; species Polyploca ridens. Next base: position 5,974,760 of record OX596269.1, on the reverse strand, counting down.
GGGATAAAAAGCATCATCAAAAGTAGCCTTTTTCCTTCTCCATACCATAGGCTATCTGCCTGCCGAATTTCATGATGATCCGTTGAGTAGTTGAGGCGTGAAGGCGTAACAAACAATGTTGTTTTGTTTGTTTTGTTTGTAGCCCACTTGATTTCCTTTTACAGCATGCCTCTTTTATACAAAATTATCTTGAGTCCAAGACATGACCTAAGATATTTAGCTATAGTCATTGTGTTACAAGAAACAACAGGGTTGGCATTGGCACAGACCACAATTACTGGCGCCAAATACCTAACATGCCAAGATGTCACCTAAATTTGTAGGTCACAACCTCAACTCTGAGGTCAATAAGGCTAAAATTACACTGATAAATGAAGCAAATAAAAAACTGTGGAGCGCGTGTTGGTAAATTTTTGTAGGACGGAGAGTGCCTTTTTTGTAGGATGGATTGGGTTTTTGTAGGACGATGCGGACTCTCTTAAACTCTTAGTTTTAAAATGGACGCGGCAGTGATAGAATCAATAAGATTAGATAATCATATTAATAGGCAAACAAAGATGAAGAAGAGACTACGGGCCGCCTCCCCCTGCTAGTACCTAAGCTATTAGCCTGCATCACCAACCCTTTTTCCGTCACCGATGAGATTCAGCGTAAATACGCGCAGGAACAACACAATAAGTTATTCAGTATTGTATATGCAGTATTCTATAATAAATGGAGGAAGTACTTCCCCAGTCGACATGGCGAGTAACTACAAGCAATTACCGTGCACCGGTGGGTGGAGAGAGGGACCGTGTGTTATTCGCCTTATATGCGGTACAGTTTATAAGGATCTTTTCTATTTGAAATTAGGGGCAGAGGGCGAACCACAGGCTCTTAAAACAATATTATTATAACCTTATTTGACTTTTGTCTCTCTTTGACATCCTGCGTCAAAACGGGACAAAAGACAAATAAAGTTATTTTAACCTTGTTTTAAGAGCTTGTGGTAGGCGCCCTGAGATCCTAACTTAACATATACGCAGAAGACATGTAGACATGTGTTCTGCGTTGTATATAATTCGTTTCAAGCACAGAAAATATATCCATATATGAAATCATTTGGAATGTATCACAAATTATTCAATGTTATAAATAAAGCAGGACAATAAAATATTTATACGACTTCCAATAAACTCGTTATGTTTTCGTTTTATTTTATTCTGCGAAATTATTCGATTTCGAATAATAAGATATAATATCGAAATGTGTGAGAAACTCTTGTTTTTAAAATGAATATATATCAGGTTTCGTTCTTATTTGCATATTATTTTATTGAAGCTGCTGTAAGTACATGAAATATTGATTTTGAAAACTAGCTGCCGATTTCTGAAAGACAAATCAAAGACATTGTCAATGACGTCTGAAATGACAATGACGGCAACAGTTTTGACTATAGATTAGCGTGTGTAACGCCGTGGCGAAGGTCGTGGTATCGAATCTCGCAAAGAGCCAAAGTTTTCGGTGAAGGAAAACATCGTGAGGAAACCATAGCTCGACGGTAGGTTACTAGGTACTTTGTAGTTCCCGGCTGGCTGCAAATACTCTCAGTTTGGAAATTTGTTGCCAAGCACCCATCGGTATATCCCAGCATGTGCATTTAAGAGCCAGTTGGCTTTATGGCCAACTCATCGCTTATAACTGAAGTTAACAATATTAATTTTCAGTCACAAGAAGCAGAAATAACCGATCAATTTGTAGCACTAGAAATAAACACAGAAGATGTAAACAAAACGATCGAAGAAAACATTATTAATGTTGAAACCTCACTCATTAATACAACGAAACCAACAGAAGGAATACATGTAAAACCAACACTCACCACATCAATTTGCGAGACCTTAAAGAGACCATTTATAGATTTTATATATGCACCCAAAGTTTTAAATGTACTAAGAAATATAGGAACGTGTATTGTAAATGGTGCTATGGAATTAGTAACCCATTATTTTCCAGCACCACTTATACCTTTAATAGCATCAGCCGCTGGATTGGTCATCCCTTTCGAACCAATAGTTCTGTTGCGAGAGAGAATGCCAGTGACGAGTTACAGAAGAGCTTTTACTACAGCAGTAAACTCCTTTCTCGGTACATTTGATAAGTTTAAACGTGATGAAGAACCGGATCCTTATATGGCGAGGAGTTTTAATAGAAGATTTATGGATATATCATCTGAGAAAAAGGAGAAAGTTACTGCATGAAAGCTTCGAGTTAATTGATACTTAGAGTTAAGTTATTAAATCACAATAAAATTTCCAATTACAGATCGTAGTTATTTAATATATCTTTGCAAATCAAAATTTCAACACCAATTAAAGACAAATGCAGATATCTTTGCATTTAAAAGGTAAGTTTGTATGTATGATAAGGATTCATTGATATAGGTTGATCTGAAGTGTATATTTCTTAGAAACATAGTTTTCTTGAATTTAGTCAATTTCACTATAAATCTATTTAATCAACATAAGTGGTCATTGTTATAACTCCAAAGAAAGGACAGAAAAATGAGGTTCGAGCCAAAGTACGCTCTTTGACCTGTCTCAATATTTCATTACTCTTTATATCTTTTTTATCATCACTTCGATATTCATTTTTCCTTTTCTTATTTCTTCTCGGCGTAAGTTTCTCTATTAAACTTGTAGTTTTATTTTCAGTGATTGTTTCATTTACATTAGCTTTAGCCACTTTAATATTTCTATCATTAATGTCAGCTTTTCTCAAGCTAGTTCTACTTTCAAAACCAAGCCACTGATGACGTAGACCATCGTTATCTAAGAATATTCTTTCATTAAAATCATCTGAGTTATTTCTCCTCAGCATGAATTGTTTGAAATGATCTGTGATTGTATGCACTGTTGGTTTTAACACATTGTACTTTCCGTTATTAAATATCACTTCACCGACTTTCTGTAAATCCATGTGAGTTGCAAATTGAGATGAACTTCTTTGTAACTGTAATGTAATAACGAATGCATTAAGTTCGACCATAAAACTGAACTGCTTACCGTAGGTAATCTAGACTTTAGTCAGTTCACGGTCTCTATCTATAGTAGCAATTTCGCTTATTTTTAGCTGACCATACATTCCAAATATGTCAATTTTTACCCTAACTTCAGAGTGGCAAACTTACTCTGAGACTTTTCTAAATCCTTGGTATTCAAGTTTAATATCTCGTCTACTTAGGTAAGTACTTGCACCTACACAGTTAAGTATCCTAAGAATAAGTAGTTACTCACCCCTAAAACTAATGAAAATGAAATCAAAAATATTTTCATTGTAAATTTTTAAATCGTTGTTGAAATACATTAGGTAACATCAAGAGAACATTTCTATGTGTATATAGTAAAAATATGATTGAAAAACCTAAGTCGATTGATTGAATGATAAATTAATTTTGCAATTATTACAAGCATGATTTGGTTTTTCAATTTTCAATAAATTGCTCACCTTTCTATGAGTTGGTATAAAAGCAAAATACCAACACCCACTATTCGTACGCTAAGATTTTTTTTAAATTCAAGCCTTCTTTCCCCCGAGGTAAATGAGGAAAAACAGTTTGTAATAAACTTTTGTTGTGAAAATTAATTGGAATACGAAACTTGGTGTAAATATTGTTCGAACAGATTATTTTTGATGATATTTAGCAGATCATTTGGATTATCTTGGATCACAGAGATAAAATAATAAAAGGATACTTTTTATTCCGGGAACACAGGTGGAACCGCAGAAAACAGCTTTTATATTATCTAAATAAGTAAATATAAGGCATACTGTGTCTCACTTGATCTAATGGAGGTTCTATCGTAGACTTTTACCTAATGAACTTCATGATATCTAAATCCTTTTTTTTTTAATCTGTTAAGTATCTATGGATTCTTTCTCATGTTTTTGAACCTTTTAGAACCCTGTTTTCAAGGATTTTTGCAAGGTCGGCAACGTGTTAACTAGTCTTGCAAGCGTCTATAGGGTACGATAACCGGTTACCATCAGGCGGTCCATATGCTTTATTGGTTTCATAGTGGTTTATGTTAAAATGCAACAATAAAAAAGCTGTAGTGTGTTGGAAGATCTCGTATCTTCTTCATAAAATATTGAGGACTTCAAAATAGTCTCAGCAGGATCTTATAATTAAAATGAAATAAAAAGCACAACATAATTTTACTTAAATATATTTGCAACGTATTTTACTAAAGCGTAAAACAAGACAGCCTCCCCGATACAATCCAACTTAGTCTAGCCAAAAATAATTATGCAAAAATAATTATTATATTATAAATAATTATATTATTTTATATTATAATTATAATATAAAATAATTAATTATTATATATTATAATATTATATAATTATGCATTAAAAACGCAATTTATATTAAAATGTTTATGTATGTAATTACATAATTACCAAATATACAATAATATACAAGTCCATTAAAACGAAACATCAACTTAGTTAAAACAAATAACGAGATGTATGTTTAACTCAAAAGCCATTTTTTTCCGAAAATACAATTCCGTATCGCTAAATGTGTCACTGTTGTCGGATACAAAAAAAATATTTATATTAATAATTGGACTGTTTTACAAAAACCTTAAACCGACTTCAAAGTGCACTAAGAAGTAATCAAATCCCGATCTGATGACAATGGGACCAAACGAGAAGCGTACCCTTTCAAATAAAAAAAGAATTTTCCAAATCGGTTAATAAATGACGGAGTTATGAGGTAACAAACATAAAAAATAATAAAAAAAAAATAAAAATACATTGGAATTGAGAACCTCCTCCTTTTTTTGAAGTCGGTTAAAAACTAAATTAATAACCATCATGTAACGTAGAGTTTTATATGTTTAAATTATCAGTCGGAACGTATAAGGTTTACCAAAGCTTTTCGACAAATAATATCGAGTCATAAAACGAGATACGTCGAAAGTTGGGCCGCTATACTGAATTCGGTATTTTTGCCCATGAATTCTCCCTTCGTTTAGTTTAACTATTTCTTCATTAATTTCCAATATGAAGCATTATTGTGGTAGCTGAAGTAAAGCCCTAAGAGTGGTAATGATATTGAGGGTTTCGCAGCGAAGACCTGGATGTGAATAGCATCACACGTGGCTGAAGAGGTAGGTAGGACGTATCAGTAATAATGTAATAATGTAATGCAAACTACATTTGTGTTTGAAAGGTCTTTCAAGGTCCAAATCCCTACAATAGAGGACTGGACGGAGGGACTCGATCCACCAGAACCGGAAAGTCTGGTTTGGTACACTGATGGATCCAAAATGGAATCAGGTACAGGAGCGGGAATATACGAAAAAGGTTACAAATGTAGCAAAAGCTTAGGGAAGATGGCAACTGTATTCCAAGCAGAAACATACGCCATAATAACCTGTGCTCAGGAGAATATAGATAGAGGTACCAAAGGTAAATCCATCTATATTCTCAGTGACAGTCAGGCTGCAATCAAAGCCATGGCATCCTACAAAGTGGACTCCAGACTTATTCTGGATGCTGTCCAAACCCTAAACAGACTTGGGAAGCATAACAGGGTAAGACTGATGTGGGTCCCTGGGCACAAAGGAATCCATGGTAACGAAGTGGCAGATGAACTGGCAAGAGAGGGCTCAGCAAATGACTTTGTGGGTCCAGAACCATGTGTAGGCATATCGACGTGTCTCGTAAAAGCCACATTTAGGGAGTTTGCAGATCAAAGACAACGAACACACTGGCTGTCTAATGCCGGTCTACAACACTCCAAGAAATTCCTAAGCATTTGGAATATGAGCAGGGGGCAAATCCGCTACCTGCTTGGGGCCTTTACTGGGCACTTTGGAACCAACGACATGCTCATGAAGATGGGTCTAACCGCGACACCCATGTGCAGGTTGTGTGGGGAACATACGGAACGCATGGAGCACCTTCTGTGCACATGCGATGCACTGGCTGGTAAGCGAATGAGTCTCCTAGGGATCGGATATCCAAAACCAGAAGACTATAGGCTCATATCTCCTAGCCTCGTTGTAAAACTCATGAAAAGAGTTTTCAACGAGACTGGGGATGAGTAAGTTATCTAGGGGACCACAATAGATCCCAATGGGTCGAAGTGTCCGAGCTATTTCTCGGCCCCTCCATAAGATAAGATAAGATCAGTAATAATGTCACATTACACAATAACACTTAGTACCAGTATACACCACCATCCCCTGCTGGATTCCTATACAAAATTACTCAAACATTAAAATAAGGGTGGATTGCACCTAGGACAACGTTATTGTTACAGTTAAAGTTAATTTTAACAGTAGCAATAACAATAACCATAGATATTGACGATCTGCTGTTGCACCGACGTGTAAAATGTTAAAGTTAAAGTTAAAAGGGTGACAAGTAAAAAGTCGTCTTGTGTCCCTAAAATTTACATGGGTATATTTTTTCAACCTGAATTGAACAATGACACATCTAGTAAATTCTACATCAATATAGTGCTAAGTCCATCCTTTTTTTGCCAAATTCAAAAAACAGTAACAATTAACAGTGGTAAAATGTGCTATTTTAAAATGAGGTCTCTAAATCGCACGTACGTTAATATATTGTCAATTGATATGATTTCTAATACTATAGGTACACAGTTTAACTGAGACGGTCATGCAATAGTAGTATTTGCGGTCAAGTCGTTCAGTTAACGCGATATCAACCATTAGTTGAACGAGCTATGCTCGGAATTTCTCTACGTGACAGGGTCCGCAATGAGGACATTCGTAGGAGAACGAAAACGACGGACATCGTAGAGTTAGTAAGCTGAAGTGGCAATGGGCAGGCCACATCGCTCGAAAGAAAGGTTCTCGAGTGTCGACCACGTACTGGTGCGCGCCGAGCGGGACGACCTCCCACCAGGTGGAGCGACGACCTGGTGAGAGTCGCTGGGCACCGCTGGATGCAAGCGGCCCAAAACCGTTCGAAGTGGAAGGCAATGGGGGAGGCCTATGTTCAGCAGTGGACATCCATAGGCTGATATGATGATGATGATGATGAACCATTAGTTCGTAAGTGGTGTACCTATAGTTTTGCGAACATTCTTGTCTCGCATAGCATATAAGGTGATTCTTTACACGATAAAGGTCCTCTTTTGATACTCCATCCGTTCAGTAAATACGAACGCTTCTAATTAAAAATTAATAGCGATACGAAGCAATGTAAAAAAAATTGCAAATAAGTAACTGTTTTATTTTATAACTTATAAATAATATGTTTGATAAATGAAAAATACATTTCAATTATTAGGCGCCGATCCCACAGAGTTCTAGAGTTCTGCGTTTCGCATTCACCATTATACACACCATAGATTAAGAATTTTCTACTACCCTTTATTTAAGGCAAGCAATCTAGAGTTCTAGAGTTCTGCAATATTCGCTACCCATACACATACACTTTTTTTTTACTTTTAAATGCGTCGCATAGATTAGTGAATGCGAAACGTAGAACTCTAGAATTCTCCCTGTAGGGTCAGCGCCTTAATCTTGGTTCTAATAATTATTATGGGAATAGGTACAGTTGTAAAGTGTAGTTTTTGTGTGTTGAGATAAGCGTGTCTGTGTAGCGCCTGAGTGCACTGCGCAATAAAACCTACAGCACAAAATTGCACTTCACAATAAAACATTCAGCACATGTGCACTATTGTGCACATTGGACATACTGCAATTATATGTGACAACAAATCTTTTTTTGCTAGTAATTTGGGCTCAAACAGATCAGATATAACGTATTAGGTAAGGTAATTTAAATATAGCTTGTTTAAATCAAAATAATACATAAAAAGCACTATTTGATGGCAGTTTATTTTTTCAAACCATGCTTCTAACGTTTATACATTGTAACTTTGAATTTGTCGTTAATTTTAATAAAAATTAATTAAATTAAAATTAATTAATTAATTAATTTATTGTTGCCTCAATTTTGTTTGAAATTTATAACTGAACGTTATTCTAAGAAACAAAACGTATTATGTCGTTTTTGATGCATTAGTCGATTTTTGACTAGTTCAAATGGTGGATATGTATTAGTTCATAACTATATTACTTTCATGGGTAATATTTTATAAAATTATAATAATAATAGTAATAACCAGTCTAAAAGTAACACATTCTAGCAATTGACAACATTTCAGTATTCTGAAATAATAAACCGTTCCAATATCCAAGTATCTTTAATTAAAAGCATGTAACAAATATGTTATGTTGTCAATTTCCTACCTGAATATGTGTTTATTTGTGAAAACAGCAAAAAAAAAAACAAATGAATTATTAAGACTAGGTATAATTAAAACTTAAAAATTCAGTCAAGTCAATCAGCACATCGTACCCATTGAGCTATTATTACTACGTATAGAGAAGACAGCACACATCACAACTATGTTCCGTACAAGTGAGGCCATCCGGCCACACTTGTTGTAGAACGATGAACGAACGCGTAAGCGCCATGAAAATCACGGTGTTTGCGAGAAAAATACTTCTAAAAGCGTTCTGATAGCGCTACGTGTTTCTACTGTCTGCTTAGACGACTAATTATTGTTTCAGTGCTAAAAATACTTTACTTGACTCTAAAAAAATGGGACATTACCTTGGCTTATGGTAGCTTCTCTATAGTAATAATAGCTCAATGATCGTACCCGTAATAAAACTGCATTCAAAGAAACGTATAAATGTTTGGTAAAAGGTGTACAAATAAAAAACAAGCGCTTAATTTCAATGCAGTTTTATTCAAGTAATTTCATAATAAGCAATAATTATTATTTTAAAAAAAAGAAATAAAGAACAATTCAAACGATTGCACAACATACAATTCGATTAGTAAAAAATATTTTTTTTTAGAAAAATACGAAGATGATAGATTCATTGTTCAGAAAAATTTGGTGCCGTTTATAAGCTCATCAAAAATTTAAAGAAAATTGTAAAAACACTATCAAACTACTGTAATTATTATTTTACGAAAAGAAGATACCTAATGCAACACGTATGATTCCAAAAAAAACATTAGGAAATATTATTACAAATTTCAATATATTTACATTAACAATATTAATTTGAATAAGTTTATGCTAAATAGTAAATATTGCGTGTCATAAGTCAAAGTGTCAAAATGTTGTATGTCAACATACATTCAATACGACATAAATATGAAAAAATATATTCTATGAACCACTATTTAGGTAGTTTACAAAGATAGCGATGTCTATATCAAAATATAAGTAATGTTAAATATTATACAATTAATTATTTACATGCATTCCTATTATGTCAAGTAAAATGAATACTGATCAGAAACAAAAAGACAAACATTGGAATAAAATTAACTATTACAGATAACTAAGAAAATGACAAATAAATTATAGTTATTTAACATAAAAACTAAAACTAAGAATTCATTAATTCTATAATACTATCACACTTTTTAGAAATCAACTTGAAAGGCAGTTAGTACCTACTATCGAATTTAGGGGAGAAACAAAAAAAAATTGTTTAGCCGCATGCCAAATAGAGCGGGCGTGCTTCAGGTACAAAACGTTCACGGTGCGCACGCACTGGATAGCGTGACACGCCTCCTCTGTGTGTTTTGCGGTTTAGTCGGCGGGTTAAGGTAGTTGTGTCGATCTTTCTATGAATTACTCCACATACACGAAAATTGGAGCCACTAAATAGGTGTCACAGAATATCTAGATATCATACGAAATGCATCAAAAGAATTCAGATAATCCATTTAATTTGATGGAGTTAACTTTAGCAAGGGTTAATGCTTGTACGGTTTTGAACGGTCTTGGATATTTTGTTATATAGAAGGAAAAAACTTTGACTCCATCATTGAGCTATTATTACTACGTATAGAGAAGACGCTACATATCACAACTATGTTCCGTTCAAGTGAGACAATCCGGCCACACTTGCTGTTGTAGAACGATGAAGGAAACGCGTAACCGTCGTGAAAATCACGGTGTTTGCGTGAAAAATACCCCTAAAAGCGTTCTGATAGCGCGTGTTTCTACTGTCTGCTTAGATGACTAATTATTGTTTCAGCGCTAAAGAAAACTTTAGTTGACTCTAAAAAATGGGATAAAGCCTTTGCTTATGATAGCTTCTCTATACGTAGTAATAATAGCTCAATGGCCTCCATTGAAAATTGTATTATTGAATTAGATCGATCGCTACCACTGCCTGTCCCGTACCGACTTAAGTTGCTCTTATAAATACATAGTTTGTAAAAAATTACCCAGGATATTATCAGTATAGTATACAAAAATTTGATTTCTTTCCGTCCATTGTGAATTGTGATTCTTCATTACAGCAAAACTATTTACATCAATAAATCTATAAAAAAAAAACTATTATTTTTAATAATGCCAGGGTGTGTTATAATTATTTAAAATTCTTTCACGTTTTTTCTCTAGGTAGTGCTACAGTTTACGGACTATTTTATTTTACTTAATGTTAATCTTAATCCGTGCCGTTTGAAGGAACTAGTTTTTATCATACCACTATATTATTTTATTCGAATGGATCCGTAAATTGAGGTGTCAGAACAAACCATGATTTTCCACTTTTATTCGTTGACCTGTTTGTTGATCAATTCCCAAACCTCTATGGTCCCATTCGATCAATAGAGTTCATACATAAACCATTTTTTCCTTGCATGAGATAGCACAAGCTTTTTAATAGAAACTTCATGGTTTATTCAGCTACTCAATTTTGCTAATGCGTTATACAATATAACTACTTATATGGAAAATTGGAATATTTATTGGTAGTTCATATTATTTTGTATTATTTACGGTTCTTAGCAAATATATCTATAACATTCGGTATAAAGCAAATTTATTGGAAATGCATGTTAAGTGCACATGTACTAATTAGCATTGTTTTAGTCCTTAAGGACTTCAGGCACATTCTGAAGTGAATTAGGAACAAATGGCTATTGCTTTTTATTACGGTCATAAGGGGTCATACGAAACTGTCTGTCAATGTCAACGTCAAACCAACATCTAGAAATACATATAAAATGATTTTGTAATGTTTTCTCTGGCTGTTAATGGTTTTCGTCGTTAGTATGTTTAAGTTATTGTATAATTATTGAATACCATTTCCATGGAAACAATTTAGTGTAATTTGCTATATTTGAGTGTTATGACGTACGATGATAACTTAATTGATGTATCGACATTGACAGCGACGGTCTTGTATGGTTAGATGCTAAAATTGGAGTCATTTTACCAAATTATACTTGAAATATATATTTCTTGTTATAAAAGTGTACCCATATGTATACGAGAATATAAAAAGCAGTCATGCGTCCTCACTTAGTTAAGTAGATCTTCCATCTCACTCACACAAATGAGAGAAAGAGATGGACTGTCATCTGGTCTTATAATAGTGGTATTTCACGTCCTTGCATTCTGTACTGAATTAAAAGTCAATCACGCATTGATATACTGATGTTATCAGAACAGTTTCTGTTCTACGTACACGTCAAAATCAGACTTATATTTACGATCATAAGGTACAAATTTCCATTAAAACATGTCAATATGCAATTCAACTTATAATTTAATGAGGCAAATGATTTCACACAAATTACCAGAACAATCTAGAGAATTCTGCATTTTTCTAATGGACTTATCTATACAGGGTGTTGTTTTGGTCGGCGACAAGCGACCCAGGAGCGATAGTACAAAATATATATTCCCCAAAAATGGACTTAATTCCAGTAAATACTGTAAATATGTTGAGAAATACCGTATTCAATTTGAAATAAAATTACCGCAAAGTATGGTTACTAGGCACGTGCACAGACTAGAGCTAGGCGCAAGCCGCCATCGCCCCACCCCTTTACTCCCTCGTACTCCCGTTGACTATTATGTCTACACTTTAGCTTATTACATGATTTTCAAAATTTAAATTTTTTAATTTTTATTATTAAAAAAAAATAAAGTATTTTTTTTTTATTTTTTTTTGCACCAGTATCATTTGTATTATCGACCATGAGTCGCTCGTCGCTGACCAAAACAACGACCTGTATAAAGAATTGTCTCCATCAATAAAGCTGTAATTTTTAAAGCAAATACATTAAAATAAACATTTACCCCATTTAATACAGATTTCAATCAAATTTGACTAAAAAACTTAGCATTTATTAGGTACTTTAGATCCAAATTCGTGTAATATGTCACATGCCATTTCTAAGTCGTTTCTAGTGATGCCTAATGCTCTTACAACTATATCTTTAGGATATCCTTCGCCTACTAAGCGAGCAATGTAGTCTAAGTTTATGTTTTCGTACGATACGTTGTCTGCATACTTTCTTCCGTGCTTATCGTGCGTAAGTGGATTGAACTTTTTTGCTGGAAACAAAATTACTTATTTAAAAAGAATCCTTTATATAGCCAAAGTACGAGCCGCATTTAGCATCACTTGAACTCCTGTGAAAAAAAATAGGGACTTATTGAATTCATGTTATGGATGAGATTTCAATGCACCACTATTATATACAATGTGTAGGCGTATTTGACCACAATCTCACCACGGTAACTGATGATCTGGTAGAAGCTAGAAGGGAACTGGCTCTCAAGTGCAGCTGGCGAAACACGGTAGGTGTTTGGCAACAGATTTTCAAAGGTGGTACAAAGTACCCTACCACTATGGTCTAAGGTACAGTTTCGTTTACCGAAAATTCAAGCGCAAATTAGGAAGTCGGCATTAAAATCTTATCGTGGTCATTTTAATCGATGATATGGCCCAGGAATTTTAAATATAGTAACTTACGTGCAACAGCTAACTCATTCTTCTCAACAGCAACATTCTCATATGGCGGATCTTTGATGTCTTCCGATGGGAACTTCGGCATTGTTGTAGACTTAGTAGGCTGATCCATACTTCCACTTGTCGTGGTAGGCAAAGACCTTTGCCTAGGCGGCGCTCTATTCTCCACTCTAGATTCCCTATCAAAACTACTTCTTGAATCAGAATTGACAATCCTATCCTGTCTCAAATCCGGCTTATCAGGCGGCCTTTCGGGTGGCTGCCGAAAATCTGTATGCCGACTTTCATTTGAAGGCATATGTTGACGATTTTCATTCGGCAAACATGGAACGTGTCTGTCGATTCTATCAGATACATTAGGAACATGTCTATCTTGACGACTTTCTGGCACTGACACGTGTCTTTCTTGTCTATTGTCTATATTGGGAACATGTCGTTCTTGTCTATTGTCAGTGAGATTCGGAACGTGACGATCATTTCGACTTTCTACATTAACGTGTCTTTCTTGTCTAGCCTCTGGCACGTTTGGTACGTTTCGATCGTTCTGTCGATTCTCGGGCAAACTTGGCACCTGTCTCTCTTGCCTTGATTCTGGATTGGGGACGTGTCTATCGTTTTGTCGGGATTCAGGCAGGTGTCTTTCTTGTCTTGTTTCTGGATTAGGCACGTGTCGATCAGTTCTATTTTCTATTAGTCTGTTTTCATGTCGTGTGTTGTCGGGTACGGTCGGCACGTGTCGGTCTTTTGGTTCGGTTGGCGTCGGTCTGTCGTCAGTGTTGGGTCGTTCGGGGGGCGGGGCGGGGAGGGGGCGGCTGTTTGACTGCGGGGTGCAAGCACGACGGGGTTTTTCAAATGCACGCGGGTCTGGAGGTACCTGTAATTGAAAGGGGATCTTGAATAATCCTGTAAGGAAGTTGTTGTGCTTATTGAAACAATATAAATGAACTTAAATCTTACGCAATAAGATAGATGGATTTCAGACTTTCTTTGTCACTTTTATAATTTACCGTACCGTTTTTAAAGATTTTTTTGTTACAATAGGGGTATAATGTACGGATTATATGAACACTTTTTCAAAAAATTCTGATACTATCACACATTTGTGAACTATGTCTTGAGTTTCTTCCGTGTAACATTTTGTTTGCGTTTCTCTGTAAAATTATCATAACTACATGGGGAGGCCTATATGAGCACAGGTTTTGCTGGATACTCGTGGATAACTACCGTTACTACTACCTACCGTTAGTTGTAGCAATTTAAATAGTGGCCTTTTCTAGCTTTCGCAAGAACTCATATTTACCTCATGTCTCGTGTCAATGACTCCAGTTATAGTTTCCGTGGACCCGGTGATGATGGAAGTCAGTCGGTGTCGGGAATCCGGCTCAGGTTCTAATGATGAACGTCGTCTTGGTTCTGCTAGTATAATATTTAAATAATTGTTGTAAATCAATACACTAGCATCTTACGGACAACCACACAATCGCACAATGACTCGTACGTATCACGATCAAAACATAGATCAATACATCCTTGAAGCTTGAACAGAGTTGTTTAAATTGTGTTACTCGAAAATAAACCTAACTGGTGTAGTATTTCTAGTATCTTCTTATCTTTAGTAGTATGGGGGTTAGTATTTTTCAAGGCG